>JAWWEE010000010.1:11238859-11360272 GCA_035221455.1 Xenops minutus | reverse complement strand
AACTGCAATGCCGGTGATAATTCCTGAGGAAAGCCTTGGAACAGTAGAAAATAGGAATAACAAAAGATAAATTAAAAAAAAAAAAAAAAAAGTAAAATGGAGAAGGACTGAAAATACTTGTGCATGTGAGATCTGGATTCTCCAGCCATAAAAATCTTCCATGAACAGTTTAGAAAAGCATCTTTCAGAGGCACAGCAAGGTGAGTCAATCCTGCCTTTAAATGAAAAGAAAGACACAGACTTATGGTCTTTCCAACCCAATTTTCTCTAACTCCTGCGACTTCTATTGTTAGTACTTGCCTTGCTAAAATGGAACAGTTTCTCATCTTCCTTGAACATACTTTGAGAAAGACAGGGCAAAGAAAAAGACATTTTAATTGGAATCTTCTCCATTCACCTCCCATACATCTCCCACAAAACAGAAAAACAGTTAAGTCATCCCTTCTTGACCACATTCTCCCATGAGGTTTTTGCAGAGAGGAAAAAACCCAGATCCATTAAAAAAAGCAATATTGTCTTTTTTTTTTTTTTAATTGAAATGAAAAGAACTAAAAAAGTTCTTTTTCCCACTGAAAGATAAAAAGGTGAATGGAGAAGCAGCAAAGTTTTATGGAGGTGTTTATCTCTGAACTCATCAAGGTACCAGTGATGCTAACATTGGAGAAGGACATGGTCCTGTGTGCTTAACAACCCAGAGCAACACTGCAAATTGGGGAAGGCTTTGAAGTATAGCAGGCTGCTGTAACCAGTGGAAACCCTGGTGTGGATGTGGGGGTGGATTTCGGTAAGCAGAAAGTAATTTCCTTCTCAGGTAAATTCAGCTCAGGTATTTCTGCAAGTTACAAAACTGACTTTGGAAAAAGCTCATGAATAGCAGCTTCTAATGGATTATTCAAATATTTTACATTTATACTGCAGTTTGCAACAAACAAGGGGGTTTAATACTCTATTTCTTTATTCCAAGAAGAGAGTTGCCAAATTCATATTAAAAACCAGATTTTCCTAAAGATAGCCAAGAGATGAGGCTTTTCTGTGGGACAATACTGAGTTAATTCTGAAATCTAATAATGAAAACTCTTTGCAGACACTGACTTCATATCTGCATTCTGCAACTAGTCAAGAAGAATGATCTTAAACTTTTACATGCACACAAATGATTGTGCATTTATTTCTAGCTGATTCCACATAAAATCCTTTTTGTAAATATTGATATGAGAATTCTGGCAAGAACAAAATCATTAAATAAGGCAAACTCAACTATAACAGGAAAAAAAATAGGAGTAGGACTGAAGAACCAAACCCACATGAAAGTGTGTCTGCCATCACTCTTTTAAACTGCACCCAATAAAATTCATGAGTCTGGAGGATATTGAAAACTCACATCCAAGCACAGTCCACAATCATCAATTCCATTATTTTCTGTGCTGGGCAGAGGTTTGGGCTGGAAAGTTGTTCTCCTCCCACCCATGTTTTGGATAACTGGAAGCTATCAGACTTTACCTGGTCTTCTCACTGCTTGGCAAAGCCCAGCAAACAGCACCAGCTCTCAGGGAAGTCAATCCCAAAATAGAACCTGCCTTTGTCAAGACAAATCCTGAGGATTTTGCCTCATGCTCTGCTCACCAAGTCCCTCTTTCAAGAGGTTTTTGGTACAAGTAGTAAAGAGACTTTTATGCTAATGCTTGAGAGACACAGGCACACGCAGCCTTGCTAGTGCAGTCAGGATCTCACAGCACCTCAGGGAGCAGGATCCAGGAGAACTCCAAGGACCAGAGCGCACTAATTACTCTTGTTTTCACTTGTTTTCTAATAAAGACTCCAGAATAAAATGCTGTTATATAAGAAATAAGTTATTAAGAGCCAAGACTCCAAGAAATCCCTTTGCAGTTTCTCCAGGACACTCTGCTCTTGTAGCTGCCCAGAACGAATGACATCCTGCAGACAGAAACAAGAGTCCCCAAGGCAGCATTAGAGGAGCTTTATTCAAGAAATTTGAATAATCTGTCTGACATGGTAAGTTTTATAATGAACTGATGAATCAAAAGAAAGGAGTTCAAAATGCAATAACCAAGGTTTTCTTTACTGTGAATGTAGTGAAGCCCTGGCACAGGTTGCCCAGAGAAGCCATGGATGCCCCATCCCTAGAAGTGTTCAAGGCCAGGTTGGATGGGGCTTGGAGCAACCTGGGCTATTGGAAGGTGTCCTTGCCCTAGGCAGAGAGGTGGAACAAGATGTTCTTTCTGGTTCCTTCCAATCCAAACCATCCTAGGATTTTAGGATAACAGGAGAAAGGGACAGGCAGCAACTGACTTACAGCTGGCCAACAATGTGCATCCTCTCAGACAATGCTTATTCTTTTTTGCAACTGTCTCAATAGATTTTTTTAATTCAACTTTTTATCCTTTTCACTAAACACGTTCCCAGCTGGAGCAAAATATTATCCTCAGTTACCCAAATGAAAACTAAAAAAACATCAACAAGGCTTGACTAACATCTTAACACATTCCACATCTCTTCCAAAACCATATTATCATCCTAGACAGGACAGCATAATCAATCTCCTCCTACATTATTTGCCTTTTCCTTTACTTATAGCTGTCTTGTTGCACACTTGCAATCTACCAGGAAGATCTTAAAGTAGGGAAACTCTTTTGGCTCTTTCCCACGGTACTCATCTATCACAAAAACAGCACCAAAACCCCCAATCCTTCAAAGTCACAATATTCATGTGTCTTCAGACTGTTCTGAATAGTCTGATTACCTGTTACCCAAAGCTTCATTTTCTGAGAATGGCACTGATTTCAGTAAACTTATTCCCACTAGCTAAGGACAAGCCAGTATGTTTATTTGAATGGCAGCTCCATATACTCATATCTTCATCCTGAGGTAGCAGTCAAAGATAGTTGAAATGGTTCCAGTTTAAATAGATTAGATTTCTTCAATCCTGAAAAGAGACAGCTAAGGGAAGTACAAAAAAAATCCATAAAATCAGTAGTGACACGAAGAAAGGGAACAGGTACAGAATGCACATGCACTCTTTCCAAATCAGAACTAAGGGCTATCAGACAAAACCGTAAGAACAGGTTCAAAACAATCTAAAGGAGGTGGTTCTTCATAAATGTGTATTGCATCCAAGGAACTCATTGTTCTAAATATTGTGGATGACAGAAGTTGACATGGACTAAAAATTGGAGCATTTCACAGAAGAAAAAGGTATGAAGACAGACACTGCCTTTGTTTTATGAAAGCCTGAACCACAGACTGCTGGAAGCAAGACTAGAAAACTATCACTTGCCTGTATGCTGCTGTAAATGAGACACCAGCCTAGATCTGGCATGTTTATTCTTACATTCTTGTAAGATTTTTTCAAACAAGACAAAAGATTGCTGGGAGGAAAAACAAGGTTAGGAAATGTTAGTGAGTGCTTTCAGTATTCTGATAAAAACAGGAGAGAAAGAAGTACTACTTTTCCAGAAACTTCAATCAAAAACAGTGCTTACAATGTTTTTCACGAAAATGTAGCCATGTTGCTTGTTCCAGTAGTTATCTCGCTGTCATGCCGTGTATTTCTCATTACACTTTTGACCAAAGCTTGCTTTGAAGTGTTATTGTGCCATATGATATGTATGTGTGTTCTTAAAGAAATCTGCTGGCTTGAGCAACAGAACACTCAACTCCTGTTTGCCCTAAAAAAATGAAAAGCTTTGTCCTCTCCTGTGTGTCACCAGGAACACTGATTGCAAAGACTCAGTCAAGTACCTGAGGAAAACCTTCCTGAAAGTGTCAGGGGTTGAATGAGGAGTTTGCACTCAGCTTGCAAGAATCTCCTTGATACAGAGAAGTCACAAGAAGGAACAGACCCAGAACAGCTCCCTAAGCTCTGACAACTCTTTGGAATAACAAGATAACACATAGCTTGTATGGAAACATATTTCTAGTTAAAAGATCAGGCATCACTAAGAGCTTGTTTGTGCATGTAAAGTTCTAACTGATTTGAAAGCACATCAATCAAAGGAATATACATTCAGACTTGCATGTACAAACCTTGTAAAAACTGAAGTGCACCTGCTGCTGTTTCTACAATGACTGGTCTCTGCAGAATGAGCAGGAACTCCATCCCTCACCATTCAGCCCTGGGGGATTACTCATTGTCTCTTACATACGAAGAGTGACCTCTTCATGAGACATTAAAAAACAAAGGGAAATAAAACACATCTGACTTTTGGCAACAAAACATAGGAGAAAAATCGCTCAGTTTCATATTGAGGAAAGGTTCACTTGCATTTGAAGATGCCTCTTGGCGACAAGTCAGGATTCTGGCCCGCTATTTCTCTAAAATATGGGAAGATAGAAAAGGTAACGTAATCCACAAGACTTCAAACAATAATAATTTTCTACAAATACAATGGGATTTGAAGGACTTAAACCCAATCTAAGGTGTTTGAATAATCCTTCATTTCTAGCCACATTCCTGCAACATAAGTGACACTCACAACCCTGTAAAACCCCTCAACTCTTCCTCTTCTGATTTACAAATTTATTCATAGGAAAACACTTCAGTCATCACTGAACTGTGATTGTCTCTTGGGTGGCAGGCAGCACTTAAACTACTCAGTGTTTGAGGATGTAACAAGCAGAGACACAACCAAGAGAATTATACCTGGATGAAACAGCCCAAGCCCTCGGGAGTACTTTGGCTCTAACTCTCACAGACACCCATGGCAGTTTGGCCCTAAATAACCACAGGGAGCTGCGACAATGCAGTTAATCCAGGCAGAGTTTGGTCAGCATGCAGCAGTAAATGTCCTGTCCTCACCAAGAGTGACAGTGGGTAATGGGAAGTTGAGACACGTTCTGTTTTGCTCCTCCTTCCAAGAATAGCCTCTAGACAGAGCGATTGAGACAATCATAACATAGTTACCAGTTTCATGGCTGCTTTGCTGAGTGGATGATAACAGAGAAGACTACCCAGTGTTCATAGCAAGTCTAACTATTAGCATTACGTGACTGTGTCAGCACACTTCAGCTCTGAGTAACTCACAGCAAGCTGCCAGCCCAGCTTCTGCAAGTCGGAAAAAATGAACTAACAGAACAAAGTGTATAGACAGTCATTATGGGAAGCAAATTATCAGCATTACTATGGTAACAACACAGAGTGAATGATAACTTCAAGGTCGTGACAACATATGCATCTTATAGGAACAGCTAATTGTCTGACTCTCCTCACTGATACCACAACATATTTTTCACTAAATACCTCAGTCTTTGAATTTTCCTTCCTCCAGCTACTATTAAAATATTTTTCATTCATTCTTTGTATAAAGCCCAAGTAATGTTTCAAGTTAAAGTTCCCAAACATATATTCAATTTATATTTAATGAGACAGTGTGAGTTAAGTAAATGAGTGCTCATTAATTGAAGCATATGTGTAGTGGGCTGCAAGGATTAATTAGCTAATGTTTGGAGAGAGCTCTGAAAAATGTAAAAAACCATCTGAACATGAACTATGCTTTGGGAGAATGAAGGAGGGTGAGGAGATGAAGAGATACAGAACATTTTATCTAACCTTTAATGAACACCAGATTAATATCATGCATGGTTTGTCATCAGTGTTAACTACAACAAGAAAACAGCTACATATTAGTCAAAACCTGCTTTATCAGCTGTTACTTTTCTGTTGAAAGTAAATGGGCCAAATTCCCCAGTTCTGCCTCCACTGGGACAATCACATAAGGTAACTATCAAAAATTATCCAGTGTTATTGGATAAGCATCAAGAAGGGACAGCATGGCCTAAGGGGAGGGACAGTGTTTGAATAGTGCCCAGTGCTGGCTTGCTGAGTCCCAGTGGTCTCCAGCTAAATGCAGTGGCCAAACTTTTCTAATGCTCCCACCCATTTCCCATGGCATCGTGCAATTCTCTCAGTTCAGCACTGGGGCTGCCAGCCTCTGGGTAGAAAGCACCAATGCTCAAATCTTCCGGCTGCAACCCATAAGCACATTTTCCCTCTCCTGCTTCCTTCTCTTAATTGTTTCAATTCTTGGGCACTGTGTGTATACTCAGAGAGCAGCCTGGCAGCATGAATGAAGAAAAAGAGTACTAAAAGCTTTCTAGCACAATCTGCCACTTGTAAGGACAAACCAGCTTGGACACTGTTACCTCCATTGCTCCCTGGACTACTGCTGTGCCGGCTCAGTTGCTGCAGCCTGGTAATCCACATCCACACATCCCCACAACTGAGAGTCCTTCTCTGTGGGCAGCACCTTGGGGTTGGATGGACCCTTGAGCCAGACACAGCCAAAGCCGTCCTACGTGCTTTCACTAGCCCTCCTCAGCACTCAAGGGATAACAAGGGTACATTTGTGGGCAGACAACCAGGAAGATTTCAGTGTGTTTCCTTGACTTTTGCCAAGGTAGTTCATTTTATACAGCACTGAAGAAGGGGCAGAACAAAATGAGTCACCCAGGGAACACTTCTGGAAGACTTCTTGAGGCAGTGTAATTGATGTAGGGTGGTATAATTGAGGTAGGTTGTATATTAGCAGAGCTTTTCAGGAGAACACACTGGTAAACCTTATGTTCCCACTAAACAGCCCTAGAAATGAATTTGGCTATCTAAATAGAGTAAGACAGACTGCCTGACCTCAAGGTGAGTCTTTCAACCAAAACAGGACAAGGAAAGTGCTTCCATCTTCAGCTCCTGAAGAGTTAATGAAATATGATGAAGCAAGTGAGCCTACCTGTGACACCTTGGCTGTGCTGTGTCCTCAACAGAGCCAAGGACTGGGTGTGCAGGAGCCCAGATTTCTTCCCACTTTCACTTATGGCACTGAATAAGGGGGAAAACCAGCACAGTATGTGTGAGTGATCCTGTCATAGTGGGTGCTGCTGGGGCTTGGGTCCCATGGGAGGTTTAGGGATGTTCTAGGTTGTATCTTGATCCTGCCATACATTCTTAGGGCACAGTACCAGCTGCTAGGAGGCTCCTATCCTCAGTACCTTCTAGTGAGCAATAGGAGTAACAACATGGCTTTGCAAAGCAAGATATCAAGGGGTTATTGATAGACCGGAGTCTGAGTGGAAAAGCGTTCAGATTTCTCCCAAGACAACAGGGTCTGCTGCCCTTGTCCCCAGGGCTGGATGAAAGGACACGGATGACTGAGTGAACCATAGTCTCATTTGAGACCCAAAATTCTCCCAAGCCCCCTTCAAAGAGCTTTTGCTCCTGAAATTGCAGCTGAAAACCAGTACTAGAAAGAGGCACTACATCAGCAAAATATTTAGGGCTACGTTCAGGGAGCTTTCATGAGGGTTCCCTAGCACCTGATGGGTGGAGGATACCCATGCTGGTGCCATGTGGTTCGAGTGATGCAGTTCAACACCCCACTAGCTGCCAGCTTCTGCCAACCTTCCCTCTCCTGCCTGATGCTCAACCAGCCCGTGTCAGTCCCCGACAGAAAGTGACTGAAAACCCATCTGATAGCCTGTGTTCTGAGGCAACAGAGCAGTCATCAACCACCCCATTTTCAGCCAGTTTCCTGACAGAGATGAAGGGTTATCAGTGACAGGGCCAATTCTGGGTATGAATGGGTTTCTAAGTCTGCCAGCAGCTCATACAGAAATATCTGTCCTAGCAGTCAGTGGCTGCAGGCTACCTGTGTCCCCTGCAGGTGAATTCCATAACCAGCACCCAAAGTCACATACCTATTAACCCCTGAAGTCAGTGGAAACCTCCCAGATCTAACCCCTACAAGATGGAACAGACTATTTAGCAGTCTCTGGGCTACTTCAATCTACTTTGAAAGCCCAGATACAAAGCAATACATCCCTGGAAAGTATCTGGTTAGTTATATACTCCAGATTATGGCAGCCCTGCATCTGAAGATCACTTGCACTGAAACCTCACTTCCATAGCTGCTACCGAGAAAGGCAGCTTATTGCAGTCCTTCTTGGGAGAGATCCTCACTGCTGCCCCTGGCACAGCTCCCCAAAGGTTAGGAGAAGCTTCTGCAACTTGTTTGGATAAGATGCTGAAGCAATACCAAGAAAGACAAAGACCTTGTGCAGCAGGGGCAGAGAAAGGAGAAAGCCCAATATCTAGACACAAGGATGCACAGAGAACAAACCAGCACAGGACACCATAGTTTCCAGAAGTGTTTGCCACCAGGCAGCCCAAAAGGGGCTGCATTCCCCAGGAAAAACCCCAGCTAGCTACATGCCTACAAGTAGCTCCTGCCAGCATGCCTGGTGTGCTGCTCAGAGAAGCACATTTGCTTTCAGCAAAATAATCCTTATTTGTTCAATACACTTAGGAGAGCCTCACTGGTAAGGAATGCTGGATGATTTATTCAGCAGCGCCTTTCTCCTGGAAGGACATAAGCCATTCTCTTAGGAGACCTACAAAAATCACATTAACACTAACATGTTCTTTGATGATTAGAGAGTTTCCCTGGCAACCCTCCATCAGTGCAGGCGGGCAAAATAGATTGTCATAATTGGAGATAGACTTTTCCCCCTTTTGCATTACAAAGTAATCCAGCTGAAGGACTCTGAGTGGATTCTTCCACATATGGTAGCTACTTTAAATTAAAAATAACTCCTTTGAGATTATGGAAGTAGCACAGTTTTCAGGAATTTCCTCATACTGGTAATTGTGTGCTCTTGGGGTTTTAAGACAAAGGAAAAACTGGATCCCCCTTCTGTTGCTCCATAGCTTATGCAATATTTAGGGAGTGTTTCGTATTAATGATGGTCACCATTAATAAAACAGTTTGTAGGTTAGGAATTTATATCACCTTTTATATTTTATAGGGAGCTCTTGCTAATCTTCTCTATGGTACTTTCTGTCCTAAATTCTCAAAGTACTTTCCCTTCCTATCTAGATTTCATTGGCAGGCCACAGTGTACCAAAGACAACTAACTCAGTTCCTAACTGGGGAAAAATGCAGACATGGCAGGGCACCAGCTGGTCCAGCTATTGCAAGAAATCACAACTACCAGATTTAATGAGAGAGACCACAGCAACTATTATTGCTGTTGGTTGCACCAAATCAGTCAAACGTCTTTATTCAACAGTAGAAAAGTGCAGTCAAAACATCTAACTTTTGCTAGAAGCATTGATTAAGCTTGCAAGCACCAGAACCCACTTGGGGAAGCCAACCTGACCATAATTGTCTGTGTAACTAAGTCCCGACAAATGCATCCCTGGGGAAAGATAAGAGGCTTTAGGAACTGATACCTGCCAAGACCTGTTCCATATTCCCTGTCTGGCTACTGAGAAAATTTAAGCAGCTTCTAGCCTCAAAGATAACTTGAAGCAATCACCGGTAAAAAGACAAAGCCTTGATCTGTCCCCAGAAGTTGGACTTCAAGTCTAATAAAGGGTCCTGAAGAAACAGGAGGCATAAATTATTTCTGTTAAAAGTACAGAATTAAAGTTATGTTAATAGAAGTCATTTAGCCATCTGAGCAGTCTCCTAGCAATTGCATAAATTACTGACTGAACAAGGAGTTTCAACCAGAACATCATTTCATGGCTAGACCCTGACTGATTTCCAGGCAAGCAATAACAAGCACTCTGGAGGGAGCTGCTCTATGCTCAGATGAATGGAATTAATAAGTCACAGAAAGTTGTTTAATAAACAAATTCTCCCTTTTCTCTTGTGAACTGTACAGGAACAGAGTATGTGAGCACAGAAGCCTTTGCTATTTCTGTGTATTTCCCAGACCATTTCCTCTTCAAGCGCTTGCCACTCACTTTAAGCCCATCACTTCTAAGCCCCAACTGCTTTGATGTGCAGCACAGAGCCCATGGCACTGCTGCCAATTCCTGAGAGGGCTTGCTGTCACCTCTATAAATCCACATGCCCCACTCAAGGCAGTTAGTTTTTGACTGGTCTCCACCTCCAGGGACAGAGTGGTAGAATTGTGGTTCAAATCTGTTATTCCCCTCTAAGACTCAGCCATTTGTTGCTCATAAATTGCAGCTTAGCAGATAGATTGAGATGCTTCAAATTTATCTTCCCACACAAGTAATAGCAAATTGTAGCACAAGCCTTGTGTGCAATTTTGCTCAAGTACCCTGAGGCTGGGAAGTGGCTCAGGGAATCTGTTTTGATGAGCACTTTCTCAGTCACCATCTTTCCAACACAAAGCTTTCCTCCCTCAGAAATGGCTCTGGGAAAAGTGATGGATACACTGCAGACAGAAGCTTTATAAACGGCCCAACCTGAAAACCCATGCAGTGAGCTAAAACTACTTGTTTGAAACAAATCATTGCAGAACTTTTTATTGAGTTGGAAAAAAGGTCATTCCACTCCTTTTAATTGTACCTAAAAAGGTTCTGTACATTCCCAGGGAACAGCAGCAGTCCTGCTGAATCACCATGAGGAAAAGCCTGTATCTAGGCAGATCTCATTTTGCAGAAGCAAAGCTTCAAATTCTTTAGGACTAGAAGGACTGGAAAGAAGAGCCAGCTGTGCACACACACTGCATTTAACATGGGGAGCTGGATCCTCCAGACACCATCGCAGTGAAATTTAGCATTGCTGGTAGAAATTACTATGGAAAGCTTCTTTTCCTGAAGCATTTCCATGTGCATCTGTGGCTGTAATCACATTCTGTTTATCTATACAATGCTCAAAGCAATCTCAGGCATAGCCATCTCTCCACAACCAAAGGCACAGAGATATCAGAGTCTGGCTCCAGCAAAGGCTAATCTAGGTTTTCATAATGCCTAAACAAAAGACTTGTGGCAAATTTTGTCTTCAGGACTGTGATAGTGTCAGACTGGAAGGAGTACCTCTGTCCCACCTGAGCCCTCAATCTGTGTCAGAGTGTCACGGGGTGATCAGTGTCAAAGAACAGACAGGCACACCTGCTAAGCCACAGGAATACCCCAGATCTCCTTATGACCCATCCCCACACAGAGCTGGGTTTTGTGTTTATGGCAGCAGATGCCGATTCCCTCATGCAAGATCCCATCAGGCAACGGTGAGGATTTTGGCCAGATATTTACGAAGCCTCATCTTCTCCTGTATGGAGACAATGCAACAGTCTGGCATCTTGTCCCCCTTCTGCCATTGGATTTTGCCTAGAGGAGAAGCAGAAAGGGCTGGGGACTGGCCAAGACCCCTTGTCCCAAATTTCTATGGTGTGTTCCATATCTAGAGCACTGATGGGTGCAGATCCTCATCAGCTCCCTTTGACTCCCCAGATCTTCCTGTCTTTCCAAATGGTTTGAAAATCTGAAGTTCATTAAAACAAACAAGCAGAGAAAGGGAACTGGCATGCCAGTCTATCAAAGGCTCATCTCTGAGGAGCAAGCTTATCACGGCTGCAGCTTCCATCCAGCTCCAATGTGACCTCTCTTTATCCATGGCTCTCCACGACTCACAGAGACATCAAGTGGCCAAAGAATCTATTTGTACATACACAGAGACTGCAGACTTGCTGAGAAAAGTTTGTGAGGAAAGTGGGACATCTGAGCTTGAGCAAAGTTGGACCATTCACAGCCCAGCAAGGAGTTTCATCTCCATGTCTTTACTGAATGTTATTTCATTTTATTCTTCCTTTCTCTCTTTTGATTATAAGCCTAATAAAAACAAGCTAAAAAAAATACAAACAGAAAAGAACATAAATGTTCCCTGAAAGACTGAATGTGTGTATATATATCCATCAGTTTACACAGATACTGTCTCTGCAAAGCCCCTCAACAGCACCATCTGCCAAAGGAGACCCTGACACTGGGGCTTGGACTCAGGCAAGAGAGACATCACAGTAAATAAATTGTGTAAATTTTACTTCCTGAAGTTTGCCCTTTCTCTCCTTCTCTCTGTATAAAGTAAATTAGCATTGTTTTTTGGGTTGTGGTTTGGTTTTTTTTATTATTTGTTTAGCTTTGGCTTTTTTTCCTCTGAAACCCTGCTGTGAGGTTATCAGCAACACAATGTGGAACAGAAGAGAGCCTGGAGAAGCTGAAAATCATTTGCTATTGTCAGTACCATGGGGAGATGTCTTTCAGAGAGCTGAAAAAAAAGCATTTCAAAGCTAATCTTAGCCTAAAGCTGCCATCAGTTGCTCCTTTCTACACCTTCCCCTCTGATAATGAGGGACCACAGCTAGGGAGCTCAGCAGCAAGCCCAGAAGCCCCAGAGGTGCTGGTAGATACCACCTCCAGCTCATAATGCTGTCAGAAGCCTGCCAGTACCTTTTGGGAATCAACTTACTAACTACCATATTAAGTAAGTTGATTCAGTTGGGGGTTCTCTCACACCAGAGGCTAAGAGAATGATGAATTATGGGTTGAGTGTTGTGTGCAGGTGTAAGAGGTGAAGGACAGTTACAGCTTTTGCAAGCCAGGCTTACAGGTTTCCTGAGCTTCAACTGCTGAACACCATGGCAGGGAGCAGTTCCAAACTTCACTGCTCCCTGCAGTGCTATTCCAGAAGATGCTTTCTCTTTCCCACTCCCAAGCAGTTCCCATCACAGTCTGCACAAGAGCTGAGAGGATTCTCTGGAGTCATGCTCATGCCTCAAGGTCTGCAGCTTGCCTAGGAATCATCTCAACTATACACCTGACCAGCCCCTCCTGCTTGGAACAAGTAACTCTTGAAGTTTTCAATTTCCTAGAAGACACAAGAAGGAAAATTCCTGGGATAGAGACTATGGACACTTGAATGGAGAGGCCAGGCTGAAGGCATGAAGAAACCTTTCCACATAGCAGGGACTGTGCACCAGGAGACACAAAAGACATGTCTAGGTCTGCTCTCAGTCTCCCTGCTGCTATGAGTTTGCCACTATTAAAGAAAAACATGTGCAATGGGATACAGACAGGGATTGTTACATAAAGCCTATATGAAATCTGCCAAAAGACCGGTATTTCACATTGAGGTTTAGGTGCCCACTTGAACCAGCAGCCCTTACAGCCCTGAAACACTAAATGATGACAAATTTCCCCCTGAGACACACCTTCTCTTTTCCTTCTTGTGGCATCCCATTGCTGCCTGTGGAGGTTCAATACTCAACTCAAATTCAGCTGCCTGACTTCTGGGGAGAATCAAATATGGGTCTCTTCCTGACCAGCAGAACATACAAAGTCTATTTTCCTTCAGTAACCACAAGTGTGGATCCTCTAATTGAGCACCCATAGCAATACTGAGGATGCCTCTGGCCAATTTCACCAAAGCTCACCTGTAGGTTCAAAGATTAGAGATGTTTCAACTCAAACCACAGGAAGTCAGGCAAGGAAAAAAGTATATCCCAAAAGAATTTCCACACAGAAAAGTGTCCTCACCTCAAACCAACACCCCCACAGTAGCTAGAAAATAACTGTGTTAGACAGAGCAAAGCTTGTTTTACTCAATTCAAAAAGTCCTCTCTAGGGAGACCAGAGCTCTCCAGGGCTCTGAGCAGTGCCTTTTCACATACATTTGCAAAATAACATCAAGATAAACTCTTCCAGCTGGCTTTGTCTTTCCAATTCAGGTTTAAAAGCTACACAGACTATACAGCACTGACATTGTTGCATTTAGAGCTGAATGAGGAAGTTCCACTTTTAAAATACAAAGTTTGTTTGCCATTACCCTTGGACCACAGGTACTGGGAGTGCAGCTAGGATAGAAATCACCCATGGATATTCCCCTTTCTAACAGTGTCATCTCTCTGAAACTGCCTGCTTCCTACTGTCTGTAAGTCAGGACAAAACCCCATATAGCTGCTCTAGCTCTGTGGATATCAAAGAGACATCTCTATTAAACCCAAAGGACAATTGTCCTCTCTGTATTTCAGATCAGGCTAAAACTGTGCTACAGGGGACAATTAATCTTCAAAATCAATTTTTTTTTCAGGAGGCTAAATTTCAATTGTCTCAGGAATGGTGGTGCTGGGCTGGTAATTACTGTCTGATGAGGCAACCTCCAAATTCACTGCCCAAGAGAACATATTTTAGTAACTTTTTTTTCCACGAACCACAGGTCCTTTTTTGACTTTGAGAAAACAAGTTGCCTTATTTACTGTACTAAAAACCTCAAGCTGTCAGGAGTCAGAAGATTTGCATCGGGTTTTCACTACATTGTGAGACAGGCAGTAGATATACTCTTTTCCCCAGAAAGGCAAAGCAAAACCCCCAGTTTCTTCTAGAAGAAACAATAAAAATGCTGGTTTTCCTTCCTTTGTGTTTGTGGCCTTTTCCCTCATGCCCCACTCCACAATCATCTTGACTCCCTTATATCTTCCTCCAATTATTTATCCACACAGTTGCTTGTTGTCTGGCTGCTGGATTTAGCTCCCAGGCTCACTGCTTGCCATCATCCAGAGGGACACAGCTCCCAGGAGATCCTTGGATGCCATAGAAACACCAATTTCATCCAAGTGCTCAGGGCAAGGACTAAGCATCCTGCAGGTGCCAAGCTTGTTTCCCTACAGCAAGGATATTTCAGGATTTAATCTAATGACACCCAACTACCTAAATCACTGCAGAAGCAGGACTAATCCAGGGCTGCCCTCTTTCTGAGGGACATACAAGACTCCCTCTTGCACTGCTTCACTTGGTTCTGGGAGCTCAGTTCATCAAAGAGGCAGCACAGCTTGAACACCAGGGCCTGGAAGCACAGTCTTATCAGACCAAATTTGTGTAGCCAGCACACTCTCCTGGCACAGTGGAGGCATGGCTTTACATTTCAGTAAGCAGATGGAATGAACCAAGGTTTTCAGCTTGCTAACCACCTACATTTTGGATGCAGAAAACTGCTACTCTAGTGCAGTGGATGCTGCCTGGAGTGTGTCTCGGTCCCCTCAAGCCATGGAAGTTGATATCGGTCTGAGCCAGGCACACCCTCCACACATTGCATTTCCTGGTGAATCGCCCAAAGTGTGTCAATATACTGATCTTCTAAATCATAATTCTGGAATACCAGATTTCCCCAGGAGAGGTTTGGTGCTAGCAACACATTCCGTATACCTTGGTCAGCACCAGGCACCTCCTGCTGGTACCCTCAACCCCACAAACACTGCAGTTTCATTGAACTGAAAGGTGGCTCCAACTCTCCTGATTTCCAGTCTTGCATTTTCTTTTACAACTGCCCCTCACAGTAGAGGAGTCTTCAGTGTTTCAGGAAATTGGGCTCTGCAGGAGTAAAGGGATACTAATGAATTGAATTGCCCATAAGTCCCTGGATGCTCTTTATTTCCAGCTCACCCAGCTAAAGCTCATTTGATTTTAAAGATAATCCAATAAGCATCAATTAATAAAATTAACTTCGCGAGGATTGGATTTCCCTAGTGCATGAGACAGTGAGATTAAGGGACAGGACACATGAAAAAAGAGCTGAAAGTTCTGTTATAAAACTGCATTTCTGTTAAGTCCTGGACATTTTCCATTGCACAAATGAAAGTTCAAAGAACTCCTGCCCAGCAGAAGGCCAGGCTAACACTGCCTGTGGGTGATTAGATTCCTCACAGACACTAAAACTAGCTCTGCACAGGTCCTGAAAAAACAAGTTTGCCCAAGTTGGTCCTGCAGGCCATGAGAAGCAGGAATGGTGCTGCAAGAGTGTTACAGGCAAGGCAGACCTGCCAGGTCCCAAGCTCACTGTTGCAGGCTCTGCTGTCCCCAAATTCACTCTGAGCCCTGTCCAGTCAACACAGGCTGGAGCACCTGCACATGGAAACACCGAATGATTTTTCTGAGAAATAAAACAGAGGGACGACTCTGGAAGAGAAAATGCTTGGAAGTGAGGACAGCAATGTCTAAAAGACCTAACACAGTGTTCCTTTGTATCCTGTAATGTTTGTATTAGCCGATCATAGCTGGGAGAATTCATTCTCTGTTACTGAAGACCAAATAGAGCTTTGGTAAAGGTTCTCTGCTGTCCAAATATGTTGTTGAGCGGTTAGCACCAAATTTAGTTCTTTCGGTTTTAATCATAGAACCATTCTCTTACACAGCCAGTGTACTGGTCAGGCAGCTTACCTGTACATGTCTAAAGGCAAAACACTTGGCAAGGACTCTCCTGAGCTGCAGGAGTATTCTTGAAATAGGTTGGCTTACAAGAACTGAAAAAAGAGTGATCCCTTTAGTGACCCCAAATACATTCTCAAGCACAAAATATACTTCGACACTTCAATTCATATATCATGAAAACACCATGTATGTCTAGGAAAAAAAAAAAAAGTCATATTTTTTGTTACAAGGAAATCCCATTAACCAACAGTCTGGGGTTGCTGCAAGACCGAGCTCAGCCCATGAAAAATTAAAAGCAACAGAGACCTCTAATGCATCACGTATCAGGAGAACCATTAAGTAATCAGTCAGCATCCAGTTTTATGGGGCATTTTGGGCATAATTCAATCTCCATTCATTTTAGATCATTTCCTTAATGAAGTAATGCACTGGACATAAATATTTCAATGCAACTCTCCAATGCTCTTTAAGTAGCAAGCAGCCTTCAGTAACACAGAACCAATTAAGCTGTAAAGGATAAAGATTGAAGGGGGGGGGGAGGTGGAGAACTAAACGCAAAAATACTGATGTGCTCAGGTCCATGGGATTCAGGCATACAGGCACAACTTCTGAAGCTGCTAAACAAAATAAATGAGATCAGATCAGCAGAAAAAGCTGGGGCTAGTAAGATGCTATTCTATAGCTAAGCTGCCTCTTCCTTGCAAATGCATCTCAAGCAATTTGGGGTAAAGATTGCTTTTCTGTTTCAGGTTTGTACAGCACCGATGCAGTGGGATACAAAAAACTCCTCCAAGGGAACTTCATAATATTCTGCACAGCAGTGATGCTTTTTCTGCCTTCATGCACAGCAAAATGTGAGTGATTGAGCAAGAGGGTTTCCTTAAGTGCTTTTTCTTGTTTTTCACAGCACTAAGTGGTAGTTTTGGTACAGAACATCACACTTCCACAAGTTATGGTGGCTCAGTAAGGCATTTAAAATGCTTACAGCAGGAAGTTAGTACAGCAGCTTGGCTGCAGGGGCTGGGGCAATGCTCTGTACCAGCCCATACCCCATCCAGACCCTCCTGCACTGCAGAAGCCACCCATACCTGTCCCTTTTGGAAGGGAGGCTACAAGGACAAGTTTTCAGACAGGTGGCTTGGCACATGGGTATCCAGTGCAGTTTTCCAGCCACTGAAACTTTCTTTGGAAAGCACCAGCCACAGATTTCTCTGGGATTCACACCACGGAATAACAGTATTCTCCAAATCTCACAGCACTGCAAGCCTGAGAAAACCATTTTCTGTATTTGAACCACAAGCTGAAGTATTTCACACCAAAAGTTACAACAGACACGGGGGAGGTAAGCTAAGGGAATTAACTTTAGTATGTAAGAGTCAATTTTAAATCTTCTAAAGAGTAAACAAAAACATTCACAACAAAAGCAGAGAAAAGTTTAAATCCATCAGAAGGATCTGAAAAAGCAACTTTCCAAGTGTGAAAAGACCTTTTCCCAGGAGAAGAAGCTGGGAAGAGCTGGTGATAAAAGGGAGGAGTCACTCATTTCAGGGCATTAAGAGCTTATAGGAGAAGGTGGTGGAGACACTAGCAACTGGCTGGAGCTGGGTGTGGGTGGCTGTGTTATTTGTCAAGCAGAACTCCCTGTTCTTTGGGAAGTTTTGACTTTATGTAATGCTCTAAAACTTATCTTGATATTTTTTTAATTATCATTAATGCTCTACAAGTCGATGTACTGTATTGTTAGTAAGCAGCACTGCTGTGGCTGCCACCCCAGTTTTGAGGTTGTGGCACCACTAGTCACAGCTCATCATGCAATGAGCTTGCCCTGGGCCTCAGGCAAGAGTCCAGGGAAAAATATTGCCCCTGTTTAACACTGGATTACACTGTGTATTGGGAAAGGGGTTAAATCAGCATTATCTCTATTATTTCAGTTCTGCTACTTCTTGAGGTTTTCAGTGTTTAGTTTTGTCATATAATGAAAAAAAAAAATAAGATGTGCAATACTGTAAATAAGAAAATTGCCCAAATACTACTCTTCAAGCAATAAATAGTTTCAGTGTCAATGGCTATGATCAACTATGCTGTCAAATGACATATAAAAAAAAGTTTAAAAAATACAGGTCTCCAAAGACTGCTGGTCAGCCCAGTGGAGGGATCCTGTCTGCTGTCAGCTCCCAGTTGCAGTGTGCTGAAAACAGCAAGGTAAAGCTGCAGTTCTCAAACTGAGATCTGTCTGTAGCCGATCTGATACAGCTATGTAGTGAATAACTGACCCCAGCCAGCTGTGTAAAGGGATGCTCAGGCCAGGGGGTGTTTTGACTTCTGGAGGGTTTCAAATTGTTTCATCCAATACAGCCTTTGCACATCAAATACACCCACTTGCACCTTTTTTACCCTGAGGACTTGACAGAAAGAAAGCACCAACAATACATATGTCTTGGGTTTGATTCCTCTCCCTGTCCACCTCACAGGTAGGACTGTAGGCTGGATCTGCCTGTGCTCCTGAGGCCCGATCGGTCCCTGCAGGAGACACATTTGCGAGAGGGGAGTGTACAGCTGCTCTGCTCTCTGCTGCGGGGTGTCAGCGCCCCAAAAGGCAGCCCCCTACAGGTACAGGTGTGACCCCCTCTGTGCAGGTGCAGCGCTGCCACTGAGCGGCTGTAGAGTCCTTCCTTTCTGCGAACTGACCGCTAGAGAGAGCCCTGGGATAGAACGTGCTGCTGGAGCATCCTGAGCCCAGGCACAGCACTCAGGCATGGGGGCAAAAGTAAACATGTAAAACGAAAGTAAATAATTTTTCTGCCTTCCTAACTCTTTTTCCTCACCAAGAATATTATAATTTAGGATTATCAATCCAACTTAATTGCAAACCTTTGTTTTTAATTTGCTCTTCATTTATCAAGGGGGAGCTGTATCTGTAAGTATATCACCGTGTATTTCTCCCATCCCTTGTTAAGGATATCTGGGAGAAAAAAATCTCACCAGAAGGGACTGGATTGCACACCACGGCTGGCACTAAAACTAAGTTCACTCATGTAAGGAACATGAAGAAAATTGATAATATACCCAGTAAGCATGCATCATAGTGCAGATGTACCAGTGTTAGCTGCAAAAGAGTTTTATCTGGAAGCAAAAGCAGGTTAGTGCCACACAATATTTGAACGTTTGCCATGTTGACAGGCTGGGAGGGAACGCTCCAGCCCTGAGCTGTGCTCGAACAGCTGAGCCACTTTGGGACTGAGTCAAAACTTGCACAGAGCTTTACACACCTTAAAGTCACAGATTGATTAGCACAAACTTCAGCACATCCTGACTTCAAGAAGGCATCTTCCGAAGACCAGCTACTAGTGTCTGTCCCACAGAGAAAATAAGCCACCCCTTCTTGGCTTACCTGCTTCTGATGGGAGCCACTGCTGTCATCTAGGATCCATAATAGAACTGGTCTCTCAAGTGTAGAAAACAGAGAAGAGTAGGACCAGGAGAGGTCAGCTTTAGTTAGCTGTTTTAGTGGTTTTGGGGATGAGGTAAACTGGCACTAATTTACACCTTTGCACAGCTGATTTAGCAACCTGAGTTCCCAGAGGAGCAAGCACCAAGAAGACCTGATCTTCTGCAGCTGTTGGGACATTCCAGTTTTCTCTAGCTAACAGAGACCTAGTCACCCCATTTGCCTGTGCTGCTGCTTCTCTTATGTCCTGAAGATGTGAACAGGACACAGCTGTTGTCAGATCTGCAGATCTGCAATCATGGCCACACTTGGAGCAGCTGTGGGTCCTCTCTGGCCCAGGTGCTGCAACAATGAATCCCCCTTCTCCTGTGAGCTGCCCTGCACCAGCTCTCACAGGTTGCTTGTGGCAACAGTGGCAATCCTGTCTGTGCACAGGACTCAGTTCGTATAGTTGAGGACTTTTTGAATAGGACAAGCTGTTTGGATTTGCTAGCAGACTGGAAAATTCACTGAGAAACGCTTGCTCCTGTTGCATCCCTTTTTCTTTGGAGAAGGGACTGCAAGCAATCTCTTCCTCCAGACCTGCCTGCGCACTATGGGAGGGACATTCTGGACATTAACATGCACCTTCAGACTGGCCTTCAGTGGTTCATCAGTTGTGAGTAATTAACAAGTAAATAAAAATACAGAAGTGAAGTGCTTAAGTGGAGTTTATGTGTCTGCTGACAGGCTGAGCAGAACTTTTTGGGAAAGTGTGCAGTGTGACAGCTGGCAGCCAGTGCCAGTGGTGTAAATAAACCTTGAGTAGCTGGGTATCTCATCCTTTCCCCAAATACCACCTCCCTTTGGTAAATCTCCTCCTGTCATACCACCAACTGTTAACTACAAATCAGCTCTTTTCCAGACTTGCTGGAACAAAGCTCACATTCTCCAAGCATCCTCTGGTATTGTGCACATGCATGGCCTGTCGTTGCCCTCTGGACTTGCCTGCACCCAGGGAGGATAAAGAGGGAAGGCACTCTTGGGTAAGAACATGTCCCAGCTCTGTGCCCAGCCCAGGGAATGGGATGCTGATGCACTTCTGCACTGCTCTCCTGGGCATACACCCTACTAGTGAAACACACACGTGTTCCTCTGGCTCACAATTCGGTGCTGCACATGTCAACTGTGTATTCAGTGAAATGTGAAAATTAGACACCATCTAAGTCTAAAATAGCCAAGGAAAAAATTGTCCTGTGACGTGGCATTACGCTGTTTATACACAAATAGAAATCACGTGTAGCATGATTTCTGGCCCCCAGTGCCAGCCAGGGGCTCACTGTGCTGTTTGAAGCCTGGCCTCAAAAGACCAAGAGGTGAGTCACCAAGGTGGAGCTAGAATGTTCGTTTTGGGGGGAAAAGGCAGGACAGGCAAGCTATTACTAAGGTAAAAGCAGTGCCAGGGGAAAGGAGACTTTATGAAAATCGATGTGTCAGTACTCAGAGCTGCTGGTCACCAGCAATAACATGAAACAGGAGCAGGTTTTGGCGGAGCTACTTGGGTGCTTGTCTGGGGCTCTCTGGGGTCAGGGAAGCACAGACATTCAACAAATAGCCAGCTGCCAGACTCAAGTTCTGTGCTTGTTTTAAACTTGTTTTGCAGCCTGATCCCAGGTCTCATTTACTAAATCTAAATTTTGCCATTAACTGTGTCAGGAATTCTGACCAGGGTGAGTCAGGGTAAAATGGATGGACTCAGGGTGTTGTTCAAAGATCACTGTCTCTGCAAAAACAAATCATGGTGATGGACACCTCTGACCTGAGACAACTGATTGGTGCCAGGTGTCATTTGTTTGCTAGCAGGATCATGCAAGGAATTGGGAGATAAAGGCTAGTTTTGCTCAATATTGAAATTGAGAAGGAAGTTTCAGAAATAAACCATGGTTTCACATGGCAGAGGGGCAGAGGGGATGTTCTCCACCTCCAGGCATGCTGTAACCCACCAGGTCTCTGGGAAACAAATGGAGAATGGTATCTACATACCATGTGTACTACAGCAAGTAATTTGTACCTCAGAAACCTCAACTGGCTTAGGCTTTGGGTGGCTCTGCAGCCATGATTTGCCTCCTGAACAAGAGGAGCATCCGTTCCATGTAAGTCACCCACCATCAACTGCTCCCAGAGCAATGCATGAGACAGCAAACTACAGCTCAGTTTGACCCATGGAAAGTCATTTATCTAGCTGCTGTGTGACCAACCCCAGCCCTGCAGTTCCTTATGCTGGCAGCCTGTAGCAGGGCTCAGCCCTTCCAAACCATGAGCAGCACACAAGTCTTTGTGGGCAAGAGCCCCTGATTACACAGCATGGACCTGGGTGGAAGATGAGGATCTGGACGTGCACACAGGCAGGAGAATGCAGCTGCCACCTGTTACTCATACCTTGCAGTGTAGGACAAATCAGCTAGGGGGGCAGTCAGGCTGCTGCATACCCAACAATGGTGGCTTTTGGCAGTCTCCGCTGGCTTACATTTTGTCAGACAGAAGGTATCTGGTAAACCTCAATCTGTCACCAATGGCACAATGAATCCACCCACAACGGCCACCCACAACCCATACTGTCTGAGGGCAGCATGCGGCTTGGAAACTCAGAGATCAGGAAGTCTTCCAACACAGAAAAAAGTCCCCAAGTGTTCTTCAGTGTTTTTGGTGTCTCCCACATCCAGTTCTCTGTGTGCACATCTCTGCAGCAGGTGAAGGATGCTTCTTAGAGCTCCAGCCGGGCCCCCCACCAATCCTAGTCTAATGCTTCAACAAGTGCTAAGGCTGGAATGAAAGAAGCCTTTCAGATCTAGACAAGAGGCTGCAATAGGTTGTAAGTTGGCAGAGCTCTTGGCACTCCTGAGTTTTTTATAACAAGGCTGTTGCACTGCCAGTGATGTCTGTTTTGCGCATTTCTACTCACTGCTAAAACCTAAGGGACTCCAAGATGGAGTTGGTGGGAGGTAAAGATGGTGTAAAAGCATTTGAAAGCACTGGGGTACTGCTGTGACAAGGACCCTAATCGAGCCCAAAACTGAGCTCAGTTGGAGTCAGAGAATTCACCCCTGCACCCAAACCTCTGGCCCATGGAGGGAGAGCCTGATGCACCCTATGTTGGGGTGCCAAAGGGCTCTCTGCTCCCCGGTGCAATGCTTACACTCAGCAACTGGAAAGAAACAAGTAAATAAACATTTAAGAAAGGTTTACAGTTTGAATCCAGTTTATATTTTGTAACCTCCCTCAGCTGGTGCCTTTGAAGACAGCAGTTAGTCATAGGGCATTTGTCATGTTTCCTTTTTGCCTTCAGTCCCACCACTGTAGGTGTGAGTTGTTTGGGTGAATCTTCAAGCAGGCTTTTCCCAAACTTAAAAGCTATGTTAATGAAATAAGAAAGAACATCCTACCCTTGCAAATAATTATACTGCTTTATTTTTCAGTATCACAGTCTCAGGAAATGAAACAGTCCAGATCCTTTCCAAGATATTACATAGCCTTTTTTCCATCTATCTGTCCACAAAATAATCAAATTAAAGACAAATTTGTTTGTTTGCTACATCTATTACAGTGGAAGAACGTAATTATTGGTAGAAGCAGGAACAAAGGGTGGAACAAAGTGTTGTTTTGTCCTGCTTTTGTGTAACCCGCTTCGGTGTTTCCAGAAAAGCACACAGAGGGACAGAAGGATGTGGTGGATAACAAAATACAGCGGTTTATTGAACAAAATGGGGCAAGGCAATGTTCCCTTTACATTCAATGAGAATTCAGGATTATGAAGCAAAACATGCTATACACACACACACACACACACATACACACACAGAGATATGATACTTTGGTTAAATGTCATTCAGAAGTTCTATGCCAAACCTGGTAAAATTATAGAGTGAACAGTCAAAAATAAAAACAAGAATAGGCTTGCATAGACGGATTATTGTCAGTGCGCGATTTATATTTAAGGATTAGCTGTTACAACCCAGGGTACACTTGCAGCTCTGAGGAATTTACACCTTCTGACTAATCCACCTCATCACATGGCTAATATTTAGATTCAACAGACTGAAAGTTTACCCTGAAAAGCTAAATTAGACAACTGCAGTTGCAATTAACTATATTGCAGTGCACAGATGCAGCTGGAGACAGACTATGGAGTCTACTTAGAGTGAACACTGATACAGTGGAACTTGTTTACCATGAAGTAGAAAATACTCATTTGTGTGTGCCACTGTTCTCTCTGGGACTTTGTCCTGTGCTACAGCTGAGGAGGAGGTGATAGTATCTCCAGCCCAGGTACTGAGAGTAGGGCAGCTTTCTCAACACAAAACCCATGTCCCACAGCCTGTCCTGGGCACAGCAGTCCAAGGGGCACATGTATGCAGTACAGCCAATGACTCCACAGCAGTGCTGCACAGCAACAAATGTGGTACAGCACGTTTAAGGAATACAGTAAACTGGGATCTTTGTAGATTTATGCCTGTCCTCTGAAACAAACAAAAGACAAACTGCCTGTTGTATACTTCATATGAGGGACACCACTGTGCCTCACCACTATGTCCCACACCCACCTCCCAAAGCAACTACAAAACTAAGCCCTGAACATCTTGGGAGAGAGGGGCAAAACCAACTGTCCATTGGCTGGGGACCAATATAGAGCAGAATAAACCTCAAAAACACCACCCTGATTGGAATTCCTGGCATCCTTCCCTGGCATCACTGCCAGGAGCAGGACAGCACTGAGCTCAGTCAGCCATCCCTCCGTGCTACGAGCTGTGCTTTGGTTCCTATTGCATCTCACACAGTCTTGCAGTGCCAGTGCTGCTGTGAGGGACAGCAGGAGCCATCTGCTCGGTGGGACAGACACCCAGGAGATTGTTCTGTGTAAGAAGCAATGAGTTTCATGGACTGGCTGTGCGAAATTACAAGAGTGTAAACTAAGTAGGGGAATCCTGACACTGTCTCCAAGTGCTCCCCTTTATATATTTATAAATTAGCAATCCACAGTTAGTTTGTATACAGAATAATATGAATTAAAATAAAAACCTTGATAATAAAAATATATAATATACACATTGATCCACAGCAATAAACTGAATGAAAACATTAGCATGTAACAGTGGGTGTAATTTGGCACAAAATAAACACACAAAGGTCTAGCACTGTAAAAATAACAATCCATTTTTTTTTCCCACAAGTAAAGAATGCTATCAATCCTGATTCAAATCCTGACAAGGTGGGAATGCAGAGATATAAAAATACTGTACAAACAAGATCCCTTTTACAGAGTGAAGCAGACTGCAGCATCTGTAACTTCTATCCTTCCTCCCCAAGAGGAGAAATTCAATGATAAGACTTCATTTATCCCCTAAGAGCTGATATTTTCTTACCCCACCAAGTTCAAAACCATGAAGCCCTTTAAAAAAAAGATGAAATTAACCTCTTGGATCTATCCATGTGATGACAACTGCTTCTTACTGCAGGAAGCTGTACAGTCCACATTAAGACAGTGTTTCATAGCAAGGTGACTCAGATCAGCCTGCTGAAGACATCGAGTATCCCTGTGTGTAAGGCACGATCTCTCCGGTTCACCCGACCTCTCTTCTGCAGACCATTGTGCTTTGGACGGAGGCAAGGAGGTGATGAGAGTTTCTGTGGCTGAGATGTGCCAACTAGGAAGATTAGGAAGTACCAGGATTTCATGGAGATGAATTTTCCACGTGGTGCCTGATGCCTTGTTAATGCACACAGTGAGAAAGGGATGCAAGACCTGAAAGACCTGGGCAGGTGTCCCAGCAAGGGTTCCTACACACTAATAAATCCAGAGCAAACCCATAGGCAAAGATACTAAAACTTGGCAAGAGAAAACAAGAAAAACCCAAAAATACTGAAATGTTTTTCTGTCATAGGAAGGAAATATTGCTCTGAGTGTTTCTTTTAAAAAAATCAGCTTCATTGTACCTCTTTTCCAGGGACACACGTACAAGGTGCTGATTTTGCATCTTGCCTACACCAGCTACACCTTCTTGACTCTCAGCAAAACTGTGGCTGCTGAGCCCCAGGAGGAACTGGCTCCCTGTTCATCCATGATCTTAACTCTTGCTGACTTCAACGTGACCATGGAAACCCTTTCCAAAAGTGATCACTAAACATGTAAGTCCAGTTGCAACCTTTACCTCAGGAAGTCTCTAACCTGTATGACTGCAGGAGGACCCCAGTGTAGATGAGATGAACAATTGCTGTTTATACCCCATTTACTACCTGCTTTCCTCAGGTACCAGTGCTAGCATTTCTCTCTTTCTCGATAGGTGTCAGCTCCTTCTAACAAAACCTGGGCCCCCCATTTTTGCAAAGGCTATGGAAAAGTAAAACATGAAAAACACTTAAAAGAGACAGCAAACGAATAAAGGTAGGGATTAAGAATAGCAAGATATAGATGAAGAGGAGATACAGAGGAAAACAGCCCATAAAGCGTTCAGCACTTGAAGGCATCCAAGGAAGCAGCAGATGCCCCTGGGATCCTTCCCTTCAGTTCTTGTCTCTTAGTGCCATGGTCAGAGAGCTTGACTGGCCCAAGGAGGCCATTAAGGAGATCCTGCAGCTCCACAGAGTAGGCACTGAGGTGTTCTTCAGACTCTACCCAGCTTCCAAACTAAAGCAACCAGTTTTCTCTCATTTCTACTCACTCCCATTGAAGTCAACAACTTGGGTACTACCAAACATCCCTCCCGAATTAACAGGATCTTCAAGTGTCAGGAGGCTCAGGGTCTTCATGACTTTTCTGATTAGGATAAAACAAAAGTTACATAAGCCAGTGCAGTGCCAGAAAGTCCATCACAGCCAACTACAGATGCTTATGAGGGGCTGAATTCCTAGCAGGCAACTTCCCTTTGCCTTTTGCAGAGGGTCACCAGTTTTCTGCAAGCACAGCTAGAACAAAGCTCAACCACTTTCTGATTTGGCAGGACTTTTCCCCATCCAGTTTTCACAAGTTCACCAGATGATACAAGCAGCAGTGCCTGGACTAGAGTGTTTGTAGGAAGTGCTAATTCACAAAACCATACCAGGCATCACTTCACAACAATAATTACTCTGATGGTAATGAAGGGGAAAAGCCCACAAGGGGAAAAAAAAAAAAAAAAAAAAAAAAGGTATTTTTAGCAGTAGAAATTTTGACTGCTACAAGTAATACAAGAATAAATTTTTACAAAATAAAATCTTGGTAGATGAGGTTGCTACACTGGGCCAAGATATCAAATAAACAAGGAAAAAGAAAAATAGGGTCTATGTTCTTATTTTTCTGTATCCTTTTAAACAACGTTAACACTTCTGAATGGACGGAGACAGAATGAGAAGCAGGAACAAGGCAAGGAAGGTAAAATCTAGCTGCTGGCTGGGGTATTTCCTGAGAAACAGCAGCAAGCAAGCGAGACCTTGCAAGTCACTTCAGGGTTCATGCAGGTGAACTCACAGTCTGGAAGCAAGAGTATGCAGGTAGCAGGATGCTGCTGATGCACAAAGTCCTACGTCACAAGGTTTTTGATTAGTGTATACCAGGAGCAGAGGTAGTTCAGGGGTTATGCAGTTCTTCATGAACTGCAGCCAACAGGCCAGTGGGAGCAGGAGATGAAAGCTTCTTGAGTTGTTGGTCAAGGCAAGACATGGGCTTGTGCTCCGGTATTAAATTTGCCCCTATAACTTATGTGAAAAAAGTTGCTTTGCCTTCCTAGAGATTTGGCCCAGTAACTACCCTGACTAAGGACAACAACCAAGGTTAAAGCCTTACAGCTGCCTCAGGGCTTGAATTGTGCACTGGACAAACAGCAGACAGCCATGCTCTCTTCCAATTTCTTACAGATTCACAGAGCTGTCAAGGCTCCCTTCCCAGGCAGAGCAGTGGTGAGGGCAAGCACAGCCACAGCTCTGCCCTCACTCCTCTGCAAAGCCAGCAGCAGAACTGCAGCTGCCAGCAGACAACAAAGAGCATGGTGGGACAGACACAGTGCTGGGCACTAAGGGAGCTGGGCTGCAGGGACAAGGCAGCCAAGCTCGCTGTTATGAACTGGACTGGCACATGAATAACCTGCCTGTACCAGCTGAACAGACTCCACACCAGTGTCCAAATGTTCAGCTTTGTAGTTTAAAAACACACTTGAAAATAATGGCAAAAAAAAATATTATTAGAAAGACAAAAGAATTGAAAAAAGAGGAGGCCAAAAGAAAAGGCTATTTGTTTGAGCATGAGAAAAATTATTTTCAAAGAATGGAAAGCCATCAAAGCAGAAGGGGGGAATCACTGCATGGGCAATTCTATACAGACAACAAACCTGTGGACCCTGCTAAGTCCTAGAGAGCAATAATTTTTTTTATTCTGACTGGAGTCTGCCAGGAGTGCTGGATGGACCACCGTAGAGGGAAGGCAGTCAGCAGAGACATTGTGTGGACCATTCAACACTCTGCCTTTCTCAAGTTACCTGTAACTGTAGATTTTTAATTCAATGCCTATATAGCCCTCCTTCACCCCCATGTTTCCAAGACACATGTAGGTTCAGACGCGTTACTGTACTCAAGGGCATCAGCAACTGAGTTACAGGAGATCCTACTTGGCTTCAGTGAAATTTCTTGGCTTCTACCACACTGAAGCTCAAGGCAGGTGACCACAAAGGTCTGTTCAGACGTATGAGTCTTCCCAAACCACAGCTCCTAGCTTCCTGAACTCCCAAGCATGCACACAAGATCTAATTTCAGTTGAAACTGTCATCATTTCAACTGTTCTATCCTATATCCTGGAGCTAAATGCCTAGTTACACACACTATCCAGATTGTTGGAAACCCTAGAAAGAAATACAGCAGTTAAAAAATTCTGTTCCATAGGCAATTTCTTTGTCACCAGTCCCAAGGTCTGGCTTTTGCTGGTGTATATTTGAAGATGTGCTCTCCTTCCTGCAAGCTAGCATGACTGCCAGGCTGGGTCAGCTGTCTTATCCAACACAGTAAGAAACACATTTCCTCTTATAACTCTCTTTGCTAAGTCATAATAATACAGGAAGGACTTGTACCTCTGATGTTCTGCTGCACTGCCACAACCCAACTAATTTCTTTGATTTTCCTCCATTGTACATGCATCTCAGTTTGTCCTATTTGTCAAAGCTTCAGCCAAAGCTTAAAAATAAAATAAAAGGAAAGGCTCAAAAGAATGTATGAAGGATCTGTTAAGCCAGCTGGTTGATTCGCACAGCTCGTTGGCAGCTAGATTATACTGCACTGCTTCAGTCACCACATATGAATAAGAAATTGAAACGAACATTTTTCCTTAATATGATGACACTTAAAGAGATGATCCTGGGAGTGGAGGGTGGGCCTCCCATCGGGTCAGGAACCAAGAAAGTTGCCTGGCAATTCCAGTAATGTTTGCTACAGAAGAGTCAGTACCAAAGCAAAGGCTAGCACAGTTTACCGCTTCCTACGGGAACCTGGAAAATAAAACAGAAAGGAAAAAAATATATATGTGAGGCTAGATCCTGGTGAAGAAATTATTACTTGCAATTATATTTAACTTGTCCTGCCTGCTTGTCCATGTCTGACTTCCAGGGGACTGGTAAAGTCAAAGGCTAAAATAGGAATCGTATGTTTCATTACTCAAGCAAAAGGATCAACAAAACATGTAGACATTCACAATTCCTCTAGGGTGCGAATGGTGCTGCAGCCCCACTGTAGACAGTGTCACTAAACAGTGTCATGGAACCAACACTGGGCTTACAGATTCTATAAAGTGCCAGCAACTTTGCAGTTTGTTTCATGAAAACAGGAACACAAGTTTCCCAAACTTTAAATTTTGGAACGAAAAGCACCCACATTTAAGTCACAACAGTGGAGCAGGAAGAAATCTGAGATTGAGTTAAACTCTGATTGCCCCTGTCCTTTACCAGAGACCACAGATAGCTCACACAATTAGCATTAAGACTTTAAAAAAACTGCTGGGGTGATCCCAAAAACACTGCTCAGCGCCCAGTGATTTCAGAAAACATGCCAAAAAAGCAGTGCTGAGATGATACAGGAACAAAACAAGGCTGTTCTTAGGACAAGCTTCTGTCTGATCATTCTATCCACCTGCCAGACAGGTGATAGGGTGAGGTTGTCTTGTATTGGATTGTTTGATACTAATGAGTCACCCAAAATCCATCATGTCATTCTTTGTGTCATTTCTCCGTCATTTGCTGCCTGCATTTACAGTCATTCATCCTTAAGAAATCATGGAGAACATGCAGACAACAGTTTGACAAATTTCAGGCAAATCAATTCAGCTTTTTAGTCTCTTCACCTGCAATGTGCTCAGCAAGTGTAGCCCAAACAATGACCAGCATCACCTGCCTGCTGGGGTAATAATACCCATTCCTCTTCTCTATTAGCATCACTTTTGAATACTTTGTCCTGCAGGCGGCTTGTTTGAGGAAAACAGCTCACAATAACCCAAGTGCTGGGGCAGCCCTGGGATTGATCCTACCTTTAGGAGAATGCTCAGGTCTGGGGATCTGGCGCAAGGGGCTGGGCTGGCTTGTGTAATACCGAGAGTGTTCAGAGTCATCAAGGAGAGGCTGTGACCTGCCAAGCACAGTGTAAAAGGAGTGTTGGGGAACAGCTCAAAGGCATAACAGTGTGGCAAAAGCAACATCTTAGCTGTCTGGCCTGTCGCTATCAGTTGGACGCTAACTGTGCCGGGCCCAGACTTTCCACCTGCAGAGGAGCTACTCTGAGCACAGCCTGTTACTGTTTCTGCAGTGAGAAAGGCACAGTATTTACTGCTTCTCATGGACCTCTTTCATTTAATAATGGTTTCAAGTTGTCAGGAAATAAAGAATTTCCACTATGAAGTCTGATGCAAACCTCACTTAAAGGAGCAACATTTTAAAGTGTCTAATACCTGTCCAGTTTTAGCCCTAGAGTATTTTAATACTATCTGTCTTCAGTCTCCACCTGCACATCTCATTTGTTGTTTCTTTTGCAAGGTCAACAGGAATTTCTAGGCTCCTTTCTGGAATGAAAATCAAACCCACTGGGGTCACTTCCAGGGTCCAGTCCCTCATGAGGGGCACTGAGCCAGAATACCAAGGGATTCAGAAGCAGCACTGGGCTACAGCATGTTCCCAGTTTGGGATGAGGCACCCCAAAGCACAACATGCTTGCAGGGGGGTGTCCAAATGCAGCAGTCAAAGCTGTGCACAGGGCTTAACTGGGAACAAGGACCCAAGGGAGCAGCTCTGCAAATGCATGGTGATTACTGCTTCCTGCCCAGAGATGACATTTGTTTTCACATCCCCAGAAGCTCTTTAACCCTCTCAATGTTTCTCTGCCATTTAACAAATGTCACTGCACAAGCTCATCAATCTCCATCAGCACCAGGCATGGAGACCAGTATGAACAAATGCCATGAGCACAATGAGTGACGCATGTCAAACACCTCACAAGCTCTGTGCCCTCCATTTCTTTTCAGTGCTAAAACCTCTGCCCTTCACCAATTCCCTTGTGGGTGGGTCAGGCAGGTCATCCCACAATTCCTCCCTAGGATTCAGCTTCTCAGCAGCTTCCAGATTGCATTTCCCCATTTTCAACAGCCAGTACAAGCTCACCTTGAAGACCTGTCACTTCTGTGTCGCTGAGTTTCAGGCCCTTCTCTTGACCTTGAGCGCGTGGACTCGCCTGCGTCAGGCTGATGGGAAGGAGAGAAATCAGTTCATCTGTGTGCCTTGCAAGAAACCAACCAGTGCACTGAAGCTGACACAGCTCCATGCAGTCCTTTCTGTGCTTGGTTTATACACACAATTAACTACAGCCAGACATGCAAATGGCAGTAACAGGACCAGTTTCCAGTAAACAGAACTCAGCCTTGCTAAGCCAAACTCAATTTTTGCGCTATATACGTGACAGCTCCGGGGGAACATCCCGAAGCTGGAGTCAAACACAGTCAGTGTGTAATGACTGTGCACATGGCTGGGCTGAGCGCAAGGGATCAGATGCATGCAGCTGTGCTCCTGCAACCACTTAAACTCAGTAAGGAGGCTGAAAACATCAGAGCTGCCTCCATCTGGCCCCAAGATTAACACAACATCCCCTTTAGCTCCTTATCAGTGCAGACCATGAAATCTGTTTCCTATTCCCTCCCATGTTGGCTAGCCAAGCCTTTCTGGTATTACTCATGCAAAAATCTAGGCACAACAGTCTCAGTGCTTTCATTACACAGCCAATTTTATTATGAGGCAGAGTCAAAACTGAAGCAGCTGCATTGCCCTTATACAAATAGAACCAACTACTGCTTTTATTTCTAGTCAGGATTTCAGCAGAGGGAAGGTTCCTGCACCAGGAGGACAGAGAATGCATCAAGGAGGCCACAAGGTGCTCTGACATCTAGTGCCAACCTCTAAGGCCAGAGCCAAAGGCTTACATTGCTTGAGACTGAAGCTAAAAGCATCTAACAAAGGAGGTGGCTTCAAAAATCTTGGGAAGTGGTTGAATAACAGATAGCAAGACCCTTTGGATGCATCACCACCTTTTGCTCTCACCACACACACTCACTGCCCTCTGGAAATGGGAATAACATTATAGCACCTTATCTCTGGTGCCTCCTGAAGCTTGACATACCTTCCAATCCTGATCATGCCTCCTCTTTTCAAAGGAAGACTTTTCTCTCTCTTTCCTTAAAGCCTTTTTCTCCTCAGCCATCAGCAATCGAGCAATTTCCTAGGAGGGAAAACACAGACAGTGCCTCAGACACTTTTACTTCTCTTGTGGATTTGAATACCTTTCCCATGGACAGCTGCTGAATGAGAAGGGTGCAAATACAGGATTTCACCCATTTGTGATCAGAAGTCAAGTGATAGGGCAAAATTAAGACTGACATCATGCAGCATGCCTAGCAGATCCCTGATTTGCCAGAATTGCATTTGCAGAGCCTTTCTGCCCTCTATTCTTTTTCCTTAATGGAAAGGTGGTTCATCTCACAGCATCTTTGGTAGTCTCCCTTGGGAGAAATGCTCTCACAGAACCATGAACTTCCTTCCTTTGTCATGGCTGCAACAGGCAGTGCAACTTCTTGCTCAGCCAGCCTGAGCATATATACATGAAACTCAGGTAGGAGCAAACCCCACTAGAGCTCCCAGCTTCCCCTACAAGGAGAGTCACAGGGAACAAATGGCGTTTAGGCAGGTTCCACAAGTAAAGGAATTTCACAAATATTTGATTTGCTGCTCACCTCATCTTGGGCTACTTGAGCTGCCTTCTGATCTGCCTCATTAGCCTGGAGAAAATAAAAAAAAGGTGGGGGAAGAAAGAAACAAAAGAGTAACATCTCTGAACTATTCATACTCATTAACCTCCCGGGCAGGGCAAGTAGGTGCCCATACAAATACACTACTATCCTTTCCAAATATACTTAGCTACCTCAATACTTACAACCCAACACCAAGTTGTCATTTCAGCTTTTCAGCTGAATTTTTCCCTCATGTATCTGCTAGGCCACACCACAACATATTTCCCACTTTGCTGCCCTCTTTTCTTAAAGATGAGCACTGGTCTATCTCACTTCTAGGCTGACCACACTGACTACAGGCCATCTTTACCTGCCTGGAAACATTCTTTTAATATCACTGTGCTTCAACAATTTAATATTGGAGTGTTTGTTTCACAATACAGGGCTTTACTGGCTGGATACCAGCTCTCACTCCATATGTGTGTGTATGGAAGACAAAGATAATTACCGGAATGCACAGTAGCACTTCAGATCTTAAAGTTACTCTTGTTTATAAAAGGTTTACAAATTAAAGTTGTCATTGCTGGCTACCTTAGTTCCTATGAGGTGACTAATGCATCCACTCTGCTTACCAGGAGCTCTTCTTCCTGCAGCTTCCGAGCAATCTCTGCATCAGACAACTCCTGTTCCATCCGGGGTGCATCATACATGGCTTGCTTCATCCCCCTCAAATTAGTGCCTACGGAATTGTGAGAGAAAACAATCAACTCAACCGCTCTCCAAATGCTTCGGTAAGGAGATCCCCACATTACACTCAGCCATCTGCAAAACCCCCGTTCAAGAGGACCAGAGACCATGACACTGTGCCTGCCACACAGCTGGTTTGAGAGCACCTTCTGCTGAGGTGCAGCACACACCTTAGGGAGGTTTCTCTGTGCACACAGAAACACCTGATATGCCATGTCTTATATGACAAATGCAGTTATATGGCAGAAGAGGCCATGTCCCATGAAGTCTTTGATGACAGTGATGCTAGTAAAGGAATTGTCACACTCTCCATTGATACAGATACACTGGCAAAACTGAGCTGCAGAGAGCAGCCCAACATCTGTTAGGAGCACAGCAGAGTCTGAACACAATGCTGGAGCAGCATGGCCTGCAAAGGTTGCCTGGGACAGGCTCATGTGAGGTTTCAGACTATTTCTTCCTTGGGATGACCCATGAATTTTACAATTCAATGATAAAACAGCTAAGTAAGCATTTTTAAAGTCCATATAATATTCAGTTATTGCTTTGAGAATACAGAGTTTTGTTATTTTAAAGATAAATCTGATTAACATCTTCCACTTCACCATGGAAGGCTTTCATATTGTAAGAAGGAAAAATAATTGTCCAAATATCTCCAGAGACAGACACACATTATCATCCTTACCTTATCCATGTGAAGATCAGTTTGATGGCTTTTAAAGCATAAATTTCCCCATGTTGTGACAGACACAGATCCAAGTCTCTAAACTCCTGCTTCTACTAGGTCACCCCTAATTCCAGAGTGCTTTTAAAAGCAGAAAGATGGTTCTGGATCTTTAAAGCCCCCAGTTCCCAAGCATTATTGAACAAAAACTACAGAGGTGCACATTTCCCAAAAAACTCCACTTGTTCAGAATTTGACAAGAACTTCACTTTAAAAATAGAACCAGTTGGACACCCAGTGCCACTACTGAACTTTGCCCAAAATTAATTCATTAAGTTGCCAGCAGGGATTTCAATAAGAAGTGGAAGAAAATTGCTGGACTTTTGTGCTTAAGCAAAGTGTCTTCACTTACAGTCCTGTATCTCAACTCAAAAAAATACAAGCATAATCCTAACATTTTGTGTTTTGTTAGGTTTTTTTTTTTTTCCCCTGTGCAAGGAGACCACTGCACAAAACGTATCATGAAAACAACAACTGGCTGTTGGTTGGTTGGTTTGAGTTTGGGTTTTTTTTTGGTGGTGAGGTAAATTTTTTTCTTAAAACACAAGGTATCAAGGGCACCATTTCCAACAGTCCTCTCCAATGCCATGGAACATCAGGACACAAACAGCAAGAACACGTATGAATAAGATGAATCCTGCTAAATCAGGGAGAAACCTGGGCAGAATTAACTGTGTACATGTTGCAGGTTGATATTGGAGACAACCATTTTCAAAGGCAGCTACACATACTTCAGATAACCAGTATGGGGCACACAAAGGTTCATCCTAACACATAGCTACACCTTTCCTATCACTTGGTTACCTGGGTCTCGCTGACAGTCTCCAACCTTCTCCTGGGTCACAGCACGTGGGGAGGGGGAATGTCTCCTGTGTCCTGCTCTTTTGCAGTCTCTTGCCTCACCCCTTCTACAATCATCTCTAAATTCAGCATCATGGAGCTTCTCATCATGTGCCACCCTGTGTGATGAGTGACCCTGATGGCGAGATTTGTGTTTTTCAGGGCGCACCACCCGGCTGCTGCCCTGATGCCAGGTTTCCTGCTCAGCCTCCAGTTCCATCTCGAGAAGCGGAAGGTGCTTTTCTCTGCCTTGCCTTGGTGGCTTTCTGCTGTGCCGTGCCTCATCTGTGAGTCTGTGCTCTGACTCCAGGTCAAGACTGAGAGGTCTCCTAGCCTTCTCCCTGCCAGCTGTCCTCCTCTCCCGCAGCTCCCAGCTATTGCTGTGATCATAGGCACTGTGCTCAGCCTCCGTTTCCAGGTCAGGGCTGGGATGTCTCCTGGACCTTCCTTGGCTGGCTGTTTTCCACTCCTGCTGATGGCCACTGCTGGCCTCTCTCAGTTGAGGAGATCTCCGACGATCCTCTGGGGTGGAGTGCCCATGTGTGGAGGCACCATGGGACAAAGGTGAGGGGGGTCCTCTGTGCTCTCTGCGCTGGTGCCTGCGCCTGTCATGACTGTGTGCCTTGCGAGGCTCACAAACCTGCTCTCTGGGGTCATGCCAGGGGTGCCCTGAGCCATGGGGGGACAAACAACGAATGGGTTAGTAGTGCAGTGGTTAAAGGTGGTTCCGAGGCCAAACTCACAGCAGGCAGATGAGGGAACTTGATACATGAAGCTTAAAACGCAGGCAAAGCATGATGGGGTCAGAAAGAATAAGAGGGGCAGATAATGCTTGCAGGACACAAAGGGGATAGAGTGAAATGGCAGCAGGGCAGCACAGGAGGCAACGAGGTAGGAGCAGGAAGCACAGATCCAGCCCAAAAGTGTCTGAGCACCTCCTAGACAAGGACAAGTCAATATGGATACAAATGACTTTTAATGATGCAATTGGGGCTGAAAAACAGCCAAGAGAGTAGTTCTTCTCCTGATGACACATCACTGCTGCAGGATCCTGAAATCACCTGAGAAAGGCTTGCAAAGAAGGGCACAAGATATAGGTAAGGTTGGGAAGAAATGGGGCGGTGTAAGGCCGGGAGGGACCAAGAAGAGGGGTCAGGCTGAATCCTGGTTTATAAGCACTGGTGCCCTGCCCTGGCTTCAGGCACAAGGCTTTTCATTAGTATCACCTAATGGGAGGAAGACTCACAGAAAAGGAGACAAGAGATAGGACTTTTATTTCTTTAAAAGCAAAAACAGGATGATGAATAGCTGCAGCATCCAAACATCTTCCACCACAGACCATCATGTGTCTCTTGCAGACCCAGAAGTTTCAAGTCCTATACTTGCATATTGCCTAAGTAAAAGTTTCGCCTCTGAATACAGAGGTTATGGCAATTTAAGGGCAGAATAAGACTTAGAAAACTGAGGCTACTGACCTCAGCAGTGTAGCTAGAAAAGCTGCTTACTTGGCAGTTTGGAGGGGTTGTTTCCTCTGTGCTTTCCAGAAAGCAGGTAAGAAATTTTCTTTGCTCTTAGTTTCAGTCATAAACTTGAAACAGCTAGGAGGATGCAACAATCTACTAACTGATTTATTTTCCAATCAATCAATTTCCTAGGAAAAAATCATTGCACTGAGTGAACTATTATCTCTCTACAGCAGCTTTTCAAAATGAAAAAAAAGGCCTTGAAGCAGAGTCTGATTTGAAACAGAACTACACACAACCCCGCAAAAAACGCCCAAAAAACACAGCAGCAGCAGACTTTCCTCCTCAACTGCCAAGAAGTTTCTTTTATAGTATCTAAAAATATTTAATAGATTTCACTGCACATGAACTACATTCTGTTTTAATAAATAGCTCTGTTTCCCTTACCATTCGTCTAGATTTCAGGGGGAGAAAATCAAACCTCACACCAAAACTGAATGTTCCCTTCAAGTCATTCTACTCAGAAAAAACTTTTTTAGAGCCAGCAAAAATAGAGCCTACAAAAAAATCCACCTTGAATACAAATCTGTATGACTTTTATCCAGAACAGGTGTATTTTTAGAAGTCCAAGAACTGCAACAGGAACTACTGTGGTTGGTCTTTATTGGTATTTTTTTTTTGGTGCAGTTTTAGATCACTCATATGATTTACAAAAAACAAATATTCAATAAAACAATCTGACTTACTGAACAACAGAGACCAGAGCCTGAAAGTGACAGTCAGTTTTTGAACAATACTAACAAGGGTCTAAGAATTAATTCAATTTTGTCATTAAGGAAAGCTCAATAAACCCAGAAGCAGAGAGCAGAACACAAAAGGGCGAAGCATGACTACACTTTCCCTACATGGGAAAGGATTGCTGCAGGTAACACAACCATGACAGACAACCCAAGCAAAAGACTCTTTTTTGGGGTATCTCAGAGTGATTAACTCATCAGCAGGTGCTGGTTCCTGCAGCACCATCCATAGGGGCTGTGTAAACACTCTTTAGATCCTGGTGTTATTCTCTCAAACAGCAAGTGACTGAGCGAATACAAAAATGTTTTTCATGGCACAGGCACCTCTGGGAGGAACTCTGACTTTTTTCATGTTTATTTTTCCACTTTTAAAAAGCTCAGATTGCTTCGGAGCAATAGCCCTCATCCATGTTATTCCTAGATGTGGATAAATTTTTGTCAGCTGATTTGTTATAAAAATCCATCCTGTCCTACCTGCATGGCAACACTATTACTTGTATTGTATTATTTTAGAGACTTGTCCTATTTAATTCTGAAAACCTGAAGTGTGGGTTGGATGTAAGAACTCCAAGACGAATTTTATCCAGCTCTGTACATGTAGCAGGAATTGTGGTCATGAAGTTTCCACTTGGTTTCTGCTTTGCAGTTTGTGCTTTGTATTTTCTTGGCTATCTTTGAACTTCTTCCAAATTGAAACTAAAATACATTGTGTAAGTTCAAATGCAAGGCTTGAAAACTGCCAATGGCATTGATGTTAAAATGAGAAATAAGAAGTTTGATCTTCATCTTCACAATCTGTTAATCAAAAGCAACCCATCTTCCCCACCACATTTTTGAAGGAAGAACACAGGAACCACCACCAGTGCACAGCAAAGGCATTCCCAGATTGCTCCATAATTAAACACACCCAGATTCTCTCCTCTCAGTTTAAAAAGGGTCTGTATTCAATCACAAAAACTGACCAAGAAAAAGCAACACAGCACTATGGATCATATAATTTCCACAATGTACAGTCCCATATGATAATCACAGCAGAGACATTCTGTGGAGATGACCTTGTTCTTCAGTAAGTCATTCAAAGCGGTTGTGCTAATTTTACTTCTTGGATATGTACCTGCAAGGAGCTATTTTTGAAGCACAGTTCCATGAAGCAGGATTTATTCCTTTATGTAGCTGTGCCAGCATCACAAATGAGCACGCAGAACTGTTTCTCTTCAAATGCAAGCATGGAATTGCATCGACATTTCTCCCCCGCACACTGGGTGTTACACCAGCAGTAACTGTGGATTAGCAGCTACTGTCTTTTTCCACAAGCCCTCTAAAAACATGCATGCATGGCTGTAGTTGCACATACACACACCACACACCCTATCCCTGTCCTCTAGGTCATCTTCTAGGACAGCAAAACTTATGAAATTGTCTTCTCTACTTTTTCTAATTAAACATTTCCTAATTATAGGAAAAAGTCTCCCTGGAAACTGATGCAATGCTACAGTGCTGAATACAGGACAGTAGGATAAGGGAAAGTTGCTAGATGGAGTTGTCAGATCACCAGATTCACCTATATTGCCATGATCTTTTACCTATCAGACACCTACCTCCATTTTCTGCATAATAGCTCTCCTCATAGGCAGTGTGTCCCTGGGACTCTGGGTAGTGCTTCTTGCGCTTTTTTTCTTCCTGCAGTTCCTTCTGTTGTAGGAGACGGGCAATGTCCTGCAGAGATGGAAGAAAATAGACATGAAATCACCACTAAAAAGTATCTTCAGATTCTTTTATTCAAATTTTTTATTCAATTATTAAAGTCCTGATAGTTTAATTTTTCAGACATAGCAACAACAGTTACTCAGATTCAACCCCTGGGTGGGACGGGGCTTTCTACTTAGTAGATAACACAAGGGGCCATCTCAGCAACCAGTATTCAGCCTCGCCCACACCCACCACTGAGATTCCAACCCCATAGCTGACTCACAGGTTCCTGTTCTTCCTGCACATAAGCCTGCAAAGCCCTAATGGCCAAAGCAGGGCAAAAGGGACTACATGTGCAACCTCAGGCTTTTAACAAGGATTTGGAAGGCACAGAAGTGCACATGCACTTACAGGAGCAGGCTGGATCTGCCCCCTGTACTCTGCCAGGGAAAGAAAAAACACAGAGGCTAAGACTGTCTCTAGCTGAAGGCACTTCTGACTGGAAAGAGTTCCCAGAGCAAGTCATGAACTTGCTTCACAGTGGCTGTAATTTGCAAGGACTGTAAGATGCCAGGCAGGGAAATGCATCAGTTTGACAGACAGAGACTGAAGAAAAAGAAAATCGAAGGGACATTAAGAAGAGCGAACCAGGCACAAGGCAAGAGCTCAGAGGGGACTGCAGCCATTTGTCTTCTGTCACAGTTTTGGTAGATATGCCAAAGAGACGAGCACTCCATTTTCCTAATTGGTTTTCCTCTGAGATGACTAATGGATCAACAAGGCCTAGGAACCAAAAACAGCTCCCTGGGGTTTACTCATCTGAGGTGCAGAAGTTTGCGTATCAGTGGAGCCAGTCTGAAGCCAGAAAGCAAAGCTGGCAGATGCCAGCAGGGCATGCTAGCCCTTTAGATGCTATTCATTTAAGCTTTCCTAATCCGCAGGACCTTTACAGAGCCATGTACATAAAGTGGACATTGCAGGCAGGAAAGGCATCACTGAAATGCAAACTGAGTCAACACCCTACAGAGCAAAGCCAGAATTCAGCTAGGATCTGCTCCACAACCAGCTTTGTGGACAAACTGGGGATGCCACAGGCCCTTTAAAACAAAACAAAACACAAACAAAAACCAAACAACAACAACAAAACAAAACAAATTTAAAAAACCAACCAACCAAAAAAAAAAACCCAAACAAAACTTCTTTCTCCTGACAAGGTTAACCTCTTCTAGCAAGTACAGTAAATCTATAAATATATAAGCTTAAGCACATTATCTCCAGGACGGAGACAGCTCAGGACTTGCAAATCCACACAAACCACTTCTTACAAAAGGGATTCGTAAGCAGGCAGGCTTAGAGCTTTCTTTGAAAACCCTGCGGTCCAGACCACATCTGCCTCAGTCCACAGATGCATTTATGCCATACTTGGGAACTTTCTGTGTACCAGCAGGAAGAGAAAGAATAGTTATGACTTCTCAGTGCTTTAAGTCACAGTCACCTGAAGATTGCTCCCAAGAGCACAAGATGGTCAGCATGCTGGTTTGAGAAGTTGCAAGGACCTGTTGTCAGACCACTGACACTCCTGAAGTTCTCTACATAAAGCAAGAAGGGAAAGTGCAATCTCCCAAGCCAACATTAGTTTTGTATCTCCTTCACCTTCATGACAAAAATAACACAGATTGTCACATTTATAGCACAAATCCTTTGGCCAAAGTGTTTCTCGCATCTCGTTATCACAAGTTCCTCTTGGAAACCAAGCCCTTCCACATCTGCCTGTGCAGCCTTTCAGTATTTGCTTGGAATTATTGGTACAAGAATAAAATTAAGTCTTGCACAAACAAATTGATGCATCGGTCAGGTAAGGACAGATTATTTCAGGCTCTTCCAGGAAACACAGCCCTGTGATTCCAAGCTCTTCCTACACAGAAAGTGCCATCAGGTGCCTCTTGAGCATGTTGAGACTGCTCAGACTTCTCAGAAAACCATCTGTAATCAAAAATGGGGGCACACTCCAGGTTCACACAGGTGTTCCTCTACTCTGTGGGTTTCCTGAAAAATGAATCTGACAGGCTGACCCAATAAGGTGATCAACAAGCCAGATCCTTTGAACACCATGGACAAACCACACTGCCCACTCTCAAGAAACAGCAGCAGAGCAGTATTATGAAATCACATAAGGAACCTGCTAGCAAGAAATTCCAACTGGTTGTTCAGGCTGTGAAAGACTAAACTGAAGAACTGAGAAGCCAGAAATGGACGGCTGGGCTGAGAGTTCTGCTGAAATTTTTGCAGCAAAGACAAAGAAATCATGACCCAGGATTCTCCCAAAAGTAGTACCTATCTTCTTGCATTTGGGAAAGCAAAGTGCATAAACAACTACAACTTCCTACACCAGGGCAATGAACACCTCAACAAGACTTACCCATTACTTGTCCTCTTCATTAGCAAAGCCATTGGCATCAACAACTCTTGTGACCCTTGACTGTATCTTATCTGTATCTTATTTCTGTAACAGGAGTCTCTAAAAATCTGTGCATGCAGAGATCTGTGAGGACAAGGATTGCCACCATGCAAGCCAGCTCCTGGGGCTACTGGCCAAGAAATGCTTGCCCTGAGAGGGCTGCTACAAATAGCCCTGCCATCCCTGCAGCTATAAAGGTTACCTCGTCTTTTTCCTCTTGCCTGCGGCGTTCCTCTGCTTCAAACGCAAGCTTCACTTGGATTTCCTGAGCAATTTCGCAGTCCTGTCGTTCCCTAGAAGGTAAGGAGACAAGGATTACAGGCAGCTGAAGCCACAGGCATCAGTCAGCCTGCAGAAAGGGATAAAAGAGCTAAAAAAAAAAATCCACCTGATTTCCTGATTTACACAAAAGAATTATAACTCAGTTTTAGTGCAGAGCCTACAAAACCTCACCAGGGACCAGGACTCTATGTACTTACTGATGGCCAAATTTAGAAAATACTTCCTAAAACATTCAGAGAATATAAAGTAAAAGGAAACAGATTCATTGGCAGTTTGTTAAGAAACGAGGTAGGTACCACAAAACAGGGCAGGCCAAGGTAGCACTTAGGAATCTGCAAACAATTTAATTCTGCTGAGTTTTTGTACATGTGGTACCAAAGGAGGGGTTTAGGGATACACTTAATGCAGCTATATCTGGGAAATGGTTTTCACATGAAAGACAAGAAGAAGAAAGTGCAGGAATGCAGTACATAGGCTGAGTGGAGGCTGGAGGTGGCAGTTCAGTAATGAGTGAGAAATGCAGCTGAGGTGGGATGAGACACAAAAAGCAGAACCAGTGCCAAAAGGCAAGGGAGCAATATGCGTCATAAGGCGGGGGGAAGGAGCCATTGTCACAGTGCCAGTGTGGATGTGGGAACACAAGATTACATTAACTGAGGAGGGAGATAGCAGCGTCATTGAGACAGGAGAGTTCCGGCTGTGCAGGCAGACGTAGAGGGCTGTATGTCAGGGGCATCAGAACGCAGACAGTGCCATACTCAGCCACATCTCCAATGTCTAGCAAACCAGCTGGAACAATGGCAAAGGATTCCTTGGGGCAACTCAGAAAAGTGCTGTGGGATTTGAGAAGAAAGATTAAAAGCAGTCTTCTTCAGCACTGTTGAAACTGAGCTAAAGCCTAGTTCTAAACAGGTCAGAAAAAAATCAATCCCTGCAATTGCAACTACTGAAAGGCAAGGCAGAGAAGGAGCCAAGAATGAGAACAGCAACAGGCAGAGCCTGCTTTTTTAGAATACAGTCTTTTGAAGAATACACTGACAATGATCATATAGGTGATGGGAAGACTACCAAGAGCATATTACAGATGACAAGTAATAATTCAAGACAAGCAGGTTGAGCTGTGTCAAAATTGTGCTGTGTGAGATGGAGCAACTAGTCCTAGGCTTGAGCAAGGATCTGGGCAGAAATGACCTACTGAACTTGGAGATAAAGGACTGGAAAAGAGTTTAGGATATGAGCAGAGGAAGTTAAAATAGTTTTAAGTGCAAACAAGTACTTTAGGTTGCAAAATCAAGAAACGCTGGCATGGCTGGAGCAGCCAGTGGCACCACAGAGCCGCCTTTTACTGAAAGTGAAGAATGAGAGAAGCTGAAAGAGTAGATATGTGGCTTAGGGGGGGAGGAAAGACATTGCAACAAGAGGGTTTAGAGGATAAATGTCACTAAGAACTAAGTCATCTGTCATAAAGAACAATAAGATACATGGAACAGGAGGGAAAAGAAGCTTCTTTGTTTCTGTTAACTGCTCCTTGGAAGCAGACCTACAATTGGGCTGAAGTTATCAATGGGTAATAAATGGTAATCAATGGTAATGAAACCTGGTATTTTTTAATGTGTGCCTGCGTGTGTTTCATTTGACCTGAGAGATCTGTTCAAAGGCACAAGAGTTCCCACAGCAGCAACTCTAGTTCTTGAATTTGCCTTATAAAAAGGGACCATGGCGAATCTGGCACCAGCAGAGAACTATAGCCCCCAGCAAAACAATAGCTGAATAAGCAAATCCTAGGGAGCAGGCTGCCAGTGGGCCTGACAGTGGATCCCTTATGGCCACAGACTCTGAGAACATGAATCCAGGTAGAAAATAAGTTAGAAAGGTCAGATACATCAAGGCATTGCACGTCTCCAGTTCCCCTGGCACCTGTGAACAGAGCTAAAGTGCCAAGTTCATCAGCACAAACTGACTTATTAAATGCTTAAAATACACCTTATTACAGACAAACAGGACAGAGAAACAGCTAATCATCTTTCAGAGCCAAGGCAACAAGGTCATTGCCTCTCCATTCACAGCAAAGAACACTAGAAGTAACGCAAATGCAGAAGCATTTTCTTGATCCTGATGACACACATCTTGGAATACACGGTATCGATTTCTAAGAACTGAACAGCAACAAAGGATTAGATTCTGGGTTTTATTGCTCAGTGGTAATTAATTACAGAAACTTGATTAGTTAATCAACAAAGGTAGTGTTTTAACTTGAGGCAGCATAAGAAAAAAGGTTAAAGAACTTTGACAGCTCTTCTTGTCCTTCAATTTCTTTAGTGCGAGTTCAAGTGCCCATCAGACCCCAGAAATCAGCCAGAGCAACATAAACATCACCGTTCCTGAACATCCCACCTATGTGTCCTTCCTTCCTGGGCTGCCAGAAGTGTTAGAGGTGTTGGGAAAGCTCTACATCGGTTTATAAAAAGAAGGGAAAAAAGCAGAAGTCCATGTGATCAGAAATCTCCCTCCCATTCACATTGATTGTAGCTACTAGTTGTTGCCAGATGATAATTTAAAAAAAAAAAAAAAAAGGGGAAATGTTTAAGGAAACTGTTCAAAGGAATCAGCTTACATTAATACAACAGAGCCATCACAGCACTGGGAGCAAAACAGGGAAAAGATATTTTCACACTATTTTATTTTAGTCATCTTGCTACTATGCTTAGCAGTGTGCAGGCTGCTCAGCTAGATGTGAGATGCTTCTAAAGACGCATGAAACAAGTTACTACTTGGATGCTTTCCTGCATTCTTAAAAAGAAAAAAGTTATTTCTATTCTCTAATTTATCTTCACAAAGTCTTTCTGAGAGAATTTAGGATTTGAAAGACAGAAGAAAGCCCACAAATTTAAAGAGCATTTTTACGTTCCCTGTTTCTAAAGAACACCTAGTTCTTCTCCCTTACTCCTATCACCTTCCAGTGTCAAACTGATCTACACAATACAGAAAGCAACAACAGCAAGGGTTATTTTGTTGCCAGAACATGCTACTCTTGAACAAGGAGCAGTGGGAACATAAAAAGAATTAAGAAAGAAAAAGATCCAGTTACAAAAGGATGCCTCCAACTTCTTTTACTATTCTTGCAGAAGAGCTCACGCTTTCAGAAGCACAACTGCTGCTGACACAACATTTTGCATCAGCAGTTCTGCCTGTGCCTTGGCTCACAAAGTTCATGAATCCCATTTTACAGAGTCCTACAAGAAAATCATTTGCAGCTCCCAGCAAGTAACAAAGAGGAATCACCTCTGCCATACAAAATTAATTTTTATGTTGTGATTTACACATTCACATCTCTAATTGGTAATAAAGACAAAACTATTGAAAGAAACCAGACTTGAGAGCTGCCTCAGTGTGCTGGAAACATTGAAAACAGTGGCTGATCTGTCACGCCCCAGCTTCAAAGCTTTTATGAGCCACTGCTTTGAAGGCAGTCCTGTGTCTCACACATCTGCAACACAGAGCTCTTCTGCTCCATTGCTGTCCCTGCCAGATGAGCCACCCAGACTTTATGATCCACCACCAGCTACACCTAGTGAGTGGCATCCCAGAGCAAAACACAAGTCGGGGGGCAGCACACCCACTGGGAAATGCATCCTGCCTTGCAGCCCCTGCATTTGCATGGACCCCCGTCCTGCCATCTCTTCCCAGTGGGACCTGGCTGAGCCCTGTCACACAAATCATTTGTTACATCTCATGCATTGCAAATACACTCTGGATTGGAAAGTACAGTTTGTTTTGCCCTGCACTGCCATGTTTCATTTCTACACCAGCTTCACAGCTGAGAGCCATGGCATGAAGAAAGACAAACCACAGGCCACAAGGTTAGATGTGGTGTGCAGGCACTGAGCAAACCTGCAGAGCCAACGGGATCAGTCCTTAAACACCCTCCCACAACTGCCACAGAAGTCAGGGACTGCAAGAGAAGGCCTGTCCCCAACACTCATCCCCACCAAGTGACCCTGGGGGAGCAGTTCCCCTGTCAGTCACTTCACAATGGATATCTGCAAGCACAAGGATGGGCTTTCAGCTTTTAGTGCAGCAGGATGCCAAAGAGCATCGTACCCAGCTCCTCAAAAGCACTCCTCAGGCACAGTCCAAATATGTCAATATCTGCAGTTTCCACATGAGAGAGAATTCACTGTAACACTGTGTATTTCTGTGGCATTTCCTTCTTTCTCAGACTTTAGCCAGGCACAGGGTCAACACAAGTGGCCAATTTACTTCATTTTGCCAGCAAACAGTACAATGGGAAGGCTTCTTTTCATGGACAAGCAACAGAACCTAAGCAAGGATGGGCCCCAGGACCACCTAGTCCCACACTGTTCTCATTACTCTGTGCCAGCAATGGACAGCCAAAGGCTGATGACCCTGAACCCCAAGTACTCTCAAAACAAAGCAGCTGATTTCAGTGCTCTGACCAAATGGGACTAGCATTGCCATTTCAACAGCTCCATCACAAACTCACAAGTCCTTCTGGTGTTTCTGGATTTGAGCACGTGCTTTCATATCCTCCTCTTCTTGCAGTTGCTTGGCCATCTGCAAGTCATGTTTCACCAGACGATTACGCTGAACATTTGTGGCCAAGTGATGCTCAACTGGAAATAAACATAGACAAGAACTCTCAAATCAGGCTGCAGAACTCCACTGCATGAACAAGATAAACTAAGTGAGAGGGAGATTCCAGGCCACAGAGAAAGACAGATCTTGGCAGGGGAACACCAAGCAGTATCGCTAAAGGTGGGAAAGTCCTGAACTGAAATTGCACTAACAGCTTGAGATGGCCTTGTTTTAGCATTGCGGGGGCTGTATACATGTCTCGGTTACCAAAACAAGATCTGCATATCTTAACACATCCAGGCTTATAGACAGTGTTTTTTAGGCTTTGAATTTAATTTTCTGACCATGGGAAATCACCCTAACTGAATATGAAGTGGGTCTGGAAGGGACCACCAGAGGCCAGTAAGCATGAGCTGAACCTAATGCCCTTCTGATGGATGCTTCCTTAATTTGTTCTCAAGAACCTCTAGAGAAGAAAACTCCTCTCACTCCCAGCATAATCAGTTCCAAAAATCTCACTACCTTTATATTTAGCAACAGAGCAACTGAGTACTACAGTGAGTCCTTTACCATACATGGATATTGCCTGCAAGAAAAAATGGCTACGTGAGCTGCAGCAGAGAGTCATCTTTAATTCAGTGGTCTCAGGTTCCAGCACCAAGGGCATGAGCAGCTGTACCCCTGGTGGAGCAGCTGGAATGGCATTAGCACCTAGTACTCTAGTACTGGTAGATACCAAGTTGGTGAGAAGCTGATTAAAGAGGCCACCACACCTGAAACTGCAATGTAAACATACTCAAAGTAACAGATAAACATATTTAAAAAAAAAAAAAAAAAAAGAAAAAAGGACCAGTCACTTGGACGTTTCTGTACTTTTTTCTCCTTTTTAAACCCTTCTAGGTTACGGCCTCCCTACCTCAAAATGTCTGAAAAGGAAGCCTCCTTTTAAAAGGCAGACACTGGCAATTCCAAAATAAGTAAACAGACCTCTTCTGGTAGTACTTCAGGTTAGCCTATACAACTTGAAGCTTTCAGAATTGCTAGTCATTTCTAAAAACCTTGCACAGCAACAAAACCTCAAGTGTACTCCTACATGCAATTTTATCATAAATGGCATAAACAAACAACTCTAAAGGAGAGCACAAAATTGAAACATGAAATGCAACTATCTCTAGGGTACAATGTGAGCTGGAGCAGAAAGCAGTGTACTGTTACAGGATAGTGTAGACAGTGATAATAAACTGTATTCCATTAAAAAGGATAAAAATTAAATAAGTGCAAGAAGCATTTTTCTTAACAAAATCAAATAAAGCCAGGTATCTGTTGGGACAAGTTTGCTTCAGTTTGTTCTAAACATCATTGCTACTTACTCTCTTGTTCCTGTAAATTATGGGCCAAGGTATGATCTTCCAGAATAGCAAAGTCTCGACACACTGAACAGGAAAACAAGGTAAAGAGAATTAGTATCATAAAAAAAAAACCAAAACAAACAAAAAAAAAACAAACAAAAAAAAACTCAAAAGAGCTACGGGAATGAGGGGAATATACATACATACACACTTCTGACACACTTTCTACCAGCTAAGGTCTGGACTTGTGTTCCTTCCCTCTCCTGCACGCATGTCCATTTTTGCATGCACTTATTTCTTTGTCTCCACTGGCATAAAAAGCCCTCTCCACTCTCCCCTCTACTGCAAGAACAGATCTGCCCATGCCACCACCATGGAGCAGACCTTGTGTACAAACTTGTATTCCATTCAAATTTATACCAATGCCCATGCTGATTGTGTTCAACTAAAACCAAGGGCAAGTATTTGTGCTTACTATGACTTGTTGTTTGTTTTTTTGGGGTTTTTTGGTTTTTTTTTCAAATTAAAGGGTCTGAGAATAGTATTTTCATGGCACAAGGGGTACAAGCACACTGCTACCCCCCTAGAGCTGGGCAGACTGAGCTCCATGGCTCTTCCTGCAAAGCATTTCTACCAGTTTAGGCATATTTTTTTCAGTTGTTTCATGTAAGTTTCATTTACTTTTTAAGTGCAGATGCTGGATTTGTACCTAGAACCCAAATATGGGTTCAAGCACAGTGTTACAGGCAGGGATAAGTACAGCTTCTTAAAAAGATGCTGAAAATGACCTAGAGACAAGCAGAATGGGAAAAGGACAAACTCCCTTTGGCACCAGTCTGAAAGCAGCAGATTTTTGCCAATGCCTATCACTTTCATACTTGAACTTTCAAAGGAATGTTCTACCCACACTGCGAAAAATCACCAGTGTGTATTTTTTACTTATGGTAAGCAGTGGGGCAACAAAACACAAGTCACATACGTACAGTGACAGGGACAGACACACAGTATCTGCTTCAGCCTTTTGCAGGTAGGTACACAGCAGCTTCTCTGTGAGCCAAGGACAATCTGTGCCCCCAGACTACAGGATGGGGCCCCATTTCACACATGGTTTTTGCCTGCTTCAAGGGGAGTTTAAGGCAGTGGCACTGAAAAATTTATACTGCAGAGGTCTGTCACTTATTTTTCCCTCAATATGACAAGCTAAGAAGCTTAACAGGACCCAAGAGGAGAATACTTCCCACTTGAACCATACAGTCACAAAGCAGAGAACTACAAGGTGCTTCTGAAGCTGCAGAGGGAAGTACAAACCCCTGCTGCTGCACTCCATGGGCAAAACCTCTGGGGAAGACCAAGGTTTCTCTTTAGCAGAACACAGGCACAGCCTAGAAGATAAAATAAAAATAACCCCAAAAACCCCAGAATGTATCAAAAGTAGAAGGGGAATTTATGAGGATTCCGTTTAAGAAAGAGCTCAGAGTCAGAAAAGATAAAATATTTCCATCACTACAAAGGGTGCAAAAAACAATGAGAAGGTAGACATGTTTTTCTAAGCCACAAACCTTCCCTCTTCTCACAGACACACATTCTGCTAGAGAAGCATCAAGACATTCCTCTGGAAAAAACACAGGTTTTTTTCACAAAATATCATGAAGGCTTTTGAGTTATGTGTACCAAGAGGTCAGATGAATATTTTATCATATTCAACAGAATTTTTGGGTGTGTCTTTCTTTATTGGAGGTTGTTTTACAGTTGACAAAAGCTCCTAACAGCCAGAGCAGCGCTGCAGGGAAGGACAGTGACAAGCAGCAGGGTGGAGATGAGGATGGAGATTACAGTTATATGATCCTGAACTGCTTCATTTTAAGCACGTACAATTCTAGATTGTGTAATTAAGGTTTTGGGTTTGCCTTTTTTTTTATTGCAACTTTTTTTTAAAAACAAAAAGACTATATGAAACACTAAATAGCACTGAAACGCTTCCAAGTGGGCATTTGTGTACAAAGAAAGAAACATTGCCTTCAGCCATAGATCTAGAAAAGCCACAGCTGGGTTGCAGGCAGCAGTGCTATTCACAGGTGACAAACCCAAGGTGCTTGGCAGTCATAAACACATTTTTATGGGATAGGGCAAGGGAATCTTGGCCACCGAGACTTGATTTCCATGGTCCCTAATACTACTTCAGCTTCCTAGGCCAGTTGTGGAACAACCACCTTCTGCTTACAAGAAGCATCATCTGGCCTGCTGGAAGGGGATATGCAACTCGGATGTTTAAGCCCTACTATCAGTTTGGAGCTAAGCAGACACCTGAATAGAAAGCCACAGTCTGCCCAAATCTAGGGCTGTGCTATTACCATTATGTATTCAGGAAGCACCACTTTCTCGACTGCTTGGGAAAAAAAAAAGCTAAACAAAACAACAAGAGAGAATGGGAGGGAAGTGTTATTTTTAACTGTAATAGGTCTCTGACCAAGTCCACTGCTGCCTGAACAGCTGTACTAGTAAGACAAGGCAGGCAGCAGAGGAGCAAGGATGAAAAATTCAGAGCTACATTTTTTTTTTGCATAAAGATCACAGATGTAAGAAATGCTTATAAAACTGCATTCCAGCCCTTCTCAACTCCTTTCTGCACAGGTTCACACTTTGCCTTGATCCCTGTGGTACTGGAGAGCTCTGCCTTCTCATTCATGCTGCTGATGGTGCTGGCAGACCTTTTCTCCACCCTCCCCAGAGAGGCACTCGTGCATATGAAGATGTTAGGCATTTTTTTTTTACTCCATTCTACCCACACCCAGACACACTTCTCTATTTGTTTGGGAAAAACCATGCTGACAGAAAGAAACATGCTTGTCAAGAAAGTGGGAGGGCTCTGGTAGGACACTGCTGTTTGTCTTTTGACAGTCTTGCACCAGCCCCAGGAAAGTCTGATCTCCTCCAGTGAGCTTGATTCCTACAATACAGGAATGATTGCATAACCCTTTTGGACTGATAGGCCACTATAAACTTCCTAAAGAAAGTATGGACTCAAAATAAACAGGTCAAGTCCATACACTTTTGTGTTGCATAGATGGGCCCGCCCCTTGTAGCTGATACTCTAGCGATCTGCTGGAAATAGACCATGGGTCTCCAAACAAACAAGCAAAACAAACTCCTCAGATACTCAATTCTTACAGACTACAGCTGAAAGTCGCTGGCTGTTTACAGACATAAAGTGGGGACCAAGGTTTCTATTTAGGTTGTTTTGGAGCTCAGTGCCTCAGCCAGGAAGCACACACAGCCCTGGATACCACCTTCCCTGGTGCCATTCCCAGCTTCTGACCCAAAGCCACCCACCTCAGATCCAGTGCCAACCCTGACACGGCCACACAGCACCCAGACACCACCTATCCAGTCTCCACATGCAGTGACAAAACAAGTGGGGAACAATGCACTGGGATGAGCCCCCAAGTTGTAAGGCTTAAACATTAATACAGAGGCTGGGTTTTAAAGCAGTGATATTAACCCATCAAGATCCAGTACAGAGAGAGAAAAGTTGGGCAGTTGCCAATGATATGCATGCTGGAAGCTCCCAAGTGTTTGGGCTCCCCAGAGCCCCTGTTTCACAGAGGGCACAGCAAGGAGCACACTGGTAGGGTAGCAGCAAGCCTTGGGTTTGCTCACACATTTTCATTAACTTATGCACTGCTAAAGAAGCCATTTGGCTGCACACACACTCCTGTTAAGTTTGTTCTTACAAACCCAAATGGACGAGTTGAGCACACAGCCCTCTCTTTGTGCTGCTGTAGCTGCTGGCAGGGCAGACAGCACAAGAAGACCTTTCGTCACTGTCAGAAACTTGGCTGGGCTGGCTGACTCTAACTCATCTGAGCACATTATTCCCAAGTCCCATCAGCCTGAGAACAACGTCCAAAGGAAGATGAGAACATCCCATTACAAACACAACGAAGCACTGTCAAACAGCCAAGTGGCAAGAGATGGGGACACCTGCAACTCCCTAGCAAAGCTGGGGGTGATGGAAGGGCAGATCACTCAAGACTAGACCCAGAACCCATGGCATAGAGTCAAGCATGACGGCAGCTGCAAGTGAGGCCAAGGAAACCAACCCTTCTGTCCTTGAAGACACACACTCAACAATGAGGCAACTATGAACTAATTGGAGATGTGGACCAGCCAGGCGTGGTCTGAAATGAGCTTTCACCAGCACTAGTCCTCATCCTCTGCCCAGTCTCAGCATAGCTCCAGCACACTCATTACTAGGTATTATGTGCACTGGGTTTGTGCTCAGAAATAGGATGGCCCCAACAACAACAGAGACTCACAATTCCTCCTTTCCAAAAGGCTTTGTATTTGAGAGAAATCTATTTCATTACTCCCTACCCGTATGGCTAAAAAATAGAAGGTAAGATTAAAGTTACTTTCACTGTTGCAAATTAACTTGACTTCCCATCCCTGGGCCCTGGCTGGAAGCCATCATCCAGTCAAACAAGCAGCAGGAGTGCAATCAGAGCAGTTACAATTGGCAAGTTCAGCGAAGCATGAAGCATTCAAAACAGGTTTACCATAGTCTGATCAAGCCAATCTGCCTTGGCGCAGCAGGGAGCAGACCTGGAATACCTGCTTCTGGCACAGCTGTCAATAAAAGAAATGCCAGTTCAGGAATCCCAGCTGCTGCTACAGCCAGCAGAGGTGCTAGCAGGGGAGAATGAAGGCAGAAACATCAACCTTCGCAAGGGTGGCGGGATCCAAAATTGATGCAGTGGCACAGAATAGGGAGTTCACTTGCTCGAGGGATCCTCAAGAGCCTCTCTGCAAGCTGCAAGTGCAGATCTTCTCCTGTGGTAGCTCACCCCAAAAATAAGCCTTTCTGTGCATGAATGCATCTGAGGTTCTTGCAAGCACAGCTGCAAACCCTGCCTTTATAGCAGAGATAAGAAAGTTCCTAGGCACAGAACTTGGCAAAAATTCATTAAATAACCTTGTCCTTTTTATATTCTGCCACCTGCCTCACTAGCTTTCTTCAGCGTTACCTCAGCTCCATAGCTCAGCAGTTCTAACAGCAAACTGCTTCAAACAGAGTGAGGTAACCACAACAGAGGAGCAAAGGCAGCCTTAGATATTGTTAGTGATACTCAGGTGTGTGACAAAGAGGTAGGTAACACCCAGGAATGGGTGGTGTGGAACATGTGCTGTCTCAACAAGAGGTTAAACCCCACTGCCATCTCAAGCAAGGCTCACAGCAAAGCACCTCCCTCACTTCTGCCTGAAGCCTTAGGCCATGTTTTGATATTCACTGCAGAGCCCAAGAGCCCCCTTGGTTCATGTGGCCCATAAAACATGCTCTGGGACACCAGCCAGTTCAATGACCCAGGGACCACAGATGCATGTTCCAAGCACTTCCTTTTGGGTCTTAAAAACCATCTCTTGCTCCCCACCCCCTCCACTCCCATCATTTTCCCGTCAGCATTGTGTGCTGGATAATTCACAAAATAAACTAGAAGGTGTGAGTCATGCTTCGTTTTAGAGCATCTGCAGTTCTTGAATCCTGATCTGAAGGTCAGGAGGGAGAGGAAAGACAAAAGTAACAGGAAAAAAACAGTTTTATCACTAAAAATAACATTTTAGGGCCTTCAGAGCTGACAAATTAAGCAGCAAATGCAGCCTTTTACAAGCCAGTAGTCTCAGGAGGATGTTGAGTTATGAAGATTCCTGCAGATTAGAAGGCAAGCTGGGACCTCTTATGCACTTGCCAGCAGGGACTGGCCAGGCCACTCCAAGACAGACAGGCCTCCAAAATCTGCAGATTGTTTCCTTGAAACAAAGCCAACATGACCAAGTAGCCACCCAGCTGGAGATGAGGGGCTATCCTGAGGGCAGTTTCCAGATAAAGCATGCAACTGGGGCATTTCCTTCCCAGCACCAGCAAAGCTGCTCTGTGAGACACATGGCCTGAGCATACTGTTTCCCATTTCTGCCCTGCCTCTCCCATTGCACCAGGAGATAACTGAGCTCATGCTACCACACGAGGTGCTGACAGAGGCTGGCCAGAACACATCTCTGCTGCAGTTACACAGATGACATTCCTAGGATCTTATTCACCAGGCTCCATCAGTGCCAAGGGCACCAGAAAACTTGAGCAGGGAGAAGGTGAATCCCAGACAGAGGGCAGGTCTGGGCAGCCTGAGAAAAGGAATAATTTCTGCCTCTCAGCCACAGCATCAGAGCATCCCATAGCTGGGAGCTATGAGGTAGCACAAGGAGACTGAATGACTCCATGGGGAACCAAGCTGAGAGGTCTTGGCCTAATTCTTAAAAGTGCAAACATGTAAAAGAAAAAAAAGTCAGCAAACCACCACGGTTTTTTTACTAGCAGTCTTGGCCTGGAAGCTAAGAACAGCTTGGGATTTGGGGAAGAAGGTTATCCTCTCTGCCCTAAGCTAAATGCCTTGAGGTCAAGGCCATGAGATTTTTGCACTCTGACTATGCTGTTCTCCAACAATAAGCTCTTACCTGACCAACAATGCCTCAAGAAGGAAGACTGAGTGCAATTCAGAATCAAATCCTCAGAATTTGATTGGTTTGTTAACCTGCCTTGAAACAGAAATAATCAGCATATTCAAAATGCCTTCTCCGAGGCTGCTAGTTTGGCACTCTCACTTCTGTAAAGAAACCTATACACTGTACCAAAGAGCTATCTTCAGAGAGCATCTGCTGAACACCTCAAAGCAGAAGGTTATGTGCTTGCACAGTATAAACAGGAAGACAGAGATACTCAAGATAGTGAAAAAATAGCACAAGGCACCTCAAAAGGTTATCCTAGAGCACACCAAAGTCACAAAATTTGATAAAACTTATCATTTCACTTTTAGAGAGAACGCTGACATCTTTTTCATCACTGGATAATTCCACCCGACCTACTTTCATCTGCAGCATTTCTAAATAAGAGCAACTCTTCTTATTCTCAAAGCTTAAAACACAACCTATAGGTAGGTAAAGAATGTTAAAGACCATGTCTTTGACTTCCAGAGGAAAATGCTGAGTAATAATCACAAATCATAGAATGATTTTGGTTGAAAAAGACCTTTAAGTCATCAAGTATAACTTGGTATTGCAAGGTCCACCACTAAAGTATAATCCTCAGTGCCACATCTACACCTCTTTTTAATACTTCCATGGATGGTGACCCAACTACTTCCCAAGGTAGCCTGTTCCAATGACTGGCCATCCTTTTGCTGAAGATATTTTTCCTAATATCCAACCTAAACCACCCCTGACACAACTTGAGGCCAATTCTTCCAGTCCTGTCACTTGGTACTTGGGAGAAGAGGCCAACCCCCACCTGGCTACAACCTCCTTTCAAGTAGTTATAGAGAGCAATAAAGCCCCCCATAAGCCTTGTCTTCTCCAGGTTAAACACCCCCACCTCCCTCAGTCACTCCTTATAAAACTTGTGCTCCAGATCCTTCACCAGCTTTGCTGCACTTCCCTGGACAGGCTCCAGCACCTCAATGTCCTTGTAATGAGGGGTCCAAAGCTGAACACAGGACTCGAGGTGAGGCTTCACCAGTGCCCAGTACAGGGTGACAGTCACTGCTCTGGTCCTGCTGGCCACACTATTGCCAGTACAAGCCAGGATACTGTTTGCCTTCTTGGCCACCTGGACACATGCTGGCTCATATTTAGCCAGCTGTCAAACAGCACCCCCCGGTCCTTTTCTGCTAAACAACTTTCCAGCCACTCTGCTCCAAGACTTTGTTCAAGCTGGGATGTACGAACATACCTGAAAATGGCTTTGAGCCTTAAGGCGTACTGGCACCCATGCATTGAAAATTCATCCTTTTTAGTCATATATGGTTGGGCACCCAGATAAAAAGCACTCTGAGTCACAAGAACTTTCCAATACCCCTTAGTCCTATAGCCAATACTGCTGCTACCGCTGCTGCTTTCTATTCCAGAAGGATAACACATACAGTATTTTGCCACTTTAAAGCAGAGCACAGGTAGGTAAGACAATATATGTTAATGTCTGCAACTCGTTACCTCCCAGCCTCAGAACACTCATCTCTAGAAATTTCTGGAGTGCCTCAGTGTCCATCACCCTCTATAGGACTGCCTACACCCAAAAGACCACCAGTGAGCTCAGTCATTGCACTGTGGACCCACCAGTAACACCCTGGTGTGCAGGTACAAAAAACCCAAGACAGACATATTTGTCGGGGAAGGCTTGGCTAGTTCGACACCACAGCCAAACAGCAGATCTCAGGCAGCCAAACACTTCACTTAATATCTGAGACGTAATTGAGTCTGCGTATGAAAGACGTTAATCTCAATCATCAGCGACAACAAAAGTTGCTTGTGTAGTTCATTCTCTTCAGCATTTGATGCAGCTTCAGTTGACTCAGCTAATGCCACATGTGCAAAATGAACAACCAACAACAAAGGCAGGGAGAAGTTTTCCTAGAAGTCAATTTTAACCACTGCCTCCCAACCATGGACCACAGCAAAACAAACAACACTTGCCTCCAACAGCTGTGTTTTACCCTCTGTTTGCCAAAGGCAAACTACCACACACAGTCACTGGAGAGCAGGGCAGGAATTGCCTTCACCAGGAGAGGCCAAAATTCCTGGCTCTGAGACATCCCCATGAGCACCACTGTAGCTGTAAAACATGCCTTCAGCTGTGCATCTTATAACTGCCCTTTTCTGGAGGGATTTTTTGTTTCTTTTGCAGATAGGACATCATGGCAGTTCTAGCTTGAAGCCCAACACTACTTATTTAAATTGGTGTAAGGGGGGCGGGGAGAGAAAAACAGTTTCCTTTCATGCACAACTAAAAACAGCCACCTACTCAGAAAACTGCTCAGGCATGGAGTTTGCATCTCAAAAGATTTGCACTATATACACTCCCTTACCCCACGCCCATCTCCAACAGTGATCGCTGTATTTTGTTTTGTTCTGTTTAATTCAGCTTTTATTTCAGCATTTTAGGCAATTTTACACTACATAACTCTTAGAAGGACACACTGAATTTCCCAGATAGGTAAAACTTCCGCTCTCTGATAAATGCACACCTAAACTCCTTGTTCAGTTCAGCAGGTTTTTCTGCAGAGAGGGGACAGTCCACTTTGTGGTTCAGGGTGGCTTTCAGAAGACATGGCACTCTGGGTTGCAGGTATTTCACCAGCATTTCTAAACCCTCAGTTTCAGACTGTGGTGAATAACACCACAATAGCTCCAGAGAAGCAGACAGGCAGACGGGAGCGAAGATAATGCAAAGTGTCAGCTCTCCCAAACTTTTTTTCCAGCTTAATCCTAAAAGATAACGTAGCAAAATACAGGGAGACAGGATATGGAACAGGAGCTCTCAATGCCCCTCAGGTACAACTTCATGCCCCAACTCAGTTTAGTGACTGCTCACAAAAGGCTGACTGATGGAAACCTCACACCCACACAGAGGGTGCCAAACTCCAAAAAAAGGTTCAAGTTCCTCTCAAAGCCCCACAGTGTGGTTTTACACAACAGTGACCTGCAGTTGTAGGGAGGAACAAGAAGCTCTGGAGAAAACAAGCAGAAGAAAGACTCCCACAGAGATGCCACTTTATTTTCAGCCTTTGGGTGACTACAGCCAATCCTGACACTGCTCTGAGGCTTGTAGCTAAACCAGAGCTGCAGCTGCAAGGACAGACCACAATATCAGCTCATATGTGAACAAGTCAGGTTTTATTCATCCAGATCAGATACGAAGAGAAGCAAAGCTTGTACAGGATGGGCCTCCGGGCAGCCTCCCGGTCTTGCTGAAAACCCAGCCAGCTGCTGCATTCGAAACTGAAGGTATCCAAACTGATTCTGCAATTAGCTCCAATTCTTGCAGACATACCTATCAGCTTCCTTTTCCCTGGAAAGCTGGCTGCTAGGATGCAAGAAAGGACTCCTGTCTGCCACAGGTTCAGCTGCTGCCAGCATTGCAAATCTGCTCTGCAAGAACAACCTTCCTCTACCTAATCAGCTGTGGATGCTCCACTGCATTTCAAAACCCCTTTTCCTTGCTCCACCAGCTCCTCACGGGAACTCTCTCCTTTCCCTCACTGCTTCCTGTGTTTAAGTTCTCTAGGTTTATTAGTTAGCTCTGGGGAACACAAAGTACCAAAGCTGGCCCCCAGATCAGTCAGAGCTCCACATCCATCTATGAAAGTCACAAATGGGTAAAGTTGCAGCACTAACAATACATGTCCCCTTTCCTGTCACAGCCTTGCGCTGGCACACCACCATGAACACAAATACAGATTTAAAACAGTGTAATACAAGGGTAAGAATAAGTCCCTGGCACCTGAGGCCAGATGGACAGGGAGGCAGAGCTTCCAATGCAAACTGCTTTATGGCATCTGAGTCCACAGCTGCATTGCAAAGTACGAGGAATAAACAGTCTGGCAGCCTTTTCTCCTTTCTGAAAGCACAAAATCAGCCCCAGATCAGTGAAGATAAAATTTTTTGCTTTTGAAACTATATAATTTTCAGGTGATATTGCATACTCAGAGCTGCTTAAAAAGAGAAAAAAAAATAATAATTAAAAAAATTAATAAAAACCCAATTAAAATCAGGACCAAACAAGTTCACCTGTTACATGGCCAGAGCTGACACTGTGGGCAATGCCAGCTGCTTGGAAAACCAGATACTACTGAGCACTGAGGTGGGGATAAACCTGCTTTTTCCACCTTGTATCAGGGATGTGTGGAAAACAGGCAGGGCTGTGCAGCCCTAGCCAAGGACACAGTCCTTCCAGCGCTGCAAATAAGGCCAGGAGAGCCCAGCCTCTTCCCAACACCAACTTCCTTCGGAAACCTGGCGCCGACCAGATTGCCTGCAGGAGAGCAGTCCTGTGAACGGCAGTGCTCTCTGCCTGCCATGAAAACAGCCAACACCCCGGTGGCTTGGAAAATTCCCAGGCCTTTTCCCTGCTGTCCTCCACACTTCAGCCCAGCCCTCAGCAGCACTGGCAAAGGCTTCAGGAGGCACTAGTGAATTTAGGATAAAAATCCTCCCTGCCCCACCAGCTGGCACCCCAATAATAAAACTAACATCATAGCAGAGGGAAAAGACATTTCTTTCCACCAGGATGCCAGAAGTCATGTTTGCCATATCTGTAACACACATATATGAGAAGCTCAGGTGCTTTTGTAGTGCAAAACCCTTCTGCTGTGCAGAGATGAAGAAGCTTTCCATCCAACCAGGGAAGGTTGCCCCAAGCCAGGCCAGCACTACCCCATCCCATGTGTCAGGTCAGTGGCAAGATCCCCTCCTCAAGGAACATTCCCAGTCAGGCCACACTCCAGTCTCTTGTCCTGTCTGGATGTAAAGAGACAATGCTACACATACCATAACTTCTGGAGAGATTTCTGCTAACGAAAATTAAAAGTCCCACCTCTCACTGCCAGGAAATATTCCTATTTGCATAAACTTCCTTCCTCCCTTATGTCCCATTACTTCTCAAGTCAGTCCTGTCAGCATCCTCATGGTATGTCTGTGTCTCAGTGCTTTCAGGTATTTGATCATTTATGTCCTTTTCCCTTTGTCATCATTTACTGAACAGCCCACATAACATTTCTTCTTAGAGCTGAATCCTCTGGCCACCAAGTCCTGGTTCAGTAAAAGGGCTCGGAAATGAATGAACGAAAATGCACACAGAAACTGCATTTTACCACACACAGCTTGTTACACCTCCTTTGAAAAGAGAAGTGAAGAAGAGTGACTCACTTACAAACCCACTTTGACTTTCTGTCCTGAAGAGCACTTACCACAGGACAGAGCTATGAAGAGCAGACCGATCAAACTCCTAACAACGCAGGCCTGAGACAAAGAGATCTCACTATTTTTATTTGGCTGACAGAGCACTGTGGTGGTGGCACTGTGGGTTGGCATGCAATTAAAATAATCATCAGTTGAGCTTCTGAAGACTGACACAAAATCCTTGGGCAGGGACAGAAGGGCTGTGCCAGGGTCTGAGCAGGTTTTCATCTACACCTTTCTCCTCAGGGAAAGTAACACTTTGGCAAGATTAATTCAGAGGGTGTCTGTGGTTACAGGGTACATTTTATGAGAGCATCCAGGCCTAAACTGATCCCCTTTGTTTAAGGCAAAAGTTCACAACAGCCCTACCTTGCATCTCATACATAGAGAGTGATGCTTGACTCTCCTGCTCTTTCTAGCCTTGCCATACAGCACTCACTCAGTATATTTTCAAATACTGAGAAAGAAAACAGCAGGAAGGTCCCGATTTCTACTTTTTGAAAAGGAACTATAAATGAAGTGTCAAGGAACTTCCATAAAGTCCTGTATGTGTCCCATGGAAAAGCCAGCACTGTAAGGTGAAAAAAGAGTGTCCCTGACACATGGCAGCCTCCAGGGAGACAGCAGCTTTCCCGGTGGAAATGTCAAGCAAATATGCCCTTTGTTTCCTGCAATGCAACCCTCCAGCAGAATGGCAACTATCTTTATCACCTTTTTGGAGAACAACAAAAGGACAAGCCAGCAGTGAGTGTCATGCCAGAAAACAGACCTAAAGCTTCTCAAGTTTTAAGGCAGTTTTACCAACAGACCAGCTTTCTTCCTCAGTCCTACAGCCTTCAAACCAGCACTGTGCAGGAGCAGCAGTGAGCAAGTGGGAAGCCAGCCATCTGGGGACACTGTGGGAAGGGGGACAAGGAAGCAGGCAGGGAACTTGTTGCTTTGTCCTATAAATCACCACATTTGTATGAACTGGATGACTACGAGCAAGAAAAAGAAAGCTTATTCCAGCAAAACAGAAGTTTCACATAGCCTCAAGGCATATCCCGCTGTTTCTCCAAGCAGGGTTTTACTTGTGTTAGAGAGAGCACTACTGGCCTCCCCTGCTCCTTGTAGCATCCATCTCCAACTCCTGCCTGGCACGTATGCACCCTCTGGTCTTCCATGGCCACAGGAAATTAAAGATTAAACAGAGGCCCGCGGTCACAGCAAACACACTGCTCAGCTGGGATCATTTTACTCAGAGACCAGCAATGGGTGATGGATGATGCCCTAGCAGTTTCATAAACAGAAGAAAACCCCCCACCACATCCCTGTATCCTCAAGGATCCGTGCGAAACAGGCTGTGCCCCCCTTTTATTCCAGTCCAAAGATTTGTCAGGAAATAAGGAAACAGCTCTGTGAAAAGCATCAACAGGAGTCTGGAAGCTTCATTCTGCCAAAGACTGCTTTTTGAGCAATCTTTTCGTCTCAGTACAACCCCCACAGAAGCTCACAGAGGACAAGTGCTAAGGATTTAGAGATGAGAGGAGGCAGACCTGCTCGCTCAGTTGCCTTTCGGAGCCAAGAGCATGAAATATGCTAATCCTGCCCATCTCTGCCAAGCACTGCAGACCCAGAACCACTGAATGCATAATAAAACTTTCACCCGGCTTTAACTAGAAGTGAAATGAGTACCACAGCCTCAGCTACTGAATTCATGCATGCTGGAAAAACAGACCTCCTATTACCCAGAAAAACTGGACATGAACCAGTGACCTGCATCTATGTTCCATCACTCTCTCCCTCCCCATTGCCCTCAAGCCATCCATCTTGTCCGAATTTTTCAGAGCCCTTCTACAAGGAAGTCACCAAGCAGAAAATCATGATGCTGCAAGGAAAAATCTCAGCTGGAGCCAAAGGGCATGAGGCAGGTGGCTTCACAATGACCTAGCTGACCCTCAGCTGCTCTCAAAATTGTTGCCCTGATTATACTAATCTAGTTAAAGGCCAAGGCTTCCTTCACATGAATACAGCTGACAGCTCATCCCTCAAAACCATTCCCCTGAAAAACCCTTAAGCAGAATCCCTCCTCATCAGACACTGTGCCAGCCATCAGCACTCCCTGGATCCCCTTCCACCTTTGACAGACATCAAATTTCTCTTGTCCACTGTCATGTTGCTGAGCACAGACAGGCACCAAAGGCCCCAGCATAAGCCAATAAGCTCAGTCTATTCTACGGGAGCCTGACACATTGCACTTGAGAGCTGATCTCCCTCCCCAGTCACTTGGAATGTCAGCAGACAGGAGGTTTTTATTGCAGGAGTCTCAGCACAAGTCATGTTAAGCTGCAGAGGTCAGCAGGAAGGTTTGTAGTTGGGAGGAAGAGAGACTGATGCTAACAGCAAACTTTTATTCAATTTATGCTAAGGCAAAAGAGAGCCAGCCAGGCTGCCTGCCCTGGAGGATGCCTTGCCAAGACAGAAAATATTCAAGCCTTTCCTGTTTCCCCAAGGTTGCAGTCAGAGCTGTATCTTTTACTACCACGTTTGGGAAACTGGCCTCCTGCGCAGCAAACTACGACCAGCTGCATTTGAATGTACAGCTCTGGAGCTCCCGAAAGTCAAATCACTTGCTTAACAGAGTAGAAATCACGTACGAGCATTGTTGCTGTGCCTCTCCAAGCACAGGTGTCACAATGAGCCTTTATCAAGGTTGGTGCTCCAGACAGCAGTGTGGCAAGGTCAGTTCTAATGATTGGCACAGGCATACTGCCTTTTATGTCTTGATAGTACTAGTAAAAATAAAATTCAATAAAAACACTTTAGCCACTGCAAAATTCCACAGTTCTACAGAGCTGCATGCAGCTGAGGCAGAGGTCAGGGTCCTCCACCCTCCCCTTTCTCTCCTCCCAAAGGATTCAAACTGGCAGGAAGATGAGGAGCCCCTGGCGAGGATGCCCAACCCTGTTTTTTTCCTGGAGCTGCTAACAAATGATGGCTCTCAGAGATTGCTATGGATGAGGGTATAAGCCTCAGTCCTGGCAGAGAGGTATCCCCTTCACAAAGTTGTTGCTACACCCTTCAGCCGTTTGGAAAGGCAACAACAGCAGACAGGACCACAGCTACATCCTCCAAAGAGGGGCAAGGTTTGTGCAGCTCCAAAATACCTCCCCAAAACTCCCTCCCCTGCAGCTCTGCCTGCCTGCATGCAGACTGGAAGGCCACTCAAGTCCAAGAGCTCATTTACAACAAGCAGCCAAGGAGAGGGTGTATCCCTTTCCAAATTTAGCTGCTAGCAATGCATCAGATCACAACAGATGAGAAGCAGATAGAGATGAAACAGAATCCAAGACAGTTTATTTCATTTGCTTTAGAAGTAAATAATTAAAACAGTGTTTCTAGGAATTTTTTAATCACCAAAAGCCTCACAAATGAGACCTCTGGTAAAAAAGAGCTACACACATAAAGATGAGTAATCTCCTGAGGCAGGTCAAAAGAGCAAGGAGAAAAGGCTGCTTTGTGAAAAGAGAATATGTCACAGACACTTGGGAGGTGAACAGAAACGTGGGCAGAGAAACTCAGGCCACAGATTTCAATTAAAACCAAAACCTTCAGCAAATAACTTACAAGAGGTTTACTGACCACAGTGGTCAGAACATCCACTTTACCACCCATGGAAATATGGTTGTGTAATACCAGGCTGGCGCAGCAAGATCTAGCTTATACTAGGAAGAGTGTGCTTTGAGGGTGTATTTTACTCCAGTAAACCCCAGTCCACAAAATAAATTGAACCAGCTGAAGCAGTTTTCACTGGCAAAATGTCGTCTGTATCAGGCCTTCAGGTGATATAAATGCTTTCAGAGATAAGAAAGAAAAGTAAACAAAAGAAGCAAGACTTCCTGCAGCACCTAGCTACAGTTATCAAGATTTGCACTATCGTTGCAATGAAATGATCTCACTTGTTTAAGAGTTTTTTGAGACCACTCCAGAAGAGCTGTCTCGCAGCAATCCCAGCTACCTTCAGACAGGGAGAACCTGGACACCAACACCTCCTCTCCTCAAGGAGAGCTGGTGAAGAACAAAGTACTCAAAGTAAAACGATGTTCTTCATTGTTAATGAATGATTAAGCCGACCTTTACCCCAAACAAAGAAAGGGAATGTTTTTTCCAGAAGGATCAACAGTGATTTCTCTATCAGGAGCAATAAATATTTCCCTAGGTGTGGAAAGAAATGCATTTCTTTCCTTGGCTGGCATTAACACAGAGCATGAAGACCTAACCCAAAGCATAACTCAGTTTCAGCACTTTCCAAAATAAAAACAAGCCATGCCATTGAACTGTGTGACACATGCCTGAGACTTTGCAAAACATGGCTCAAGCCTCATCTACTTTGCACGTTGGAGCTGCTCTGGGATGCTACTTTAATCCCACTGCTATCATGTAACAACAAATCGTTGTAACCGGAGACTCTAGAAGCTTAATCCACGCTATACCAGAGGTGCAAATTTACCATGGACTGGTTGAGTTACATTGTAACGCTGTAAATATACTTCCATCCGGCATGCGAGCAACCTTAGTCCAGTTAGTTCACTTCAAAAATTAATAAAGGCAAATCAAATCAAGGCTACCTAAATTCTGAATATGAGTGTCTATGCAGGGATTTAATTCACTTTAATCAACCCACTGGAAAGGTTAATTGGATTCATTTTCTTGAGTAACCAAGTGTGGACAGACTCTAAGGATGAGATCTTGACCACACTAAAGTGACCAATAACAATTTTGTTAATGACTTAATAGGACCAACATTAACCCCTAAACGTCAACTTTTCTTTCAGCAGCACTGAAGGATGACAAGGGGTCAAAAGCAACCCCCAGCAGCCTGCACAGACATATGTTTTCTACTCTTGACCAGCTGAATCATCAAATTCACACTTCCTATTTTGTAAGAATTGAAATTTGAAAAAGAAAAAAAAAAAAGAAATTAAAAAAATTACCAGTAACAAGGGAAACAAGTTTAAGGAATTTTCCTTGCTTTTAGGCAGGCATGTAGTGCTCTCTATTACTAGAGAGTAAATCTAAACTAACTTGATTATAAGAGCGCTTCTACTGGTTTATATCACAAATCACTGTCAGAAAGAACAAACTATCTCATACAAAGCTTTTTAAACTCAAAGCAGCTCCAGGGCACGTTTAATTGAGCTCAAAGGCACACGTGTGAGGCAGACACTCCGCTAACAGGGAAGCCAAGGCCAGCCGGGTCCAAAAGGAAGGTGAATCCGTGCTCTGAGCACAGGCCAAGCCAGTGGGACCCCCGAAAGCGACAGGGGGTCTACAGGGCGGGGGCGGCTGCTTGGAGCTCCAGAGCTCGATGAAGGGCAGTGTTCATAAAAACACGCAGGCTTAAGTATTTATAACAGGGGCCTCAACATTACGAGTCCCCCCAAATTTGTGGATATCCACAATTCCGCTCCCTTTTTTTTTTTTTTTTTCAACTCCCCGAGCAGAGTCTCCAGACACGGCCGAGCCATAACTGCGAGGGGCATCCTTGCCCGGCCGTGGCCCGCAGGGTCTCCCGGCTGTGTCACCCCCCGTGGGAGCGCAGCCCTGCGCGGACCCCCATCCCGGGCGCGGCGGGGGGAGCGTGGCAGAGGCGCCAGCGGCGTCGGCCCCGGCTCAGACAAAGGGCTGCGCCTCCCCCAGCGCCGCTCCTCGCCTTCTCCCGGGGGGAAACGGCGCTTCCAGCCCGCCTCCCGCCGCTCACCCGGGGAGGGGAGTCGGGAGCCGTGCCAGGCTCTCCGTCCGGCGAGCGCCCCCCCTTCCCTCCCCTCCCGCGCCCCGCACGGTCCCCCCGGACACTCCGCACGGGGCACCAGGATGTTCCCGCACGCCCCGGGGAGCCCCCCGCAGCGCCCCGTGCCCTCCCGCTGACCCGGCGCTCGGAAATTGTGAAACAATAATGTATTAAAAAAAAAAAAATCCACCAAACGCAGACGTTTCTCCTCTCCCTTGCCCCAGTCCGCCCCCCGTCCCGTCTAGCGTTCCTGTCCCGCCCCGCCCGGGGTGACCCGCACCTTCCTTGACTCCGGGCAGCTTGGAGTGGTCGATGCCGATGCCGGCCATGGCCTCGCCCCCCGCCCGGCGAGGGCAGCGCCGCGGCGGTGCCGCCCGCGCCCCGCACCGCAAAGTTGGGAGCGGATGGAGCGGGAGCGGCTGGAGCCGGCGGGCCGGGCCGTACGGCGCGGGAGAGCGGACAGAAAGCGCCGTGCGGGGCGGAGCGGAGCGGGGCCGCCTCACCGCCCCTCGACCCCTTCCGGGGAGGCGGGCGGGGGCGTCCCGGGCTGCTTCCCCCTCCCCTTCGCCGGCGGGGCTCGGGGAAGAGCTCAGCAGGACGGGGAGCCTCCGAAAGCGCTTATTTATTTGTAGTTCCTTTCACTTTTCCTTTTTTTTATTCTTTCTTTCTTTTTTCTTCTTTTGGCTGCTTTTGAGGAGGTGTGTGGAGATCCCCTTCTAGTGCCGGAGCGGCTTGTCAGACCGCTCTAACAGCTCGGGTCCCCCGGCGCTTTGCCGGGCCAGATCCAGTAGCCCGTGCTCCCTCATACCCACCCCAAAGCCATCGCACCCCCGTGCTGTCCCGCCTGCCTGGGAAACGCAGCCGTGTCCCGGTCGAGCCGCCCAGGCAACTGCCCAGCGGGGTCCCGGCCCCGACACCTCATCTCTTAGGGCAGGGGTGGTGAGTTTGTCTGTTGGGACGAGCATCTCTCGATCAGGGCAGTGCGGGTGAGAGATTCCTGGTCAAGGAGGCACTTTGAGAGACCTTTAAACCCCTCTAAGTGCTCTGCCACGCACGGGTTACTGCCAGCCTTCAGCACGAGTGGGGAGGACTCACAGCTGCAGCCCACCTTGGTTTGCCAGCAGCAGAGGAACAGCATGAGATGATGTCCCGTGGACAAAGGGAAGGAGATAAGAGGAAGAGGATTTGGGATTTAGGGATGTCTGAGCTTCTCTGGGCTGTGCTCATCAAAACCAATCACTCATGACAACTGTTAAGTGCTTTGATCATAACTGTGTAACTGAGGACTATGCAAGCAGAAGATGGTCAGTATTGCCACATTTGAAATGAGTGGCCTCCAGCTTCTGTTCTAATGGCCCCTGCACCACTGGTGAGTAGGGGGATACAGGGGCTGAGCTCTGCTCCAGCTCTCCAAGAGGCTCCAGGAAACTCTGTACCCTGGGCAACTGGAATGGGAGTTGAGACAGAGTGGGATGTCAGATCTCAGGAAAAAACATCAAAAGGAATAATATTTCAATGTTATTAAAAATCAAAAATATTAAAGAGACTGACTTTAAAAAAAAATAAAAAAAAGATTTCCAGAGGATTAGCCTTGTACTACTCCAGAATTTTCCAGTGCTGTTTTCTGAAACTCAGGACCTGTCTGTCCTTAATTCTGTCCCTTTTGAATGATGCTTCAACAACCCCAAAGCAGGTATGCCTAGTCTGTCTTTAATCTGACTGCCTTTACCTTCCCTTCAATGGCTCAGCCTTCTCCAGAGAGAAAGTCACCGAACTACAGAATCACAGAATATGCTGAGTTGGAAGAGACCCAGAAGGATCATCAAGTCCAACTCCAGGCCTTGCACAGGACCATCGCCAAGAGTCACACCATGTGCCTGAGAGTATCATCCAAACATTTCTTGAACTCTTATCGGGCTTGGTGCTGTGACCGCTGCCCTGGGGAGCCTGTTCCAGTGCCCAGCCACACTCTGGATGAAGAACTGTTTTCTAATATCCAGCCTAAACCTCCCCTGCCACAACTTCAGGTCATTCCCTTGGTCCTGTCACTGGTCACCACAGAGCAGAGATCAGTGCCTGCCCCTCCTCTTCCCCTCACAAGGAAGTTGTAGTCAATGCAGTCAATGAGGTCTCCCCTCAGTCTCACCCACCACATGACATGTTTATCCAGCTATGTGCTGGACACTTTTTCCAGAAGGATACAGTGAGAGACAGTATCAAAAATTTTACTGAAATCCAAAAAGATTACATCAATTGGCTTCCCTTGATCAACTAGGTGGGTTACCTTGACAAAAAAGGAAATCAGGTTTGATAAGCAGGACTTTCCTCTCCTGAACCATCCCTTCTCACGTACACACACCTCTCCTGTGTGCTGACACACTCAGAGCTGATGAACATTCTGCCTAGAAGGCTGTAGCACCTACTTACCAAGAGGTGAACAGTGCATGGATGACCCCCACTACACAGATGGGGATTAGTCTCAGGGTCTTGCCCCTCCAAGGGGCACCTCAGACAGATTATCTCCTGTTACAGTCCCAGCTCTGCCCTGTTCCTCCCTCTAATCCCTCTGTCATTCACACAAGTGATACTGTACTTCTTGCAAATAATGCTCGTGGTTACAGCCAGTTCTGTGCTAAGGAAGGATCTGAATGTCTATTTCTAGTTTCTTCTGAATTAGAGGTTTTCTGAACTCAGTGTATTCCTCTGGACATTCTTCACCTTCTACTAATCAAGCTTTTTGATCACTTAATAAGATTTATTATTGGATAAAAATGAGGACAAAAGAAAAGGCTAAGTAACTAGGAATATACAGGAAAACTGGCACAGAATGTACTCATCTGACACAGGCCACAGTTTTTCAAACACAGAGTATGGTGTTCCTCTGCCTTTCTCTCCTGAATACTTCTCTCTGAAAGTATTCAAATCAGACCAGCAGAATCTTAAATCCTGGAGCATTCACATTTACACAGCAGCTTTGATGCAAAAGAATCACCGTTATGACCTTACAGTTAAGAACAAAGCTTTAAAGCTGTCCATCCCAGTGATTGTGCACTTTACTCCACACACACAGCTCTTTGCTTTAGTCTTCAGTAATTAATTTCTATCATATTAAGTTGTCTCTCTAGGGACAAAACTAGCAAAACAAATTAGTTATCATCTGCACTGCGTTCAAGATATACCATGTTGGACTGATGTGATTTTGGCTGTTGTTACAGGGTGTGTTATGTTCCGGCTGTGTGGAGCTACACTAAAGCAAGATCTGGAACCTGATGGCACAGGGTGAGAGCAGAGTAGTTCCTGAGTTCAGGTTTCTACTATGCAAATTATGGGCTCCTCATACCTTCCTGTAGCTCCTTTAATAATGCAAATTTATTTGTTCTTGCATGATCTACTGAAGCTTGGTCATAGCTGTTGGATGGTGAACTCTGCTAGGACCTAAGAAAACTACAGGGAGACAATGTAAGTGAGATTATGTTCTTGGTGCTGAAAATGAGGGAAACATCTCTAGCTGCCAGAACATAGAAAGGATGGAACAGGCTTCTGAGAGAGGTAGCACAAATTCAACTGTCGACACTGTTCCCTAAGGCAATGTACTGCACAGCAAAGTTTTTTCTTTCTCTTATTGGCATCAGACTTTCATTTTAGTTTGATTTTTGAGATATGTATTGAGATGAAATCTCTGAGACTGGAAGATGGCATGAATCACTTGAAGATTATAGAAGATCCAAAAATGACCACAGTAGAACTGAGGATGAGATGGAATTAAACAGGAACCAAGGAACAAGTTACTGATGTAATGCTAGTACTACAGCAGCATGACATCTTGTGCTCCTAAAGGACTCCTCAGTGTGGTTGACCTCAAATCAGCTCCAGGACTGAGTATTTTCCCTATCTGCATCCAGGCATCAGATCCTGCCCTCAAACACTGGAGTAAACCTAGATTTTAATGCTGGTGCATCACACAACACTTTCCCAGCTTTCACAGTACTGAAAACACTCCTGAGAGGATGTGCAAAGTATAGGCTGGCACTGTTAAAAACAGACAAAAGCAACACAATCTGGACTGGCCCTCAGAAAACCCACAGTGAGCTTTGAAGGGCAGGAGCTGTCAGGCAGAGCATTGGGGCTAGAAGGGCTTTATGCTGCTAAGGTCTTTCTCTAGGAAGGAAGAGACAGTTTTGTTCTTGCTTCTTAAATAAACTGGGCACCTCTCCAAGTCTCCTGCTGTTGTTTTAGGTCAACAGGATAACAACAACTGTGAAATAAATTAAGCCTCAAAAAGATGTTCACTTTCAACAGAACAGTCTTCGTTAAAATTTCCTTAATCATGGCAAAGTTAACTTCCAACTGATGAGGCTGCTGTCAGAATAGACACAGAGGATAATGATCATGTTCATCCATTAATCCCAGGTGGAAATGTGTGCATCCATTAATGGTCAATGCAAAAGGATGAAAAAAATTATTCAAAGTGTCTCATCAGGTACCACACAAATGCATGTCCAAAACCTGTGGACCAGCAGTAACCGAGACCAGGGAACTGACTTTCCTGGGGATGTAGGCTCTTGTTTTTCTTTCCAAAGTCAAATTCCTGTTTAAAATACATCACAGGACTCCATTCTATCTCCAGGAAGCCTAAGGCATGCAAGGACATTATTTTCCCCTGTGATAAATAAAAATCAAGGTTTGAGGGCTCAAATAGGATCTGCCCCCAACCTGGGGCAGGAAGGCTGCAGGGCCTCTCAGGGAGCGAGGCAGGTGATGTAGGGATGCAGGGGAAAAACCGATGGAGGGGGGAATATAACACTTGAGACATTACCCTCCCTGTATTTCTAAGCTAAGACATTTAAAGAGAGGTTTGAAGTCCTGTGCCAGAAGGGGTGGATGAGAGGAAGCAAACATTATAGCATTGGCAAAGAACACCAAGAAGCAGGTGTGTAATTTCCATAGGTAGCTGAATGGTGCCTGTGGGAATTCAGGCTTCGTGAAGAACAAGGAGAATAGAAACCTTCAAGGATTAAGGTATTATAAAGCTCACCAGGGGTAATAAATGGGGTGATTGCAAAGAATGAGCAAAGAGGAAACTAAACTTGTGCTTACATGTGACATAATGAGGGGCACGAGGAAAGTCATGAGCCATGCATTTACAGAGCAAGGGCTTTTGTTGACTGTCAAGCTGGAGAGTAAGCCTGTGTAATCTGAAGCCAGATATGTACTCCAAAAGTATTCTTTAGAGAAAAGTAATACTAAAAGTGGTACATTTGCTACTTTCTTCTTCTTCATTCACTGTATATCTTTCCTTACTCTTATGTCAGAAGAACAGAACCGACCAGAAAAAGAAATTATTCAATTGGTTCTCCACAGAATGCTTCCTTGAGGCCCACACAATAGAGGCATAAGAAGCCTAACAAATGTGGCAGGAAGTGGTGAAGCACTTTGGCCATTCTGGACTAGTCAGTCACTACCACCTGGATGAAACCTCAACACACTGGTGTTGTAAGAGGAAGTTTGGTAGGACCTGAAGTCAGTGCAGTTCTTGCCTAGCAGTGATTTTGCTATATTCCACTTGGAAAAATTTCTAGCTCTACCTAAAGAAATTATCTATTATGATTTCACCTGCCCATCCTTTTCTGGATTAAAAAAAAAAAAAAAAATTGTCACTTGTGCCAGCTTTGTTTACCAAGCTGAAGGTGGTAGGCAGGCCAAAAGGTGAGGGATGGATATGTTCTACAGTCTCAGCTGGAGCTCGCTTCAAGTCATGATTTTGTATATGCAAATCTACATCCATAAAACAGTGATGCTCATTCAACAAAACACTCTTTTGCATGTGCAGAAGTCTCACGGATTCTCAGCAGATCACAATGCAAATGAAAAGCTAGGTAAGAAGACAGGCTCTTCAAAAGGCAAGGGTTGCAGTTATCTACACAAGTTTCACCAAAACACCAGAGATCTGTGTATCCTCCAAGCCTCCCTTGGGTGACCTGTAGTAATAGTTCTCCAAAAACATGGGCAACATTTCTCCATAAGCCAAAACACCAGATGGTAACTGAGAACAGGAAGAGTGAGAAAGGGGAACAAGTGTGAAAGTTGGCACTATTAGTAAATAGAGTTGACATCTACAAACTTAAAAGTGCCTCAGCCAGCATTTTTAGTAGGCAATTACCCAGCCTTGTCTTTATGACTGTGTTGCTCAAAGTAATATGTGCACAAGCTACATTCATCATCCCAGATGAACTCAGGGCTTGCTGAAAGTGAGTCAGAATAGAGGGGGATTGAGCTCAGGGTAAATCTGATGGTATAACCAAGTCATTCCAGATCATGTCTCTTCAGGACACGGGGGTCAGGTTAGTCCCTACACACCCACACCGGTATTTACCATTCAAGAATATCACTGCAAATATCTTCAAGACCAGCAGGTCATGGCACATTTCAGAGCACAAAAAGTTTCTATATTTCCTTCCTCTCTTCACCAGGAACTTCAGCCAAGTGACCCCAGTCAACAGGGATGGGTTGCTGAATCTGAAGGAGGCACTTCAGCTCAGCATTTAGAGGCAGAGGTGAGAATGGTACCACAACTGCCTCTGCTCCCTGCTTTTTCTCCACTGCCTTCTTCCCACATCCAATACCTTTACATTCCTGATTTACTCTTTCAGTCCCGGACTCCAGGGTGATACTTCGAAGCTAGCTCACTCTCTGAGAAGCTGAATGGTTTCCTCATGGGCCCCAAAGTGGATGTGAAAGCCAGGCAAGGCAGCCCAGCTGCACTTTTTACCCTCTGCTGCCTTAACCTCAAGAAACTGGTTCACTGTGGTACAATGCCCATCTTATGGGAGCCGGTGATGCTTCCCTTTCTGTTGGCAGCTTGAGTTGCTCTACACTCTGCCTTGGACCTTTCCCTTTTCTTTCTCTAAGGAAAGATACAGTTAAACCACAGCATCTAATTTTATGTCAGAAACAGGCCAAGCAACAGCTGAGTCCCAAAGACAAGCACGTAGAAGGGGGAACAAATTGTGTGAGTCAGACTAAAAGCTTCATAAATATTGACTGGTTTTAACAGTCCCCTAAGGAACAGAGAATCTCATTTTATAACTACATCTCCCTCCCCATTATGCACTCCCTTCTTTCAGGGAGCTGTGAGGGGGACTGCTCTCCTGGCTTATGAGCACAATATTTTAATTCCTTTCTGCCATCAAGTTTCCCTGTCAGGGACTTTGCACCACACATCAGCAGAGTATCTGAGCACCTTCCAGTGGTGCTTTAAATAACAGACTGCAGTGGACTTTGTTCTCTCAAGTTTGCCCCAGGGTAGAAGTGACTCAGGCAGAGGAGAAATCAGACATTAAATGCATAAGAGATGAAGACTGGAGGGGACAAGGTGCATTTCATTACCTTCTCCTCTGATTCCTACTAGGTGAAGCAAAATTGGAGAGTCAGAGGAGCAGATACATGCAATAGGAATGTAGACAGAAGATGCAAATGGTGTAAAATCTACAGTGGTGATATAGGCAAGAAAGGCAGACACTATGGAAGAGAGAAAGGACTTGGCTACAGAAGATGAAAACAGTTTGTTGCATATGTAAATATATAGAGGTGAAAGAGGCATGTGGTGTGATGGGGAGGTACACTAAGTCACTGCCTAGGATGGGGAGTAAGATGACTCCTGCCTTTCTGACATTGTGTATGAAGCTCCCTTTTCTCACCAGCTGAAAAACTCACTAACTTCTCCCTGATTTGATGGCACTTGCAGGCCCCTGGTGTGTCTTTCTCTCTAAAAGGCATGTCCACTCCCCGTTTTCATTGTTATTATCCACCCTCACCTTATTATTAGCATCATTCTAGGAAAGAAAACAGTGATGCATCAAATCTCTCTGAATGTACCACACAGTATGAAATCCTGTTTCTACCAGCTGAGACTAATTAGTTGCAGCCAAGTCCCACCCTTGGTGCAAAGGTTGAGTAACAGTTTATATGTGCTTTCTCCCAATCTTAAGTAAAGACACTTCCCCAGCAGGCCCTTCCTCAGCAGGTTGTTTGCTTTGGGACAAAACAAGCAATGGTTAAAGTGGAGACCATAAGAGCACAACAAATCCTGAAAAAGAAAAAAATATTCTCTCTCTAAACCCCAAATGTACAGCATGCAGTCTGGAAACCTGCCACTCCAACCTGGCTCTTTAAAGTAGCCCTTTTATGTTCTGTTTTCAGCAGCTCAACACTGCCTCCTACATCTTACAAGTCACTCAAAACTCAACTGAATTCCACCTGTCCAAGGTTTGCTCTGAAACAGTAGGGGTTACTGCTTTGGGGTTAAACTCAGGTTAGGTTATCTGGGGACTGCATCTCTTCTAGAGATAGTCCTACCTTCATTAGAGCTAGTGACAAAGCTCAGAATAACTTTAGAGAAACTGGGATTTTATATAACATACCTGAAAGCCTTCATTGCTCCAAGATCTACTAGATACACCTGGCAGAGGAGTCTATGCACAGAGAGAAGTTAAACATTTTGAGGAAGATGATGTCAGAGAGCAGCAAGGGCCAGCTGTTCCCTAGGGAACAGGAGCCAAGTGCAGTGATGCTGACAGCAGAATAGGGAGGGACCCATCCCAAGAGGGACAAGCAGCGTGGGATCAGAGACTGCAGCCAGATTCAGCCAATAGCCTCAGTGATCAGGGAAGCCCATGATCATGAGCCAAATCCTGGGTCAAGATGGAAGTCAATACACTGGCCAGAGCCAGGTCTGATGACAGTAGTCAGGAACAAACACAGCTCAGTGAACACCAGAGGCTCACGGAGATGGGACATATCTGAGGCCAAGCAGGGAAGTCAAATTGCAGGTCTGGGTCCAGACCAGGAGGGACTATGGTCAGGCAAAGACATAGCTGAGCTCCACACTAGCATTCCTCCAGTGTAGCTCAGGGAGCAACAGAAACAGACCAGGGCTGAGCTTAAATGGGGCTCCTGAGCTGATGGGCAGAAAGGGTGGTGAGGTCCCAGCTGAGGATGCTCAGGACTGTTAACACCCTCTGGGTCCTGACACACTTATTCATCTCTCTCATGCTCAGAGCTGGTGCAGCTGAATTTGGTGGCATCTGCTTAGGCTAAGTTTTCTCCATTTCTGCCCTCTGGACTGGCTAGCTTTGTCTGAATAGCTCTGTGGAAAGAGAAACTTCTACATGAAAAGACTTAGACAGACCTTGTGAGGTAGAAATGGAACTCACATCTTCATGTTCTCATTACCCTTGAACTCCAGACACAAATTCTCAGTGGAGCATGTAGAAGACATTATCACTGAGTGGAGTAACAGGAAGGTTATGGAGATTATGTTGTTTTCCTATTGAGAATAAAATACATAAGAATAAAATGTAATAGTATTTCCATCACCAGGACAAATGGGCAACAGAATTTTTCAAGCAGCAATCTTAAAAAAGACCAACACTGCAAATCGACCATCTCAAAACTTAAAAAAAATGCAAAGATTCCACCAGGGTCTGGCAGCAGCTACCAGACATGTATCCACCAACCCATCTGCTGAGAGCATCCAATCCTCACAGGATCCAGTAATCTTCCTTCTCAGATGTAAATGTAGCAAGGTAGTTCCTCATCTTCACCAGAGCCCTCACTTGAAAGGTCTGGCACACTCCATACATGAGTTGCTTTGCAGGCTGAACATTGCAATGATTCAGAACTGAAGTTTCTCTGCAGTGAAGTAGGAAATCCCAGGAATAGCTCATCTTCCTGAAAGAGCCTGCCAATAACCCATGAGATCTTATAGCCAAGGATAGGAAAAAACAGTCAGAGATCGGTGGATTCTGCATAAACTGGAGAAACCCACCTTCTGCATCAAAGCACAGTCAATTTGACAACAGGTCTCAAGACAGGGACCTGGAAAGCCATTTATCACCAAGTTCAAATGGACTTCACCTTCTCTTAAGAATTTAGTTTTGAGTCAGAGCTACTACTGTCCACAGTGGACTCCTATGCAAGGTGGTCCTCATCAAGTTATGGCTTCTGCTTCATGTGAGCTGCTCACCTCTAGCCAGTTTGAAACCAGCAGCTTAGTGAGATGGGTGGCTGGAAAAGTGTTGCCAGTAGGATGGATGTACATCCTTCAGTCCAAATAGAACTTAGGGAAGAAGGAGAGTACTTTAGCTAGCTGATCACTGTCTCACACAAGTCTGAGTGAAAATACAAGTTTTGTTTATTTGTACATATTATATCTACAGGGAAAATTTTGGAATATATTCTCAGTAGAGGAGTATTCATTAATGGAAGAATCACATTCAATTTTATAGGCATATCTTGCAAAAAATATAAGCCTCTCCCCCTCCATTTTTATTAATAATATATCAAATAATAAAATATTACAAGGGTTATTAAAAGGCTAGTCATTCTATGCCCATCCAAGGCACAGAACAAGTTGTAAGGAGAGCTGGGGACCAGAAGCCAAAAGCCCAAATATGGAAATGATACTAAGATGAAATGCAGGTACCATCAGATGAAGCTATGTTGGGTAATCTGCATGACATGGTGTCAAAAAAGCACACACAGTGAGTCACAAGGAGTGTATGTACAAGTCAGAGCTTGGCCTGATCCTCTCCCCCATCCCACCATAGGGGGAGTGAGCCAGCGGGTGTGTGGTGCTTAGTTGTTGGCTGGGGTTAAACCACAAGTACAGATGATTCAGTTCTGCAGAAGCGAAGAACAAAATTAAGTGCTGTTACTATTATGACATTTTTCTTGGTAAGGTCGTTATAGAGAAGAAATAGCAGGTCCCTGATCAATAGTGATGGATAGGCAACAAATAGAAGTCAAACCAAAATGTAGTCATGACATGAGAAGACATGTAGTATGTGCAATGTGCCTCTGTACTTTGTTTTAAAATTATAAAATAAGGCTGTGTAGCCAGAACCGGCATCTGACCTTCCACTTCTTTTTTTTCCCCAAGAAAAAACTGAAGACACTTGCCCATCCTTGACGTATTCCATATCTACTGCCAAATCTGCACTCCCCCACTCAACATAATCCCAAAATAGGGTGTGATGCCTTTCCCGTTGACAAAGCCATAAGTCACGGTGAGCAAGACACACTCAACATCCTCCAATCAGTTAAATGAAAAGAGCTCTACCTCTCTGTTTCCCACCACTCCAGCACTCATTATATCTCACATTAATTAATATAGGAACTAGGAAATGAGATGATAAATTACAAAACCCCATTAGCCTGATTCTGTCCAAACTGGTAAAATATGGCAACTTGTACATTAGACAAATCTTCCTTGCTAACGTGGGAGTCCTCATGTCTGAACTCCATTAAAGCAGCAGCCTTGAAAAAGTATTTTTAATGTATGTATGTATGGAATGTACATCAACGTGCATGAACAGTGCATGCCTGTGGGAACATCAGAATTCATTAGATCAGTCTGATATGAGATATATTGAACAGGTTCCATCTGACATACGTTACTGGGTTGTTCTGTCCACTCCCAAAGGAGTGAATCATATTGACAGGTTGAATTATATCTCAAGAGATATTTTTCTCCCCTCCTCCAAAGGCCATTTGCAATCACGGCACATCCACTGCCTCTTAAAAGTGAGCTCATCTGGCACTGGGTTGCATTGAAGTCCTCTACCGTGCCTGAAGAAAGAATGCTTTTGGGCGGTGGAAACATGGAGAAGATGTGGTCTGTCCAGCTGAGTCTTGGAGTGCTAACCATCCTCACCATGACTGTGTGTGTCCCATCTACACATGGAGAACCTTTTTTACTACAAGGTAAGCTGAAATACAGACTACATGGCACAGGTAGGTGGTTATCTTTTTGCTTTGCTGCTTGCCATGGTCAATGCAACACTCGCTTATCTGGGAAAGAAAATAAAATGAGCCTCGGGCTATACTAAACAATCAATTAACTTGGGTGCTACCGAGAGACTTGTTCATATCAGCATGAGCTAAAGCTATCCTGATCTGCAGCTGGGTGCGTGACACATTCTGCTAATCAGTAAAAATATCAGATCTGGTGAAATCTGGTAAGGGTAGCTCTTTCTCTCCCATAAGAAAATTTCCAAAGACAAACATTGCAATATCTGAGAGTAGTAATGCCAGTATGTACCATGTGAGATTTGACAGCTCATAAATGTCAGTAGTAGGGTGCTGCTGAACTTTTTTTCTTCACAGAACTTCTTTTTGTATGTTCTTCTCCCATAATTTAAATTAGTCTTAGCTTGAATTTATACTGCAGGGAAACGTCAATCATTAATGTTCTTTCTTAAAGAGACTTGGCAGTGGAAAACAGAAAGAGCAGCTAAATATAGCCTTGAAAATAACATTGCTTTTCAAATGTTTTTTTCAACTTTTATCACCTATTTATTTTTGCAATGACAACCAAAATATTCCCAAGACCAAGCTATCTAAATACTGCTTGTGTTTAGCTTTTACTGGAGTGTTTAAAGGGTGGGGTTTTTTGGTGTGTTTCCCCCCCACACACACCCCCACCCCCCCTTCCCCCCCGCTCAGCAAATTCCCCAAACAAGTAGAAGTAGCTATTTTAAAATAATAACTGTCTTTCAGACTTAGGAACAAGGTTAGCACTCCATGCTAACTGCAAGTTTTACACAGGATATAGCTCTGCTCACTCCCTTGGGTGCATTTCTGGAGATCACAATCAGAACCAGAGGCTTCAGCCGCAGCGTGAGGCAGGGCTGAGTCTGGCCAAAGACTTGGAGCATCCCTTTGGCCAGCATCCCTCTGCTTCTGCAGATTTATGTGACTTTAGCTAACGGAGCTGATTCCCACATAGTCTTGAGCATCCTTGAGGCTCATCTGGTGTTTTGTCTCACGTGTATCAAAAATAATTACATTCATCCCCTCAGAGCTCTGTAGGGCTGATGCCTATATGAGGCAGTTTTCTCCTTTCTAACCTCCTTGAAGGCATTGAGCAGAAGTCCTAGAGATTTGGAAGAAGACAAAACAAGCCTTTCTATATAATGTCTTAGTATTTTCCATGGATTCTATAGACATCTTCTAGGGCTTTGTAGATGGGGCAGGGGTGTTCAGACCAAAGTTTGTGTGGGATGGCCACTCTCCCTGTAAACCCTGGCTCCTATTCTGTCATTCTTAAAAATGAGTGTAACATTCTAGTCTCAGATGCCTCTGGGAATCTGCTGAGCAGAGCTGGGAAGGTCTCAGAGCCTTCAGGGCACTGATTAGTCCCATCCCTTGAGTCCACTGATTTCTGCCAAATCCTTGACCTTCACAACCATTCATTTGAGGGCATAGCTACAACCACTAAAGCAAAACCCCTGAGAAAACTCCCTAAAGGGATCTCCTAGAAAAGTCCAAATTGCTTTAGAACAGCAGGTTGGGGAGGCTTTTCCTGGAAAACTGAAAAAAATCTGCATAGTCATACTTTAAACTCCTCCACACTTTGTTCAGGAAGAATCCTTCAGTACTGCAAGCAATCAGACAGTGTAGCCCCAAGGCTGAGCGAGTGTTGGGATGGGCTGTGGGGCTGCAGAGCTTTTCAACTGTGGGACCCACACATCAGCCCTCATGAGGAGTGAGTTCCCACCTCTATGGGCCCTGGGGAAGGTGCATGATGTGAGTGGGGGGAACACCTGGAGTTTTGAGAGGAGAGGATCTTGGGTGTTGCTGTCTGGCTTTGCAGAGGCATCCTCTACACCTGTCTTGCAGAAGGGGTTGGGACTGTCTAAATCACTGTGATATTTCCAGCTCCCTGCAGCCAGCCACGCTGATGAGGCTGCTCATCAGCAGCCCAGAGCTGACAGGGAGGGCTCTACACACCCTTTCACTGCACAGCCATCACTACCTGGACAATTTATTCTATGCTCACACACCTCCGTTTTCCCCCAGGCTCCTTCCACCCTGATGAGTGCTGACAGGAGAAATTTTCCTCCCACTTCTTAGCCTGCTTAATTTGATTAAGAGATTAATTGAGTCAATTGATTAATTGATTCTTAATTTGATGAGATTGAGAAAGATCTGTTTTATGTGCTGCAGAGAACCGAGTGCTTCCAGAGAGAGAAGACACAAATCATGAGGACACATTGCTGAATCTGCTTCTCAACAAGAAATTCACATGGCGGAGGCCAGAAAATATTGGTAAGCAAAGGGAATGGGAGATCTCCGCTTCTTGAATCTGTGTTTGCATGAATGCAAGAAACCTGCTACTCAGGTTCCTCAGAAATACCACCTTCTCAGAAAGTGAAAGCACCCAGTATGGTGCCTACATGTGATTAATGCCAGATGTTCTCCTTCTTGGGGCTCCTGGACCTGCTTTTGCAATGCAATGTAAAGCTGCCAAAAAATGCATACCCTAGATCCTCAGACACTCAGCATTGTGCTGGCAAAGCAGCATGTGTTTGTTTGTAAGTAATAACAAGAAGAGATTCTGCTGAGTCTCTGTGCCCCTGGTATCCCTGTGACACTGAGTACTATGCCCAGGCTGTGGGCCAGCTTTGGGAGTCACCTGTCCACCCACACCCCATACAGCCCTGTGTGTTTTGAGAGACAGCTCAGGATCTCACTGACATGCCGAAACCAGCAGCATCTTGTGAGCATGTGGGGCACTGGGGTGGCACTAAGATTTTACAGAGGTCATGTGAGTGAGATCCCTTGGGGTCAGGTATAGGCTGGGACAAGGGCAGTGGGAGCTCCTGCCTCATCCTAAGCCTCTGCTGCTGCTGCTGGAAGAGGTTTGGACAATGAGCTTTTCCCACACAACAGAGACACCAAAGATGGACCATGGGGAAGCTTTTCTTTTTTGTGCTTTGTGAACAGACACAAAATCTAAAGCCACCCACATGTGGTTAAACTCAAACCTGCTGAAGAGAAACTTGGGCTGTCCCTGACTCTAGACACAGCCATCACAAGCATTAAATGGGTTACAGGGGTCAGCTATTCCCATGGCCACTGCAGCCAGAGGAGGGCTGGGGCTGAATGTGGTGGTCTCAAAGCAGGAAGCTGCCCTTCCCTGTGAAAACAACTGCAAGTGAGGCCCAGCAAAAACACTGTTATGAAAATCCATTCATCAAACTCACTCAGTGCTCTTCCCCAGACCCTTGTTAATGGAGCAAGGCAGTGGTTAAACAAGCCTGGGACAAATAAATAAACACAAATAAATCAAGTCCTTATACTAACAAAGGCATCTTCTTGCAAAGGGGATGCATTCAAGAAATAACATTTTTATGATAGGTTTATGGATTATTGCACTTATTGCTCCTGGAGGAAAGGCTGCATTTTATGCCAGACAATTCAATATAATGAATATCTGAGCAGAGCACAGACAGAGGATTTACAGCAGGCAGTTTCTCAAAGCTTCATCCATAAATTAACTTCTTTCTCCCTGCCTGAGATAATCTGTTCCAAATTTTGACCGCTGTTCATTTTCTATTCATAGCAGTCATTGGCCAAACTTACAGTTTGCAGAAAGTTGAGCCAAAACAGGCACTTGAAACTCTGAAAAAGGTAAAAATATTTATAATAATAATAATAACAACGGCAATATCTCTTAAGTGGCACTTTTGACTTATAGATATGCCAGGATCTGTCTCTCTATCTTATGGATAGCTATTGGGAGGAATTTACCTGAGGTCATTGTGGACAGTGACAAGAACAGAGCCCACACCTCCTGGCACATCCCCATCCCCATCCCCATCCCTTCTCTCAAACCGAGTCCTGATGTAATGGATTTGCATAGGAACTGCAGCTTTTACTGGTATTTAGGTATCTGTCAGAAAATATTCAGGATTTTTCAATGTAATTGCTTCCTTCTTGAGGGAGAAACCAAGAAGGCAGTCAGCTCTTTCTTGGCACCCTCCTGCTCAGATTCAAAAGTTTAAAAGGAAAAATCCAAGTCTAGTGATATGTCTGTGAATTGAAGTCTTATCTGAAAACTGAAATCAAGGGGAATTATGTCCTAAATCCCCTTGACAATCCAGACAATGCCTATTAGAAGCAGACAAAAGAGGCAGCTCCAGGGCTGTTTTTTGGCTTGCTTGTGGGGCCCAGCAGAGACATTGTTTTGCTCCTTCCTGGCTCTTCTGCTTATTTTAGTGCGTTTTTTCCCAAACTAGCACTTAAAACCAGCTGATCACTTTGTTTTCCCCTCCCAGGAGAGCTACTGTAGCCAGTCACTCAGCTTTGACTGAGTTCATCTACCTGATTAAAACATTAACTGGTTTTGACATCAGTTTGAATCTGAAATAAGGTACCTCAGCCCTCAACAGTAGTGAGACTGAAATGCCCCATCCCTGCAGCTTTATCTGTTATTAGTCCAGGCCCTTCTCAATTCAGCTGGAGGTTTTAGATCCTGTTCCTAAGCACCTAACTCTCCCTTCCTTCTGAACAGGATATCTCAGGGCAGTTCATTCATCTACCTGCATAGTTTTTTGACAGTAGTACAGTACTGATTAGCCTTGAGATATCTAAGTCTGATCTATAAAGCTGGTCGTCATGTCCTTGTGCTCCTCCAACATTTAGAAGTGTGGAATCCATGCAGCCACTGCTTTTCCTGTTGCTCCACTCTGCCAGCCTATATCTTTGCTGACTTATAAAGCAGTAAGTTCTGTTAGGCTAACTTTATGTCTTCTGACTTCTGCCTGCGTGTGTGATGTAAGCATAAACAAGTCCTAAAGGAAGCAATGGGATTTCTTATAAAGGCCAGTGACAAAAAAGCTAGCATTAGAGATTTGCTGTTAAAAGGATAAAAATTAAAAAGTAGCAAGGAGATTCACCTGAGCTGATATCACACAGTAAGTGACCTCATTGGGCCAATTCCCCTATGGCCTGGTGAACAGTGAAGAAACCTCCCTCATAAAGAAGAATTAGGATAAAGTCCAATAGGATTCAGCAGAGAAAACCTACTTTTTTGTCAGTTTCTGCTGTCATTCATATGTAGATCACTAACAGGAATTAAATGATAACTAGGTCTTTTCTTGTCAACCCCTGGAGAGGACAAATGAGGAAACGGTTTTTAATTTGAGCTTCAGGAGGCAATGTAGATATTGATGTTACTCTCTCCTCTCTTGCAGACTGGGAGTTGGCAAAGAAATTTGAAGAGCTTGAACAGGTGAGAGAAGCAAATGCACACACACAGAGATGCATGAATGAGTAGCTAAATGATTGTTTAAGCTATCTCTATGCCCTGTTCTTCCATCTTTGCATCCTGCTACCCTTCGTCCTGCTGATATAAGGTAAACATGTATTGCACTAAGAGAAAAGCAGAACCTGGGCTGAACAGCTGCACAAGCTGGAAAAGATAAAAAGAGAACGAGGCTATAGATGAGTACAATAAGAGCTGAGGCAGCTCCTGCTTCTGCCACCAGTGAAAGGCCAGTGAAGGCCAAGCCAGGAAAAAAATTAAGCACCAAAGGAAATCTCCATGGAAGAAAAGCAAGTGGGAAGAGTAGGTTATGCTTCCTTCCTAGGCATTGTATCAACTGGCTGCATTAGATAATGGGTTGAAGTTGGAGGGATAGCCACTGCCCACCTAAACCAGAATTTTCTTTTGGACTTCTTGATAGTAAGGGTGGTCCTACCCAAGGTCAAAACCCTGCTCAGCTGATCAAAGTGCACACACAGAAAGAGTATCCTCACCCTACACCAGTGCCCAGGAATAGGGTAGCAACCTTGACACGGCTCCCACTCCCCAAACACCGAGTGGTGTAAGTGCTTTTCCCCCCTTTTCAGGCCACCTATTTGCATGGAACCTGGAGTTCATACTGGGTTCCACGTGGCACTTTTCACTTCAGACTGAAAAATCACAGTGTATCGTGCCAGACAGGAGGCTGCCAGCTCCTGTCCTAGCCCCTCACTCCAGTGTTGAAGGACATAAAGCTCTGACTTTCTGGGGGTGACTCTGCCAGAGCAGAAGTCAGGATGATGGCTGTAGATATTCTGAGTCTGCTAGAAAAGAGTAGCTACAGATGAAGAAGAAATATGGTGGGCTGTCCACATTATAACCAAGGAAAGCTAGCAAGAACTGTGAGGGAGAAGGGGAAGAGACAACCCAGAGCAATGGAGAAGCAATGCTCTCTGCTGTAGTGGCTGGATGCCTGGAGACCCCCTGCCTCACCACTGTCTTGACTCTTAGTGGTGCAATATCCTTCTACACAGCTTTGTCTCCACAGGGTCTTAGACCCTGGGATGGAGGGAAAGAGGAGGGAGTGTCTACACTGCTACCACCAAATAGCTTAATGAAGGACATGAGGTGGTATGGTTGCTACAAAGGCAAATCCTTCTGAAATGGTCCTGCTCCAGGGAAGACCCTGTCCTTTGCAGTGATGCTGTCAGCCAGTCTATATGTATCTCCTTTGCCCTGCACTTGCCAGCACTCTCTGGAGCTCCTCATAATGGGGCCTTTGTTTACTGCTGTACTTCTGTTTACACAGCTGGAGAAGTTGAAGGATCAGCTCTCAACTGAGGATGGGTCAGAAGTGGCCTATGCCTTGGAAAGCCTCTCAGCATCCCAGCCCAAAAAACGCGGTAGGTTCCACATCAGAGCCTTGCAGCCATCCTGTCCACTCTCATCTCCAGGGCTTTCTTTTGGCAACAAAGACAGTGACAGCAAGCATGCCCCAAATAGACTGAAAAACAGCTGGTTGGCAGCTTATCTAGCAGTCCTGGCCCTACTTGTTAGTGGCTGGTTGGTTTAGCAGCTGGTGAGAAGGACTGTGTACCCAGACCTGTCTGCTGTCGAGGCAGATACAACTGAGTCTGCACACCAGGATGTCATGGAGGCAGTCAGTGTCACATCCCACTTTTCACAGAGAAACATGGGGTTGGTCATATGAACAGTGAGTGCCTGCCCTGGAGGGGGTGAGTTCTGTATGAACACATCCCCATAGTGCACCCGTCACTTTGCTCTGGGCACAAAGCTAGTGCTGAAGGCATAATGAGACGCGTGGACTGCATGCATTCCCCTCTGCCAAGGTCAATGCCTCCCTGCAGAGAAAAAAGGAGCACTTGTTTGTGCTGCTGAAAAGCAGCTAAAAAGGATGTGGAAATCAACCAAGAATGCAGGGAACTAAGATCTGGTAGGTCTCCCAGTTGGTGTCCAAGCTCTGTCCAGTCTGCATCCAGTGGCTCAGGAGCATATTGCTCCTGCAAGGCTGCCCCTGACAAACACATAAACAATGCTGCTCACACTGGCTTTCTGTGGATTCCGGCACAAAGCAGTGGCAGCTGTGAACCAGAAGTCACTGATGACAGATCTGGCCCAAAAAACAAAAGAGCTAGTTCTGCCCTTAGCCCACATGCTTTGTGCATGTGGAAGCTGATAATCTGCCAGAGAGCCAAGAGAAAATTTCTTTGTGCAAGGCTTGCTTAAGTAATCCTTAGGCAATATGCAATTTATAAGCAACCCTGGAGGCTCTCATTAATTTGGCTAATGTAATTCATGCCCCCACCAGTCCTGGAAGTTTTAAATGTAGATAAAACTACTTTCCTTTGCCAGGTTTAAATCAGATTCTGTCAGAAATTAAAACAGAGAATTTTTGTCTTCATCTAAAGTCCTTCCAGTCTGGCAGGAGCTCGTGTCTCAGCATGAGCACTGCTGATTCAGTAGAAGCTTCCTTCCAAGATTCTGCTCTCAAACACCAGGTTGAAATCTCTTCTCATATTTGATATTAGGAGAGACACATGGGATTCATGGATTAATGCTGGTGATACAGCTATTTTTTCCAACACCAAAATGTCCATACTTCCCTAACCTAGTCTTAGAAGATCCCACAGAGATCAGTGTTGTTTGGAGGATGGTTAGTAGCAGGGTGATAATGACTGGGTGAACAAAAATAAAGGTAAGGATCAGATGCAATCTCTCAAAATCACTATCCTGCTCATCCAGTCAGCCACAGGTCAACAACCCTGCACACGCCTCTGAGGCAGCAAAACTGCTGGCCAGCAGACAGGAAATAAAAAGCTGGTTCCTGAAATTGCTGAATTAGAGCAAAAGGAACCTTTTTAAATCAAGCAACATGGAAATGACTTCTAGATCCCATGTTTACACTATGAGCAGCTAAAAGAAGCACCTTCTAAAACTGCTATATGAAGTCAAAGCTGATAACTGAGATGTGCCCAGAACCCACACTGCTGGCTTCACATCTCAATTCTCTCAAGATATGGGTCTTTTGAAACTCTCTTCCGGAGTGGTAAGCTGGAAAAAGTCCATTGGATGCTAACATCCTTCTCTTGTATCCTTTTCCAGCCTGCTTTTGGAAATACTGCATCTGAAGGTTCACCAGGACTGGAGGATGAAGATGAGCCCTTCCCCATACTGCCTTGCTGGGTATTAATGTGTTGAGTTTGTTCTGTTCTCTCATCGTGCTGCTAATTTGGATGCTATCCTCCATGACCACACCACAGCCAAGTCTAACACGGACTGTGACAGGAGCTGATAGCCCACTGCCACTCTCTACTGTTTCTTCCTTTCAGGTTCAACCTACAATGATCTTCTACTTGGAAGATGCTTCCCAACGTTCTGTGCTGTCTGTGTGTGCCATTCAGGCTGCTGCTACTGTACACTCTCCCCCTTCTCACCAGGTCCTCTGAGGCATCAAACACTAACTCAGCTTCCCTGGACCTGGGCCTCTGCCCACACCTGCAGATGTTGCTCACAGTGGTTTCTGGGTTTCCTGTTGCCTCCTGTGAACAGGTCTGTGATGACCTAATGGCCACTGTTGTGACAGAAAGGCAGGATGGATGTGAAGTGCTCAGGGCTGCCTGCCTTGGCTTGCTGAGCCAGAGCTGCTCCTCGTCGTGTCCTGTCAGTGTGCACTGGGGAGGGCAGGCACAGAAATCTGGATCCTTTGGATATCATTACAATAAAGATTTTCTGTTGCACAGAAGCATGTGGTGTTTGCTTTCTCAGCCCCTGCAGAGACCCAAGGGGCAGCACATTTCCCTTGATGTAGGCTGTTATTACCTTAATGGTTCATGTGACATTTACAGTGGAAAAAAGGCTCCCATTAAACACCTAGGGGTTTAATGTGCATGAAGGATAGACCCTTCCTTTTGAACAGAATCAGGAATGAGAGTCGAGTCTCTTCACACACATGTTTGGGATGCTGTCCTCATAGGACCAGACCAGACCTACTTGTTTCTACCTACTCACCACAAAGACATGTTTTGAGCAGAGATTTTTGGTTCATCTGGCTGGTCAATACAGGTACTAGCAGTTTTTTTCTGCTGTAGAATTATATATGACCCTGTCCAAAAGGAAGAGATAATTCATTAGTGATTCCTACACATATACATCTTAAGTCATGTTACACATATTTACTTGCAAAAACAAAGGACCTCATTCCTGATGATGCAAACTCAGAATAAATCCTGATGTTAACTTTGAAGTTTCCAACTGTGTAAATGAGTGTGGGATCTGATAGTCACTGTGAACGCGTGGAATGATTTTGACTAGCATTGAACTTTCTCTCCAGCTCCATTGAGCCATGTGATTTTACTGTAGCTTGCAAACTACATAGTCTTCAGAGAGTTACCTCTCCCAAAGCTTCAATTACCATCCTACACTCATTGCCTTGGGCTCTGGCAAGAAGTACACACTTACGACAGTGGTACCTTGTATGTACTTCATTAACAGGAGATCTATTCATCCTATTACAGGCCAAAGCCAACACCTAGAGAACAAAACCAGCTTGATATATCAGTGAAGTCTAATGACACGCAAAATAGAGTTTCCTGTTACCATTAATTATTTGTTGTTTCCTTGGTAGTGATTCAGAACACATTTCCCATTTTCTGTTGGTTTTCTGCAAGTGAAAAGGTATGTGGGAACACACTTTCACATATCCTCATACAAGCACCAATTCCAGGAAAAAATTATACCCTGTGGACAAGAGAAGAGTCTCTCTTTCTTTAAGAGTTTCATGCTCCAGCTGAAGGAAAGTGCTCCAAGAGCTGCACCGAGTGCCAAAAGGTGGTGTTGAGCTCAGATGATTTCAGCTTGCAGAAAATACCAGTGAAATGCAAGGCCAGAGCAGCAGGCCCCCCGTTGGTCACCTGCCTGCTGTAGCCATGCCTTCCTGACCCAATGTGACAACTCATCAGCAAGCCAGGAAAAGGAATACAGTGTCTGTGGATATTTAACAGCTTGTTCTGATCTTAGACACAGGAATTCCCTGGAATGGAACGCATCCTGCTGATTAGCAGTGATTTTTTCCTATCTCCAGCGGTGCAGTTATTTAAGTGCTGTGGTACCCAAACTACCCCACAATTTTCTCACAGGCACTCTATGCTGCTTTATTAGCTGCTTCTGGATCAGCAATGAGTGTGTGTTAAATGCAATTAATTAAATAATTAGAAGCCATGTTGTTCCATCTAGGCTTGCCCTCTGCATGTCACTGTGGGGGTCATGTCCTTTCTCCTAAACACACAGAACAAAAAACCCTTCTCTTCCTCAGATGTCACCTCCACATAGTGTCTGCTCACACCTTACCCTTGCTCAGGCAGTCACTCTTGATAAAGTTAATGACCCACAGGTAATAATTAAAGGGATTTCCCCGGGACATTCTTGTAGACCATGTTGATTTATTAGAAGAAAATCCTCACAGGTACCTGAATAGATTTGCAAATCCAGGCAGCACAGCAAAAATCTAGCATGCAACAGATGCTGCAATATATCCTCATTTCACGTTTGTTGATCTCCATGCTATGCACAATGGCTGAAGCCATCTAATATTGTCTATGAAAACAAATTGTGATGCTCAGCCTTTCAGACATCATCATATTTCAAAGAGCGCTTGCCAATTTATGGATTTTAAAGAGTGCTTTTTGAGTCACAGGGGGTTTCAATGTGCTCTGTGGTGGATGGGGCAGAGGAACAGAAAGACTGTTGCTTTCTCTTAAGTAATCCACACAATGAGGTGAGAGCAGCACTGAAGCTTCCAGCTCCCAGTTCCACCAACACCACCACAGACACCTCTGTCCTGCTTTGCTTTCCATTATCCTTCAGATGAAGGGCATTTCTGCGCACAAGGTCCATGGTTTAAAACCCCCCTTGTTTTGGAAATCCAGGCTCATACCTGCCAGCTGTTAAATACTTCTGTGCTTCACCAGTGTCTTTGCAAAGCTGCTGCATTAGCACTAGATTTCTCTGCTCTCAGTCTCCCAAAATATGTCACACGATGACTCTGTCCATGCTGCTTTTGACTGACAGCTGTTTGGGTGGTTAGGTCATCACTTCCATAATCTGCCCATGCCCCATACATATGGCTGCCCTGCACGCAGATTATCTGCAGACTGGCTGAATGAGCTCAGTGCAAGAAGATAAATGTTCCCTAAACCTAGGGCAGGCTCAGGATGGGTGGTGGCAGTGCACTGCAGAGGACAGGCTCTGTGCTTGCCCATGACTGCATTTGCAGACTTGCTTCTACCATGGACTGAACAGCCAGGTTGATTTGTTGGCCACGCACCAGGCTGATGGCCAGGTGCTTTGTGCCTCATCTAAGATTTAGGAAATTAACTCCCGATTCCCTGCCTAACACAGGGTGTTTGGCAGGAATAACTTTTTCTTAACCCTGCACAAACCCTTTCTCAATGGATCTTCTTTTGCAATGCTAAGAATGATTTATACCCAAGAATAGCAATCTGAGGAATTCAGCTGACCAACATCCAAGAAGGAGAATGTGATGTTTAGAAAACATCAGGCTAGGAATCTAAGCATTGAGATATCAGCAAACAGCTCTTCTCAGCTGTATTTTATAATCTGGAAAGAAGTCAAAAGCATGAAACAGGATTTAAAATAACCTGTATTACTCTGAAATAAAGTGAAGAGGACATGTTTACATTTTATCAGAGTGAAAAATACTTGAACTTTTAGAGTTGGATGTCTGATTATGCCCTGTGCACACATCAAGAGGCTAAAATAAGGCATATGATGCAGATGGTCTAGGAAGCAGATGACTTCATATTTGGACGCTATCCTATGTTATGCATAGGGAGGACTGAAACATATTCATCAGCTTAAAGAAGGAAACAAAGTCTCACCACATTTCAGGATCTGCTATACAATGGAAATATGTCTAAATATGGTGTAGAGATAAGAGACTACTCAAAACATCAGGACAAATACTAAGGTATTGTCACAGTTCTTATTCAGACTAACTCCTAGTGAAGGCAAAAGACATCATCTCTGTCAAACAGCAGTTCAAATAAATTCCAGCTTTGTCCCATAACTGTTAAATCCTCCCTTCTTCTACCAAACAACTCCCCTCTTGAAAGAAATGTGCAAAGCAAACTGTCAACTTTTCATTGACTGCTGCTGGCACCTCTGAAAATTTTATTTTCAATAAAAAAAATCTATTAGTCCTGGCTAGGATAATAAACTTTGGCAAGTTTAACAGATAAATGCCATGCAATAAAAATATATACATATTCTCTGTTTCCTCCTATCAGTGACACTGTGCACAGCTGTGAGAGCATTCCGACCTGATGAACTGAATTTGTTATTATTGTAAATGCAACATTTGTAAAACGCAATGTGAAACAGATTTTGCAGGAGGTCAATTCCTTGAGTGTTGTATCATTAGTCAATGACAAGACATGCTGTGATGCATCTTCCGTATCTCTGTAATGTTTTCAATACAGCATCAGTCATTAAGAATAGAAGTACCTGTAAGCAAAAAAAAAAAAAAAAGCAGCAAACATTATATTTTCCAATGTCAGAAATGCCAGGTTTGGACAAACACACTGTAAGGTGTTCTACAGAAGATGAAAATATTAGGAATACTTGTTTTCTTGTACTCAGTGTTTACTCAGTGGTAAATTAGGGCATTCTATGCTATAAGAAGACAGCATTCCCTAAGCCACTCTTTCTGAGCCCACTGGCATGACTGGAGTACCTCCATGTAACTGAGAACAGGTGGGTTCTCTGAGCCTGCCCACACCTGGAGTACTTTGGCTTATTTGCAGGAACTGCTAACCCTTGGTGTTGCCGAGGTGGCTCACTCCAATCCGGTCAAGAGGAACTCCAAATCTTCTTTTGGGCAGCTGAAGAACTTTTCTACATGGGAAAAAAAAAAAATAAAAAAAAAAAAAAAAAAAAAAGAGAGAGAGAGAGAAAATAAGGAGGGAAAAGAATTGGAAAAAAAATGTTACTACCTATTTGATTCCTCCGTTCACCCCACTAACACTGTATTGTTCAGACAGAACAGTGGTGCAGGAGCAGCCAAAGATCTAAGTATTTAAGAATAAAGTTCTGCTTTTGTCTTACAAAATAATAGGCAGGAGTTGCAGTTGTTTTACAGACTGGCTGAGCTTGATCCACTATCCCTGTTTTTATTTGTCAGCAAACAAGTAACTTCACAGGTTAACTGCTATTCATAAATGAAGGGCAATACACTGCTTTTATAAAGGGGAATTTTTTCATGTACAGTATCATATACTGCAAATGACCCATTAGACTGAATATTTGAAATCTCCAGGACCATCTGGAGCTAAGGTTAGCAAGGAGGTAGAAAGTATCGCACAGTAATAGAGGGGACATGTCAAAAAAGTCCTAGCAGGATTTTCTTATGGGGTGCCTGGCAATACACTGTTCATCAAAGCTGCATAGTAGGAATCCCTCAATGAGATTGAAAATGAGAAGGTTTTGTTGTTTTTTTTTTCCTCCATGTGGTAAATTTCCTTACAATTCAATGAATGAGGGCCTGAGGAAAGCACGAAAGAATTTCTATGCAGAAATATTTTTCATAGCTCTTTTCATATAAAGTAATAAGTTTTCCAATCTTAAATTCAACATTTGGGGAGCATTTTTTTCCACCAGCAGAAGTTTTATTTTAATTAATTGTGGAAATGACAAGATTTTCTGCAGCTGAGAATAACCTCAACTTTTCCTTTAGAAATACTGCCAGTGAAACGCAGGTTCAAGAGAAGTCCTGGAAGATTAATTCTTTATCAGTCCTTGTGAAGGGCTTGTTCTGTAAGTTGACAACTGCCAAGTAACTATCAGGAGGGCATGCTATGGTGCCCTCAAGTGTAACTGTGCCGGCACTGCCACGCTCCTTCACCCTGGAGCTTTGGAGCTCTGCACACCCCACCCAGAACTCTGTAGTCCCATCACTTCAGCATCCGCAGCCCCACTGCCTCTGTTTTAGCTGCTTTTCAGATGAGGTCACAAAATGGGAATTGATGGTGTATCAGGTATGTAGAGGGCACTCCAGTGGTCACGCTGGAGCAGCTACAAAACATTGCAAATGAAGAGCAGCCATTCGTATTGCTCTCCCTGTCCCTTCCTCAGGCACCAACGTACCCAGCATTGCTGCACTAAGCCACAGGGAAAGCAAAAGGAAGAAAAGCCAAGGGCTGACCCGCAGCCTGTTGCCTCAAGGGCAGCACTGTTTCTCCTCCAAGTCTAGGCACAAACTTAGGAGGGGCAGGCGGGAGACTCGGGCTGCCAGAGCCATGCTGAGCCTGCCGGGACAAATGGGGAATGAACTCCCCACACGGGAACTGGAGCGCGGGGGTGAGGCCGGGGCGGTGTTTCTGCACCATGAGCTCGAACACCGTCGTGCTCTGAACTTAAAGCGAGAAGGGAAGAGTCAAGCGGAGCCGAGGGAAAAGGCAGCGCAGCGGAGGGTGCCCTCTTGTGGCCACCCCGCGTCACAGCAGCACAGCCACCGCTCCGCTCTCCAAGCCGCGCTGTCCCGCTTTCATCACTTACTAGAGACAAAGGGACGTTTTCTTCTTAAAACAGCCTTGTCCAAGATTCTCAGTCTCTTTTTCTCCCTCTGTCTATGGATTTTTTTATATCTCCTGAAGATTTCCACCTTTCTGCATGCTTTTCCCATGCTTTCAAAGCATTACACCGATGCTGATGTTCAAGACCAGGATCTGGGCTCTCACGTAAGCAGTGGGTGCCAGAACAATCTGTTAAGTGGACTTGCATTTGATCTGCTCTTTTCCAAAAGTTTCTCTTGTGTGCCAGGCACTATGCACACTGTATTGATTCAGGGGGCTCAATCTACTTATCAGCTTTCACAAGGTAATATCCTGGTCTCTAAAGGTAACTGTCTCAGCTCATCCAGGAGTGAGCTGTTCTCTGCTGGATGAATGCCAATTTGGGGTGCTCAGTCCTCTGTTTTACTCCTCTAAGTGCAGCAGCCTCTGCCTGTTTCCATCAAAAGGTAGAGCCTTACTGCTCTTTCATAGCACGATCTGATCTGCAGCCCATGCTGATGGTAGAAACAGACCATCAATACAGTGAACAAGGCAGCTCAGATGGTTCTAACAAATAACTCAACCCCAAACTTAAAAGCTAATCAGCTCCCACAGAGTGATAATCCCAACGCAAAACTACAAACTGTGCTGATGATGCTGGAAAAGGTGGAATTTTATGCAATGTGATACTCATTTGGATGACCTCATTATTCAGAGACAAGCTGTTAGAAAACTTGGATAATTTTCACCACAGTTTCCCTTTTTTTGTGTGTTTGCTTTGGTTTCTTCCCCTTGTATTGCACGTAGAATGAAGGAAGATTTCCATCCAAAAAGTATGAGATGGATTAGGAATACCATGTACCTTCGCAAAAAAGTAAGCAGTTTCAAAAATGAACTTCTATTTCTTCCACTGGAAAAGGAAAACATGCTAAAAAGCAAAGAGTGAGCTGATTTTGATCCCTTGAAGGGACATATGGAACAGAATAGTTCTACTCAAGGTTTTAAGAATTTCATATTTTATCACTTTTGGCTGCAGTCAAACAGTCCTAGTGGCAGACTGGGAGGATAAATGGAAAAGCAATGAGAAAATATTGCAAAACTTCGCTTGAAAAAAAAAAAACGTAGTAATATTGACTGGCTCTCATGAATACTTTCCATTTCCAGATTAAGCTTTAAGCACATTATTAAATACTTTGTGGCATTAGGGATTCCATCCAAAAGATGACTGTTACCAGAAGGACAGAACAAGACAGATAAGCTCTTTCAGATACAGCAAACAGCCACTTGAGCTTTGCCCCAAACTCACTGTCTCTCCCCAGCCATATCAAGCATCATTGCTTAGCTTTATTATAAGCATGCTTATTTTCAAACCCTTGCTCTGAAGGTATTGCTGTATTGATTAAACCCCATCTTACCCAATGCTGATCAAGGTCTTGAAGTTTGTTCTCCTGTCTATGCCCATTTCCATGATGTGTTCTTCATGTTGCTATTTAAGACACATGCATCACACTTTCTTTCCACTCCAGCCTCAGGAACACCTAGGCCTGCCCCTCTGCTTTTGAACCTCAATCATATTTTTGCTTTAAATATGCTCATAATTAAAAACATAGTTTTAAACTGAAGTGTAATTAATAACAGTGGAAAGAAGTAAATTGAAAAATCACATATTAGTGAACATTCTTTGGTAGCTAAATGGTACTGTAGGAATAAATGAAGTAGTTCATGTGTTATACAGGACAGCTGAAAGATTATGAATCATTGAACCACAATGGTTCCTAGTCAGAGGCACATCACAACTGACCAGCAAATCTGTTGGTGGCTAAAGCTAAACCATCAGAACTTAGAACACCTATCAACAGCCTTCTACCAACTTTATCCCTGGTAGGAGCATCTTAAAATTTACCTCTGTTTGCTTTTAGCATCCACAGAGGTTGAAGAAATTCTATCAATTGGAGAGCCAAACCCTGAGAAGCTTCTTTTCTTCTTGGTCTCAGTCACCTCATTCTCCAGAGACACCAAGTCATCAAGAAGAAACAGTTTGTCTGCCAGGTTGGTGGCTGACCTCTGTTCGCTGGCAGTGGGGTGTACTCCCATTCCCAGAGCAGCAGAAGGCTCCAAAGGCTGCAAAAGAAAGAAATAATATTTGCTGGCTGCTTGAGTTCCAGAAAAAACATTTCAACCAGTGTCACAGCACCAGTCCTATAAATACATAGTCATTAAGACTCTGAATTTGGGACAATATTTTAAAGCAAAGTTCCTTCTGTGAAATATGGCCATTTTCCACGGACAGGATTTTGGTATCAAAGTCTGGGATTTTTTTAATAGAATTGAACTTACTTTCATCATTATTACAAGAAGTATCAAAATTTATTACTTCACAAAGCCTATTTTTGCAGGCCATCCCCCTATCCCTATCTCAACACTGTGATTTGTATCATTTATAGAATGAGCTGAGTAACTTAATCCTTATAAAAAATGTAATCAGCATTACCCAACTCCAATAATTTTCAGAAAACTGATTTTTGTTTTTTTAAATGAATGCTAATAAGTAGTAATAAGAACTTATACAGAATTTTCCATCCAAATCTGACAAATTAATTAATAGTTATGCAAAATAGAACCCAAAATAAACTTGCTCAGCAGTGACATTTAAAGAACTTATGCAGTAACACTACACGGGGAGGAGGAAAGGAAAGAACAGTACGTTGAATGGACACAACAGTTTGAGCCTTAGTTATGACATTAGGCTTAACACCATTTCAAAACCAAACTCTACTTTATTTTCAAAATAGCTGTGAATATTGGGGCCTATCAAGAGAGAAATGAAACAAATTGAAGTTAAATATTTGCTTTGCATAAAACAGAAAAATATAGTGCAGCAGCTAGTCTTCAAAAGCAAGTTCAAATAAGTCTCTCTTTGAATGAAATATTTGCCTTCTTGCTCCACTTGATCTTCACAGACTTAGAGTAAAATCTCTTTCAAGGCATAAGTTATATATTTTTTTAATCTATCTTCAGAACACACCACTATCTTTCTTATTCATGCACAGCAGGTTTAGTATAAATGTAAAGAAAGGCATTACATGCATGATGCAATATGCCTGTCTATTGTGGTCCACACCATTGTTGTGGTGGGAATGTTTCTGGCTACTGATGGGTGGCATAAGCAGTGATGGAGTGTATAAAACTGTGACCTTTGTATGAGAAGGAGCACACAACCACAATGGAAGTAGCACTGTTGATACTTTTGTAAAGGAACTCACACTGTTCTCTGACTCTACCTTTTATGAGCCTCAAGTACACAGTACAATCCTTTCTGTTCTCTTTCAGGGTTATAAAATTTTTACATAGGTTTGCAACAAAATTATGTCTTTAAAAAAGACTGAACTCTCCCTTCTGGCTAGTGGGGATAAATATCTACAATAACACTTCAAACAAGGTCCTCTGCTGCTGAGTACTTTGCAGTCCCGTTTATTTTGTCTTAAAGAGATACAATAGAATTTTAAGAAGTAAAGAGAAGGCTAAAACAGTAACCAGAAGTAGAAAACAGTGTTCCTGCGATAAACCACTGAACAAAATACAGTTTCACAGATAAGCTGAGATGAAGTGGGATGCAGAGAAGTAGTGGAAGATTTATAGTTATGAACAGCAATGAGGTGAATAAAGACTGGTAATTTTTTCCTCAAGAAAGAGATCTTCTCAGTCCACCCAGTGAAGTCACCAGATGGTGGATTTAAAATAAATATAAGGAGTTACTTTTTAAACACAGCACGTAAATGAAGGGGAATGCATTGCCAAAGAACGTCATAGATACTGAAATTTTAAACTCTTTCAAAGACAAATTCTGGCCCATCAGCAGCTAAAACATGCCCTGGTTCAGTGCAAGTCTCTAGATCAAGAAGCTTCCAAAGATGTTCTATTCTTGTATTCTTTTCAAAAAATCTACCACAGATAGAGGGAGGATACCAGGTCTCTGTGGCACCAGAACAGCAGCTGCTGCAGTGCTTTTGTATAATCAGGACATGCATATGTGATGACAGAGAGCAAGGAAGAAAGATCCATCAGTATTCTTCAGTATGCATTTAACTTTTAAACCTATATAAAGATTCTACAGCCAAACAGTACTACTTTGATTAAACTTTTAGGGATTTGATTTTATTTTTTTTAATGGCATTACATAAATACCCTTCCTGCTAAATCTGGCATATGTCAAGTTGACTAAAAATAGAGAATGCAGTAGAAGTATTTTCAGGTGCAACCCCTGCATATCACTGTGGATGAAACAGGAGACGACTCTCCCATTTCATCTGCTGCTTTCCTTTGCAAGCTTAGGCAAGTGACTTGGCTCCTTCCCTCTCCTGGTCTATTCTGTGTCCTTTAATTTGTAACTTTTGTGCAGGTGATCTCCTCTCAGGGATCTCCTTATGGCTTCTGAAAGCTGCAGCCTTCTCATGCTATTATTTGTCTTCACAGAGAAGAGAAGGATTAAACATTCCCTTCAGTGTTAGAGGAGTTTACTTTCTCCCCTGCCACCATCTCCTTCCCCTCTTCAGGAATTTCTCCATCCATCGGACAATGTTTTAGCACTCAGGAAATCCCATGATGTGTCAGGAGAGGTTGTGAGGATTTGGGTGAGATTTCATTCTCTCTGTCCTCTCAGAGCCATGCAACTTGCATCTCTCTTCACTAGGCTCCTCCTCTGCCATTGCAGAGCCAGTATCCTCCACCACTGTTTGGTTACCCTGGTGTCTTCCACACTCTGTGGCTAAAAACATCCAAAGAAGAGCAGTTATGTGACAACCACCAGAAACATTCACCTACCTCCGGAGCTGCCTCTGCAAGGAGCACTGAGCTAGAGTACCACCACAGCAAGGCAATCATAAGGGCCAAATGCACCACCACAAGCTGGAACTGCAGCATCTGCAAAGGAGAACAGTTAGTGACTGTTAGTGACTCCACACCTATGTTGCCCGAGAAATCTTGCTCCAAACATCTTAAAGAAGTAAAAATAAAGGGAGAATCTCTTCCTGTGGCTGTTAATATGTTTTGTCTGATAGTCATTGCATAAAACCAGGCAACCTGATAATGTCAGCTAAATGCTCTTCACCTTTGCATGCAGAATCAGCTCCCTCCTCTGCTCCTTTACAGCTTTACAAATCTTTTTATTCCTTCCTGGGCAGTAGTGCAGTCCTTCCAGAGGCAGCTGTGATGAATGCAAACTTGTGTTAGAGCCAGATGAATCAGATGCTCACTTGTAAACAGCAAGACTTTGGCTTTTAGCCACCCTGGTCGACCCTGACCTCCCCACATGCTGGAGAGGTGCTTAAAGCTGTGACAAAAATCACATAGCTCTCCATTAGGGAAAGGCTGCATTTCACGAGTCCTCAACATGACCTAGGAGTAGCCACAACTTCCAGGGTAATCCTGGAATAAAATTGTGCAGTTCACACATCTGGGAAAATCATGCATGCAAATTTGTTGCTCATACTGGTGGTGGTCTGAGCACATGCCACATCTGCAGAATTGCAGATGCCTACCAAGCCTTTAAATAATGCAGAGAGGGACAAGTTGTGAGAAGGTGCTTGGTCCAGGGATTATCTTTGGCCATGGGTTTAGCCTACATTGTTTAAGCCCTTGTTTAGATCTAAGTCTTAAAACCTGATGTGCTTCCAACTCACTCAGGTGGGAAAATTTTAGCTGATGTTAACAAGAACAAGACTGGAGCCTCTAGGGCCAAAGGCATCTGTTAATTTCCTGATTTCTCTGTCCCTAGGTCCTGCCCCAGAGCATAATTCAAGTTTGATTCTGCCATTCTTTGCTGACTCTCTACTTGGCAAAAACCGAAATGAAAAGGGTGTATAAATACATTTATATGAAGCACAATGATTGTTTTATCCTTGGTGTAGAAAATTTCTCATTAGATCAGGCAGCAAACATATAGTAGAAAACTGATTTTTTGCTTTTTCCCCACACTACAGAAAGAGTAAAACCTCAAAGGCTTCTGGAGTTCAGTTTTAAAAAGCAAGGATATAACATTTGCAGCATTTTTTCTCAAAACTCTATTTCTTGCTTGGCTTCTTAAATACATTTTACGCATGTTTCTGTTATTTGGTTACCCTATTTTTTCTTTAATTTAATTTTATTTTTTTTTAATATTGTCCATGAGGCATCAGCAGTTAGGGAGAAATATGATGATTACTCTGTAGGGGTGAGGCAGACTTAGTTCTCTGGAATCAAAGACAAACTTGAAGCAGTAAATCACAGGGTACCACTGTTTCTCAGTCTGATAGCAAGAGCCATTGCTTGACATAAACATAAGGGTCTGACTAAGTGTTTTTAAAGCTGTAACCCTCTACAATGTATATTTTTATATGTGGGTGTGCATTGAAATTTGAAGTAGCAGTCTACTACCTTCACAGGTAACCACATCCTGATTATTTGGATACAGAGATGTAAAAATAAACGGCAGGGTTAAAAACACATGTTTATTATGGTTTAAGATCTGTGCTGGTATTCATTCAACCCAAAGACCAAAGAGCTAAAAATAGCAACTGGTACACTAATCAAAATAAACATTAAGGCACCTGCAACACAAAAGACATTTGATTAACTGGTCAGAACTTGATGCCAGTGAAATTGGAAGCAGGGGAAATTGTAAGGACTTAAAGCTTGGCTCTAGTTCCCATAGAAATGAGCAGCTAAGAAGCAGTGTCACTGATTGAAAAGGAAGCAAAATATCAGTCCAGAAAGATCCTGTTTTACTTATTTTCATGCAGTGATGGGACCAAGGCAGGAGAATGAAGCAGGGTTGTTGTAGTGCAGTGCATTTGCAAAACTAATGGTGCAATGAGGATTATGTAAATATAATTAAAATCACACTTTCTTGTGCCAGTCTTGAGCTCATCTGTTGCAATTGGGTAAGCAGAGCCCTCCTGCCAAAAAAGGGTCTTTCCCAGCTATGCAATGGCTATTGCTGCATCCCCTCCATATTTTATCTTGACACATTCCAAGAAAGACTTTGAGGCTTGACAGTATGTTACTGAATGAGAGTAAGCAAAGCATTTGCAAGACACACCCTTACTATATGTATTAGATTTCCATCCTTCCAGAAATTTCTTCACCATGAATTTCACAGACCTAAACAGGGGACTGGGTTATAATTCCATGCCTTCTGTATCTCAGGGTCTGGTGTTATCTGACATAAAATACAGTTTACCCTTCTCTAAATGTAATTGCAAGTCTGAAATTCAGACATATTTATGTGTGTTAGCGATACTTTAGCTTGAAATGTGTCAAAATGAAAATTCCTCAATAATTATGAATCTTTGTTGCAGGTCCAATTAAAATAAAATTAAATATAAAAGAGAGAACATTCTTCTAACCTTATCAATTCAGGATAAACATACAAAACTTTTACTTAGGAATCTGTAGAGAGCCATTTTCCAAGAAAAGATCACAAGAAAGCATAATGCTTTACCAAACAGAAACTGTTAACATCAAACCATAGGACTTAAAAGATGTTTTTCTTTTAAAGAAAAAAAAAAACCAAAATGACATCCTGAAGATAAGTGGGCTGAACAAACTGCAGACAGAATGTAATTCATCACCAAGTTCCAAACCCATTGCCTGTCAAAAACAGTAACAGCTATCATTGTTCTTACCCATTTGAACTATCATATTTCACATTACTGTGGAGATTACTCTGCAAGCATAAATTACAAGGGCCTTATTTTTCTTACCGGCCTGTTAGCAAGAGAACTGAGGCAAGACATCATGCCTTGCACTGTAATCTTTCACTTCAGCTGCCACTATATTGATGACAATGCTCTGCTTGCTGCTGCAACATCCGCACAAGACGTGCCCAAGCTCACCGGCAAAGACCTTGCTCTTGCAATGAGCACCATGTGGCCATGCACAGAAGCCCCTGAGGTTTTATCCTGGATGCTTCCAAACTGACCTGGTGAAGAACCAAAGCATGACTGTCTCATAGGCTCTAGAAAGCTCCTAGCAGTGCCCTTCAGGCCTCCAATCCTTCTCTTATATGAGCACTGGGATAGTACTGGTAAGCGTCCATCACTTCTTAGCCATGGAGGTGTCTCATACCATATAGATTGCAAACAGCTGGGGCAATCACAGCTGTGGCTGCTCAGTTAACTGAGGTATTTTGCTGCTGCTCTAGTGTCACAAAATATAATATTAACTTATCTTAATCAAATGTACCACTGAGTACTAACATTGGCGTTGCTAGCCTCAGATTGCACACTGATGGGAATATACCTTGTCCAAAAAAATTAAGATGGATGACTGTCTTACCAAAAGAACAACTTGAAAATTGTTTGTATGAAGCTCTAAGAATAAGTCTGCTAGTCCTGGAACAAATTTGTGTTACTTTAAAAAGTTATAGGGTGGATCATATGTATTACCATAAAGCCAAAAATATGCCCATACCAGCAGTCTTAGCGATTTCAGAAACTGCTAAGAGCCTCTGTGTATCTCAGGTGCAATTTCATAGTCATGTAAATATCAAGGAAAAAGGAGAAAAATGAAAACAAATCCCACCTTTAGAACAAAAAAAGCAGAACCCAAAAGTAGCTTAGAGGCGGTGTTTTTGTTGTCACCCCACAGATGAGATATGGAGCACTTCTCACATACCACTTCCTAAAAGATACTGAAGCAAGACATTGAAACATGGGACTTTCATTGCAAAATGAAATGTAAGCTGCCAGTGTCAGGCCCTTTATATTATTAATAATGTGTTTCCTGGAGTAGGTGTAGATTTTTAAGCAATGCCATATATTTTATAAGATATATGGTACAGACACTGATACCATGTAAATTTCCCTCTAATTTCAGTTTTCCTGACTATGTGGATAAACAGATGCAGGTGGGTTTCATCTGCTGGAACCAGAGAGAACTTAAATTCATAAACTTATGCAAGAGGTGTATAGCTAGTCATTTTGAGCTAAGACCTAGGTATTTTTTTATCCCAAACAAAACTTTTTGTCAGACAATAGTTCAAGGCCAAGGATGTTCCACTTTCTGAAAATGAAGTTCCTTAAAGGTTTCTCAAGAAGGCACTCAAGATTAGTCTTAGATTTTCAAAGTCTTCATTTCAATAATTGCGTTCCCTGAAACATGATTTCCAGTGTTTATTCCTGGCACGTTTTTGTATCACTGGGATAGTCACCTTTGCCCGTTTGATAGCTGTGCTTTTGCTCAGAGGATGCTCAAGAACACAACTGTTCCCACCATTTGTACTCAGATAAAACAGATTCGGTCATGGTTTAGTCCCTGCAGGACTTGGCTGGACTTTGCACTGACCTTGCCTGCACAAGAAGCAATGTTTGTGGGAGCAGCACAGACAGCACAGCTCATGTGGAGAAAGGGTGGAAAGGTGGCCCCCTAGTTCCCATGCAGAGCTCAAGAAGTGCATAAATGAACACAGCCATGCCACGGTACCTTTGCTTAACAGACACAAGCATGATTCAGAAAAAAATTATCTGACAAAGGTGGGCAAATACTTGTGGAAGACCAGTCAGTCATGGTGCTCATCTCTTCTGTGAATAAAGCGCATGAAATCAAATGGCCACCCTTTTCTTTAGAACAGGCAGGAAGGATACAAGTTGGACATCTTTCAAAGCTGACTACACTGTGCAATATAGCAATTTTTAGCAACAGATTTTAGAAATTAAAACCCCAAACTCACATAAATACCATAAAAGTAGGAGACCATGAAGCAGGAGACAAACAGAAGTGATAAAGCCCATCTAGAAGCTGAGGAACTATTATATAAGGATGCTATGAAGTGTCCTCTGAGTGGGAAAAACCTATTTGCACCTTTCCACAGCAAGATAATTGAGTAAGTTGCAGTATTCCTGGCATGCACAATGGAAAACAAAACATTATTATTCTATTATTCATTGCCAACAAACACTCAACCCTACACTATTTATACATGTACTGACTGAACAAGCCAGCTTTTACTAACATTTCTAACAACCTGACTTTCAGCTTTCTTCCTTCATCTTTATCATGAAAACAAAAACTATTCATCGTTAGAGTGCCATCTTCAGCATTTAAAGCAAAAATAAAAAACCTTTCTATCCATAAAAATCAAGAAATAGACTATGTTCTTCTATATTAGAAAAATTATATTATTTCCTAAGAGGATTGTAATGATTAGTTCTTCACACCTGGTATAAAGAATATATTAGTAAAATATGTTATCAGTATAATAACTTAGACTATTTAATGTCTGGTAAAAACATCCTTCAAGAGAGACTCTTAAGAGAAAATTATGGCATTGGAATTCTTAATGAGATTCAAACACTGATGCTGATTTACTAGACAAACAAATTCTGGTCAAGGGTATTACTTGAAGAAAAAAAATCTCAAAGAAGATGCATTGCAAATGGAAATTAGAGAGTAACCTGTTTCTCTGAGTTGACAAAAAGAAAAGCTGCAATCACTTGCAAACTTTGCCAGGGTATATCAAAAGAACTCTTACAACTGCTGTATGGTTCAATTTTTTTAATTTGCTGTGTAAGAAGCCAAGAGAGGTACATTTGTCATTCATTCAATGAGTGAAAACAAAGTCCTGACCTGCTGAAATCAGTGTGGCAGGTATTTATAGGTACCGAAGAACACTTGGTCCAAAGATATGTATTTTGCAGTTTTCCCATTATTTACACCATAGATGTGCTTGAATTTGAGCTGGGATTTTGTGCCTATTTTCCCTCATGATGTTCAAAGTATTTTACAAGAAAAGTAGGTTCAGTTGCATTTTGAATATGGGTGAGCAGAGACAGAAAAATGCAATAATAGGCTTCCTGTGTGAATCAGTGGGTCAGGGCATAAAATGTCCTCTCAGCTCCTCAGCTTTCAGCTCTGCGCTCCCCATGAGAGGGCAATCATTTCAAACTGAAAAACCAAGTAAGGAAAACTAAAGGCACTGTGTGCTTGTACTTCAAAAAGTAGTGTATTCTGAACTTTACTGTAGCCTCTGGACATCTAAACCAAGCACTATTTGCATGTATTCACTTGTACAACTTCAGCGTGGGAGGAAAAAAATCCCACTGAAATAGTTTTGAACCCAAAATGGAGAAATTACAATGACTATCACAGAATCAGAGTCTGCCTTCATTTACAGTGGAACAAATTTGAAGTAGTCAGATCACTGGATAATGATAATTACTCTGTTGGTGCAGGAATGTTTTTGCAGTTATTCTATTATTGCAGGAATTCAGCAGAATCTGGATCAACATTTATCTAGTATGGGATATAATAAAACTCTCTAGCAGATTAATAAATTAAAGAGTCTTCCTAAATAATTTATCTCCTGTTTTACAATATATTACATGCAGCAAACTTGTCAAGCACATATGATATTTAGAAATGCAAAAGAATTGTTCTGTCATAGCTCTTCAGCTTATTTGACAATAACATATAAAAAGAAAAATCCATAACAGTATAAACTGACAGCAGTTTATTGCAAAGCACAGCAAGAGCATAAAAGTAACTAGTCACTGTTGTAAAATGCACTGACACATTCTGTTTAAATATTGGCTGATTAAGTGAAAGGGCTAAGTTTCCACTGACAATTATTAGCTCAGTTTTACTACCAAAAATACTAGGTGATAGGCACCTTATTATCTTAATCCCTAACTGAAAAAAGCAGCTGTGCTTTTCCCATTAGGCATGGGCATCTTTATACCTTGTGCATGACTGTTAATAAAAAAAAAAAAAAAATTGAAAAAACAACCTAAAAGTAAGAAAGCACAGAAGTGAAGAAAGCTTCTGTAAACAGAATAGAAGACACAAAACATCCCAAACCCAAAATGTCCTCACTCCCCTTACCTTGCATTGGATGCAAGCAATTCCAACTTTAATGGTTCTGCTATGTTCTTCCCCCTAACTTATCCCTAATGTTCAGCTTTCTTTCAGAGTTTTTATAGTCTGCTGTAAGCTTCAAACTCCAATCCCTGCCTTTGCTTTCTCTTACATCATTTCTAAGGATTTTCCACTTATCCTTGCCCTAAACCTTTCTCTGTCCTGCACTCTCACACACATACTTGTCTCACATTTGCTATATTTGTTGCTGTGATCAAGATGATTAGGTTATAATTAAAGGTTCAGTGTTTTGTTGTGGATTTTTTCTTTTATTATTTCAAGGTTCAGACAACCAAGGAAGAAGAAAGATTTCTAGCAGCATCACCATTCCTCTAAATTCTCACTTTTGTGAACTGCAGGACAGAAGTCTGATGTCCTGATTATTACTTTTTTAAAAGAAAATTGCATTTCTTGGGGACATCAGAAGGACTGCATTAACTTCAGGAAGAAATGAGTGTATTTTTAGTAGACCAATACTATTGTAAGGGAAGCATTAGAAAAGGAGTGTGTTTTGTAAACACAATCAGAAGGATTTAAATCTTTCAGATGCTTCATTTCAGTTATTGAAATGTTAAGTAATTGAATTGTAAAGCAAGAGCTATGAAGATGCCTATCTTTCCTAGGCAGTACTAGAGGACTTCTTTCCCTGTTTGCCTCACTATAATAAATCTATCTTTTTTTTGTCCCTTTTTAAAAATCTAAGTTTTTAATTGATTCATGCAGCATTTGTAGACCCCTCTAGGGGGTCTAAAATTCTAACCCATGCAGACTCCTCTAGAGCTAATTCATAGTACCTTTATTTCCTAAACAGATAGACGCAGTACTTTCACAAACTTTTTACACTGATTTGCCAAAAGCAATTCCTACAAGCAATAGACAGTAAAAGGAAATTTCAAATGCAGCTTTGCAATATGTGGGGAAAAAAATTGCCAACCACGGAGCAAAAGCTTTGATTTCATCATCTGCCTTGGTCAGAGTGACTAGAGAAAAATGAGAGTCTAGTCATATTGAAGCAAAGCAAGTACCTCCATCCCAAGCCTGGAGGTGTTCAAGGCCAGGCTGGATGGGGCTCTGAGTAACCTGGTCTAATGGAAGATGTCCTTGTCCATGGCACGGGGGTTGGAATGAGATGATCTCTAATGTCCCTTCCAACCCAAAGCATTCTGTGTTTCTACAGCATCTCTCAGTACAGGCAGATGTGGGAATACAGTCTAGAGCAGAGCTGCAGAAGTATGTGTTAAACCATGTGAGCACCCACAGCAGTGTCAGGCTGGACCAGGCAGGGTGAGACTGTTTTCTGCTGCAGGGAGTTACAGAGCAGTGATGGCAGCTGCAGAAATCCAAATGGACTCTGTGGATCCTAGAGCAGCAGCAAAACAAAAAGGGCAGAGCCAAACAACACCAGACTGCTCAGACACAGCTCAAAATGGTGCTGCAGGAAGATAACTGGATCATGGTCTGTTTTACAGGGCTACCTCCATTTAAATCATGGCTTGTTGCTGGAAGTCCAAGGACACAACAGTATTCAACTGATGTGTATAAAACAAGTGAGCAGGATCTCAGGAAAAAAAGAGAACCAGAATCTAACCACCAGGTATTATTATATTTGTGGAGTACCTTAATTATAAATGCCCATGAAGTGCTGCTGAGCAGTTACTGCAGTTCTAGGCACTGCTTCATCTTGTTTTTTTCTGCTGGGAAGACACAAGGTGGCACTCACTGGCATTTTCATCTCTTTAAAGTTTTTACAGGTTCTATCTTTAGCTCTTTAAGCAGGATCTCTGTAGGACTCATTTGTGTCACCACATTTGGTATTGATAGGGCTGATTGGAGGCATAGTCTGTGCCACTGTGCATAAGCTGACAGCAGACAAAGTGCTGGTAACCTAGGCATTTCAGGGTTTCACAACACAGGGTAAAGTCTGGGGGTTGGCCAAGTCTCAGCCATCTAGAATTTAGCACCTCAAAACAGGGAGCGGAAGAGTGGGCTGCAGATAAAGTAGGAGAAGAAATGCAGCCATATTGTCATCTTCCATGGCTCCAAGAGGATCTCTAAGACCTGACATTAAAATTTTCTTTCGTGCTGTCCACTGATTGATGATGCTATAGCAAAGCTCCAGCCACTTTTGTTCCACCTTCTGGACCTGCTGTGAGGTTGCAGCTCTTGCTTTTAGATAAGTATTACCCACATTTTCTATTTCAAAAGTCTATCACTGTATTCTTCCTATAAAATCTGAGATTTCAGAAATGGTTGCTGATACACACAACTATCATCAGCTCTGATGGGGAGGTGTGAAAGACTCGGATCTGGGTAATTAGTCATCTTCATGGGCTGCTACTGACCTTAGAATAGGACATGTTACAAGCACATGTGTAGGTTTTGTCTCTGGGGGGGGGGGAGGGGGGGGAAAAAAACCAACAACCAAAAAACAACCAACAAAACGAGAAAATAATCAAACAAATGTAACAAAGAAGAAATTCTACTATAGCATGCTAGGGTGTTAGCATTTACATTCCTGCTCTAAACGGATTTAGATTTAGCAAGAACTTACAGATACCTTTTTGATACTTTCTAGTGAAGACTCCAAGGAAGCTTCACAGACAATGAAAAAGGTATATGGTGGCTACTACACTGGCAGAGCATCCAAGCAACAGATACCTTCAGCACTATTGTGGTCTAATTATACTTACAGTATAATTAAGTTAGGGCAACAAAGTATTTGGAAGAAATCTCTGTTGTCCTAACCATGAAAGCATAAACAAACATAATGTGATTTTTCTCAACAATGAAAACAAAAACACAACCAAACAACAAACAAACAAAAAAAGAAAATAAAATTGGAGAAGTTAAGGACACAAGACATGAAGCTCTGTTTTTTACCATCCAAGAGAAAGACAAACTTGCCCCTGTCTGCCCTCCTGGTCTCATAAGTAATTTCTGTAAATCTTTCAACAGTAGCTTGCAAATCAGTTGAACTGGCTCAGTGTTTTTCTCAACTGATTCAGAGAGCAGAAGTTAGCAAGGGTTCACTTGTGTAAGTGTTGAGCAATCTTGTTCATCATCCTTGCCTGTGGAAACTATATTTGGAGTTGTCAGACCTTGTCTTTGAAATCTTAGGAATTGCACATGAATACACATGCTTTCTAGTTTTGCACTCTTAATCTTTTCCTTCTCCCACTAAAACATGTAGCAGTTCTGTTATATCCCTGTGGTCTAAGTCACAGAAGTTTCCTGGTTCTGTCTCTAAGCTGTGCCATGGGAACTCTATCTTCCAGCCACTTCAAATTGTGTAACCCTTTCCACTGGCCACTGACTCCTCACACATCACCCATTTCTCACATATAAATCAACACGAACCCTGCAGGGTCCTGCAGGTATTATGGTCAAAGCACCAGTCCTGTCCTCAGGAATTTTTGCTTAAGCTGGCATGGAGCAAAGGCTTGTGACTTGAGACATTCTGATTGCTGGGATTATTCACATTTTCACCAAACTGTGAGTGTGTCATCAGAAATAGTCCAGTTCTGGGTTTAGCATGGGAAATAAACACAGCATTGGAGTTAGAAAAAGTGGACATTTTTCTGAATTTTAAAAGTTTTTTTCCCAAAACTCTAAGAAATAATCCAAGACCTTTTATCTTTTCAAATAAAAAACCCTATATTTTTTTTAAATAAACAGCTGATCTTCACAAATCAGGTGCTCAGTTGATACTGATTCATATGGCTCTGAGATAAACAACTGAGATGTTTCAAATTATGGTGGCTTCAATTTAGTTTCCTTTCTTGAGACAATAAACTCTTCAGATAAAATTGGCTCAATGCTAAAGAGGACTATCATTCCACCAGCATTTTATAGCTACATCACTGGTACAGGGAGAACATCCAACATTACTTTTGTTGAATTAATGTTCTTCTCTTATCTAGAGAAGGGGGAAATATTTTAAAATAACCACCCTAGATTTCCAGTCAATACAGAAGAGAGAATTTCAGAAATTATCATGATTCCCACCTATTTCCATATAGATATACAGAGCCAGAGAGCAGCTGACTCACTGTGAGACAAACTATGGAGAAGATACCCTGTGTTAACAATTTTCATGCATGTTTTCCAGTAGAAGTTACATTCTACCTTGGAAAGAAAATTTAGATTAAGACAGCTGTTTTCAAATCTGCAAGCTATCACAGTAAGTTTTGCTGTGTCACTTCCATTTAAGATGACTCCTTGCAGCTAGATAGAGTTAGAGAAACAAAATCCGCAAAGTGAAGGTAGCATATAACACTGGAGACAGTAACATTCTTCAGGAGTGTTAGGATTTTGACGAGCAGTTTCTATATATGTACTTTTTAGAAGTCCTTTGTGCTGGAATTATGTGCTTGTGAGAGGTGCTGGGTCATGACATATGAATCCATAAAAAGGTTTCACAAAACAAAGCAAAAGTCCCAAAAAGGGCAGTTTAATGAAATGCAAGCTTTTTCCATAGCAGGCATGCTGTGATGCAGAAGGATGTGTTTGGAAATAAAAGACAGTTTATCTCTGGTGCCCGAGCCATTGGCTCCTAGCCCAAGATGGACGTGAGGAATGAAGATGGCCAAGAAAAGCTACAGGACCTTTTGTGCTAGAGACACAGTGGTCCATGAGCTAATGGACAAGAGGGAACAAAAACATACACAGATGTTTCAAAGTACCAAGCAAATGATAATAATTCTGGGTCAGTATAAGCCTGGTACTGACTCAACTGGCAACATAGAAATCAAAACGAGTAGATTGTGTTTCCATCCCCTCTAGCCATGTTCCTTGGAGTCAATGCTAAATATAACAAACTGGGAACCAGCCCCGTCTTTCTGTGCTAAGAAGGAAGAGTGTGAGCGGTGCTAATGTTTTCATACTGCCTCCCTTGTCAAAGACATGTGTGCTGATATCACCTGTCACTGAAATAAACTTTGTGGCTCGTGAGCCCTTGTGGCACAGCACACAAAGCACAGAGCAGCAAAGTGGGCACCTTGGCTGCAGAGCACACAATTCAGCTCCAGCACCAAGTACAAACGTGATCATATAGCACAGCACTGAATGTGTAGCAGCAGTTCAAATTTAGACATGCTCAGAAGAAGCAAAGAATGTATCTGCCCTGAAACTCTGCCCTCACCTCACACATTTTTTCACACAACTGTTCACTATTTTCTGTGCAAAACTGAGAAGTACAGTGGAGTTTGGCTTATTAGAATCAGGAGAAAAGATAAGTAAGAATTACAGAAAGCAGCTAAACTGCAAAATGATGACAACAGTCTAGGAAAAAAAGGGGAATGCGAGGGATATTCTTCAGTCAGATCTAGAGGTATCGAAATTGGGCAGAGCCACATGGACCACTCACAACATCGCAGGATGCTGCAGGAAATCACTCCACCAGTTTCCTACCTGATACGGAGGTAAAGGAAGATAAAGTCATGTGAAAGGTGGTGCTGGGAAACTGTTTCCCCCCCAAAAAAAATTCCTGCACCAACAGGGAAGGCTCTGATCCCTCATTCCTGGTAAGCCCATCCCTGGGAGGGTGGCTTGCACAGCAGCACCATTGTGTGCTGGAAGCCAAACAGATCAAGCTGTTAGTACAAACCTGGGAGTTTTGAGCAATTTGTGCTGGTTCATTTGACTTTTTCTCTGTTTTGCTTTGGTTTAAATGTACTTATTGATTGGTTCCTTCAAGGGACAGCACATACCAATACTGTTTTAGAAATGGAGGTGTCTGGCTTTTCTTATAGTTAAAGATCTCAGAACAGTCTGTAAATTCATCCTAATGCTTGAGCCAAATTCTGGTACATTACTTATCCACTTAAACTCCTCTGTCACTTCAACTGGACACAGGCCTCTCTCTGTTAGACTTAGCACCTTTCTGCAGTGAAGCTGCAACTCACTAAACATCTGCAGCATTGCAACTGAATTAATCCAGGATAATGCAGTAATCATCCTAAATTATAGAATGAACATTAATCAGTCAATCACCGCCCTCTAGAGGTGGCCACACTGTACATGGAGCTGATTTGGGTTTGCTGCAGATGATTCGTGACAGCCTGAGTGCTTGTGTTTGCCACAGAAGGAAGGCATTTGCTAGTTCGAGAGGATCCATGTGCTGTTACAGGTACAAAGAACTTAGTGCTGATTCCCAGCTCCTCCATTATTCCTTTCCTTTCTCACCTGGGAGGTCACCCAACTTACAGCATTTTGCCTTCATGCATTTTGCAATCCTGATACTGCAGAGAGGAGTGAAACATGACAGATAACAGTATGACACAGCTATAATAAAAAGCAGTAAAAGTAATCCCCAGACTAAACTGGTTTTGTTACATCTTATTTTTTCACAAGTAATGTGCATAAACTGAAGCAGTGGCACAACTGCACAAATTAATTGTGACCACATGAGCTGAATGTGCTGGTACAAGAAAAAGAGACAAGCCCTTATGTACAACCACACACTCACATTTTTTTTCCCTTGACTGGAATAGCTAGGAAGCTTTAAAGGGAGGAGTATGAAGACTGATGAATAGTAAGTAACCCATCACATAATCAAGTGACGAATACACTGTTCACGGTGTGAAAAGACCTCGTTTGAATAGGTGAGTATTTATTTAATGAGAAACTGTTCTGTACAGAGACTTAACACAGGATCCTGGAGGCAGGAATAGCACATGGCCAGGTTTCCCCAGACACATCCTTCCTCTTTTTTCCAGCTGGAAATTCTGTCACCGTGGAATTTAACAATTTTTCACATCTTCTTCTGGCAGGCTGGCTGGATGTGCTGGCTTGCCTGAATATGGAGGGATTTCCCAGGTACCCATGCATATACACAGACCACCTGCACATTTGCAGCCCCACATCTGAACATGTACCTCCATTGGGAAGATTAATCAAAATAGAGCAGATCCCCAGGATCCTGGTAACCATTCCATTTCAAACATTACCCTAGGATTCAGGAGAGCTGTGTTCTGTTACGCAATCACAGAATAGTGGAACTTGGAAGAGACCTCTGGAGTCTGACTAGACCCTAACCCTAACCCCTCATCAAAGCAGGGTCAACTAAAGCAACTTTGTCAGAGCTTTGAATACCTCCAAGCATGGAGACTCCACAACATCTCTAGGCAGCCTCTTCAGTCACTACCACAGTAAAAAACAAAACAAACAAACAACAAACAAACAAAAACCCCAAACCAACCAACCAAACAAAAACACCCCCACCACCCTGATCTTTAAATTGAATTTCCTAAAATCAGTTTGTGCTTATTGTCTCATATACTCCTACTGCACACCACAGAAAAGACACTTGCTCTGTCTTTGAATCTCCCATCATTTGTTTATATGCATTGATAAGATCATCCCTGCTGTACAATCCCAGCTCTCTCACCCTTTGCTCATATATGCCAAATGCTCCAAAGAGTGGCCCTTCCCTTATGCCCACACCTCTCTTGTACTGTTAAGCCCAGGTATGCACACACACTAACACAGCCCAAGATGCTGTTGGTCTTCTTTGCAAAGTCATTACTGGCTCATGGTCAATGCACCCCCAGGATCTCAAGCCTTTTCTAAAAGCTGTTTTCCAGGCATTCAGCCCTCAGCTTGCATAGGTGCATGGGGTTAACCTCAGCTTCACTCCTGCCTTGACTAGATGCCCTTGGATTTACTCTCTGAGCCTTGCTGTCCACAGTTTTGATGATACTGACCTCCTTTATAAAGCACTTTCAAACTATGGTTATTTGAGGTAGGTGTCATTTCATTTGTCCTTCACAGGTAAATATCTTATCATCCCCTGTCACCATGTGGCTGCTTATATTGACAATATTCACTTCCATTTGGGCTTCTATAGCAGACACTGTCCTGCAGCCCAGCTGCCTCTGATTTAATTTATTCTTTCTTTAGGAGCTTACACATACATTATTCTACTACACCACAAATCTAGAAACTGAGACAGACCACTGAGCACTGTATATATATCCTATGGCCACGGGGTATAAAGTCCTGTTCAGAACCATATGACATGAAAAATACCCTTTCATCTTATCAGATTTTTTTCCCTCTGTAGTTGCTGTATTCTAACCTAGCCAAAAAAAAACAAGGAGAAGCCCCAGTTTTGATTCCACAGGGGACATGGGGAAGTGGACATTATCCAGTCCCTTCTGCATGAAACTGAACAATCTGTGCTTGATCAAAATTGAGAGACTGACAACTTCAGAAAATTTGAGGTCCCAATATTGCGTGCTTATTCTTGCTGTGTGTTTCCTTGTCCATCTCTGCATCATGCCAGCCACATGGCCACACCCTTCTCCTCTGCAGGCCAAGGTTTGTCTTTCATGAGGATCTCTGCTCTGAAGCAAAATGGATTTCTTCTTAGGTTTTTCTATCCTATTTGAAGTTATAGTGTCCAAGCCCTTTGGAAATAAGCAGTGATTCATATATTTTCACAACACCTTCAGGGGCAAAGAAACATAATGATCCCCTGCCAAATTTCAAAGCCTAGCTTTAGAAGAGCAGGTTTGTCACAGCTTCTCCCCATAACTCTTTCCATGCTCATATGCAGCAGAAAGCAGGCTTGTGCCATGCCGCAGTAAGTCACTGTAACTATAGACATTCCTGCTGGCACAATAACGAGCTGCATAAATCATCATTGATTCATGTGAGCAGTGCAATCCTCTGGGCTGCACTTACTCACACCAAGCTGGGCTGTGTCCAACAGCCACGTATTGCCCCTCCCTGCAATGTGGCTGCTCTCCGGAGCCTGTTCAGTACCTCTCCCTACCTGTCCCCTTGTCCTCATCTCCACTGTGGGTCTCCACACCTTACACAGGGGCCTTAGAAGGAACAAAACCACCTTCCCTGCACTTGCTTAGCCCATTTACCCCAGGTGCGAATCAACTGGATCACATGTGGAAGGGGGTTGTCTGGCCCTCTACCTCCATAAGGGCAGACATACTGCATTTGTGCTTACTTTACAATTAGACTTGGAACCACGGAGCAAGAACGTAATATAGTTTCTTATGCAACCATATATTTATTTTGGTTACATGAGGCTTCAAGACAAGTCTAAAATGGTGCTGGACTGCGCTGCTGCCCTCAAAAGAAGTTTGTCAGCAGAGTAACAATAACATTCTGCTTCTGAAAATGATGTGCTGGGCTTTATGGTCAGCTTTTAGGCTTGAATGCTTTTTTTCCACTTTGATATTTGAGCCCTCCCCTCAAAGCAAATCCTCCGAGCATGTACATGGCTCTCCAAGCAATGGTCACGGGAGGACACAGACAAGCGCAAAAATAAAAGTTGCTGACGGCATCTGAAAATGATTTGCAATCTCTTAGCCGCATGAGCTCAGTCACATTAACATTGTGATTTAAATACTGTGGATGGCTTTTCTGATGTTCTTCTAGAAATTTCTTATTGGAGTTATTAGGCTTCCAAAATACATTTGAGACCAACCAACCAGAGGAATGAAACAGAGCAGATAATACTGACTAAGCGCTCCAAGCGCTATCACCCAGCCCCAAGTCAAGCACATTGCCCCAAAGCACACAAATTCAGTAAGCAGAGAGAATCTGGCACTGGGCTACTGAACTGCAGCAGGTCACAGAAGCTGGGATGTTGCATCATAAGAGGATCCTTCCGGGATCTGAAGCACCTACACTCCCTGCAGCCTAGTCATATTGCAGCAAAGCCTGGTTGTCTTCAGGGAAAAAATGGCATTGTGAGGGTGTTGGTGCCTTGCACATCAGATATGCTAAAGGTAAACACAGGAGAAGTGGCTGACTTTTTTTTACAAATACTGCAATAAAAATACAACTAATAGAAGTACATGATAAATAGCACAATGAGCATTTTAAACACAAAAAAGAGGTGGACTGCTAAGGCTGCTACTGAAAAGGGAACAGGCCCAGCACAGTGCCATAGATAACTCATCTTTGCTCATCCAGTGGGGCAGACAGCCAGCCCTAGGAGGTGCCATGCCTGATCTGGCTGCCCATAGACATTACTGGGCACACAGCAATGCCACTGGTGTAAGTGCTGCTGCTGCAAAATGCTCAGAGGACTTCAATGCTGTCAGGAGCAGGGAGTGCACATTTCACAGAGAGATGAATTTGGTTCTCACTAGATCAAATATAGAGTCAACAGCCAGAAAACACAGCCAGCTACCAGCCATTCCTGTTTCTCCCCATCCCAGACAGGGGTCTGACTTCTGTTCAGCCAGTTCATTGTAAGTGGAACAACTGCTCTCAAGTCAATACCTTGATAGCAGCAAGTGCTGTCATTGCACTGAGGTCAGCAGAGCTATCTGTGATTTACACCAGTACAAACAAGACCAAAGCCTGGCTGCACAGACTGAACAGATAGAAATGTAACACCCTTTTTCTTCAAGGCATTTATCACCTCACAAAGCACCTCAATACTGCCCTTCTTTCATCCCATTTTACCACCTGGTCCTCTAAGTTCCTTGGACCAAATACTGTCTTTTACTATACAGTGATTTCTGATCCAACTCTCCATCTCAAGCAGGTCCCTCATTCTCCTTTATCACAACATTAATAATGGTTCAAAACTGCAAGACCAGAAGTTCTCATTTCCCTGGAACCCATCAGCTCTCTATGAAATGGTGAACACTGTTGTTCCCCTTAGCAGAGGGCTTGATTTGAACCCACAATGCGAGGTTTTGAATTGCAGTACTTGACTTATAGACCCAAGGCAAGAGCACTGATAGTCAAAAACACAGGTGCTCAAGCTCAGAGGGGTCGAAGAGCATCTTTATGTGAAGATCTACAACATAGATAGATCCAGAGCTGTTCTGTTCTTTCCCCATTCTGTTCTGCTGAGCCACATTCTGTTTCAAAGGGTACAGGAACCTGAACAGAAATATTTGAGGGAAGGTCAGTTCAGCTGCTCTCATGATCCCTTTGCTCCACCTTTTACCTTTTCTCTGCTCATCTCCTCCTACACTCAGGGCTTGATTTTGCAGCTCACCTAGAAATGGCAGCAACAAAGAAAGGAGGGAGGTGCTGCCTGTCCTGTACCAATGTAGCACTAAATGTTGAGCACTTCCCCATCTGCAAACTGACCACCTTAGATAGACAGCTATGAGGTGTCTGGTTTAAGGATTAGATCATATGTTTTCAAAGTTCTTGTTCCTGTAGCAAGGACCAAAATTTGGTGTCTTCAGATTGTGCTGAGGACCCAAGCACTAATATGTCTCAGTCATTTCACTGGGCTTTTCACACTTCAGGAGATCAAATGTGCAATTTTAATGTTTCCAGAGAAAGTGAAGAAGTGATTTAATGGCTCACTTAAAAATTTTAAAATATTTATCATGAACAGAGGAATCCAACAACTTATTTAGGGGGGAGAAGACAGAGGGGAAGGGAAAAAGTAAACAAATGAGGAGAGGTACAAGACCAAACTGTATTCCAAGCACATACAGTGGAAAATGCAGGTCAGTGCCAACAACCTAATAATACAAATTCTCTTTCTATGCACTGACCTCTTCTGAAAAAAGGAAAAAAATTAAAGGAGCATAAATGATAACTGCACACATTCTGGAAGCAAACCTAAAAGCACTGCCAGGAAAAATCACCCTTCATTTTACAGAGCCATTAACACATTCCCTTCCCCTTCCCCTGGGACAGCAGAGGTCACACCTACAGAGGGAGGGGAGAGTGGCAATCCTCCTTACCTGCAATGCACAGTCAGTCCTCGGCACAGCAGAAGGATGAAGATTAAATCTGAGTGGCAAAGTTGGATTTCAGGGTTGGCAGGATGGATGCACATTGCTGGGAAAAGCCACTGGCACTCAGGTAGGCACAGCTGTATTGTGGAGAGCACCTGAGGGGAGCAAGCATTACGCCTAGAGTGGAGTTCCCAGCAGACAAGGTGCAGATCACTTGCTCCTTCCCCTCTCACGTTGAATGACAAGCACTGCACTGGGTACTGCCCTGCAAAAAGCTGGGAACTAAGGAAATTGTCCTAAACACTTTTCTAAAAAATTACAAGCTTCACCCCTTTTGCATGCTCCAAATGGCTGTGATAGCAACAACAATTCACCAAAAAAAGCAGCAGCCAGATCCACTGATTACATAGTTCTCTGCAGGGTTTATTTTCTTTGTTCTTTATGCAGCTAAGTCCCCACACACATACTCTGCACTACATTTCATACTGTTCAATACCTCTCTTGGCCCCAGTGAAATGGAATTCCTGTTAATTTTGCACACCCCCTTTATACGAGCTTTGTTTAGGTACTTCTTCTGGCCAGTTTGCACACTGATTTGGGCTGATTTGCACAGACAAATGGGATTGCAAAATCTGTCCCCAAACTTTCCATTGGAGGATATCCTTGCCTACCACAACTTTGCATTTGGCCCATCTACCATAGTTATTGCAGGGTTGAGGTAGTGTCAGTATTACAAGCAATGAACTAAATGTTCTTTAGTGTGGATGAAAATCCTGAGAATTTCACTAAAATCAATTGAGATATTCCAGATGAGGGAAGTATATGGCTCAACAAAAATAATGGAGCAGAAAACACCCACAGATGCAGGAGATGTTGTCCAGATGGTTAAGCAAGCCTGCAGTCTGCCAGGAGCACATCCCTTAACACCCATGCAAAAACCTTTTGCGCTATAGCTTTAGCCCATGACACTTATCTCCCTGTCACTGGCCCAAAACCACTGACTTTGTTGGCTCATGCTGACTTCCACTGGGGGAAAGCTTAACCACTGATATTACCTGAAAAACATGCTGGGGGGAAGTTCAGGACAGGTTTCCTGAGTTTTCTGAGTACCCCTGGCTATATCAGAGGGCTTACTGCCAGAGGGAGGTTTGGGGCTGAGGAACACTGGGGCTGATCCCACTGGATAAGGTGAAGGACAGATGAGGACATACAAGCACAGGGTAAAGCACAAACTAGCAAAACAAGTAAAAGGTGTCTTGTATCTCACAGTACCATTTTGGTGTTATAACTTCTCCATCCTCAGCAGCATTTACTTCGGTGTAACTGAAATGAAAATGTCGTTTGGGAGAATTAGAGGACTCTGAGACCAGCTGAAATCACAGAAAACACTACTTCATTCCACCAGCTTAAGCAGCTTTTCCAGTGGGGCAAGTCAGCACAAATACCCTGAAAGTGGAAACACATCACTGTACAGAGCTGCACAGATTTTCACAATGAGTTTAAGTCAAATGAACTCTTCAACAGCTGAGAATTTGGACTGTACATTTGGCTACAGATGAGGTGACCTATGTTAGACTGGGATCCTGCCCTACAACAAATTCCTGAGCTGAGTGCTAGACCCACCTGTGCTGAGCGTGACAGGTAAGCTGCTGAGGGGACAGAGGCAGAAATCAAGCCAATAGCTCCAAACAGAAAACAGAGATTTGGCTGCAGCTGCAAAAGTAAGGATACACAAAGTAGGGCATTTTACCATTATCCCTCTTTGAACAAGTGCACCTGGACTAAAGCTCTTGGTGGTGGGCTCTCACATTTCCTCCAGGAACCAACACCTGCATACACATTTCTCCCCACATTTGTCTATGAGAACATTAATCCAGCACTACAAAAAAAAGCAAATCCCAGGTCACCAGCTGTGCACAAATGAAATCAGGCCCCTTGGCTACTTCAGGGAGTTTACTAGGTGTGTACAAATAAACATGGAAGACTCCAATACTGCTGCAGTTTAACAAAGTGCTAGAATCCTTTCTGAAATCTTTATGAGGTGAAAATTAGTAACCAACCTCTGCAAAACCAATGGATTTTTTTTCAGTTTATGAGGCTTCTCATCTCACAATGTCTATTATTTTTCATGAAGATCTAAATTTAAAAACTGCTTTTCTGAGCTATGCTGAGATGGGAGGGCTGCTTAGATTCCGGGCTGACATCCCAGGAACCACAGTAGATTGCCTGGTATTCACAGTCCAGTTTTCTAATAAAGCAGTGCACATTTCCAAAATGTCACTGCACAAGTGGCCATTGGTGGAGTTATTTTAAGGCAGCGGTTCAGGAAGGCGCTTAGACTTCTTGTGCCTGTTCCTGAATCGACAGACATGCAGTCCTTGAACTTTCTTAAGACCCTGCTGTGAAGAGAGACTTTAATAACAAAGACAGCTCCAGGATCACTTACTGGAAGAGATTTTTATCACTTGATTTTCTTCTCTTTGTACTGGTGTCAATTAGAAAGGAAAAAAAAAAAACCAAAACCACCACACACCAAAAATCAAAACTGGAATTCAAAGAGTTAGTCCTGGATAAAAGCAGATAAAGCCTGAACTGAGCCATATAAAGCAGCTTCTGCCTTACAGTAGTGATAGAGAGAATCTGGAGGGAAACAACAATTTTGTGTCTGTGAAAGCTCCTCCATCTGCCTTTCAAACACCGTGTCCTCAGAGACAGCTTTGAGGCAGTTCCATGATAAGGACAGCCAGCCAGGTTGGGAGGAGTCATAAACAGTGTTTATACTTCCAGGCAGTGACCTGAAAGGCATGTCCAAATAATACCTACTCTACCTTTGTCCAAGGCTCTGAAACACACATACCATCATTCCACCACCCCTCACATCCTCTCTCTGGACATCTGACTAATTTCCCTGGATTTTGTCGTCTTCTCTCTTCCCTGAACATTTTTAAAGTTAGATTTAATGCTCAAGGAAGTTGCTAATGGGGAGGATTGATTTCCTTTTCCCTACTAGACTGTGCAAGATCCTTCACCCATTGCTGATAAGTCTTTGACAAAGATGCTCATGAAGATCAAAACGTTTATGTTCCCTAAGTACAAGGTAGAAAATCCTAGGAACCTTGAGGTATTTATTGTTCCTTAGGACACATTGGAAATATTTTTCTTTTTACCATTTCTCAATATTTTTTCATTCCTTCCTAACCAGTCAGTCTCTGTAAGAACATTTTGTGATGGACTTTGTCATAGGACTAAGGGTGTTGCAAACAAATCAGATCAGCTAGGCCTCCTTTAAATATTGTTTTCCAGCACAGAAAAGGCAAATCATTGTTATTTACGGAAGAAAGTTCTTTAAAATGCATTCTGTGCATTTTTCATCTGTGTAAGTCTAAGCTGTAACCTCCTTCTACTCTGGAAAACAAAAATTATTCAGAAACAGTGAAAGCATAGCTTGATACATATTCACATAAAAATTACTACAGGAGACATACTTTGTTGAATGGGGAGCTATGTCCCACCTGTGGTCAAATATAACATGTAGAGAGTCACAATTGTTATGGAAAGGACACAGTGGCAGAGGAGCAGAACTGCAGGATGTCACTCACACTCCCTACCCATGTCTTGCCTCCAGACACATTTCTTCTTGGATAATTTAAGTTTTACCTTTTTTATCTGACAAAAAATGAGCTTCCTGTTTCCTTATCCCTGTTTCTACTGCATTTCAGTGAAATTTGATTTTCTTCTGTTCCCCCAAAAAATTTAACAGAAGAGTCTGGAGAGTGAAAAGTTAGTACACCGAAAGGCAAAATAATAGCCTCAGGGACCATGTAAAGGGAAACATTAGGACTATTTTCTTTTCTACTAAGGAAAATCTCCTACTTCTGTTATTGTTTCTTTTATGCTGGGGAAAAAACATCATAAGAAGGAACAATACCTCCTGGAACACTTCAAAATTCTTTCTTACTGTCAGTCTAGGATTGAAAAGTCTCTGTGAAAGCTGCTAAAACCTGACAGCTGCCCTCTTCAGAACTTCTGAGCATCCTATCTCTAACAAAGATATCCACTACCTTTACAGCTGGAAAGGTTAATCTGACTCAGCAAAGGAATCATCATTCTGGAACAGATTTAACAATGGATGGGAGAATGGAAGGCTTGGGAGACCCCAGTTTCACTGCGACAGAGGGTGCTTCACCTCACAGCAAGGCGGTGGGTGTGTTGCCATACAGACCCTTCTCCTCCATTCAGGTATTTCTACATTTGCCTGACAGTTCTACCTAGGCAAGCCAAGTGCCACAGAAGTTACTAAGACACTTTCATCAAGAACTCTCTGGAAAAAGGAATTTCTGATCTGTGGGAAGTTTCAACATTCTGAAATATTTTTCTTCCACATACAAATGAGAGGCCAAAATTCCATGGTCTGTGTGGAATGGATCTCCTGGAGAGGAACAGGGGGAAAGAATGGAGAAGATTAAGAAACGTTATTTTGAAAGGGGAAAAAAAATTGAAAAAAAAAATCCTGTTGATATTCTTTTGGCGAACTTTGCCACATATCAAATTCTGTGGAGACTCAACTGGGTCCCAGAGAAGACCCTCAAAGTTTGCAGGAAATCTGAGAGACATGCATAAAAAAGAAGCAAACAACTAATGATCAGTCAAGGTTGATAGTCAGAAGACCACTGATAAAGAGGTTATTTTCAAATTGGTCACGCATTTCAAACAATTCACATATATTTGATATTTGCAGACAGCTCTACAGCTCCTCAAAGGGTCCAGCAAAGGGTTTAGGTTTGGGTTTCAATTTCAGAATATGTATCCCCACTGAAAGTATTTAGTCAATAATGTACAGTTAGAGGTTCATTTAACTGCTTTCCTGGACTAGTTCCCATTCATTCTTAACCCAGGAACCTTATTTTTACACTTGATACAACACCCTACTGATTTCTAAGCAAGTTTTACTCTCAGTGTCCGTCAGCTTTGGGTCTGCTATTTAATTCTTTAGCCAAAATCCATTGATCCTTGGTATTTCAAGTCAGTCCTTTAAAATTACATAAATAAAACGTACTTATCTTTCAGTGAAACAGAACAGCTGCACTTTCCTTAATTGTTGCTGTCAAGAATCTGCAAGATTCTCTTTCACAATGCTCGTGAAATTTTTGGATGCTCATGGGCACAAAATATGTGTGTTTCTGACAGTCCTGACTCCCACCTTCCTCTTTCTCATCATATGAAGTGGCTAGAGCTGCTCAAAGAAAACTCTTAATATTTTTAACTTGAGAAAAATAAGATTTATGCAAGGATCTAGAAAAGACAGACAGTAGTTAGAAGACAGTTTGCTATCGATAATTAGGTATTCCAAGGTATTAAGGAATGATTATGGAAAATTTCAGATGAAGGTGACAAGATGGCCAGAAAATGGGCAGATGACTTTGAATGCCAATAAATGTGAAGTGCTGCACATAGCAAGAAATTATCTTAAAGACTTATATTTTGCCTGCATAGCAAAAGGCTTTAAAGCTGATTGTTTCTGTTCCAAAATGAGGACCAAGATGGGGTTTGGCAAAGGCCAGTCTTCAAAATGATTGCTTCTTTGTAACAGTTTGGGATTTTTAATTGAATATGACAGGAAATAGGCTGAAAAAGGAGAAAGGACCTCTTTTTAACCAGTGTGTATTTTAACAGTGGAACTCCTCACCAAATTATATTCCAGATGCCAAAGCTTACATAGATTCAAAAACAGTCACCAAAGGAAAATCCCTCAAGCACTATTAAGCACAAAATATTGTCTGGTTCTAAAATCCTTTAGCCACAAATTGTTGGAGACTGGGAGAATATTTGAAGGAAGTGTCAAATATGCTTGCAGTACTGGCCACTGTCAGAGAGAGTATCCTGAACTAGACAGACGTCTGGTCTGACCTGGTATGACTGTTCTTGCACTTTTATATGACATTTTCCTGTTTCCTTGTTCTCAGAAAAACAAGTTAAAAAAAAATAAAAGTGACTGAAATGATCATTTACATGC
>JAWWEE010000010.1:11220563-11238759 GCA_035221455.1 Xenops minutus | reverse complement strand
GATCATTTACATCCACACACACCCTCCATATTTTTTCAGGGGTAGGGTAGGTAGATAGGGTTGGCAAAGAAAATTTCAATCCAAAGACTTAAAGTTTAGTAAATTCATAAGCAACGAAAGATAAGGAAATGCTAAATGTTTACAACTTAAATATGAGACAGAGCTACCAACCCTACCTTTAATTAAAAAAAAATGATTTCTAGTTCAAGTAGACATTACATATCAGCAACTTAAGGTAATATACAAGGTAGTGATTATATAATTACCTGTGAAGCAAACTTTGTATTCTCGAGAAGTTCAGAGCTAATCTTAAAGTTTAAAGAAACTCAAATATGCTGAGATATGAAAATACATACATATTATGCATCCAGACATAGCGTGGTAATATTTTCCGTGCTTCCCACAGTCTAAAATACTCCAGTGGTTTCAGAGATATTCTTTACAGTTAAAATAGAAAATCCTAGTAAACCTGATAATATTCATCAGTTTGATTGGAATTTCTTGTGTGCACAAATACATGCAACATCTTTGTTTGAGAGGCCAACATCAACTAAATTCAGCCTCCCCTGTGGACTTAAATCAAGGCTGGATACTAAATTAATAAATTACTATGTATAGTCTGTTTATAAGTCATTCTTCTTTAGCAGCTGCACCTTTTCCATGTAGTTTAGAATAGAAGCTGCCCTTGTTCTCTAACACAACCTCTACCGTGAAAGCACCAGAAGAAAGTATTCCATTTAGCAGACACCAGACTTGTTTAATGGCATATAAATATCCTGGTGCCGGTCCTATGCTTGGCATACAGGGAAAGGTTAAACACATTGAACGTCTGTAGCCCAACTAAGCACCAGTGAAATGCTAGAGGGCATATGATAACCATTGACAAGTATAGAAGAAATGGAAACACTAATGATGGAATAGCACTGTTTAGGATAATTTCTAGTCATAGATATTTTAAAAGTAAGGGCAGAGAAAATGATGTTGGAAATATTTTCTAATAGGGACACATAATAGGCTGTGGAATAATCACCCAAGGGAGATGAAGGAAGTCCTTTTGACTGAGTAATTTCTTTCTGGACCAGGCAAAGTATTAAGCACACTATAGGGAAAAAATGCACTGGCAGACAGAAAGACTACTGGGACTACTGCACAGAAGTTCAAGACATTTCTGCTCTCTACAGTAGCAGTTTTATTCAAAACAAGAACAAACTGAAACTTCTTCAATTGTGCATGAAGAGATGAGTGACTTCTGCAGTGTCTTCCTTCTCGTTCTCAAATTTAATTTACTTACATGTATTTATGTCTCCTTCTTAAGCTGCATTTCCAGAGGAAAGTTTTCCCCTAGCATGTTCCCAGGGCTGCAGTCACATACTATCTTTGTCAATCTGATGCTGTGTGGCAAGAACTGTTGTGTCTTTATAAGAAACTTGTCGTGGTCAGGTTTTGCCAAGCACAACTAGTTTAAAGTGACAGATTATAGAATGGAAGGATAGTGAAAAGGGAGGAATAACAAGTGCCAGGGAAAGATTAGATTCTCCAAACATTTCTGCACTTACTGACCTTTTCTTCTTTGATACACCGTTAGTTACCCAGATTTATGGCTTAAGATGGCAGGCAAGCTGTCAGGTGAACTGCTTAGGTCATTGATGATGCTACAAACACTACTGAAAACTGATTTTATTAAACAAAAGCACGTGGTTTGACATTTGATACAGCCAATATCTAAGTGATGTTTTTAATTGTTCTTTGTACCATTCCTTTGTCATCATTGGGATCTTTTTAATAACTTGTTAGGGACTTAAAAATAAAAATGCCTCTGGAAAAATTGCATATGGGGTACCAACAGTGATATACAGCCTCCATCCCTGATGAAAAGATAGTGTATGTGAATGTAGTTTGGCACCAGTGTACATAAATCTATAGACCAATCTGCAGAGAAGCAATATTTTATACTGAAGTTTCTTGGAGCCTCACTTGGAAGGTTCTCTTTCAGCACTCTCTACATCAAGTATTCTGTCATAAATTGGACTTAAGTTGCAATTTATTCATGAATAAAATACCACCTCTTGGCCTTGATCCAGAGGGAAAGTAAAGAACCTAACTATTGCTGGCCAGCAGAAGCAGTTCAACATTCAGGACACCAGTCTGAAATGATGCAATAGGCTACAACAGTCCAAGCAAAATTTCATAAGCTTTAGAACACATTTCTGAATGCAAAATCTATACTATGGTTAAAGCATATGGAGGTCTGTGTTTTTATTCCAAGGTCTGAACCTAGTCTGTCACTGTGCTTTCACTTTACTCACTACTATCATGGTTTAACCCAGCCAGCAACTAAGCACCACACAGTCACTCTCTTACTCCCTGCCACCAGTAGGATGGGGAAAGAGAGTTGGAAGGGTAAAAGTGAAAAAAAAAAAAAAAAAGGTAAGCTCAGATCAGTTTAATAATTGAAATAAAATAATAATAAATTCTAATGAACAGGAAAATAACAAAATGAGAGAAATAAACCCCAGGAAAGAGAAGTGATTCAAATAAAAAACAATTGCTTACCATGAACTGACCAATGCCCAGCCATTTCCTGAGCAGCCAACCCAACCCACCTTCTCCATTGCTTATTGCTGAGAATGGTGTCATATGGTGTGGAATTTCCCTTGGGTCAGTTGGGGTCAGCTGTCCTGGCTGTGTCCCTTCCCAGCTTTCTGCACACTCCCAGCCTCCTCACTGCTGGGATAGGGGGAGACACAGAAAATGCCTTGACTCTGTATAAATGCTGCTCAGCAATAACTAAAATATCCCTGAATTTTCAACACTTTCCAGCACAGATCCAAAACTTAGCCCCATACCAGTTACTGTGAAGAAAAGTCACTCTCCCTTAGCAAAAAACAGCTCAATTACATTAGCTGAAGCTGTGCAATTCCAGTGATACACAAGATCCCCACCTGGATCTGGGTAAGAGTTTGATCATAGTTAAACCACAGTGTGTTGGAGCCGTCCACAAACTTATCTTGTTAAAACAGGTTACAGCACATATCTGCTAAGAAAAACCTTTTGCCACCTGGTATTCTTTACAAATGCAAGCAATTGCAGTAAAACAATTGTTGTGCCTGTTCATGACATAAATCCAGCAAGCAGTGCTCTGACCTCGGTGAAAGCAGGGAACAACACTGTGAGAATCAATAAAGCAACTTTGACTCGGGTATATCTGATCTGAATGCAATCAGGCTGGCCTGGTTTGTCTCCCTTCTGTCAGCTAGACTCAAACACTTTGGTAGGTGTAAAATCCAGCCTGCTCCCTGATTCCACAGGAATGGGGACTTGTCCCAAGTGTAAATGGGTACTGGAAGGCTGCCCCTCTTTGCCCTGACTTAATGGCTCAGTGCAGCTACAGCTGTAGAGCAACCTCATCCATCAGTGCTGCAAAGGGGTCCACTTCACCAGCCACACTTGACTCTGGAAGAGATTCCTAGCTGGTGTTATCTACACTCTAGCAAGAAGGTGCAAGTGTCATTTGTGATCTTCAAAGAGTTAAATACAAAACCAGCCACTAGCTCTGCACTCAGATCTGTTTAACTTTAATCTCTGCATCTGTGTAATGTCACCTGTTATCTATTTTAGCGCCTTGAGAAGAGCTGAGTCTAAGCTCTAGGACTCTTGCTGCTGATGACAGTTCCATGCAGCTCATTTTCCTCATGCAATAAGACCTGGCTAGCTTTGGCACATCCTGTCTAACTGCTGCTGAGTGATGAGGAAATACTTGCCTTGAGCGGGAGCACTAAACACCTCCTCTGTGGTTAGGGAAGATGTAGTTTTCTCCATGGTGGGGTGGTGATTAGATTGGACCGTTACCTCCATTTTCCACCTTTGCTGCAATAATTGCTTTCCCTTGTGACCCTCACTGGACAAACAAGCTAAGGAAATATTCTGGGAACAGCGAGGACTTTTGAACACTATGTAATGTGAGCACGCTGGCTTTTGGAAAAGGGGTTGGCTCTGCAGACACGTGAGTGGGGGAAGTCTGTTATTCCACCCTAGGAGAGAAATGAATTGCTCTGACTATGTCCTCTCTTTGCCATGTATTCAGCCCTAGCCCATGGCCAACAAGTGGGGTCAACCTCCAATTTTGGGTTTGTTTATGCCCTAGTACTTCACACCCATGTTCCTGTATTTCACAGGAATATTACTTGCAGGGCAGAACAGGTCCCTCTGCCTCTACTAAAGGACAAGGACTTGAATGGGCAAGCATAAGTTTTAAGTCTTGTACAGAAAGCTGAAGGTGACAAGCCAATCTTTCTTATATAATAGATGCAGAAGAGCAAGGTGCCAGTAAGAAGCTAAGCTCACTCACTGTGATCCCAAAACAGATCACAGTCCTATCACATCAAGAAGCTGTATAAACAGAACAGAAAGACCCTGCCCTGTCCCACAGCCTTACAGTTGAAGGATTTTGGCATAGTCAGGTTAATCTAACAGTACATTAAGCTGACTACAGCATTTCTTTTTTGTGCATTTTTAGTTTACAATGGGATAACCTGATTCAGTTTAACCTTCTTCAGTCACAGACTAAACTAAGCTCTGTCACATTCCCACAGCCCCAGGCTTGGAGTGCTCTGGGCAGACACCATGTGGGAACATGTTAAATTCTGGAAGGTAAATGCATATCTGGGTGCCTACAGATGCAGACAGACACTAATACATTCAGGAGGTGAGTGGTACATTAGAGACATCACCCATGTGCAGAAAGCAAGCAGAAAGCCAGAGAAGTGTCTGAATCTGGTGTACTGACTGCCACCTCATACTGGAACAGCAAAGGCATGACTTAGGCTCCCTGGATTACCAGTGTCTGAGCCTCACCAGCTCCAGGAGTGGTTCCAGGCTGAAAAGCTGCTGTGTTGACTTGCTTTTCTGCCTGGCAAAGGGACAGCATGTCCCTGAAGGAGACAAGGCCCCTGAAGAAAGGAAGAAAATGCTGCATTCCCTTTCTTGAGGGATGGAAGCAACCAGTCTGCCTGACTCATCTGGATCCAGAAGACACAGCATGGCATTTGAGTAAGGAATTCTGCAAACTTCAGCACCCATACAACAGAAGAACTGAGCTCCACTTGTCTTTTCACAACACTGTACATACCCTCCAATGGACAGCCCTCTTGCTACATTACAGATGGAAAAGATCTCTGATTTAAGGTTCCTGCTGAATGCCATGTAACTGTGATTTTGCTCAGATCTTCAGCCAGTGTGAATGAGCATAGGTCTACTGAAGCCTGATTCATCAACAAAGGGTCTCTTGCCTTCACGGAAGAAAGCCGATACTTAGTACATAATGATGCCAATGGCAAAAGAAGAGATACCTTTCTATGTTTAAAACACAGTGAAATAAATTGTTTTAAAGAGAGTTACTATATATCTTAGTTGGCACAAGTCCTTCAAGTATGGTGCTCCCCTGGTGATGCACTCCAAAGTGTTCAATGGAAGTGACATTATAGAAAGAAATGCTGCAATCTTGGTATACAATGGGATTGATATAAAAGTAAAGCTTGAGAGAATGAGTTCAAGATTGAAGGAATGCTTAAAGCAAGTAAAAGGAAAAAGTAAATTGGAGCTGAAAGTTGGACTCTGCTGTGGCTTGTAAATATCCCTATCATTGAAAAAGCTCACAGGATTTTTTCTAGTCTAATAATTTTGATAACTTTCTCAAAAATTTTCTGCAATGATTTAAAATACTCATTACATTCCTCAGTGAAAACAAACTTATTTTCACATTAACCAGTTGTAAGATTTGAAAAGTTTAACCCAGTTCTTACTTGTTTTTAATTTCCATACAGCACCAAAAGAAAGAACCAGATTAAACCCAACAAATTATGCCTATGGAAACCTTACAACGGCATCTGCTTGGATGTCAGTAAAAAACTGTTTTTACGTTACTTGAGGTGGAGAGAAACTTCTGAAGACTTAATAGACTCCTAGAGCATCATATCCCAAGTTAATCACAGATGTTTACATTTTGCTAAGCCATCATCAGTTAACTTATGGTAGGCTAAAACAGAGACATCCACTTTGGATATGTAAACAGAAATAGAGAAAATCCAGCACTTTTCTTGCTAGGAAGCCAAGGAAATTGTAAATCTACTTTGTGCAACTGCAATACCAATCTCACATCAGAGACACTAAGTGTTTTACTTACACAACTTGCATATTTGCCTCTTTGTAACCAGATGGCAAGAAAGAGCTCATTTTGTGGCAACCTGCTACAGAAGACAGAAGTTTCAGTTTCTGGTTTTCAGTGTTCCTTCCTTCCCCACGAGGAGTTTGACCCAAGAAATTTGTCATGGACTCCATGACTTCAGATGGCCCATGCATGGAAAAACCTTCATCTCAATTAACATTAGCTCTCTAGCATAAACTTGTTCAAGTTCTGAGGGCAGCTCATGCAGATGGACACAAAACTGCACATGAAAAATCACTGATGACGAGCAACATTTTCAGGAAGAGAGGAATGGACAGGGAATGGGACAGAGGAAGGTAACATCCACACTGAAGATTTCACCCCCTTTTTTGAAGCAGATGGGGGGGAAAAGTGAGAGAGACAGTACAAAACATTTATATAGAGAAAGTTAATATAATTGGAGGCAGAGCAGAAACTGCCCTAGACTTGACCAGCAGTATCAGTCAGCTGCTGTCTTGTTTGGAGACAGAGAGCTGCTGCCAGCTGAGAGAGAAGAAGGTATGGATGGTAGAAATCACAGAGATATTAGGAAGCAGAGAAATAGGTGACTTTTGAGTCTCAAGGCTGGGCAGAGGTACTGGTTAATAGAGATCTTTGAAGCAGGAATATCTCCTTAGTCAAACAGCTACGGCATTCTTCTTCAATGGAGATGGAGAGGAATGTAACACCTTCTGCCACTTACACACACATAGAAAAACCCCTTCAATTGTTAAAACATTGTTAGAATTAGAGGTAGGAAGCTACAAACATAGATAACATCAGGATTTCTAGGCAGAATTCAGGTTTGCTTAAGATTGTGGTTTTGTCTGGATATCACTGAACTTTCAAGAAATCTGCCAGAGCTATAAAGGGAAAATATAACTTACAGTACCGGAGAAGTATCATTCTCTGTGTTGTCTTCCAGAAGCTGAAGGGCTGTGATTTTATTAGAACACTGCTGTTGCAAGACCACAAAGTAATACACTGACATTTTGAGCTATATTTAAACCTAATATATATTTTTAAAACTACATTTATGTTCCATCATAAACTGACACTGGACAGAACAAGTCGCTATTGTCACTGTGAGTGCACTTGAACTACAAATGTAAAAGGTTCCACTCTGTAGAGTGCTGTAAAAATTCTTTTTACTATGTCAGGGTCTATCTAGGGGTTTGCATCATCTCCTGGATCAGAAACTGTCTTTGGGTTATGTAACTGTACAATGAGATCTTGACTAACAAATAGGGTCCTGGGACAATACAGCAATTGAATAAATCAATAAATGCATACTAGATGCTCAAGTCAGTGTAACAATCATGTATAAAACTTAAAAAAAAAAAAAAAAAAAAAGGAAAAAATAAAAAGAGCTAATCATCTTCTAAGGTTTCCTGTACTGTATTGCTTAATCATTCATCCTGAAGTGATAAAGTAGATATTCATAAGTGAGACAAAAATAATATAAAATGCATGGCTGCTTTCATCATATGCAGAAAGGAACAAAACTACAAACATGGAAGATGGTTGAAAGCCAGGTCTGAGTTTTATTTCTAAAGAAATAGGAGATATTCTCAAGATTGCTGTCAGTCCTAGTAATATTTTCTGACATTCATATTTCAGTACTCCCAACAGTTTTAGCCAGGGAACAGGGTTGCACTGAATACCTATCAAAGCAAGATAGTCTCTGGACATCAACCTCATCCTATGTACAAAGTATTTATTGCAGCTAAGGGTTTGTCATTTCACCTGCCAAAGAAGACAAATAATATACTGTCTATCACAAAGTCAAAAAGACAACAAGATAAAAAAAAGCTTTTAATCTATCTATCTATCTAATAACATAAGCCTGGAAAAAGTAGACATTTCAAGGGACAAAAGAATCATACAGCAGATACAGGACCTAACAGAAGAAGAGATTTGTTACATGAATAAATGTGATGTGTTCCAGAAAACCACCAATTTAATACTTTAAAAAGAGCAATATCCTCTTCATGGCTCACTGGTACTCTCTGAGGAATTTTGAAAAACGTTCTAGTAAGACATGCTTTAGCTGATAACATCATTGGTTTGCTGGGATTTGATTTGATGTTTTCATTCTTTTTTCTTTTTGGTTTCTTGTTTTGATTTGTGAGAATGAACACTTGTCTCAAAAACAGGATCTTGGTTACTGAGGAATCTGGTTATTTCAGGCCCTTTTTCCTAACTTGGTATCAGTTGGAACCACTCACTGCTCTTGGTATTTTAGGGGTCTAATTTTAGGCCCTGGTTTTTCAGTTGTTGGCCAGAGGCCCCACTCAGTCTCTACACAGAACAAGTACATTGGAAGATTTGTTTTTATCACTGGTGAGGTCCCAAGGTTTCTGAAGACATATGGATTTTTTTCCACTGAGTTCAACAGCTCCAGGTCTGGCCTCCTGCTTGTGATATCAGTTAATATTAGCATCTGTGAGGGACACGAGATGGACATGTAATCCCGGATTCATCTCACTTTTGGGCCTTTGTTAAGGGAAGAGCTGCCTCTGGTCAGCTGCAATAAATTTAGTTTCCATGGCTGCACAAGCAGGTGGAATTTCTTCATGGAAAGGATTGTTAAACATTAGAATGAGCTGCCCAGGGAGGTCACCGTTCCTGGAGGTCTTTCAGAAACAGCTGGATGTGGCACTTAGTGCCATGGTTTAGTTGACATGGTAGTGTTTGGTCAAAGGTTGGACACAAAGATCTCAGAGGTATTCTCCAACCGAAATGATTCTTTGAAGGCAATTCTATTGCCATTGAGACCCAGAATCCAGGCACCTACATAATACAATACAGAGAGCCAACACAGCACAAAGAAAAGGAATGAGCCTTACTCTAATCTCCTGACAGAGTTGACATGAAGTCCTTCATAGTTCCCTGCATCCTGATATAGCTTATATCACCACTGCACAGGTGCAGCAAGAAATAAATTTCCTAGGGATGAGCTTTGCAGAAAAGGCTCTGTTATTTGACAAGAAGAACAAAGCTTTCCCATAATAAGCAGATGTCATCTTAGACATCAATTAGGAGTGTTCATCTCAGGGAAAAGATAACAGGTCTGGCTTCTCATCCAAGAAAAGTCATCCATATCTCCCCAAGGCAATGATATTCTGCTGGAACTTCTACCATGCTTCAGCCTCCATGCTGTATCTCAAACTACACAGCATCACAGCTCAGTTCCCTTGGTCATGGCTACGCTTTCTCCTCTCACCACAACAAGAGTGAAGACAGTTCTGGGGGCAAGTCATGCGTTTCTCAGGGCCTTCCCCGTGCATTAATAGCACTCACTGGAGAGGGCTGGGCTTTGTTCATGTTTGCCACACAAAACCTGAGAGCTGTTGGCAAGCACAAGAATCTCCTCACTCAGGGGCATGCATATACTGAGCATGGGATTGCACTAGGGGAGGAAGAAAAGGCACTTTTGGAGTGTAACAGTGTTCTAATTAATTTAACTGCTGCTATTTTCATTTTTTACCACAGCAATCATATTTCTGAGACATCCATTGTCAGATTGCTTATATGCCACAGCTACCTTTCCCCTTACCCCAAACAAGAGGCATATGGACCACTGATAACTAGCAAGTGCTGGGAAGCAAAATACTGAAGGACCCTCTTAAAACCAGAGGAAAAGGGATGATAGAGAGGATTATTTGCAGAGAATTCAGCTTGGGTTTTCAAACCAGTATTTATAGGTTTGGAAAGAGGCAAGAACAAAAACTTTAAAATAGTTATTAGGGGTTTTATGGAAACTGGATGAATGGATGGCTTCAGTGGGAAGCCAAAAAAATATAAAAAAAATATATAATTGAAGCCTGGCAGGCGATCTTAGGATCTTGAAATAATAAAGTTTTTTAAAAAATAAAGGAAAATAAAGCTTTTGAAGTGTGACACAAAGCCTCTGGTGTCCAGAAGAAAAAAAAAAAATCTTCTGTCTTAGTAGTAGAGATGCTGTGCTTGACTCAGGGGACAAGAATTACTGACATATTGCCCTATTATTAATTAACACAAACTATGCTGTATTGCACTCTAACCACAATAATACAGTCAGATTAACCATCCACTAAGCACAAAGGAGGCATTTGAGAGAGGCAGAAATCAAACAAAAATAACACTAAATTATATCCACTGAGTGTCTTCTCCCACTTTGCTTTATCTAGTAAGCCATGCATATAGATTTAAGTCCTTAGATGGTCCCAGCGGTGCTTGTACTAACCACAGCAATATCCCTGCAGTGGTGACCTTGTCTTATTTGGAGCTGTGGTTGCAGAGCTTCTGTAGCTGGACACCTCTCAAAACCAACCTACAATCTATGGAGGAAATGGAAAGCTCTGCGCCTTCATCCCTTTTCTAGAAAATCAGACACTCATTTGAAGTAGTGACTGCAGATTCTTTGTACCTGAATATCTACAATACAAATGATACCACGGTCTTCTTATAGACATAGTTGTTGTGAATAAGCAGAGAGAGCCAGTCTCCTGACAGAGATTATAATCTTTATGATAAAAACAGAGTTTATGCCAGCAAATGGCACCTCTAGAGGAGTTTCAAAAGACTTTTACAAAAACACTAGTAGATGCAAAGTTACTTTCAAGTAATCTAACTAAATTACTAATTAGGTTAGACATCCTCACCCTATTATGCTTTGCTAAATAGGGGAAGCTGAGGCAGGGAGCAGTGAAGAAATCAGGCAAACAGTGGGAACATCAGGAATCACCCCAGGACTTCTGACTCATCTGCTTGTGCCCATTCGGTTAATGTTCCTTTCCTGTAAGCCAAATTCTGGTTCTGGTCTCATTGAAACTAAAACATCCATATCTGTGAACAGAGCAAAGATTTGAGACTTCAGCCTGTCATCTGCAATTTATAGGTTTGTGCCTTTATAGATGGGGCAGATATTTCATTCTGTTCTGTGGTTCAGCCAGCTGGATGATGCTATGTATATTTAGGGCACAATGAGAAAAATGGCAATTAAAAACAAAAAAAGTCAACCCTTTCTTCCATATGGAAGATTTCAGTATTTTTAATAGTAAAATTACTTTTCCTCATTTATGGCACTTCCACAGAGAGATCAGTTGCTTGTAATCACTAGCATCAGCAAAAGTTGAACTGGTTCTCCCAGAGGTCTGATACCTGGCAGCTCTACACAGCTATAGGAGACAATGGCTCATGCCCATCTGTACCACACACGAGAGACAGTGCTGTGCTCTGTCATCTCTTCTGTCATCCTCTGGCTGACAGATGTTCTGCTGGATCTGATCAGCTGGCAGCAGCAAAATGGGGCTCAGGTCAGGAGGCAGAGCAATTTTTTCAGCAGGAAGACTGCCACAGGAGGGAGATTAAGGATATGGTCCCCTCACCCTCATGTGATGCTGAATTGAGCATGTCTCCTGTTTTTACAGGTGAGGTTCCAGTCTGCATATTGTCAAGGTTTGCTCCAAAAGTTAGGTTACACACAAACATAACTCTCCCCATTACCTTTCTGCTCCTATATACAGTTGAGGCAAACTCAACTGTATCTGGGCCAAAGTGATTGTCGTGATGTGATGAGTATAGTACATGTTTTATTCACCTCTGTAAAGGAAACAAGGCCTTGCAGTTTAGCAGGGTAGAGCTGGCACAAATCAAGAGCAGGGACCTATCACCTTAAAAGTTCTTCCACAAAAAGTGCCTTAATATCCCATCAATTCCTGAATTCTCAGAGTGAGGAGATGTAGGTGGGAATATCCTCCCTCTGCCCCAGGGTTAATGATTTCAGTCATTCAACAGCTCAGGCTTCAATAAAACAGGGTGCATATGTGCAAATATGCTCACACAACATTAACCTTCAAATACTCCCAAGCCCCAGATGACATCAAGATTTTCTTTAATTATTGTATTTTTAAACCCTTGATTTTCTTGTGGTGGGGGCCTCAGAAACATTGGAGACCTTGGGGGGGTGGAGGGGTGCCAAAGATAATTGTGGCCTGGAAGTATTTGCCAGCTGGACTATGAAATTTATTTTTCATTCTCAATTCCTTTTTTATTTTTTCCCCTCCCTCTCCTGTTCTCCTTGCAGGTCCTGCTTTCTGGCTTACTGGGGTCTTCAGATTCCCAGACCTACAAACTGCAAACCTGGACTGCACTGGTGCATCAGTCCGTGCAGCTGAGAGGGATAATGCAACAGTGAGTAGCAACTTGAGATACCAGGAAGCCTGCCTTTAACACCTTTAACAGGCTGCACTCACTAGCCACAATTCCCCTGCAACTCTGAAGGCCTAGTTTTGCTCCTGTTTGCACCCTTTCAGCTTTATCAGAGACTCCTGATTATATGAAAAATACAGTTTGGAATCCAGGATTCATTTCCTACTCCAAGGAAAGATATAGAAAAAAGCATTATTTGAACCCAGCTATCTTGCAGGCTGAAATTCTGTTCTGCACTTTTTCCTTTCAACACTGCAGCCTCCCCTGCTTCTTCTGCCTATGCCCAATTTTCAGATAAACTGCTGAGATGCTGAAATTCAAACTACATGAATGCACATCATATATAACAACCACAAAAAATGTGTTGGTGCAAATCTCTTCCTACCTGCCTTTCTACATCAAAGCAAAATCCTCTGGCTGCCTCACACAGTGAAGACTACCTTGCAAGTATGATTGGAACTCTGCTCAGAAGAAGGTAAGTGCTGCAGGGGATGGTTCTCAAGGCTGCTGCCCACCACGAAGATGTGCAAGGATGTCTGGAACTCAATCTCCAGCTGATGGGTCAGCACAAAGCACCAAAATCCATCCTCTGAGAAAGATATAGAGTGTGATGTGGATAATGTTGATCTTCTCCATCTGGCAAAGAGCCAGCTCTATCTACCAGTTGCATAAAGAAAGGGGAGCTGGAAGAATATTTTGGATCTCACAAGTCTCCACCAAGTAGAAGGGTTGAGAACAAAGCCCTTTTATGTAATAATCTTGAGGCACTGTCAGCAATCTGAAGGAAATTAGTAAAGCAGAAGGAAGACATTATGGATGCTAATAAGTAGTCATGACAAAAATTTGGGAGAAACTGTGGCTGAGGATGAGCTTGTACATGGAATCTCATTAACGCAAGTTACCTCACCAGAGACTGAAGGGAGACACACAGCCTGAATGCTCCAGGAGGAAGACATGAGATAGCATAAGTGGACAGTCTGAAAATTCCCATATCCTGCAATTCTTGCAAAAGACACTCTGTGGCTGCTTTGTAATCAGCTACTTGCCGTCTCCTTTCTTAACTCTTCCATCTTTTCCTCATGAGTCAGCTCCTGCAGTACCCAAAGGAAAATAGATAAGAGAAAACTTGTCCTATACACTGGTTTTATCTTTAGTAACCAGAGCTGGCAAGATAGCTAAAAACCAGGTGGGTTTCACAATCTTATTAAGGGAGCAAGACAGTAAAGACTTACTGAAAGGCAAAGCTCAGATGTGCATTGCACGACACAATATGGACATCCTTTCTCCACCCCCTGTTGTTCCCCGTAACTTTTCAGGGCTTGATCTATTAACAGGACACAGTGTGCAAAACATTTGGAACCTATGGTCTTATTTGTAATTTTTGTCTTATTCCTCACCCAGATTAAATTGTTCTACCATGAGCCTTATAGACAGTGCCAGTTTCACAGCACTTCAGTCACTTCTTTCAGAAAGAAGGAAAATACTCTGTCATCTGGATATGCCACAAACATCAAACAAGGAACACCTTGCATGAACAAAAGCAGAAGGACACTACATATGTGCTTGTCCAAATTATTTGGGAAATAACAAGTACACCAAGAAAAACAGTGAAGAGGACAAAACAGAGAAGTTATTTCCTCATAAACATTATTCTTAATAAATAACCTGACTCACTTTGCTAACATGGTCCTTAAATTGTTTAAAAATTCTAACTTTCCAGTTGTTCTTCATGCACAGGTTCTGTGGGAATTTGACTTGTTTTACTTCACTGGGGGACCAGAATTACACCCAACATTGGACTACTAAGCAGCAAACTTCCCATTTGTTCACTGTTCCTCTTGTGAGACTCCTCTCTGTTTTAGAGGCTTCTCTCCTCTCAGTGCTGCTTCACTGGTACACAGCACATTTCTGTCGATGTGGAAATCCTAAAATACAACTCTAGGGTAAGATATAAAATGCCCTACATGGCTAAGCAAGACATAATCATAGCAGGAGTTGCTTGCTAACCTCCTACCACGCACCATCAGAACTAAATTCAAGGCACTTCCTTCCCCTCCTCCCATCCCCTCATTTTTCCTTTTCCTCCAAAATATACAGCTTCAATGTACACAGTTTTCTCTGTAGAAGTTTTAGCTCATTCATCTCGGTCACATATCTATGGGTGATACCAGCACAAGATTTAATACCCCAGAAAGAATTGGAGGGGGCTTGCACCACACTCCTTTCCAGAGCAAAGTTCCTGATGACAAGCCTAGACTTAAGCACACAAGAAGGATTTGGACATGCAGGCTCCATCATCAGCCATGTAGAAAGCAGACTTCCTTGCCATCTTCTAGGGCTTTTTCTTTTCCTCCTGAGATCTGTTGTCAGAGGAAGGCAGTTCAGAGCTTCTTTCTCTCCACCAGTAGGTCAGTTTCACTCTGCTACATTAATGGGAATTGCAGGTGCACTTCAGCCCAAATGTTAATTTCTTCAAACAGCAAATTAAAGGCTACATGCACTTGGGGAGAAAGAATATCCATCCGTTCATGCAGTCTTAACTTTCAAGGGGGAAACAGGCAGTGGAAAAAGAAGAAATGACAGGGTAAATTAAATTAAAAGGCAGGAAAAAGAATATTAGTAACAGAAGGGAACTTCTACCTATGATGCTTGCCAAAATGCTTTCATGATGCTCAGTGAGAATACACAGGTGTACAGGAAACCCAGCAGACTATCCAAATACGATGCTGCTTTGCCAGGTTCCAGGAAATTGTCCTGTTTCTACATCCTAAGAGAACTTAGCAGCTCAACCCAGCCCTGCTCTTCATGGCTTTCTTGTCCCTTGTTTCTGCAGGTTGGCAGGAGCTCATTGGACAGCCCTTTGGGCATTCCTGCAGTATCTCTCACTTCTCCTGCCAAATAGTCTGTGGCATGTTCAAAGGCATGGCAGGTGAAGAGGGAATTCGGGGCAGAACTCAATGACATGGCACGGGTGTGTTCTGGTAAGATAGTCCTAGGCACTTTGTGACAAAGAACATGGGAGGTTGTTTCCACTTACAGCCCACATTGCTTGCTCAGAACTGCCCAAACACTGCCAGCTTGCACTCAGTTACTATTTCCAGGGCCTTTCTACTGTGCACTGCCATTCCATTTCCAGATACTTTATCAGTTCCTTGTACAGCAGCACCTACCTCCACAGGTCACCTGCCTAATACACTTGGATTGTATTTACATTGACAGAGAACAGCTGTCCTGTGTCCACCAATGTCTGCACATCCAAGGCTTCACCACTGGTGTTTCCATTCATTTTAAAAAAACCCAAGAATTTGCTAAAAAAGCCCCTACACATAAATGATTTCTTACAAATTATTTTCTTCTTTTCCATTTCTTCCCATAAGTTCACTGGAGTGGCAAGTTTTCTGATATGGATACCAGCCCTTTGAATAAAACTTGGCAGGTTTCACATCACTCATTTCATGCAGCACAGTGCTGCATGACATTAACAGCTTCCAGCTACACCACTGACAGGAGGAAAATAATTCCTTCTGTTAGCAGTGACCTTCCAAAGTAGTGTACTTGCAAAGCATACTGAGTGCTGACAGCCTTTCTTTACTTCATTGATTTTCTCAAATTATTGTCAGAATTTCTGGTAATAGGTTCATTAGTCTCACAACAAATCGATTACTAATATAGCCACCAAGAAGGAACCATGATGAACTACAAATAACATGAGAATACAAGAATGGTGTGATGTAAATGATAGATGAGCCTGGGTCACAGGTGGTGCTGCCCAGTGTTGCCCTACCCTCTGTGCTGTTATAAATTGGGATGCAATCACGCTCACTCCCATCTGACCTACCTGAACAGACCCCAGTCTGATCATGGACACTGCCCGTTTCTGGGGTCTGCACACAGAATTTTTTCTTGAAGATCTCACAGTTTTACCACTTAGCTCTACACAGTTCAGCTCACCACTTGCTGTTGACTTTCACCCAAACAAGCTCAGTTATTTTCATTGCTCACACTCATCTCTGCTGGTCAGGACTGTTTCTATCACTACTTATTCATATCAGAGAGAAAAATGCTCTAGCATGTTGAGGGCACTTCCATGTAGGGCTGACACAATTCTATTGTAGATGCCCCTGAGTGTGGAATTACACATCAGCTATTCCACTGGGGTGAATACATACCACTGAAAGATACGGAGAAGCCATTCATGCAGGGCCAGGCTAACATGGCAGAGCTCCAGGCTCTGTGTGACACTGTGCTGTCTGATACAGGTGTAACAGTTTGTTCGGAGCTACCTCAGGTCTAAGTTGGTACTCAGAATGGTACACACTAGACCAGACAGCTCCTTGATAACATCCTCCAATATTTGGTGGTGTTTTAATATAGATTTTTTACAGGAGTGGTCTATTTTGTCCCAAGATCCCTATGTGGAGAAGTTCTCTCTTTTTCTTTCTGTTTCTGGGTAATCACCTTGAAATGGATAGAGATGAAACTGAAAACTTGCCAGCCTTGGCATTATCTAAAGTCACTATGTTTATCATTTTTGTCAACTCCATGTCATTCTGCCCATCCCTAAGTGGCTATACCAGCAGTAATGTATCTTGATCAAGATACTTGCTTAGCATGTAGAACAGTAAAAAGCACACATTCATAGAAATTTTGTCTTATATTCTCAAGTAAAGAGAGGAAACTTTGAATAAAGTTTACTATCAAAAACAACAACAACTTGACAAAAATTGTACCGTAGTAACAATTGATCATATCACTATATTGCAACTTGTTGAAGACCTACACCAACCCCATCTAACCATCCTTTAATGCCTGCATATTTCTCCTTTCACTTTACATCCTACTGGACAGCAGAGTTTCAAAAGTGTTATTTTTCTATTTCTCATGCACAGTTGTAGAGAACACAAATCACAACAAGCTCCACTGTTTATCTCAAAATCTTGAGGAGACAGGAGTATGCATACAGTAAGAGGCCCCAGGCTCAGGGGATTCAGAGGTAGCTGGACCATCTGTGCTACTCTCTTCCCATGATCATGTTTAAGGCTTTTCTGAAACTACACCTGCACACCAGACTGGACAGATTCATATCCTTATGACCGGAGAGAAGCAGTTTTAACACTCTCTTGCAATCTTCTTTGGCTTGCTTTTGCTATTTGTAGAATCACTAAGGAAACCAAACGTGAGACTGGTGATCTTTATTCAACATGTGCCTTCCCCAGACATGATCTCAGCTAACTTGTGTATTACTTAAGCCCAGCCCATTCTTTCCCATACAAATACCCATGAAATCAGGTTGAACTGGAAGATAAGCAATGATAGCTGTGACTGAGTAATTTTTATGTCCAGTCCATGAAGATCTCCAGGCCTTTGGAACTACAGCACTTGTGATGGTAAGCAGAGTGCAAGGCATTTTTTCTATAAAGATAATTATAACACCTGGCTCTTGCTGGAAGGTCTCACTGTACTTCAGAACAGTGGGATGTAATTATCTACCAGAAAGAGAGGCTGAGGGATGTGATGTGGCTCATCTAAGATCATCCACCTGGTCTGGAACAGCCACCAAGAATACAGTTCAGGACTTCTGTATCCCTACCCAGTGCTTTCTCTCTAAGTGAGCCTGACAATAACACACTGGGCTAGATACAAATACAGCCAATTCTCTCTTAAATTCAGGGTCTTCTCTACCCTTCCCTGGCAGGTGAAGCTCTTTTTAAAGCATTCACTTTCATTTCTGAATAAAATGATCACTATGTGCCAGTCCTTGATGTTGGTCAGTGTCCGTAGAGTGTTAGTTACATAAAA
>JAWWEE010000010.1:11181753-11219942 GCA_035221455.1 Xenops minutus | reverse complement strand
GGGGGGAAACAAACAAACAAAACAAATATCCCAGAAGCCTACTTTTGACTCAAATTCCTCCAGGAGTGATTCTGACCTGCTTTTTAGCCTGTGAGCCAACAATAGATATGGGATGGATTTTTCATAGCAATATTGGAGTATGATTACCAGTTCTCTGAGCGTGATATTTTATGCACTTATCCTCACAATTCATCTGTTTGCTGGGGATATGTGACCTTTCCCAATTCAGAGATGGGAAAATGAGGAAACTGAGGCAAGGATTCACACTCAAGGCCAAGCTGTGTAATTACCCACACAGCTACAACTCACACTCTAGATGCAATCTAAGGTTAATTGATTCAAACAGACAGAAACACAAGCCACGCAGGGCAAACCCTCAGCTTACATTGAGTCTGGCTCTCTCACACCTGGCTCCAGACATATGGTGTGGCAAATGTGAACTTAAGCTCAAAGTGCTTTTCTCACAGAGAGGCCAGAGGCAGCAGTAAGATACCCTGTACCACCCAATCTGGACAAGCTGCGTCTGTGAAGGCTCTCCCTGCTCTGCAAGTGCAAAGTAGTCAGACCTAACTTAGCATGCAACAAAGGAAGCTCGACAAAGGCAACATGACCTTACATGAAGGGAGAGCTGAGCACCTGCATCGAGACAGTGATCATGACTCAATGACATGCAGTAATTTGTTGAGTCACAGCAATGCAAGCATTTATCCAAATCCAGGAAATTTCCCAATAGTTACAAAAGAAGCCCAAAGCACAACAGGGTAAAAACCTTAACAGTTTCCCAGAATTTCAAATACCAAGCCCATGTTCCCTTCCCTCACTTGATAATGAAAAATAACATTCAGGTGTATCCTTTATTAGAAAACCAATATTTCTCTAATTGCTCCATCATGAGAGTTTTTCAAATATCATTCATTTAAACAGCTCCTGAAAGCTCTGAATTTGTACTAATTATGACTAATAGAAGATTTGCAATAACAAAGCTTGGAAAGGATACTTTTAGAAACTAACATTTTAACAAAAATAAATTTTCAGCTGTGCATAATTATTCCATGGTTGTTCACGACAGGGTTTCTTGGACCTCAGAAGTAAATGTATTGCAGGCTGTGGTGTACAAGCCTAGATAGGACCTCAATCTGGCAATTCCTGTGCAAGCCAAAACTTCCCTGTGATAGGATTATCCATGGTATCAAAGCACTTGTGCAATCTCTTGAAAGGGAAATATAGTAGAGTTTTACACAGCTGAAGAGTCATTATTCCACCTTGCAGCAAAAGCTGTTCTGCACAGGTAAGTGATCAATGGGAAGAAACCAATTCTGATATTCCAAGTGACATTTGGGTTCATAATGCTCATTCCACAGCATATGCACATCTAAGCAGGAGACTGAGTTTGAGCTCTATGTCAAGCATTAAGAGAACTGTGAATTACATCAGAAGTCAGATGCTTTTATCACAACACCAAGTTATGTGAGGCTATTAATTGTCTGGTGCCACTCTAAATGCTATGCTACACCTCATTATTTATGCATATTCTTTAGTAGTTGCAGGACCTTAACACCTAAGAGCTCCCAGTGAAACCCAGCCTTACTACACAGAAGAAAAATGGAGCCATCACTGTTAAGTTTTGCAGAAATTTTTTTCTTTTCTTTTTTTTTTCTGGTTTATCTTATTTTATTGTAAACTTGTGAGGCAAGAACCAAATAAAGTCAAATTGAGGAATTCAATTTATCAAGGGAAAAGAAAATGACAATGCATAAGATAGTCTCACACAACAGCTCATTTATATTCTAGACAAAATGATATTACAAACTCAGCAATGACTACCCAGTAATTTAGAATAAAACACCTCAGAATGGCATGGTAATGGTCACCTTATCAGGTGCTAAAACAACAGAAAAAGAGTGCTATAGTGATTCAACTGAAAATATCTCCCACCACATGAAAAGTGGAAAATGTGCACGTTGGGAGAAAATGTCCCCAAACATACCTCTGGTCCAACACTAGCTTAAGCAGCAACAGAATTGCCATTTTTCTCTTTACTGCTGTTGTCATTAAAAAGGACTGAAGGGGAACTGATTAGTCAAATTTGGAAATGAAATTGGTTATAGGCAAGTAGACCACAGAGATGGCAAAGACTCACAGAAAGAAAAAAAGGCAAAAAGGATAGGTTAGGAATGTTAATATAGTTATATATCTCCAAACTAAAATATACAGGTTTTCATGTTGACAGCATCTGTTTAAAGATGATTTCATGGCTGTTAGCCAGAGATTTGGAGAAGTGTTATTTGGCTCTGTAAGTCACTATTATGGAGACAAACAACACTCTTTTGGGTTATTTGGTGTACACGACAGCACTGATGTGATTTTTGCAAGGCTGGCTCTGTCTTTCTAATTAATTCTGCTCTCTCCAGTGCAAAGCTGACATCTGCCAGTGCCAGCCTTTCTTAATTTTGGTCAAATCCCTCTCAGAGCTGATGTTGGCAAGCAACAAATTCTCAACTTGCTTCACTCCCATTAAAAAGCTTCTTTCCTCTGCCTTTCACCTACGACCAAAGGGGGAAACCTTAACCTTTCAGGTGATTTAATCTTGCTGATCTAGTGAAGTGCTCTATCACTCTCCATCACTAGCAGATTTAATAAGCAAAGCAATGCCAAACCCCCAGGGTGATAGTAACCCTTTCCACATAAACAGTTTCCAAGACTGATTTTTCCATTATGTTCTTGATCCTTTTGGGGGACATTGTTCTGACTTTATTAAATGAAATTGGAAGCACACCGCCTCTTAAGGAAGAAAAAGATTTTGCATGCAACATAAAGTATTGTTGTTGCAAAGTGGCAATGTCTGTACATGTGTGCACATCGCTCCACTTCCCTCTGACAGAAGGTAGCAGGAGCATCCAGAAAGAAGCTGTACATCAGAGACCCCAAAGAAGTAAAGAGAAATATCCAAGCTATCTAGACACTTTCTGCAGCTGAAGAATCTGTGTTTCACTCTCACTAGCCCTCTGAAGATTTAGGTGTTACAGCTGCAAAGGTTTGTTTTTCAGTCTGAGTGGCAGTTTTGGGAGGAATCTCCTGAAAGATTGTCCCAGCTTTCTGCAGAGTGGGACAGAATGGTGATCGGGGAGCCCTGCAGTGCATTCCTGTTATCTTGATGTGGTAGGGAAGAATGTGCAACCACAGCTGAGAGCACAAGGGCAAATAATTACTTTGTGTTGGCACCTTCTGGTAAGGAAAGCAGGAACTGCCAAATCTGATCAGTTCAACAGCTACTTCCAACCACTACTAGCATGCTGGGACATGGGCCTCTCTTGTGGACAATGAATCACTAACCAGCCCAGAGACATTTCCTTCCATTAGTCAGAGGAAAGCCTGAAGAACAAGAGTTTATTCCACTTCTGTTTTTAATTTTCACTTTGTGGTTAGCCTTGAAAAACTAATAAACATTTAGCATGTCTACCACATAATTTTGTGCTTGCCTGAATGTATAGGAGATGTAGGGAGCAAACACTATCACTCACAACAGACCTTAAATCAAACCGACAGTCATTTGTCTGCAACAAAGAATCATAGTTTTTCTCCAGTTTCAGTTTTTCAACCCCTAATAAATTTGAAATTACTCATATAAACACGAAAACAGAAATAAAAAGTTTGCTAAAATATATATGTATGTGCTTATGTGTACAGATTCAATACAAGTTGAAAATATTTCCACAATTAATTCATTCTAGATTTTTTCCAGTTTTTAAGAATGTCCCACATTCTCTTCTCTTGCAGCCAGTTCAGCCACACAGTGGAAGACTCCTGGAATTACATCTGCCTATTTCTGATCATTTCCTATGTGTTGATATGGAAACTCTCTTAACTTATTAAGATGCTGCTATTTTTAAGTAGACTGTAGGTCTAACCCAGCCTAACAGACTGCCATTCAAATGATCTATGCTTAAGCCCATTAACAGCCAAAAGCCCAGGACATGGTTTCCCTCAGCTTAATACCCTTTCCTTTTTCCAGATCTTCTCTTCCTCCGTCACTCATGAGCCTAACTAATACATGACAGTTCACATTAAGCTGCCTTCTTGTGGCAGTTCTGAGGTGATTCCTCAAAGAGCTGCAACTCTCTTTGTGCAGCAGGTTCTTAATGAGCTTTACAAAGGGCTTTATAACCTCTCAGAATCAATCTAAGCCCTTATAAACACTCCCCAGTGACCTGCTTTTCAAATAAATCCTTTGCCTTTTCAGCCTGGAAGACACAGACCTCTGTTGGTTGTCTAAGCAGTTGTTGCAGTCAAAGAAGAAGGAACAAAAACACTGCTCCAGCCTGAGCCAGCAGCTTGGCTTCCTAAAAGGAGCACCAGGAAAACCACAAAGCATGGTACAGACGGTTCTGTAGGATGGAGAAGCCTGAGCAAAGACAGAACCAGCACATGCCCACATTAAGGTATGTCACTTAGCCAAGACATTGCCATTTATCTCCAGCTTCTAGCAAGGATGTGCTCTGTACATATGAGTTGCAGAATATCCCAGGGTTCTGCCATGTGCTGCACAGGAAGAGGGGCTGGCGTGGGAGGCAAGTAACAGGATACAGAACAGCTTGTTCTAGAGTCCTGGTTTGTGTCCATCACATCTCATTAGAGGCGTTGGGTGAAATCACCGCCTCGCTGACGTCAATGGCAAAATTCCCACTATTGTTCATCTGGGCCAGAATTTCCCCACAACTGTTTCTGATACAGGAGAAAATCTTCATAACCACACAGGTGAGTCTCTCCTGTGATCTGCAACAAACATTTCACTGTCCTACCCAGTGTGACAGAACTCTTTGCTAACTGCCGTATGTGTGGGAGGCTGAGGTGCAAGGCTAAATTACAAAATGGTGACTCAGAGGGGACAGAACTTGATAAAGCACATTTAACACACACAAAAATGCACTGTTGCTGTCAGTGTCCTTCCCACAGGTCCAATGCTGACTGTTGCTCTTCCTTAAGGAAAAATGGATGTGTGCCACTACTTCAGCTTCTCTCATGTGAGCTGACTATTAAGTGACTGAATCTTGTTTTAGATAAAGTAACAGTGTATGTACTAAATTATTGCCTGATTTTTGTGCAGGATTTAACACAGATTATGTATAAAGGCTTTTTCTGAAGACAGGCCCCAAAACAAACTTGTGTCTTTACACTGCCCACAATTCCTCACTGTCTGGAATTTTGCTTCAGCAGTTACATGGATGTAAAACGAGGACAAGTCAAGAACACAGTTTGAGAAGAGTTGTAAAATACTGATAAAATCTGATCCATTTTATAACATTAGTCTGTCTTGCAGTAATGTAAATATATAATAGAATGATCCCTGAAGTATGTCTTTCCTACACAAGAAAGTTAGGAGAACAGTGGTTCAGGTTTGAGTACCAGCAACATCTTACACAATTTAAACCTATGTTTACCCCAGGCAGCTCTCAGCAGAAAACAGAGCACTGTAAGCCAACTAGAATTTTCCCTTCACTCCTTTCATGTACCATACTCCACCATGGAACTGCACAGCTATTTTCACCCCTGGGATTTCCACTTTCAGAGCTATAATCTGAGATCTTTAGAAAAATATAAAGAGGAATTGAACTCTAGATTTGATGGGCTGTTACAGGAATATTTCTTTCCCAATATCTTCCTGTGAAGCAATTGAAAGCCCAGCATAACTGAGTCTTGTAGTGTCATGTTAGGATGTGCTGCATTTCTGCATTACAGAACATAGTGCCATCAACTGGGGGGTTGATGGTGATTCAGGGGCTCTCAGTTTGACTTTAGATAGGCAAGTGGACCTGAACTTCTGCTAACAGCAAAATCTCCACAATCTCTTTGGGATTATATGGCTCCTGCAGTTCTGATTCCCAAATGGCATCAGTTGGAAATACGTAGTACTTACAGGAAAGAGTAAGCATCATAAGGAACACAACAAGGGTGCTCGGCAGGGGCTGAGAAGAGCAGGGGAGTCGACCTTTCACCAAACAGCTCTCCCATTAAACAGATAGCATATCCCACTGCAGCTCTGACACTTTTAGAGCAACCAGGTGATGTGCTAAAAAGTAGTCAAAAGTAACTTAAAAGAACAGGCAAAAAAATAATGCAGTAAGTATGCTTGACTGATAGCACACTGTGGTGAGAACAGCAGGAAACAGGGACTACGTCAATTACACTGCCAGCTTTCAGATACACTTATTCTCACTACTGCATTAAACAATTACAGTTTGTAGCACTCCAGTAATAAGGTAACAGTTTTCCCACAACTGTTACTGTGTCCACCAGCACTCACATGTGGTATTTCAGTAATTTATGTTGATACTTAATGACCCAGCATCACATGGGCTGCTTTCAGGAAACACATGTTTCTGACTCTATAACAGTCCACAAATTAAAATGGGGTCTCAAAACAAAAGAAACCTGATCTGTGAGGAAATTCAGATCCAGATTTGAATTCAAGTGCAAACATTATATCTGATTTAAAGGAAATAAAATAATCACACACATTACACACACAGAGATCTGTGCTCCCCTGAGGTTCCACACCAGTGGCTAGAATGTATTTTACCTTTACCCAATAGTCTTCCTAGATAATATCTTCTATGAATTTCTGTCTTTACTTACAATGTTTTCAAAAGAAAATGGGATGTGTTTTACTGGGGGAAACAGGATAAAGCCCAGAGAGAGCTTATAGACTATGAAAAGGACTTCCTCATCCCTGTGCTGCTGCAGGGGCTCAAGGCTCTGCCCTCATAGCTCTTGAAGGGAGTTCTTTCCCTCGGACTGGTAATTCCCTCCGAAAGCCACGTAAGATAAAATATTGTTCCTCTGAAACCCGCTGGCTGCCGGGAATCCCGTCGGGAGCCGTGGGTGAGCTCAGCGCGCCCAGCCCCGGCGGCGCCGCGAGAGGGCGCTCTCTGCGCACGGCCAGGGCAGGGGGGCACGGCCGGGAGCCTTCCCGAGGCACACACAGGCAGCACTGACAGGACGCAACAGCGCCGAGCTTCACATCCCCCCTACACAGACAGGCTACCCTGAGCCCCGTCAAACCTGCTGAGGCAGCAAAGAGCACCCGTTGTTTTCTGCATGACAGCTGTGGGGGCTCGCTGCCCAATAAATATGAAAACTGTCCCTGGGAGACTGGCAAATGACAGTTTTCCTACTGAAGTTCTAACTAAGAAGGCAAGATTCACCTAGGAGGAGAGGCAAATGGGAGCTGGCTACTGATGCTGAGACCTTCCCACTGAGACCATGGCAGGAGATGGCATGCTGAGAGGCAGAGCTGTCCAAGGTGTGCGCTTTAGCCCCTGAGCCACAGCATAAAGTGGAGGATGGATCTTGCCTGGGAGTGTTTTGAAACAAAAGACAGTATCTCACTTTGGAAAGAGAAGAGCACATTCACTGGTAGCAAACACTGGAGACAGAACCACTGGCTGGTCCAGCCGCAGTGAGGAGGGATGGAACTCAAGACCTGCTTGGGAACTGCAGGCCTTGCCCAGCTGGGGTTCTGCACCAATGCCTGCCAGGGAAAGCAGTTCAATTTAAAAGCTGCTTTTTGCATAAAGGAGGGAGCAGTGCTCTTTCCTATTTTTAAAGGACTTGGAATAGCTGGAAGGATACATAAAGACTGCTGTTAAACTGAGAAGAGAACAGATGGTGTGCCCCTGGGGGCCTGTGTACAGGACACTCCTCAGTTGTACTGCAGAAAAGAAATATGAGTAAAATGCACAGCAAATAGCTCCACAAGAGAGGCAAGACCAGGACGGATGTCTCCTGGCTCTTAAAAAAGCTCCTGCAGCAGAGGCAGAGCCACAGGCAGCCCCCTTGTAAAGCAGCCTCTTAAACTCCCTCCAAAGCCTGCTGTGAATAGCACCCACACCCTGCACCCAGCTTCCTCCCGGGGGCACCACTGCCTCTTTGCTTGATTTCTGCCCACATTAAGGGTATCTGCAGAGAAAGAAAGAACTGAGCTCAGATGATCTGATACCAGACTAAGCTCTGGGACACCCAGCCCAGCCTGTCCCTGGTCCTGCTGGAGCAAGTGTGGGTCTTCCAAACAGTGCTCAGCTGAGCATGTCCAGATACACAATGCAGGTTTGTGGGTTATTGACCACATAGACATTCAAACAGACCAGACATCAGGATTGCTCACAGAACGTGGAGTGTCATCTGAATGTGGATCACAGGCATTGATGATTTCACGTGAGGGGTCTGGTCTACATGGAAAAGCTCTGTATTGACAGCAATAAACAGAGGTGAGGTGGCAGAAGGCATCCTCCTACCTGCTATGACTCTACATTGCTAAGCAGACTGCAGAAGCTGTTAGTGATCTCTGAGGTGCCTACAGATGCATGTGCTCACCTTTGAGAGGCAGTGAGGGTGTGGTTGGAGTAGGAGACAGTGACCAGAGTTTGTAAGAAACAGGAGCACAAGAGAAGCTTCAGCAGAGGAGACACAGTATTTTCTCGCACTGAGGCTGAGCCAGTAGGTGCCTCCCAAGGAGACTGTTCAGGGTGCTCCTTTTCCCTTGGCAGCAGAGCAAGTGCATCTGCTAATGAATAGGACCCTTAGGCAAAGAATTTTTTTCCTCCCTACACAAATTCAGAGAAGCAGAGAAGGGGGTTTTTTGTTGTTGTTTTTTTTTCTTCTGCCCCCTCTTTGAGATTCTTTCATTTGTGATTTTTAATCATCATTCCACTCTTTTTTCCCCTTTTCTTCACTCCCCATTTGCAAGCCACCCCCCTAGGCTTGGCACTGCTCCAGACCCAATGAACTCCAGGAAAGTTTTTTCCCTCCTTTCTTCACCACCACCACCTTCTCCTCCCTATTCAAACTGAACTTGTGGACAAAATAAACGCTGGCACTGGGTCATTGTCCTTCCCTTCCCCATCAGAGGATTCTGAGAGAGGATTAAATTAATCTCATACATGGACTCACTCCCGGGTGCTGGCCTGGACTCCTGCCATGCAATGAGATGGCATCAAGTGCAATGTCCCAGCAACATGTTTCTGCAGTGACTTCCTATGCAAAGGCAGCAAAAGGACTCAACTCAGGAGCGGGTGGTTCTATATTGTGTAGTGTCAACACAGTCACCACATTTAACGCATTGCCTTGATCTAAAAAGAAAAAAGAGGGGGGAAAAGGAGAAAAAAAAAAAAGAAAAAAGCCTAGATGCCTCAAGGAAATAGAGAGTCTGCATAAGCCAATCACCTAAGTTCTTCTGCACTGGCTCATTTGTTAATTAATACTTAAGCAAAGAGAATGGGGAGTTATGCCATTATGGAAGGAAGGCTACTGGGAGTGAGACTTCCTGAAATGACTTGGACTCTCCTTCTGTCTCCTATAAATTCAGACGATCAGTACCTGCAGTGACTTCCTAGGACCCACCAGTGCCTGCCTTCCCAGCACCAGCAGCTTCTGAGTACTTCACAAAAGAGGACAGCCATCACTGCTACCATTCAGCATGTGGGGAAACTGAGGAACCAAAAAAATACAGTGATTCCCATGAGCCCACACTAATAAACAAATAGGTTACTTTGGAGCTTCAGTTGCTGCTGTCATCTCTGAAAAGGCTCAGCTGCTAGGATAGCTCTAATGAAATAAAGCTGATGAGCTGTATGTGCAAATCCACCATCCTTCACTGAGTTGCATGAAGTTACTTCTGTCCAAGCATGTCAAAACTTTTGGCAGACAAGGCCACAACTCAGCACAGTTTGTGAGTGCTATGAAATAACATGAGTTGACTTTGATGCAGCACATTTTTTAAGTGCTAGTGGGTTTAAATTGGTAAAGTATGCCAATCTCAAGACTTCCAAGGAGTCAGATGAGCATTAAAGACAGAAATGCACAGATGATTGAGGATCACAGTTTGCCATCAACAAGGAGTATATGTAACACATTTCTGGTATGCTGTGACACTCATGCCAAGGTGTATGGATATAGAGCTACAGTGGATGTGGTGACAGCATAATCCATAGGGCCACAGGCTGAGGGAGAGCTGTAGAGCACTGCCAGGTCAGCTGTGCTCTGGCTGTGCTGCTGCAAAGCCAGCCAACATAAAGCTCATCTGCACAGCCAAGCCATCCTGGTGTCTCCATGTCAAGAACCGTGGCTATTCCTCCTTCTGTCACAGATACCTCCACATCCTTCAGCAGTACATTTAAGCTCTCTCTGTTAGAGCTTCTCACTTCTAGGCAGAGTTCATACAGACAAGTGCACCTTCCTATCCCATTCACCACCACCCTTCATAAACAAACTGGCAGAAGGGAAAAGGTCACTGGAAGGAAATAACTGGAGAAAAATTGAAGAGGCAAGACATGATCAGAGGGTAAAACCCTTCCTGTTCCATCTCGCCCAGTAAGTGCTAAGGGAACAAATTCTCAATCCTGCCTCAGACTCTCAGTTGACGACTGAACAGCTCTGAAACAATCCACAGATAGCAAACAATTCCAGTCACAACCAACCAGGCACAAATGTCTAGGTGGTTTGTCAGTGTGAAATTAAGTCCTGTGTGGAATAAAAATGTTAAAAATGCATCACATTGTGGCTTTAAATAGTCTCTTGTTGGAGAAACTGGTCTCGCTGCCAATTCGCACTTGGGTAAACTCTGTTTTTGCCACTGCTAGGATTCTCTGAATGTCCATCAGGCAGTTGCATCACACCCTGAATAGTTTGGCATTACCTCATGCCTTAAGGAAAAGGCAGAAGAAAATGAACTAGCAGCCTGTTTTCTCTGTCTACTTATTTATTTACTTCGGTGAGGGGCTTTTTTATTTGCGCTTGTTTTGGGGGTATTTTTTTGTCCTTTTCCCTCCTGAGCTACGGGTAACTTGAGTGCACAGTAATAAAAAAGGTGGTGAGTACTTGGGAAGTGTAAGTGGGGATGTGGAAGGCAAGGGACAGAAAAAAAAAACCGTGAGTCAAAGGATTAAATCCAAATTCCAGTCTGGGACTTTTTAACGAAGATGGAATACTGACTAGTTGAGCAAATTAAGCTTTTTCAAGGGGGCATGGGGAAGCGATTGGTTTCCGTCCAAGCAGAAAATGTCATTCTTCTCCATCGGTACCAGTGAAAATAAGAGAGACAAAACACCCCCAACCCTGCTCTGAGAAATCTGAAAGGATAGGAGAACAGACAAGGACAAACAAGCAATTAAAAGGAAATTGCTTCTCCCTCCCCCCCAACCTTTTCTTTCTTCCCCAATGAAAGTGGAAAAAATTGATTAGGGGGTCAAAAGGAGGAAGGACCGAAGAACTGCATCATGTGCAGTGCCATGTGCAACAGCCACTCTGCTCCACCAGGGTGTGGGCAAAAACATGCTGCAGCAATTGGGCTAAAGACCTGCAAGAATGGACAAAAACTCACTTCTCAACCTGTTTTGGTTGAGCCTTCTTCCCATCTCTGAAGCTAACTTTCATAGTTAGTTTCTCTGCCTAAATCAACTGTGTCATCGCTGAAAAAATATTTTTACATATGTTGTTACTGCCTCATCAAGCCACCAGGCCAGCATTTTATTCCTCCTCCTCTATGATCTTTCTCGCTTTGCTTTCCTAGAGGACAGCTAGCACACACAGACCAGCAGCTGCTTGGATCTTCAGCTGGAAGTCACTGCCTGCAGGTCAGCAAAGGGGAAACATGCCCTCATCCCTACCACTTCAATAGTTAGTCCCATACCCTACTCAAATCTAGCCTAATCAGCAGATTAATTAATATTAGGCTGGAAAAGTCGATAAAAGGGATGCTCAACTTACGTTACCTGTTGCCCTCCTAGTGCACAGAGATGTGGACAGTAGCTTTGTTAACTGATATAGGATTCACACAGGGACTTCCCTTGGAGCCCAAAGCACAGCGGTCACACAGGAGAGGAGGCACAATTCATGGGACACTAAATATAAACTTTATTTTAGCAACAGTACAGTACTTTTTAAGGAAGAAAAAACTTTGCATCAAATCTAGATTCCCTTGTATGCCCAGTGGTCTGCAGATTCAAAGGATTCTGGATGAAAATACTTCGAGTCGTACCCCAATCATTTGAGAATTCAGTAGTCATTAAAACTGGAATATAAGGTTAGGAGTAAAATATGTTAATAGAAGAAAGTTTTATATAAAATCATAACATTTGTTGCATTGGATCAGAATGCACACCTCCCAAAGCAAGCAGCCCAGACTTAACAGTGTCCACAGCAGTAGGCAGATAAAGCACACGGATGTATGATAATTCTCCCTTAAATTCTTTCAGTCTTCACCTATTTTCAGCCCAAGAACTTCCCCAGTCAGAGAGCCATTTTCAATGGTTGGTAACCTTGGATGGATTTCTCTTTTCCGAACTTCTCTGGTCTTCCCTTAAACACATGTATAGCTTTAGCCTCTACACCATCTTTTGACACCGAGACCCTCAGTCTCTGTAAGGTATTTTAGGTACTAACATCACCAGGCAGTGATGTACATAATCAGTTGGTGGTTTGTAGGACCTGCAAAATTCTCAGCCCATCTCTGTTGAAAACAGTCCTTAACACTTTAGATGTGGGAAAATCAGAACCATCTCTCCTCCATGTCTCACATGGTGCACTATGGTAATGCATATTAGGCAACTCAGCTGAGCAAAACCCAACATTGGAGATTCCAGAGAGTATTTTCCTGAAGAAGCTGGAAACTCTCCCCAGAAACCCACCAATTCCACCTCATGCTACAGTATACAACTACACACAGCTTGGATGGTGTTATGCATACAATCACGACAACTGTGAGTCTATCAGAAAAACACTATGAGAAATCATATCAAAACCACCAGATTTCTTGAGAAGCTTGAAGTCAGCACATTCGTAAGTGTTTGCTAGAGGCTGGCATATTTCCAAGGAAACTTGAGAAAAAGTCTCATTGATTTGAAATACAACCACTCCGAATTTTGATCAAAGTGAGAACTCTAAGACATTTTGTTAAGTTCCACTTCAATATTGCAAATTCAAAATTCATGTGCAACTCCAAAAATGAAGTGACAAATTCATTGTGAGAAACACATTGGTAATGCAAAGGGGAAAGCCAGATGAACTTCTAAGAAGTGTGAAGGCTGTTTTCAGCATCTCTCCTGTTTGACACTCATAATCAAAAAAGCTTTCTATAGTAATTTAAACTGAGCCAGGAGACCTATGGCCAGTAGCAGGGCCTCATCCTTCTGACCCTTGTTTCACCACATGCTCTCTACATGCACTGGTGCAAGGGAGATTTATCCTGGGGAAACTCCTCAGGCATAAGGCATTACTGACACCAAATGTTTAGAGGAGTTCTTGCACATAGTAGAGCAAGTGTTTTTATATTAGACAAAGTAAACACTTGAACAGATCTAACCTTCTGCACATCAGAGAACAGGCTGATCACTCAATACCTCCAACTCAAACTTTTCTTGAGGATGTTTGAGACCTTATTTTTTTTCTTAACTAAAGCATTTATTATTGATCTTTGCTGGAGGTAATACATTTATCCACCTGAGATATTCACCCTGTATATTACTGGTTTATACGTTTATAAGTGATGCCATTATATAGAAGTGACTTCATGATCTACTTGCAAGTGCCATGCAGACAGACATTCCTAGGGAACTTTGAGGAGCAGCAGGACAAACAGTCTGCTCTGGGCTTTCTTTTTGCCCTAGGAGCCTTCTGCTCAGAAGGGCCAGGTTCAGTAACACAGAAGTCCTGGGTAACCCAGAACAACGATGCCTCACTCGTATGTCCCAGGCTTTGACTGGTACTAAGGCAACAGCTAAGCATGGCTGGGACATTTTCATTATACTCTCAGTGCTTGAAAACAAACAAATTTGTACAACGCATACAAACAGTCTTTTCTAATCTCTTCTAATGGCACTCTGAAGACCAGACTGTCAATTGTCCACTGTGTTCTCAACAATTTGCTAATGATAATTAAAGATGCTCAAAGTTTGCCAACTATTTCAGTACTCTATTTAACCAAGAAGATAAGGGTTTAGGAGGAAAGCAAATGAAACAAACTTGATCCAAGGAGGAGGTGTGACCTACAGAGGAATCCATAAGGGCATAAAGATAGCAAAGGCAGAGTAAAATGTCCTCTAAACCACACAACAGACACACAGAGAGATGATGCCAAAACCCTGGGATGAGATTACAAAAGCAGTAGAGTGAGTGGATTCTTTTTTCCTTTTTCTGTATAGGATTCCATCCCAAAGAAGTTGCTTAGACAACGACAACCCCCTACCATGCAATCTGTGTATGAAGGGGAAAAAAAAAAAAAATCCATGCTGTAGTAATAGAACGATCAAAACATGGGTTGTTTTTTCTTTCCACCTCCCCCACTTCTGGCTGAGGGAAATTAAATACCTTGAGTAACCATCTCTGCAGGAAAGGACCTGATTTTCCCCATAGACTGTAAGATAATAGGCATGCAGCTCCCAGAAAACATAGGAAGAGATAAAGAGCAGACAACTGTAATTGGAAGCACAGATTTGGCTGCTCTGATGTTCTGCTGAATTCAGAGTGCTGTATAAATTCTTCATTCCAGAGAATCATTCAAGGCATTCCATTGACCCACACAAGACCATCCATTTGACCAGTAAAGCTATGAGTTTGCATAGTTATTTTTAATAAGATCTACTGTGGCAATATGAACAGGTTGATAGACACCAATCTCAGGTGCATTTTGCTTATGTTGCCACAGGCAGCAGGTAACCAAGGGGACACCTGTCCTCTTGCAAGACTGAACTCCTTGCATTACAGGAAATACATTTTTTCTTTCTGAAGGTCACCAACCCTTGCAAAAGTTCTTCTGCCATGACCCAGTGTGATCACATGCTTGCTCCCAAAAAGTTTTATGGAATTTCATTAAATTCACACTTTCTGCAAGATCCATACATGCAAAATTGTAGCTGTGGCATCTTAGTAACCTTAAGAATTAGGTTCTTTGTACTTCTTTTGTTTTGTTGCATTATTTTTAAAACTTGTTTATTATCCAAGTGTGTTCAGAGCAGTGTACCAACTTCCCAACAGAAAACTAATACCACAGAGAACACATTAATACCAAAGGGGAGGAAGCCTTTTTGAGGAAGAATTAGCTAAACAAACCTACTACAATTCCTTAATTCTTAAATCACACTTATTCCCCTCTGAATGATGGGAATATAAACCAACAATCAAGAGAACCTTATTAAATGCTAATTTTGAATCTGGCTATATCAATGCTGAATTAGCCCCTAGTACTTGAACTATTTCTATGAAATACATTCCCACTACATTTCAGATAATTACATTTTCTAAAAAATTCAAACTTTTGTAGAAAACAAAGCAACAGTCAAAAGCCATAGAAGGCTACTGCCTGTAAATGTATATTTCCAATGCAGTCCCACTTTTAGTGTCATTTATTTTAAAATCCTTTTAAATTTGCTAAGCAAATTTTTCAAATCAGCAACAGTTGCCTAAGCTCTTTTTAATTTATAAATTTTATCTCATGTACTAATAACTCAGGAACTGTTTCATGCAAATATTCACAGGTTTGAAAGCATCATATTTGAAGGTTTTGACATTAGCACTTTGGGGCTGAATTGTCTTTTATTTTTTTCTTTCATGCTGCCAAACTTATCCAAAGAAGGAGCCAATTCTCTACCAAAACACCAAGCATTTCACCTCAGATTCTGACTCAGTACACATAACTCCAGAAAGCATGGGGTACTCAGCCCACAGCACTTCTTGCTCAGAACACATTTGACTTAAACCAAGTGCTTGGCTCGGCAGTGACAAATTAGGACATAAGGTGGCATTATTGCCCTTCCTGTCTGCAAAGCCAGAGACCAAATCTGCATGTCAACAGCGCTACAACCAAACTGTTTGGTATGCCAGAAACAAAACAATAAAAAAAGACCCAATGAGAAAATCAAGTCTGCACCAAGATGTATTCAGAATAGTACACACAGCCAACTCCTGACTACTACCCAACTTAAAATTTTCCTCAAATACTGTGTGTATAAAGTGGTCTGAAAAAAATCACTCTTAGGCTTACTGTGTATTAACTGTACAAGGCTTCTAAAATAACATTTTGAAAATCTGGATTTCATTTGTATCCCTGGCTCAGTGTTCAGCTGTGATTGCCCACAGCACGAACTCCCATCAGATTCATACAGATGCTTAGAAAAAGAAACGAAAAAGTAGTTGCAAAGAATACAGAAACTTGGCTTGCATATTCATCTATTTTCAGTTCACAGAGAGGATTTGAAGCCTTTTTTAAAAAACAATAAAAAAACCTAAAACAAACAAACAAAGAACTAAAAGAGCTTATAGCTGTATATTTCAGGTACAGACTTGAAACTGCAGAACAGCAAATCAACTTTTCCTTTGTCTTGTTCAAATTCAGGGTATATTTGGATTGAGAAGCATCTTTTTTTGTCTGATATCACACCAGTAGCATGATTTAATTCAAACCTTGAAACTAGAAAAATAAGCCTAGAAGAGTGAGAAGAGGGCAAAAGGCAGTTCAGGTGATGATTGCTGGGTTTGCAGAGAATGCACCATCCCAAGATCTGGCAATACACACTTAGTTGAGAATATCCTAGCCTCCTGCAAAGCTCAGTACCGCTCCAATACTTCTCAAAGTTTTTATCAGTAACCTGGTAATAAACATACAAGCTCTGATAATAAAACACACATATCTCTGAGTAATAAATATTAGAAAGTGATCAAAAATCCTCTGGGAGCTGGAACATTTAAACAGTTTATTTTACTACCTGCATATGCAAAACTGATGGAACGTACAATACTCTGAAGGGCATGGTGCTTAGAAGAAATTGGAGAACACAGCAGGCAAGATATTCAACATAAATTCCTCCTATACTATTGGGACAAAAAAAAATAATAATGTTAAGGATATGTAAAGAGAAGAAGGGTGTTGTGGCCAAGAAAGAAACTGAAGGGAGGGAAGGGTTAAGTATAAAAATAATACCAACTGGTTAAAGACAGAAGGGATTGAGACTTGGCAGAGACAAAGAGAGATCAGTGTGTTCACTCTACCAAAAGATTAGACTAGAATGAGATGAACAGCCACATGTGAGTGTGTTTCCGGTTTCAGGTACCTACAGGATCCTTCATTCAAGTGTTGAAAGCTACTGCTCACAATGGAAAGAAGGTGAAGACTTCAATTAACATCAGTGATTAAGCACTGGAATTGTTTCTCTGAGTAATACTCTCCTCTAGTAATTCAAAACCAAGGCAGGCACCTTTGGGGAGAGGATATGCTTTAATCACATACAAAACCTCAGTGGAGAGAGAACTAAGAAAATGGTATCAAAGTGGTCCCCTCCAGGTTTAAAGCTCTGTAAACATGTGATTCTACAAAACAAAAAACAGTCACTGTAATATTCCTAACTATTCAGATTCATTCATTCATTTATTCTAATAAAATAGGCTCAAGCCTAATTTTTTTTTATGTATCTAGCATGAGACCCACAAATGTTAGGTCCATGTCTGTATGAACAGAGGTTTAAAGAGGAAAAGCTCTGCAGGTGTAACAGACTATCAGCATTCTAATCTATAAATCTTGCGCCATTTGAACATTTTGACGTGGGACTCAGAAATAAGGGAAAGTGGGAAGCACCTAGTGAAAAACCATCAGAAAAACAAGACAGCTCTTAAAAGTTTGTTTGTGGTTGGTTACCATGGTGGTGGCAGTTGGGGTAAGCTCCAATTGCATCTGACCCTTTGCACCCCTTCACTGAAAAGGGGCTCATCACAGTCCAAGAGATGCCAAGCACAAAGGTAAATTTATATCAGCACCGATCTCTGGTTCCAGTAATCATGAGCTCCTGACAGCATTTGGACCGCACCCTCCTCTTCCCCTTCTTGCTGCAATTCTGAAGAGCCTCTTTTATCAGGTCCATTCAGCCAGGACCACCATCCCCATGAAAGCACCCTGTGTAGCACTGGCTGTCAGACATGGCTCCATTTCATTTCATTCCATGACCAAGAGTCCCCTGACATGGTTATTAATCATGGCCTCAATGACAGGGCACTGAACTGTCTGGAGATGAAACTTCATATTCCTATTCAGGGCTCCCCAGGTAGGATATGGAATCTGTTTCATCTTTGTGTAATCAAGAAATGGAGCACATTGGGGGAGCGAATTAACCCCAACTTCAGGTTCATAAAGGTGTCCCTGCTCTGTTTAATTAAATCTGTCTTAAAACCTCCTAATCCCAAGCTAAAGTCTTAATAATGTTCAGGAACCTCTTTTTCCTCATAATATATTTGTATAATCTGCTGACAGCTTAATATTGAAATAAACATGCTGCTCCTCTACCTGACCTGGCCAGTACAAACCCCAAAAACTACATGACTAAGACCAGCTTTTCCCCAAATGGCAAGCAGACAGTGTACAATGGATGTTGTGTATACCATTAGTGTAAAAACCTTTTAGTTTAATGCTACAAAGTGTCAAAGTCTGTCCAAAACATTAAAAAATAATAAAAATCAGAAATGGAAGCAAAAACAGTGTGTGAAGATTTGATTCTTTCTCTGAACATGCAGAGACCTGTCCTTTTAGATTGAAGATGGCAAACCTTTACCCAAGGGCTTTGGGTACTACACATTCCTCTGAGAGAATCTTGAGACATCAAATACCTCTCCAGGTCTGTTTCATACTGGTCAGAGAGAAGCTCTGCTCAGGCTCTTCAAATCTGGTGGGAAATTCTGACTTTGTAATTAATTCTTTCAAAAAGTGAATATGATTTGTTTCAGATAATGAGTAGCAGAATTCAGACCTAGATCAGATATTTCTTCCCTCCATTATGACACAGGTGGTTGGATTTGGGATTTTGGTACCAGAACTGAAGTATTCTGGAATATTGATCAGATCATCTGTTTAGTTCCAAGAGGTACAAAACTAGCATCAGAATTTTACAAGGAAGCTTGTGGAAAGCAGAATGATTCTACATGAGATCTTTGAGAAGGCAACCATATCAACAGAAAATATGCTTGATCCAGCACTGGAAAGACAGAGCAATAAAGCACAGATGTACAAATGCAGCAAGGCAGGCTCTAAGGACTCCAGCCCATGTTCAAAGTAATGCATGGGAGGCAGACCCATTTGTATTCCTCTGCATCCCTAATCCATGGTTACATCCAGGTCCAAATGAGAAAGGGTACAACTTTTAGTGTTTCTCCCTTCCTAAGATGACTTGCCATAACTCAGAGACAGAAGACAGAGAAACGCAGAAGACTCAGACACAGCAAACACTGCATACAAATAGAACACGGAGCAGATAGAAAGGGTTTCCACTCTTGCTTTCTGTAAGAGGATTATGTCACCATGGCCCGGCTGGCGTCTGCACCAGTGCTAAGCACCAGTGACCACGGCAGCAAGCTCTATCCTCCTGTCAAAGGGTTTCATTAAGACTTTGGTTCCCTGTTGCTCACATGGCGGCCTGCACGTGCTCCCTAAATATACTGAAACCACTTCCAAGGTATTTGCTGATACAGAAATCTCTTCCTCCCCCTCTGCCCCTCCTTCCAAGGATGTGGGGCCACAGCACAAGTCACCATCCTGCTGAGAAATTTTCATTACACAAGGATGGGACAGAGAATCAAGCTTAATATGTATTATCAGAGAGGCATAGACCTTACAACAGTAAATCATGTCTGCTCCTCTGACCATGCCATCAGTCAACTAGGGGTTCATGTAAGCCATGCAGAGCACAGCCAACAGCAACAAGCCCTTTCTCCTCAGGTTGTGGAATAACCAGATGAGTTGTTACTCGGCCAGCTCTGGGTGCTCTCCACTGGCTGCAGAGCCACAGCATGGGTTGGCACCTTAGGGTCACTGTCTGGGTTTTCCTCCTTGCTGAATGGGTATTTCAAACCTTAGAATGAAATAAAAATTTCCACAATCCAAAGACTAAAGACAGACACTTGTATCTCCTCCTTCTCAACCTGTCTTACCCTCAGGCCTGCCTTTGCCCTGTGTTCTCAGGCAGCCAAAACAGCCATGCAGATTCAAGGGCATGAGATCAATTTGGCACAAAACAGGTAAGTCAAAGGACAGTCCCACGCATTTCAAATATTACTACAAAAGTTTAATGTAGTTTTGAGATGAAAGTGAGGGATTTTCATCATTAAGCTAAGAGAGAGAAAAGTCAGGATCCTTCTTATCAGTCACACAGTTATATCCATCCAGCTGCAAAGAAAGATACATTGCAGTCACAGAACATGCAAGTGAGGATGGATGTCTCCAGATATTTAGTTCCTCAGCATCCCAGGAAAAAGAGATAGGTCTACCCATCTCTATTCATGTAAGACCAAGCATTAATACTTCCAGTAGAATCATTTAATGAATCTATATGGATATCAGATCATCCCTTCAATCTCATTTCTCTGTTACCAGCTTGAATAAGACCAGAAGAAAGACTTGCCTCTGACTATACAAATAACTAAAAAGCACTTATATATACAAAATAAAGCACAGAAAGTTGCATATACTCTTTCAGAACAATTATCACTTGTCAAAAATTGCTTATAAATCTCATTCATTTGAAAGGACAGATTCTGGTTCAATTTCATATCGCTAGTTTCTGTAGTAGCAACTACAGCTCAAGGCAGAAACCAAAGCATCAGACAAATGGAATACACCATCTGATGTGGGACTCTAAACATTTTTTCAATACTTCCCACATATGATACCTGTCTCTCTACAGATGTTCAGTATGAGAGCAAAAAAAGTAATCATAAAACGGGATATTTGGAAAGAGTTTTGTTGTTTGGGGTTTTTCCTAAAAAGAAATACTAAAAATCTTTTCACAAAACCCCCTCAATCATTTGGAAAATTAAAATTACCTATACTGTAGTGTCTTTTTTTTTCTTTCATTCTATCCCAATTTGCATTCTGTTCCTGGACACACCATACTTCATTCCTTTTTAACTTGAGGACTTCTCTTTTCCTCTTTCCAGAAAAATCTGGAGAACCCTAAAAACATTAGCAAACCTGTTAATTTTGAGGAGGGATGAAGAAAAGTGGTAGCCTGTAAAGTGCCAGATCAGGTCCAATAAGATTTCTTTGAATTACTATAGTGCAATACATGTGGAAAAGTCAAATAAACTGTAAAAATATTAGTATTTCCTATTTAAAAGTCAGAGAATATTTAAGGTAATCTATTTCCTTTTTAAACAGTTTCTATTATATTGCATGTTTTCATTTGATTCTTCTTAAAACTTTAAATTTCTTCTTTGCCAAAACATTCAAGAATGGACCCCTCCAAAAGCACTTAGGAAACTACACATTCATAAATCCAGCACTGCTGGAACTATCACAGAAATTTCACCAATCATATTGTTAAGTCCTCCTCTTTCCATAAACGTTTAGTTCTTTATCAAAGAAACATAAAGCTAATGCTTACAATCTAAGATGCAAAGTAAATTGTAACACCAGGATTAAATTAAGGATCCAACTTTTAGCAAAAAACAAATACCTAAGCTACAGTAATAAAGATGATAATCTGACACATTTATAGGTATCAGGTTACCTGTACGTGAACGCACACGCTGCAGATGAACATTTGCTACAAACTACTGGTAAAAATTCACAAGTGACTGGATGCAGCCTGTCTGTAACCCAAGTCACAAATATAAGTGCCGCAGTGACAGAATAGCATTTCATGACTGGTGATTGCCTGAGGTGCCCAAGGAGTTTCACTTGCATCACAGACAGCACAGTACGTTTTGAGAGTACAGACTAATGCTACCATCTCTTTTGGATGTCCTTGTCTGCCCCAGATGGCAAGAAGCCCAAACAGAGTCAGTCAGACCTCATCCTGGATAGGATCCATAGGCACAACAGGTCCAGGCACAAGGTCAGCGCTGAGCACACCACCAATGATTGCTAATGTTGGCCCTGAGCACTTCTGAGACTCAGCCCAGTAATTCCTGAACATCCTGGCACCCCATGTCTAAGACACAGACAGGAAATAACTATTTGGAGAGGGCACCCCAAAGTCAGCACCTGGCATTCAAGAGTTCAGTTTTCTGATAAAATCTTGAGATGGAACACTAGAAATGTAACACAGACCTTCTCCCAGCTCTCTTCTTATTTATGTCATGGCATCTTAACCTTCTGAAAAAATCTCTGAGTTTCTGGCCTTTTGTGCATTCCTCCCCAAATATGTATCTTGTAAAGTCAGTGTGGAAATCACCTTGAAATATGGTCTGCCAGTCTCATAAGGTTTAAGAAAAGACTACAAGTGTCACTACTAATTTAAGCACAACACAATTGGGATCTTTTTGAGAATACACAGTTATATATGCTTATGCATGTGCAACAAATGCATAATGCCTATGCCTAATTCCATTGTATTGTAAACAAGTACCTATGCCATAAGGCAGTCACCAGTATGAACCCACATTGCCCACAGCACCATATTCTGCTTTATGAGCACAAATCCCAGTGTAAAGGCAGATGGAGGGGCCAGTTGTATTAAACCCAGGTGGTTGTGTCACAGGTTTGGGGTTTTGTTTTACATTTTCTTTACCAGCAAACTGTCCATTAACTTTACTGAGTGCAGAAAGCAAAAGGAGAGGAATTTGTGAAGTTGGTAGTCCATATGGCTGGTAGTGAGTTAATCTGTGTCTAAGCAGCAGGTTGCATGAGCCAGGCTGTCTGTTGGGGTTGTTAGTAACCTAGGGGCAGATCATGGAGCAGCAGGGAAGAGGATAAACTCAGCCTACAAATACAGTCAGGAATGTGGCAGGAAATTATTTTTGAAAACATACTCTGAAGCATAATAGCAACAATCAGACAGTCAGACCATGTGTATGAAATCTATCTGGACTCAGGACACACAACAGGAGTGCACACAAGTGTGTGACAAACAGTCTGGGCATATACGTCTGTGCCCATACATACATATTAAAAACACACGCTTAAACAAAAAATGTAGGCACATTAGAGTACACGTAGACAAGCACTACTTTCCCTACAATTCTAAGCAAAACAAGAGTAAGTTATTTGCTCATACTTCATGCAAATCATCTGCCACACAGCTTTATAAAATTATGAATTGTGTCAACACCAAAGAACAGAATGCATAATTAGCAGAAGCTTAGAGGTTCAGGTAATGAATGAAATTTTTTTTAAAGGAAAAAAATCATGAGGCAAGTCTCAGATCATAAGAACAGCACAGGAGAAAGCCTTTGCACCCCCACTACAGATTGTGACTCCAGGCAGGGAGCAACACAATAGATAGCCAAGAACCAGCTGGCATAGAGGGACACAGCCTAAGACAACCTGGAGCAGATCTGTAGGGCAGACCAAAAGAAGAAGCAAATCTAATCAAACTTTCTAATTTAATTTTCAAAATGTCACTCAATAACAATTTCGATGCTTTAAATTTTCTCACTGTTCCAGATGACAATAAGACAGTAAACAATTATCTAGGTTGGAACATTTTATTTTTAGTCATCTTTTTTAACTCATCACTAGCAGAACCCAAGATAACATTAACCCTTCAGCTATCACCACCTTTAGGATGGGAAGTAGTAAACATTGAACAAATTAAGCAACATGACAGCACACAGCTGGATAATATGACCTCATTTTGAGAAGGGGTGAAAGTTAATCAATTAATCTTTATGAAAATGTAGATACAACAGCACCAATGGACCATTTAGCTCTGTCATCTTCTCTGGCTAATAGAGGATGCCCAGGAAAGAATGCAAGAGCAAGGCAGTGTTTCAGACATATACCTTTTTAGTTGTGAGGAATTTCAAGCTCAGGAGCTTCTAGAAGCATTGCCTTTGTATTTACTACATTATTAGTCCACTAGTAGGATTTCTATTTTAGCCTTGGCAAAGAGCAGCCCTCTTTACTGACTGTAACAAATTGCAAGGCAGTTCAACACAGAGGGAGAGGCTCAAAATTTCCCATAACAAGTGAGAGCTATTCTTCCCCAAACTTAAGCACCAGAACAAATCAAACATGACAGATGTCATTTGTATTACATATTAGTATACTACAGGAAAGCCAGAGCCACCAGCAATGTGTGCCTTATAAAAAGCTCCAGCACAGACTGCACAGTTAATAGAAAAGAAAGGAAGCAATATGGAATTATTTTTATGCATTGACTCTGATATTTTTTGCAGACACATGGAAACACAAAATTTTTTCTGAAAGCGGAAAAATGTTGAAAAGTTAGTGCAAAAGAAGGTTGTTTTTTTTTAAATAGGAAAGGTTGCACCTTGTCTCAGGTGAGCACCAAAAAACTGTTCAGGTCCACACACAGAGTCAGGCAGTAAGAAAGTTTTGATAGAAACAACATTCCTCTAGATTAGTGCCTGTCCCTAAAATAGTAGGATGACAGCAAAAAAGATATGAGCTTCTCTTGAGAACACAGATGGGCTTTGGAGGGGCATTAGACACAAGCCTTAATGCAAAGAACACATTACTTCAGTGTGAAATAATCTCAAAAGAGGTTCTCCCAGGAGAGACCTTTATTTAGAAATTAACTGTATTTTACATCAAGCAAATAGGAGGACTAAACAGCAAACAGTTGGCCAGAAGCACTGCTTGCTCCTCTCTGGATCATCTCTGTATCTGGTTACCAAGTTTCAGAGGTCCTTGTCCCAGCTCAGAAAGATCCTGCTACACATTTTACTGCATCTCATCCATCTCTCCTCTCTTAGGAAGGGAAGTCCTGCTTAGTGAGAAGGACCCTTATCACCATTTCCTAGTGAAATGTAAGAGAAGAAACCTTTAGTGAATGGAGACATCAGAGGTCTGTATGCCTTAAATTACAGCAACTACAGGGCATCGGCATGTCCTTCACTACCACAGCACTGCACACACTGCCAGCCCTGTCCAAAAGATCAGCAGCACTAGTGATGCAAGTCTCATGAGTGGAGTACCTCAGGGGATAATTAACACAGCTACAGACTGTCTGATCTGAAGGTGAACACTTATCTTTTTCCTTACCCTTAACCATCAGACTCCACCTTAGTCACATAAATAATGTGCCCAAAAGACTATGTGTGAAGTGTCATCCGAATTTTAAGCTGTATGTGGGACTCAAAGCAAATAAACTGCTCTGAATATTCTTTGCCTCAAAAGGTTTTTCTACTAGTGCTCAAGTTCTGCTTTTCTCCTCTTCTTCAGGTTCAGATACCCTGACATAAATCTATTCCTACACATGCCTCTGTACCTTATTACCTTTAAAACACACAGATTTTCTCCAGCTCTGACCTAGACCTGCAAGTGACCTCAAAGATTGCAGCTGCCACAGATCAGAGATACTGCCATACTGGTCTGGAATTCAATGTGAGATTTCGTATAATACTTCATATATGAGAAAATTCCTTCCCGTCCTCATTTGCTCCTCTCCCTTAGTTATCAGGTCCTGCAATGGGTCAGAATATTTCTCCACATTTGTTTCAGGTGAGCGAGAAGAAAAAGGAGATGCAGCTCTTCAGAGGGCCAGTAGCAGCTGCATGCCAGTCCTCGCACTCAGGCATGCACAGACAGAGTGGGGGCAGAAGTTTGACCTTGTAAATAAGTTATTTCATCAGGTATCTCAGCTGACCAGCTGGTACTGCCCAAAGAGAGACAGCATTGAGATCCCCATACTTCCATACTGACTGCACAGCTCCCATCTTAGATGGGCAAAGGGTGCTTTGCACTTCTCAGTTCTTTAAAAGGCAAATGGAAAACTGTCAAGTTAATGGGGAGATTTTGCGTGTGCTAATTATAGCACACAAAACTCTATTGCCTCTGCCCAAGGCTGGGTCACACTCTGTTGTTGCAAAGCTTCTGTTACTCTACTAATGCCTTTAATATAAGCTCCTATTAATTGTATATTCAACTTAATTCCTAAGCCAGCGTTACTGGATTGCACTAGCCAGGCAGCTGACTGTAATTACAGTGTGCTTATAGTGTGCTTAACCTGCATTTATAAAGCATGTTAATTCTCATGATTCTGTTTTAATTTGGTGCAGGATTGATAGCTTTTTGATTTTACTCCACAGATCAGATCTAGCATAAGCAGCAGCCAGGTAAATATACCATGCTATACAGCTAACGTGACTCGCTCTTGCTCTGGAAGGAGGTGATGGTGCTTCATCCTCCCTTGGGTAACTGGAACCACACTGTCCCTCCAGCATTCTGCAAGTTGTCTTTTTTTCTTGCATATACTGGCTTATTAGAAACCTTTTTTCCACAACAGCCACACAGTTAGAAGGCACAAAGAGGAAACCAGGGCAAACAGGAGCTCCCATGAATGTCACAGCTACTGAGGGATCTACAGCCTTCAAAAAGTTTCCCTATCCATGAAGCCCCATAGATCCAGGCCACTAAGCAATATTTAAGCAATTCTAGAAAATAAATTAAGGATTTCCTCACTGGTTTCAGACCAGGTCTGAACTCTACAGATCAAAGGAAACACTACTTTGTCCATTTGCTTTTTTGACTATACTGAAAACCTCAGAGAAACACGATAAAATACACCATGTTGCATAAATTGGGAGAGAAGCCAATACCTCATTTACTCCATTGGCTGTCAGCCATATGAATTGCCATTCTGGAATGACTTAAGAGCACTGAGGCATACAAGTCTTCCTGGTGCTACTGCCATGAGCTATAATAGGATCAGGGTGCACACTACTTATATGCTACAGAGGACAATATGAGGGTGGGCCACACACAACTGAGATGTGTTCAAACTTCAGGATAACAATTGTGGTTTGGCTCTATCCAGGAGTGTCTCCACTTCCCTGACACTGCAATTAGCTCCTGCCTACAAAAGTTCTCCTCGCTAAGAAACTCTCTTCACAGCAGGTCCTGTTTTACCTTCCCTTCTCCCCCACCCTCCTCTTGGTTGTTCAGGAAATAATATATAGCAAGTAGACAAAGTCCTACGGGGAGACACTAGAACAATTAGTGATCTGCATACTGTGAAAGAAGAAAATGTGGTGTTTCCTCTGAAGAAAATTTAAGGAAGGTATTGAAGATGGAAAATGCTGCTGAAAGAGGCAAGTGAATTCATTTTATGATCAAGGAGTCCAGGCCATGAAGTAATGAACTTAAATTACAACAAGGATGGTTTAAATTAAATATCAAGAAAAATCTCTGCACTAAGAACAGTGGCATGTAAGAATTGGCTGGCAAGGGATCTTCCATTCTTCTCTTTTTTTTAAGAGCTGGTTAAGTAAACACCCATCTGGCACAGCATAGGTAAAGAGCAGCTCATTTTAAAGCATACAGGAAGGCCTAATGACTTCAGAGGATTTCTTATACCCACCTTTTCTAAGATCCTTTTAATCTTTATATTACCTTTCTTTGTGTGTCTATTTCTCTCTTACTAGCTTTTTCTTTGGCAAAACCAGTTTTAAATGGAAACATACACTCTTATAGAACTTAATACAAATATCCAATCTTTCGCTCATTTATATTTCCCTCTTGAAAAAGACATAAATAAAATCCCTCTGTTTATTCATATCTTATAAATATTTTCAAATCAAATTATTCTTTGAAATAAAGTGAACTTACATACAAAATGCTAACTTCCAATAATCTTCAAGGGGTTTCTTTAACGTTAGGTTTTCATGGAAAAGATCACCATTTCAGAAGACAGTTTTGAGCAAAAAGGACATAATCTTTGACTTATGTTTTCAAAAGAAAAAATAAACTTTGTAATTTGAAGTAGTGATTGCAGTGTTCCTTGTATGATTCCTTCTTGCCATTTCCTGCATTAAACTCCCTATTAACACAGCATTTTTATTTCTTTCCTTAGGTATTTTTCGAAAAACAAACGCCACCAAAATCTTTAAACTGAAAGTGTTTATATTATATATTAGACTACTGCCCATGCAGAAGAGCATGTTTAAACACATGCACCAGTAATAATATCTCAATTTTACAAATTCAGAACCTGTTTAATCTCTATTTAACAAAATCCAACCAGTGAAGCCCTCTGTCCCCAAATGCTGCTCTGCCTTTATCCCAACAGGCGGGCTCTGGGCTTCTCTGTCGATGTGATTATTGCTGTCCAAGTCTTTGCCTTTCTCCCAGGGCCATTCACTTTATGCAGGATGACTCATTAGCCCCTGTCCCTGGCAGGGAGCTGACATCCAATTAACCAGCTGACAGTCCTCCAGTGGCTCCCACTACTCCTCTAAGGCTCTGTTTACAAACACAGGCTGTTGTGTCCATAAAGGAGGGGAAGTTGAAAGTCCCCCTGCCAGGCCAGTTTGTTAAAAATCTTCAGAACCCTTTAAACAATACCTTTGTAGGGTAAAGATCAGACATCTTGCTTTCTGCAGGATGCAAGTCATCCTAATGGCTACATCTGCAATTGGCAGGAAAGGGAGCAGCAATTGGTATTGTAACAGGAGTGACATGACACAGGCCACAGTTTTAGCTGGGAAGGCAAAGGAAACCAGCAGATGAGAAAATATCACTGAATTCTATATGGGAACACACCTAAAGTGTTCATACGTAGTGATGTAAAGCTCCCTCCAACAAAGGACTTTTGAGTATAAAACTACAGGTGTCATAACTTCTGCACTAGGAAACAAGTCACTTTACCAACACAGAGTAAAGAAGTTCTGAGTCCCCCACATGCTCAAGGAGAAACACAGTGTTACTTGCAGAGAACACAGGTTTTCAGTTTGCAGGGTCTCACTACAGAGTGCTTCTGCCTTTGATCTGTGTGTGCTGGTCTCATTCATCAGCATTAGGAGTTCTGCTTAGATATTTTTTCCCCTTTTTGGCTAACTCCAGAGAAAGGTGCCCAGAAAACTACAATCACTGCTACTCAATTTCCATTTAGCACCAGCTAAACCAAATAATTGCTCCTATTCAGATAAAGGTCTGCCTCAGAGTAACAACTTCAAACTAAAGTCAGAAAAGCTCCTCCAAACTTGGCAGCTAGAAGATCTCTCTTGCAGCAAGTCAAAAGCTTGACTTCAAATTTACATGTTTCTCATTATTTAGTGTAATTTTAGGATCATGATCTAAATCCTAATATTCAACCTCAGCTTCCTTTCTGAGTTAGGCCCAAGACCACAAACTGATGCAATCAGTTTAAAATCTGAGCCAAATTCATTTGAATTTTTATAAACACAGTCTCATCTTTTTGAATAACCTGCAATTGCTACAAACCAAAGCAGCGACTGTTTTTTGCTGTGAGGAATGATAAAGCTACATCAGTAAGTTCTCAATGGTACTACACTGCTTCTCTGAGTGAAGAACAGAGCAGAGATGGATACCAAGAGAAACAGGGAAGTACCAAATTCTGGTTCTTATTTCCTCCAAAGCTGCTTTGCACCACACAGACATGCTTATAAGGTGTTACATTGAGATTAAGTGCTGATTTCATCAGATTTCTCTCTCATGCTATTAGAGTGATACAAATAAATTCTCAACAAATTCTTAAGCCTGAGCATTTAGTCTTGGTGCTTTTTTAAATGTATATATTACAACAGAGTTGCTGACATGGGGATTTCAGTAAGTAGTAAGTGTTCCTATCTGGTTATGTAGCAGGCAATGCTTTCAGCCAGAGAAGGTCCCCCCAGGCAAATACAAAGCAAGGCTTTGGTCAGAAATACACTGCAAGACCAGCTTTAACAGACTGAAAATTAATCCCTCCACCTCCTCTAGATGACTGTTAACCAAAGGTGAACATCTCAATAGCCTGAACCTGTAGTACAAGTTACATCAGTGCTCCCAACCTGCAGCAGTGCAGTCAACCAGGTGAACACAAACCATCCTCAGCAGCAGTACAAGGTCTCACAGGGACCTCTCACCTTCTGGTCCTCAACTCACCTGCAACATCCCCTCACAAAAGATAAGAAATAGATGAGGGACAGGCACTTATTTAGCATCAAAAATAATTTCTTATCTAAGCAGCTAATCACAGCTCAAAACACAGCCTCTGCTAAGAAAAGCTACTGCTGTATCTGGGCTAATTATGTTCCAAACCGTTGTGTACAGATCAACTTTACCCACTAATTAACTGTCCTAATTCATTACATTAGGAATGACAATGATAATTGCCATATACACTGTAGTAGGACACCAGAGCCACAAGCCAGCCAGCACAGAAGTGCATGACAGAATGTGAGCCATGGGCCTCTGTCACAGGCACTGGGCTGTGCTCCAGCTGCAGTCTCATAGGAAAATTAAGAGCCTTTTTCAAATTTAGATCACACTGCTCAGGGCTTTCAGGATTTTCAATTTATGAAAAACCCCAGAAATGGCAATTAAACCTTAAAATTATTTTTAAAATTTGTATAGAAATAGAATCACTCTTCCTGCAAACCACATATGCCCATGAAAAACAGTCTCTAACTACCTTGTTTTGAATCCCGTGGCATAGACCAATTCACCTTATGAAACACCAACAGATGGACAGAGACACCCTCCTCCCCCCTCTAGCTGGTATCAATTCCCATTAAGTACTCTCCTGTGTCCAGACTATGCATGCTGACCACTCAATGCAGACAAAATTGCAATCCACCTTGATTAACTTCCTAACAAGTTCTTTGCACCTCCCTTCTTGTTCCTCTACTAGTCACACACTCTCTCTCTCTCAAGTTTTCCCCTAATTAATTCCATATTAAGCACTGAAAATCTGCAGGGTCCTCTCAGACATCCCTTGTCCCTTTCTGCACGGACCCTCCGGGTCCCCAGTAGTAAGCCCACTGGTAAAAAGCTGACATCTGTGCAGCAGCTCACAGGCTGCAATTTCAGGTATAGCATGTGTTGCACCTTGAACTGCCTTCTCATTTCAGACCCCACCATTGAGACCAATTAAGAACAGAGCATACAAGGAGCTCACTGAGTGTCGCATGCTGGCTATAACCACAAGGACTTAGAGGCCACAAATCTATTATTACCAAGCTGTTCCTGACAACAGCATGCTGCCTCCTAACAAAAAGAATAGATTAAGATCAATCAAGTCTCCCTCTGGCTTGTCAGTGGGACTTTGGACCACACCTTCCACCCAAAACTTTCCTCTTCTCTTGCTTCTGAACACCTAGGCACCTCCAGGCTAACAAGGTGGCTGCTGAGTCAAGCGTGAGCTGAACCATATGTTCATAATTAGTTAACTTCTTGCTTTGTTGCTAGAAGCACTATCAATAAATCAGTGACAGCCCATAGTGGCCTTAGGAGATGCAACAAGCCACCTCCAGCCAGCACGGAGCCCTCCCCTCCACACAGACGACTGGCCGTATTTCATTCCAGCTGCGGCATTGTGCAGCGAATTAACTTTATCCTCAATTTAGAAAGCCAGCATGAAATCAAGAGACCTGAAGAAAAGAATAAAAAAGAAAGAAAAAGAGAGAGAAGAGAAAGGGGAGGGAGGAAAGGGAAAAATCCTGGCAAGTCAACTCAAAAAAACAGCCTGGTGAGTGACAGTCTATGGGGACGGTCTCACTTAACCCATTGCTGCAAGACTGGTTGCTGCCAGCACATGAACTTTCAAAGCCATTCTGCCTCGTATTCCCCAGCACAGTGGTCAAAGGTTCTTATCCCATGCTGAAGAGGGAACCCAGTGATGTAATTGTTTTTAAACTAGTCAAACATATCGTTAAGTAACAGCTTTGATAGTGGGTAAGGTGGAGCAAGGGTCAACAGCGACGCCAGGATGATGCCAGCTGGACATACTGTGAGTGCTCCACACTGCACTGTGTTCAAATGCATACTCAAGCAAACAGTGGTGTGAGAAACCAGGTATTTCCCCTGATTTGGAAAAGCACAGGGTAACTGTCACACTGTCTGGAATCAAGCCAAATTCCTTAGGGGCAATGGAGACCGCTGGAGACTCCTAGAAAACAGTCCACAACACCTCAATCCAGAGCCTGCCCATCAGAAAATACTCACGCCTCCATGTATTACAAAGTTACACAGGCAACCTGAACATCACTCACAACTAATTGCTGCAATGTCCAGAGTTAACCTCTACTGGGATCATTTTGCCTGCCTGGACGTTTACCTGAAACACACCCTGTGCTTGCAGTGCACCCACTCACAACTTTTATTTGGTTACAGGTGCACTTGGAAAGGTCCTTGCCATAAGGGAGAGTAAGTGCTATTGCCCTCCTGGGACTGATGGAGCTTGTGAAGATGCGATGAGAAAGGATTCCTTTCCCCTCTATTGCTCAGTTTCCCCCACCATCAAAACTTAAATCCAGCTGTAAGACCCCAAGTGAAGGCTCTCTGATTTACTCTGACGAACCTTCTTCATGTGCCTGGGTGGAAGCAGAGGGAGACATGCCAGCAAGCCCTCTAGTGTTCACCCACGGTATGCTTCTATAAAGCATTCTGGCATCCAGAAACGCATCCAGAAAACAAAGATGCTTTCAGCAATGAGCTATCCCCTCAAATTCATGATGCCAAAGCATATCTTTGAAAGAATGAAGTCTATAATCAGTGTTACTCTTTAAAATAAAACTGCAAGCAATTATAGAGGGCTATTCCTCAGTAAGAGTATCTAATGCAGCATCTTCCTCATCATACTTCTGGGGTAAACAAAGCAATAAAATTGAGTTATTGAAAGGCACTTTGCAGGCTAGCAGCCAACCAATATATTAGCACTGTGGGGTCTTTCATTTTCCCAGTGAAGCATTTTCTTCCACAGGGCCACACTCCTTTATGCCTGAGGCATCAGGTGTGCTTGCCCAGACTCTTCCATGTAGATTAGTATTTCCTGGGTAAGGGAGGTTATGGAGAGGTCTAAGCCCTATCACTCAACACAAAATTCCCTTGAAATCTGAGGAATCACAAAAGAACATCCAAGAGTGAATAGTAGCATCCCAGATTAAATTAGTTCATTACAAATGAACCTGTTATTTTTCAAACAACAATACACCTTTCTAGTTCTAAGAAGGAGGTCAGTGAACATTCACTTAAGCCAAGAAGGGCCCCAGTATACATGTCAGGAGGCTGCTGAGCTTCAGTGCTAGCCATAGATGGGAGACCAGTCATTGCAACTTCTGGGGATGGCAAGAAGTCTCATTTCTGTCTGACTAGAAAGAGAGAAAGGAAAGATGAAATGGAACCCAGAGTTGCTTCTGGGCAGCTCAATAGCTGCCATTTAAGTCTGGTCCTTCCAGTCACATCAGGAGACTTGGACACAAGAACTTTGAGTTTCCTCTCTGAAGCCTGCTCTGTTGCACCTCATCTTTCTTTCCCTGCCATACTATTACAGTTTGCAGTGGCATTGTAAAATTACAGTAAGGCATGGATGAATCCTGCTCCCTCATCCAGGAGCAGTTAAAAACCAAACACTTTCCTTGTTTCCTATTCACTCTCAGGCCTTTTTACACTGCTTTGGCACAGTACGAGGCTGCCAAATGGATATAAACCTCCTCCCACCCCTTTCTCCTCCAGGATAGCATAAAATATAACTGGATAAAAAAAAATCCTGCCTGCAGTTATTATCCACTGCACATCATTGCTACAAGGAACCCATGCTGCCATTGAAGTGTGTAAACTTTTGGTTAAAATTAAATTTCAGCAAAAATTCAGGAAAGAAAACAGCTCTGATGTATTTTGAATGGAATTCTTTTAAAAGGCTTTGGAATTTGGAAGACATTTACTCTTTTAATCCATTAAATCAAAATAATTGACAAAATCACAATGAAACATTTTGTTCCTTCCTAAAAACAAAAACCAAAGAGGGGAAAGAAAAAATCTCTCACAGAGAATTAAAAAGCATTCAGGTTTCATTCCAACGAGCTGGGCGTCAGGACCTCGGCATTCTTCAAGAAAAGAGATTATTGTCTCCAGCCAGCTCTGGTGTAAGCCTGTAAAATCCTCTGCCAATCTTTTAGATGAATTACCAGCCAACTAATTCCTTTTCATCACCAGTTCATCGAACACTACCTGCATGGACTAGGAGCTGGAAATTTCATGTATACAGATAGAGCTGTTTTACTAGGATATCTCCCCAGTGACATATTGTTTTAAGTTAGCCTTTGAAAAGTATGCACAAAAACCCTGACATCTTTGTCAGCTCGTGACAACAACATCCTTCACCTTCTGACCCCCAACACATTTACACACATCCTAGAATCTTTCATTATTGATTAAGGAAGGCAATGCCATACAGCTCTGCAATGAAGAGATGCCCTCACACATATTTACTCAGATCAGAGATCTCTGCCAAATGTCCCAACTGCCAGCCAAGAATGGAAAGTGCCCAGCTCTACACCCAAAGCGAGATGGAGGGAAGCCAGACTGCCAACTTGTGAGCCACAGCCAAGAGGAAAAGCACTATTAAATAGGTGAAGCCCAGTACATCAGTACATAGGTACTGACAGTATAGTTCACGTTGGAGGAGCTCACAGGCCAGGTTAGCAGGCAGATGCACACAGCAGTGGCTGATTAGACATGAGACCCCACTCGGCTCTGTATCTGGTCCCATGAAAATGGATTCTAATTTGGATTATACCCACGAGCTAAGCTTTTCTGGCAGGTCTCCCTGCAAAATAGTTTGACTTCAACAGAAAACACCATGGAGAAAAACATGGCTTTTCAGCAACACTGGTCTTTCTCTTGTAAAGATGCAACAATTTCCCCCAAACCATGATGGCCAACACTCATAACACAGTCAAGAAAAACTGTTTCTGCCATCTGTTACTTAACTATGGGACAACTTCAGTGCATTTGTTTACAATGCTGAATCACTTTTCTGGGTTGTAAAGGTTACTTAGCTACAGCATGGCAGCTCAGTTCAGTGGTAACCTCTGTATGGAGGAACATAAACACAGAAGCAGCATGCTGCTGATGCCAGAACAAGAATAGGCTTCGGTTCCAAAACTGCATCATGGTTTATATTAAAAACTCCCATCCAATTAACTCCCAAATCTCACAAAAAGTGAGATTAATTAATACTGCTCTTCTGGAGCCCTGTTTTTATAGCCAAGAACAAAGGGACTTACTTGGTATGGAACTATATGAGGACATTTTTTACTACAGATATGTAATAACCAAGAAGACACACCAGTCCTGATTGATAGATGAAGAACTGATACACCAAGACACAGAGCTTGACGCTAAATGGGTGTTCTGAAGTTTCAGGCATTTAAGTGCTGCCAGAAATAGAACATATTTCTCTTTCATACACCAATAAGACTGGCAACAGTAGAAGATTGCCACTTGCCATTTTCAGAACTCACCAGCTTGTCTAAAGCCAGCCCTGAGATCGGTACCTGTTTAGGACCTCGTTTTTTATGATACAATTCCAGTTGCTCAGAAACAAAGGGCAAGACATAGGCAATATATAGAAGCCTGGGATGAGTTATGAGAGAACACATGTACAGGATACTAAATCAATGCAACCAGGGTCCTTTTCAGACAGAAGATCAGTATACTCAGTAGAATCAATGAAAATATTCAAAAGAAAACTCCAGAATTATAAAAATCATTATTTATTTAATATCACAATGCTCTCACTCTCAATTACCTTCTACAAGCAGTGAATTCTATAAACATACTCTGTGTACATTAAATTTGCACTTTTTCCATTTGCATTTCCATTTCAGGAGATGATTCCTCATTCCTGTACCTAGGGGTATAATCAACTGCAATCTAGAGGACTATGAACAACAGAAATGGTCACCCACACTGCAAAATAGAAAAACAATTACACAAAGCCAGAAAAACATAGCATAGATTGCTGTTTATAACAAATGACAAGAACACAGGGTGAGACAGAAAAAGCTAAAGCCACAAATGTCCATAAATAAATTTAGATCAGAAATTAAGAGTAAAATTTTGAACAGACGAGTAAAAAGCAGTACCAGCATCACATGAACCAGCACTAGAGGGCTGGCACTGATGTTTTATGAATTGGCTGCCTAAAACCCTAAAAGTAAAAGATGGGATGACACATTAGTCCCCTATAGTCCTAAGAGTAGCTATCTGTGCTTTACCTAACAGAACTCCACAGCAGAGAACAACAGCTACATCCACAGGAGAGAACAAAGATTTGCTGTTAGCAGGGGTAGTAACAGACAGGTGAGCACTTGTGGACACAACACATGGCACAGATGTTATTCAAACATCTTCCTTACACACTTCATCTATAAGGATATTTATGTATAGAAGTGCCACTGCCTATGTATAAAAACTGCAACCGTTTCAGATAAATTCTATCAGATAATATCCATTGCTCAAATTAAGTTCCTACATCACTATAAAGTATTATTCTTTTCCATACATCTGCTAAAATATGGCTTGCTGCCTTGACAAAAACAACCCTTTTCTGAACCCAGACCATTAAGCACTAGTAATAACAAATTTCCTTCTAAGGCTCTACCAAAGAAAAATCAGAGCCAGTGTGTATAAGAAAACACAGGAACAAAATCACATACATCTTAAGTACATCCTGTGCCTTCATTTCAAACCAAAAGAAAGCGTTGAAGACACCACAAGAACTGCAGGTATGTAAAATATTCTCTATTCACTGACTCACCACTCTTGCTGTGCGAAAATGCAGATAAACTCAGAAAGGTGTTTTGCAGTTTTTCCATCTCGTAGTTTTCGTTTTGCTTCTTTCCAAATACTCATGAAACTCCAAGGTGCTAAAAAGTATCAACATGAAAGAGCTAGAGCCCAAGTGACGACTCAGTTTGACTAACTGCAATTTACAGCAAATAAAGCCCACAGGTGTATTCACTGCCAGCTGATGATTTCAAAACTAATTACTAGAGGGAGTGATGAAAAAGGTAAAGACTACCCTAAAATGTACTAGAAAGATATAACAGAGAAAGATTTGTCCATGCTTTTCTCTAAAACAATGATGTGTGTGGTCATCCATCTGAAAAACAGGTTAATGTCAACTGGAATATTCTCTAAAATAGATTTCCTGAGGTGTTTATGGTAGGGAAGATTGTAAAAGAACCTGCCTTCTTTTACCTAATAAGCAAAGGAAAAAGACAATATGTGACAGAGCTCTGCAAAGACATCAAGGCTGAACAGCAGAGAGGGAGATGAAGTGTCTAAACTAAAGCAAGAGTTTGGCACAAGGACAAAAGGGATTATACCTGCTATGAATACATTCAGACTGGAAACTAGAAAGTGTCTAGCCATCAGAGCTCAGGGTATGGTGCAGCCTCACAGTGGGAATAACATAAGGAAAATAACCTAATTAGTTTTAAGAGGGAGATTGAAAAGTTTAAGAATGTCTCAACAGCAGGGGACTGGATTTGGCAAGTGCCTTTTAGTCCTATGTTCAAGGAGGAAGACTGATCAGAGAAACAATCAGAACCTCTATCTGCATAAATTCCCTTTCAGAAACATTCTTACAAATCAGTCTCACCAGGTTTAATTTTTCACATCTTTAGTTCACAGACATCATCAGAGATTCACGCAAGTGCCAGATACCTGTGTGTACCTGACTATGGGTTAATATCTGGAGTTAGGAAGTGAGCCTCTATTTTGCCACTGATACACTTTAACCATTCTTAATAGGGATAAGAAGCACTGCAGGAATAATATGGCAGGATAAATGAATAGGATCTGAGGTGGGTTTGGACACCCACACAGATGTTGGCATGCAAAGTAACACATACTGTAACGGTAGTAAGTCTGGTGTGAAACTTCAATTAAATTATTTGTAAATATTATTATTTTTCTTCTCTGTACCATTCCTTCTGAGAGCCAGTTCATGATGATGCAAATGAAATTTTAATGCCATGTCTACACTAAAAAAGAGTAAAACCAGAAAAAATACTTTGTTGGGGTTTTTTTATTTATTTTAATCTGAAGGATTAGCTTCATCACTGTCATTTAAACAAGAAACTTCATAGAAATTACAAAAGAAATTATAGATACAAACAACATATATGAATTAACATACTTCAATACTCTTAAGTGCATTCCCAAAACTTCAGAAAAGAACAGCTATGACATTCAAAGTGAAATCCTATCTCCACTGATGCAATACTGTAGTCTTGATAAACATTTCACCATGGAACTTTATTTGCAGTTAACGAGGTGCATCATTATTACTGAGATGATAACTATAAGTAGGAGCTCTGAGACGGGTTGCCTCATATGAACAGGAAAAGAATTAGCAGATGACTGTTATTTAGTTTTGTTTTACTCTACACATCTTCTCCATGGACACCCCCTTGTCGTGGGGGAGAAGCTTGCGTGCCCTTATGAGGTTGTGAGCTGTGCTGGCGGT
>JAWWEE010000010.1:11114616-11181653 GCA_035221455.1 Xenops minutus | reverse complement strand
TTTTTAGCCACCAGCGTGCTTGTAGCAAGCGTGGGTAGAGCCCTTGTAAATCTTCATTCGCGAAGCCTAGCCATGAATGAACTCTACACATCGTTGTGAGATTGCTACTGTGACTTGAACCTCTTCCATCATCGTCTGTGACATTCATGCATGATTTTGCAAAATTAATCTTTCTCTCCTAAACCAACAGCATTTTTCTTTCCTTGCCAGTCACACAAAGGTTATATCCCCAAATCTACCAGGGCTCTGATTTGGGGGTCTTTTACCCCTGTACCACGTTTTACTCCACAGCATATCAACCTTGGTAGTGTGAGTTGACCTGAACTCCTTCAACTAAGAAAGCCAAGCCCTGTCAACCCCCCAACCAACATGGTACTAGCACTGCAGACACAACAATGGAGTGACCACAGGCTTTCTTCCTATTGGCTTTTCAGTCCCCAGAGTGTGCCCACGTCCCTCCCAGCACTTCTCAGAGGCACAGAGCACGCCTGAGACTGCAGAGCTCTGCCAGGAGGCAGCGGAGACAGAGCCACCAACACTGTGCCAGGCAAAGGGCCTGTCTGGGAGCAGCCAGCAATGCTGCTCCCACACCCAGGTCTGCACGAGGTGGGAAGGCAGCAAGCCCACCCTTTGTCCCATGGAGAATCTCAGAACTGTTAGGGTTGCAGGGCCATGTGGAGATCATCTTGTCCAAACCCCTGCCACGGCAGGGTCACCTGGCGCAGGTGACACACAAAGTGTCCAGGTGTCTCCGGAGAGGGAGAGTCCAAAAGCACCCTGGGCAGCCTGTTCCAGTGCTCTGCCACCCTCAGTGTAAAGTTCTTCCTCATGTTCAGGTGAAATTTGCTGTGTTTTAGTTTACAGCCACTGCTCCTTGTCCTGTTGCTGGGCACCACTGAAAAGAGTCTGGGACCATCCTCTTGGCACCCGCCTTCCAGGTATTTACTGGGATCCCCTCCGCCACCTCTACGCTAGACAGAGGCCCAGCTCCCTCAGTCTCTCCTCATAAGCGATGCACCAGCCCCTGACCACCTCCCTCGATGTGCTGTTCAGACACTCAGCTCTGCTCTCTCTGCCGCTGCCCCTGTCCCAATAGACGGGCGACATGGGGGGCACGCTCTGCTGGGGGGATCCCTTCCCTCCCCTTCCCCCACTGCACGCTCCCGCCCACCCGCCTCAGCCCTCCCGCGGCCTTACGGGCCCCTCCGCAGCCGAGAGCGGGGCAGGCCCGGCCCTGGGACGGCCCCGTCCGGCTCCCCCCTCGCCGTGCCCGCCATGCCCGCCGTGCCCGCGCGCGGTGATGACGTCACCGCGGGCAGCCCCGCCATGGCGGCCGGCCCGGCTCCGTGCCCGGGGCTGGGCGGGCCCCCAGCGGCGGTCGCGCCTCGCCCGGCCCGGCTCAGGGCCCGTCCGGCCTGCCCGCCCAGCGCCTCTCCGGTTCGGCCTGCCCCGGGCCCCTCCCCGGGCCAGCGGGGTTCGCCTGAGGTGTGCCCGGGGCCGCGGAGCCGCCGCCGCCTCCGCGCCCCGCGGAGACAGAGGGGCCAGAGCCGGCGCAGGAGCTGCGCGGGGCCTTGGCGCGGGTGCGGTGTCAGTGTCAGTGTTGCTTGTTCGCCAGCAGATCCCCGCTACGCTCCACGCAGCCATGCGGGAAAGGGGCTGGCATCAGAGCAGATACCAGAGCTGCGGTCTAGGGATGCTGAAGGGAGAGGTGCCGAGCTGGGGTTTAAGGATGCTGAAGGGAGATCCAAGGCACTGTGGGCATGGCACGTGAGGCCTTTTTAAAACGCCTCTGTTGGAAAAAAAACATAAGGCAGGAGATGGCAGTAGTTTAATTTGGCAAAGCTGCCAGTGTACCTTGGGCAGCAACCTAGGAAAGTACACCAACAATAAAAGACTGTAAGGCAAATGCCTCTCATGTTTTTTCTTGTCTCTGAGGCTTGCTAAGGGGGGAACAGCACTGAGCATCTTCCAGGGGAGAAATAAAACAGCATCCCACATGCCAGTGTGGCCTGCCCTCGATCCAGCCTCACCCTCCCTGGCTGCGGATCGTGACTGCAGACAGGTCAAGTTGCCACCTTGAATAGCCCTTGCCATGGCAGGGGGCTGGATCCTGACTGAACCACTGCTCTGCTTTTGAGTGTATTCCCACCATCCCCTGCACTATTCAAAGACAGACACTCAGTGAAGGGTTTTGTTTTAATGTTGTGAAAAACAAGCCTGTTCATGGATTTTGATTGCTGTGGAAATCTGATGTGAATTAGAAGAAACTATATGCAGATAATCTCTCACACCTGTGTATGGCTTTTGCCACATTATCCTTTATGATAGTAAATCTTACACCACTGTCACAGCATTTATGTCCTGAGATCTTCTGGGAGCTGGGGCTTGGCAGAAAACATTCCCAATATAGTGAGACATTTGCAGGGGCTTGTCATTATAGGCTGTGTTGTTCTGAAACCTGTATTTTCTTCTTCAATATTGTCCACAGAAGTGCTCTGAATCATATTTGTTTCTACACACCTCTGGGAAGCTGGGCAAAACCCGCTCCCTCAGCCAGGCATGTTGGACAAACTTGTTTATTCCTGCTGGATTTTACAACCACAAACAAAGCATAGAAACAAAACAAAACAAATCAAAAAACTCAGCAGCAACACCAGCAGCCCTGCTCTGAACATGTGGGATGCTTCCCTGGATCCCTATTCATTTCCTGGAGTGAAACTCAGACACACCAGTTCACTGCTGTCCTGAAGTGTGTGGAAGCTTTTTTTTTCCCTCTCCCTCCTTTTCTTTTCCCTCCTTCCTTGTGTTGATTTGTGGGACCAGAATGACTTTGATTTCAGCAAGTTTGCTGTTTATTCACGTCACAAGTTTGACAGCTTTACACCAAATCAGATTGCTGGGTTTCAGGAGAGCTCTGAGGCGTCACTGGGAGCTCCTTTAGATTAAACTCGCCTCCCCGGTCTCCCCCCTCTCCCCCTCCTTCAGAGCCATTTAAACCTCTCTGGGGCTTTAACAGAAACGTGCTCCCAAGACCTGCCACTAATATGGTAAGTGCTCTTTGCATTTCTCTCGACCTCGAGGCAGAAAAGCAGAAGCTGGTCTCTTTGCCTTGAGGGCTTGTAGTACATTTTGTGCCCTCTTTAAGATGGGTTAAAAATAGGGCTTTCCTCTACCTGCAAGAGCAGTCTCTGCTGCTGTGCTTTCCCATGGGTGAGCAGATTCCCTGACTGGAGCTCCAAGCTCTGCCGTTGCCTTGCAGAGATTTAGAGCTGCTGCAGATGGGGTTTATTTGGAGGAGGGGAAAAAGGGTGAATCCAGAGACAACCCCAGGCTTTGCGGTCTGGGACTCCTGCAGAACTGCAGGGGCAGAAGAGAGTGCGAGCAGCCAGGAGGTGACTCTGCTGGCTTTGTGCTGCTGCCTGGGAGCCGAATCAAACCCCCAAGGTGGCAGGAACGGTCTGGCCAAGGACAGCCCGAGACCTCCCTTCACCCTAAACCCACTCAGCACCGTAGTATTTCCCGAGGGGCTGCAGGAAGCGCAGCCAGCTCCCTGGCACAGCCCTGCCCGGCGCCCCTGTGCCGCAGGGACGCGGCTGTGCCCGCGGCCGGAGCGGGAGCGGGGCCGTGCGGTGTCCCGGGCGGGGAGGAGCTGGGGGCGCGGGCAGCGGGGCCGGGGCTGGAGCTCCCCCGGGGCAGGCGGCGCCTGGCACCTGAGCACTGCCCGGGACGGGCACCTGAGCGAGGGCAGCGCTGCCCGGCCGGGACAGGGGCGATGGCAGCGCTGCCCCGCCGACACCGCGTCCCGTCGGGGCGCGCCGGCGGCCGGGGAGGCAGCACCGCCGTCCCCCGGCGGGCGCCCCATCGGCTCGGCCCTTCCCTCCGCAGAGCAGCGGCCGGCCGTGCCCGCAGCCGGACCTCGCCGCGCCCCCGCGCTGCGCCTACCCCTGGCCCGCCCCCGCCGGAGTTTCCACGGAGACCTGGGCCGCCGTCCGCGCCGCGGAGCCGCCGCCGAGCCCGGCTGAGTGGGTGCCGGCGGCGGGGACAGCCGCGGGCCGCCCGCAGCCCCGCAGCGCTGAGCGCGCCTCTGCCCCCCCGGGCCGGCTCTGCAGCCCGCAGCTCGGCGCCCAGGACCTGGCGTGGCACGGGGACCAGCTGTCCTCCCAGCTCTACAGAAACAAGCAGGTAAAGGCTCCAAGCCCCGCAGCAACCCCGGGTGCACCCCACGACCTTCCTGAACTTTGGAGCACGTTTCGCACCTTCTGGGTTGGTTTGTGGCACGTTTCCCTCTCGCTGGCGCGGTTGCGGGAAATGACAGAAAACCCCTTTATTTGTTCCTTGCTTGAAGTATTCGTCTCCCCTATGTTCCCTGAGAAGTTGGAACAACTGTTGTGGGGTTCCCTATGCATCCCTCCTCTCCTACAGCACATTTCACCAGCAGCCTTGGTGCTAGAGAAGACCAGGAGCACGACCAGGGGTTCCTCAGGCTCTGATGGTGCTGTTGGACAACAATATATAGTGTGTGTCTGCCTGATTCCACCAGGTTTAACTTCATTAGAAGTGATTCCACCAGAATTGCCTAATTCCATAGAGGATCAACCGTTTTGACCAACAAGGATTTCCTTGTTACTTTATTTTCTCTCATCTTTCCTTTTTTTTTTTGTAAATCCCAACCAGGGGCAGGAGAAAATCTGAACAGCCCTAGGTGAAGGAACTCCACACTGATGACCCTGATCAAGTACTTGGAGTGATGTTTTGATACAGTGAAGTCAATGAAAATTCATTTATTAACTTAAACATCAACCCTAGTTCCAGACTTCAATGTACTTGTTTCTTTGGCTCTACCTCAATCATTTAAGACTGTGCCTGAAAGCCTATGCTCAGCAGGTGCCTGGGATCCTTAGCAGAAGATCCTTTGTCCTTCTAAGGAAGCAGAAGCCTCCAAAGCTATGATTAGGGGACAGAAATCTGTCTATAAACACGTAGATTTTCCATGGAAAAATGTTAGACATTTGCCATTCCTGTTCACCTCCAGGGAGCAGGGTTTATATCAGTTCTGTGTATGTACCAGGACTAGCACAGTATAGTCCAGAATTGAAGGGATAACTGCATACTACTGTATCATAAAGAATGGCAACTGCATCTTCCTCTTCTGCACTCTATCCCCTAAATTGTTAGTCTGCAACTCCTCCTTTTTTTGCACCAGACAACTATACATGGGAATGGGGGGTGCAAAGGGATGGTTACTGCCTCTCAGACTGAGATCCTGCAGCTGCTGTCATGCCCGTGACAGTTCCTGGCTGCTCACAGGGCTACCTGTAATTCTATTTTCTATTATTATTCTGTGGTTACAGTGTTTTTCAGAGTAATCTTCTCAAACACTCGCTAAAGATTAAAGGAAGTCAAAAGTGAAAACTGAACATTCATGCCACTTAGATTTATAGAGACAGGAGGCTGGAGGGGGTGTGTTGAGCTCACAAAGCAAATACTCAGATCATCAAATCCAAGCAGCCTGTACCATAGGGCAATTGCTATTAAGTTACAGAGTCAACATCTATTCATCAGTATCTCTATTCCACAGCTTCAAGATACTTTGCTTCAGAAGGAAGAGGAACTTGCTAGGTTACATGAAGAAAATAATAACCTCCGACAATACCTGAATTCTGCCTTGATTAAGTGTTTAGAAGAAAAAGCCAAGGTATTGTGTTCCAACGTGTTGTGTAGATGTGTGCAGAAGGAACAGGTTAAGTAGGTACAGGCCATTAAAATATATGGAAAATCAAAGAGTGTAGACAACCTGCAGTGTGAGATTTAACTTTGTAGAGCTGCCAAATCAACGGTCGTGGATCTAAAGTGATGGTTTCCCCCAGGAATGACATCCTATCAGGTCTGACTGTGGAGACAGTGTAGCCCATGGCATAGTTAAGTTTAGTTTATTACTTTGCTACAAGTAAATTAAGATTATAAGCAAGGTAAAATTATTCCAGCTAATGCCTTTTCTTTCAGCAAAAAGATCAAATTTGAATACATATTTCCTTAATGTGTGTGTTCTGCCAGTTATCCCTTTGGTAAGAATTTTTTTGCTTTTTTTAAGTTTTCAGTGATTTCTGTTTTATATTTTGTTTTGTTTGATTTTCCATTGTTATGTTTTTGTTTTATTAGTTTACATTAGAATACTGAACTATATTTTTTTCCAATTTATTAATTAAAAAGTTGTGGAGTTGTTTTAAAGGTATAATACAAAATTAAATATTCCACATTGGATGAAGCATTCTGTTAGACTGTTTTGATTCTTTGCCTCTCATCTTAAAAAAATAAAGATAATTGTTTCTTGTCACCTTAACAACATTTTCTGCTATCCAGTCTTGCCCGTGAAATTGAACTATTGATTATTTGCTCAACTCTTTGGATTGAGCATGAGGTGAAAAAGAAAGTAAAAAGTAGGAGACTTTCCTTTTCCATCCTGTTATGAGTTAATAGTGTGACATGTCCTCCTGCTACTGCCCACTGCTCCCAGCAGTAGAAAAAGTCTCCTTCAGTGGACACAGCAGGGAGACATAGCCATCCTCGTGTCATGGGGAGAAGGGTCCAGTGTGAGACCATCACAGCAGGTGTCTGAGCAGTTACTTCATGATATGGTGGGGAGCTTCCTACTGAATTCTTGCCTTCCCTTTGACCACCTCTGGATGCCTGAAGAGCCCTTGTCCTGGGATAATGAAAACTGAGGAGAATCAGTGAGTGCATCACCACTCAGTCTGCTTCTCTGAGCACTCCCTGGTTGGGACCACACCTGTCCCAGTATCACTTACTTTCGCATCCTCCCTCCCTCCTTGTCCAGCTGCCGCTTTGCCCCCATATCCCAGACGTGCCGTACGGCCAGGAGGGAGCGCATGTTTCACACCATGCTGAGTGAGAATGCCATCAAAGCACAGGCCTTGTTGACATGGTCAAATTTTTCACCGTCAGGGCCTGGATTGATGCAGACACTGTACAGACACAAAATAGTCATATCCATATGTTTAAGCACAAGCTGGAAGAAAAAGTTTCTTTTATAGGGACAGTAGTAACCATCTTGCACATCTGAAACCTGAGGTCAGAAACATGTTGCTTTCAGGTATCTAGAAATTCAGATTTAAATCTTCTCTCTCCACCTTGCTTATTTTTTTTTTTTTTAAATAGAAACTGCTATCCTGCCATGGACAGAAAACCTGTGCTATTCTCAAAAGTGCCAAGAGGAGATTAAAAGAGGACTATTGCTTTGTTCCTCAAGAAACTCCTCATGCTTCCAAAGCTAGAAGGAACCTCTTTAATGAATTCTCTGCCTGTGAAGAGCAAGCCAGCCCTGCTGTGGACAGCTGGGTCTTGCAGACCTTAGGATTAAAAGATGTCAACACCATTGATGAAACTTCAGCTAACTACAGTGCCCTGTCCTCAGACCTTGGAAAAAACACATACTGCCTGAGCCCTGGTGAAGCAATACACTATGACCACAGTGAAGGAGCAGCAGCAGCGTTTAGCTGCAGCCACGTGCCTCCAGCTAACAGCAGCACCCTTCCATGCAGTGAGGACTCTCCTTTCCTTACTCAGTTTTCTTCAGCACCATGCATCCCCTCAGCAGTGCCAAGTGTTTCCTCCCTCCCAGCATATGGGTTGCCTTATTTGACTGGTGATTTGTCACCCAACAAGACTGAAGTGGCCTTCACGACATCTCTAAGTCCTCACCGCAATGTGAGGACGCACACCTTTCACCAAGGACAAGCCTTTGTGCGCAGGGATGACGATGGAGGATGGAGATTCACCTGGGTGCCCAAGGAAGCTGAGTAAGGCACCTGGATCAAGGGTCAGCCATAGGGGATGTAGGAGACACACTCCACCTTGTGCACGAGACAGGTTCAGGCATAAAAACTGAGCCCTTCTGGGTTTTGTTAAATGCTACTCTGTTACTTACCCACAACTTATTCCCTCCCAGATTTTCACAAGTGAGACTCCAGATTGCACTTGGACAATTATCTGCCCCAGGCCAAATGTGCAAATTGGATTCCCTTCTCTTGTGCCTGTGTTGAGATACCTGCTTTTACTTACTTCCTGGTTTTTCTATGATCAGCTATTCCTTGTCACTGGTAGTTTCCAGGCTGGAGTGCTTTCAGCTTTGATGATCACTCTCATGTGCACCAAACTAGAAAGCATTTTGGAAATACAGTTGGGAAATAGCACCTCTCTCATAGATATCCACAGATAACAAAAGAGGCATAGGTTGGAAGCTGAGAATAAACAGTTTCTAAGTGATTTTTGTCTCTGTTGACTACACAGATTGCCTTGAATTTAGCAAGTACCCCTGGTTGCCTTATGTGCTACACAAGGCTGACCTACCTGCAGGTTCCATGGTGCTGTCATATTCTTTGATGATGCCTCAAAATGAGCAGGATTTGCTTCCATTGCCTGGCAGCTAACTAGTTACTAGTGATTCAGCAAGTCCAAAGGATCTTCCTAAGGTGAGATTAAAAAACTAATATGTTTACTAATATGTTTTAAAGATATTTCATCTGTCAGATAAAGGGAGTTTACATTTGGGGAGGCAGTACCACTTAGTAGTCAGAGTGGGTCTTTGGGAACCATGACCTTCAGTGCCGGGTCTTGCCTCTCCATATCTCTGCCAGGGAGCAGTGGGCTCCAGGTAAGACTATCAGTACTTTGAGAATGCTTTAAACTCTCTGGAGAGAAGGTGCTCTAGCACTGCACAGGACTTGACTTTTAGTAATGCTACTAACAATATGAAGTTAACAGATATGAAGGAACCTCACCAGCACCATTTTGTGTTACCTTTATTTTCTGTTTTACAGTAGTTTGGTGCCTAAGTATTTGAAATAGATTGATTTGGTTATTCTTCCTTTCAGAATGGCATCAGTGACATTAAGGACTTAAGTAAAAATAACCATAGTTGAAGATTTTCTTCCAGTGTCTTACTTTCCTGTAGAAAAATAGATGTTTTTCTATTTTACAGGATAAAAATGTCTCCTAAATAGCCTGTTGCACCTTAGAACTGCAATATTTGACATAGCCCATTAGGAGCAACAATGATTTCCCAAAAGACTTTTAAGTAAACAAACTCTGTTTCTGGGCAGTTACTTTAAAGAAACTGTGGCACACCTCCAGAATAGGCAATTAGAAAGCATTGGTTTTAGACATTATTGGACTGGATTAAAAAAAACAACCAACCAAAAAGAAACCCCAAACCAACCACAAACCCACACAACAAGCACCACAAAAAAAAAAAAAACAACGACAACAAAAAACCCTCAAACCCCAAAACAATGCACATGGAATAAATACAAGTATTTGTCTGGAGGTTTGTTGTAGTCCATAAAATTGTGGCCAGCTGATGAAGACTAATCAGACAAGACCACTGTTTCTGTAGCACTTTTTGCTTTTCAGTGAAAACAAATCTCCTCTTATCCCACTCTATAAGATAGCACTGAAGAAAATATTCCTGTTGCTGGAGTTTTTATTGGAGTATGCGGCAGTGTAGAAAATACCTAACCTTAATATGAGTGTGTGATGGGACACCCTGGTATATGTGATGTGGGGAGTGATCAGCATGCTGGGAATAGACAGTGTGGCCAGAGAATTACACCCAATACAGCTGTAGATGCCACATCTTTCAAAACAACTGTAAAATATAAGTAGAGAAGCACCTGTATTATGTTTGCAAACACTATTGAATGCTATTATTTACCAATTTCAATGCCAATTGAAATTCAATTTCAATCCCAATAGGGAGTTAGCAGTAGTAACAAGTACATTTGTCCTGTTGGCAAATATTAAATCAGGTTTTTTTCTCTGAAGAAAGAGAAAGAGCTTTCCATTTGTTTGACATTTCCTTTCCACATTTTTATATAACTGCATGTGAGAACTTCTCCTGCAGACAGCCAAAACAAAAGTGGCAGATCTTTGGTACAATCCTGAAGTAGGGTTTCAGTAGGAGCAAACTAATGCTTCAACCTTTTCCAGCCTTTTGTAAAGGGGTGGTTATGCCCTTGTCTCATAGCAAATAGATTATGGATATAAAGGATTAATTTACCTGAATGAATCCTCTTCTTTTCCTGTGGGTTCCTGAATTTTACTTTGTATGAAGGAATGGTGTCCTGTAGGGGGGATTTCTATCTGAGCCTGACTTACTAGAATTTATTTGGATAGAGGATCCCATGATGCTGCTCATATCAGCTGATGGGTGCTCCTGACCTGCACGTGCAAACTTAAAATTCTGGTGTATACAACTGCTTGAGCAAAGGTCTGTGTTAATAATGCTGCTGATCACTGGAGCAGAGGGAGCACACAGGAAAGAAAACAGAAAAATCTACAAAGCATTTTAATATACAACTAAGGGTGATTTGTTTTTCCCTGACAGCATCATTTGAGCTAGTATTGCCTGAGTTATCATGGAGTACAGTAAAAACAAGCTACTGTGTCTAACACCAACACACAAGCAAGTCAGCCCAGTGACCAAACCATTCCTTTAGATAAATACCACTCCTATTGCCAAAAGAAAGCCATTACTCAGCATACTTCACTTTAAACTGTCTGGTTCCTCTGAAGATCCTACATTCCTGCAGGTATAATAGGTGTGGAAAATGAATAAGAGACTGAAGGCATCTCATAACAGATTACTGTCAAGTGATGGGATATGAGGACAGTTGCTGACTGGGCTACTGCTGGTTTGACATGTTAATTTGACCTCCCGTGTCCCCATGATTTTCTTGGGCCTGAAAGCAGTGAAGCTGCATTAATGCAGTGCTGGCTCCAGCTTATGTGCTTTTACCTCTTGGTGGGGCTCATGACCTTCAGTGTAGGCTCGGGCTGGAGCAGCAACACTGCTACTAACTTGCATCCAAATCCCACTCCTCAATATGTAGGCACACACTGTAGCTGTTCCCTAGATTGAACCTCTGAAAATAAGCCATGGAAACAGAGGCTAACACACCATTTTTTCCCTAATGAGATAAAAATCTGGAAAGTACTTGCTTTTGATTATTGTCCAGTTTGCATTGCAGTTCTTTGGCCTGCAAAGATGTGGGAGAGAAGGTCTTGCCTGTACAAACTCTGTATGAGGCTTTGAAAAGAGTGTTCAGCCTTGCTTTGTGCCTGATCCTCCATGTTTGTCCTTTTGTATCCATTCCCAGCGGATGAAACAGAGTCAAAGCTACCCCTCCTGGTAATGGAATGTGTGAGGTAAAACCCAGGGAAGCCAGGGAACTATGACATATTCCTGTACCCCAGAGGTAGCTAAAAATCAGTGGGAATGAAGGCAAAAAGTGGAAACAAAATACAGTTCTTCATACAGCCATTACAACTATATAGCCAGGAGATAGCAAAGACAAGTTTCAGCTTAGTACTGTACTTCTAACTTAAAAAAATAAATCAGGCAGCTGGAATAGAAGGGGAGGAGGCAGAAGTTCCAGGTTCTGTTACTGCCTCTGGTATTGCATTTAGTTTCTGAGCTTTGGTTTCTATGGAATCCATCATCAGACCAGCTCATACTATTTAATAAAACATGATTCTTGCTGCTGCAAACTCCAAGAGAAGTTCCCTTTTGGCAAGGAAAAGTACCAGGCCCGTACAATTCCAGGAACAGCCAAGGGGCCTTGGGAGGTTCTTTGAGCAGCTGTGAACTTCATTGTCTGTAAATATCCATCTTGCATTAACATAATTTGTTTTACTTTTTTTTATTTGAAGTTTGTTTTCTTTCTTATGTGAATGTAACATGTGCAGCCACACATTTTAAAACAACCCATGATTCTAGAAAGGTATACTAACAGAAATGGAAGTTAATTTAACACTTAATATGTTGATGTTTATGATTTTTGTGATTGAAAAAGGCCATAATTATAGGTAAGTGTCAATTTTACCAGTGTCACTAAGTTATGTCTAATAAAACTTAACATCTAATTGATGCAATTCTTGCTGCCCACTTTAGCATCAATTAAACTATGCAGCTGTTGCTCATGCTGCACAGCACCACACCTGGCACCTACACAGCTCTCCAGGTTGAGAGGAAGCCTCATTTCCTGCAAGCACAAGTGTCCACACATCGACATGCAATTTTTTTTTATGATAATATACCTAAATATATTAACAGCCACCGGTGTGCTCATTTCAGTCTGGACTTGCACAGCATATTACAGTGATCCATTATTGCTTTCACTCAGAAATAGATGCCATACTACAAAATGGTGAGGACAGAGAGAAGTATTGTGCTTTTTGTCTGTTATTTTTGCAGCATCTGGCCCTCTCACTTAATAGACTTCCACCTTCTTTCTTAGGCAGCCGAACATCCTGATCCAGGGCAACCTGATTCATCATAGTACTCTGGGTGCTCCTGATTTTGACTCTGAAATTATAAGGTGACACTGAGGTGTCACATAAAGAGACTGAAGATGAGAGAGAAAAACATGACTAAAGAATTCAAAGCTCTAGTCAGCTCTGCTTGACAACAAAGTAAAGCTGTGTTAGTTATTAACTTTCCCTTCTGATCATGAGCAGGTTTGTTAGTAACCATGCACCAGCTGGGGTGAGAGGGATTTTTTCATTGGAATGGAAATTGCCTATTGCATATAGAGAGATACAAAGTGAGCCTTCCTTAATCTCTTTTTCCCTCATCTAGAAACCACAATAAGTCTATGAGATGATTCATAAACACTCTGGCCTGTTGCCGGGTAGCTGACATCCTGTCATAAAGAGAGAGAAGTCTATAAATAATTTGTGGAATGAGCTGAGATTCACCTAAAATGCTCTCTCTCCAGTCATTTCTCTGCTTCATTAGTTGTGCATCACTGAATTATTTCAAGGCTAAATACTTAGACACAGTGCAGCCCAAGAAAGTCAGTATAATAATGAGGCACAAGGAACAGATAATAAAAATCAATATGAGCATTAAGAGCTGGAACATCTGAGGTCCCCATTTCCTCCAATTTTTTTTAAAAAAATAATCTCACTCAAACTGGCTGTAATACTGGTATGGATAGCTGAAACTCCCAACAATTATTGCCTCAGAAGCTGTTACCAGTCAAAGATCACTCTAACCATTTACTAAACAGTGTTTGCATCTTCCACTGTGACATTTTTCCCTGCTAGTGATCACAGAACACCGGGTCAGGAACTAGGAGCTATGTGACACTTTCAGGGGCACAAAATATGTCATTACATGAGCTATAATGCAGGCCAAGAATCCCAGCTTCCAGGCCTAACAGCACATCAGAGAGTTCAAATGTGCTGTCAATGTCCCAGCTGTGCCCCCAAAGCCCCAGCTGTGAGGATCGCGGCAGCCACGCCGCCAAAGCCCCAGCAGTGCAGCTGCACAAGCAGAGGTGTAGAAGGATGCTGATTTTCACTGTGGGGCTGAGGCCCAAGGCTTTCACAGCTGGGGGCTTCACCTGAGGGTGTTTCAGTGCACATCTGTGCACTCTGTGGCCACGGAGCCCCGGCTGGGTCGCTCCGCAGCCGCGGCCCTGGCCAGGGTCCTGAAACAGCCGCTCGGCCCCGGGGCGGGGGTGCGACAGCACCAGGGCGAGCAGGAGTCCCCACCAGAGAGAGATCCTAAATAACGGACCCAAATGTTGCGCGACCCGCAAGGGGTAAGGTGGAACAGCCCTGTGCAGTCACCAGCAGCCACCAGTGCTCGGAGAACCCTGTAGCACATGATGGTGTTTGGTTAGAAAAATTAGCTTTCTTTGATCTCGAGGTAATCTTTACCTGATAACACAGCTGGGGTCAAAGAGCTAGGGAGAAATGCTGTATTCGCAGAGCTGCATCCTTGGTAAACCTAACTGATACTTTACAGGTACAAACAGTGCTGGGCTTCTCTGCCCAGGCTGTGAGGTTGCTGGGGAGCAGGCAGGGTCATTTCAGACTATCCAACCACATATCACTGCATGTAGAGAAAGAGTCAACTGAAACGCTCCCCCTACCACTGCTATGAACTACAGTTTATCCTGGATACAGAATAAAGAGATTATCAACTGCCTCCCAGCTAGGACAGAGAAACCAAGAAAACTCTGCAACCTTTGAGAATAGCATCCTTTGTAACCTCCAAAGGCTGTATGTTTAATTAAGTGTCAAGTGTCAGGTATTGAGTTTGATTCTAAAGAAACATTTGTTGCTAGAGAATTAAAATAATCATCACTGTTATAGGATTGTGCAGACTATCGAGATAGGAATATGGGCTCTGTTACATTGGAGATCATATTCAAAATGTTAACCACTCTGTAGAGCATTCTGTTCTTATTTCCCCTGACTAGATTCCCCAATAGCCTCCCCCTGTTCTAAAAGGTTTTTCTAAGTTACACTATTATAAGTAAGACCTGATATATGTATATATAGTGTTTCTGGTTTTTCCCCAGCATCCACCCTGGAATTACAGAGATATAGATGCTAAAATGATGTTCAGTAATCAAGAGATAGAAAATAATTAGCACTACCTTTCCACTGCTCTGCTATTTTTTGCTCATCCAATCCCATTTGAAATCCACTAGTTCAAAATTACCTGACAATTTCAAATAATGATAAAAAAAAAAAAAGAGAAAAAAATCTGTGTTGATAGAAAGCTTTTATGCAGACTTTGGTTTTAAGAAAAGTTGACATCTCTTTGTTGTAGAACCCCACAATTGCAAGACACAAGCAACTTCTCTTTTTAAGAAATACACACTCCTGGCCAAGCCTAGACAAAATTCTCACCTGACAACAGTGTAAGCCAGGTCAGCTCATTCCCAAGCTCTGAATATTACTGTAAAACAAGAATCCAGCTCAGCAATAATCACACTTGGTTGTAGTTCTTGCATCTGCTTTGAACTCCAGTTCCCTCACTTGGATATAGAATTAAACAGAACAAATAGGAATGACAGAATCCCTTTGTGATTCAGAAAACAAGGCTCATTTTGTTTACCTGTGGATCATGAAGTATTTAGTGATACTTTTCTGCAAGTGAATTACTTGATTTAATGCTGGTAAGTATTATTCAAACCTGACAGCTTCAGTTTTCCACAGAGAGTGTTATTAGCCTGATATTTTTTCTTGCCTTCTTACCTGAAGCAATCAACAACACTGTTGTGCGAAAGATAACGTGTTCTTCCACTACAATTGCTTTATTTCAACAAAAATGTTTTTCTGAACTATGTGAATCATTTTTACAGTCTGTAAAAATTACACTAACCCACTGAAATCAGCATGACTTAGTCTGACCCATGAAAAACAAAATGGAGCTGAAAGAACTTTAAATTTCTTCTTAGTAAATTACCTTTTATCAGAAAGAAATATCATTACCTCAATGGCCCTGTGGCCATTTCAGAGGTATATAAACCTTTGCTACATATCTGTTAGCCATTCAATTACTAAGATCTTGATACTGTGTAAATATTTAACTACAATAGAGGATATAAATCAGAGAAAGTGATTCTGTTTCACATCACTGGTGGCAGTAAATCACAGGCTATTCAGACTACTGGGCTACACCCAAAGAAATGACTGAGCTGTGGATACAGGCAGACATTACCTAAAATTTCCTGTAAAGCAAGTCCTAATTTAATTAAGAATTCATAGGGAGAAGATTAGCAGTATACCACAACTCCAGAAACCTGAAGCGCTTCCAGTTATTTTTACTGTATCATTCAGGAAGGGAGAAGTTGCCAACATCCAACCTTTGGACTAATTTTCCAGAAGATGTGACTGGAAACATTAAAAGACTGTGAAAGCAAGTGCTACTAAGTTTGAACCCCTGGACATTGATGACACAGGCAGCAGAGAAAAGGAGTAGCTAGTAAATTCTGGACTCGTTCAATCAGATAGGTCTGAGTATAATTAGAGGCAGCAGCATGATGAAACACAAGACCAGTCAGCTCTTATCCAAGGGTTGATCCAGATTTCACTGTTATGACAAAGGTCCAGAAGCTGCCACAGAAACAGCAATCCTATGTGCTCTTACTTCAGAGATGTACTGCAAATTGAAAGACAGTCTTCCAGGTCTTGTCTTTTTCTGTGAGAATAACAACTGCAAAAACGCAATCTCATGCTCAGCTTTAACAATAGCCACCAGGGACTGAGTCACTGTCACCATTCTCCAGTGAACTGCCCCTGCAATACCCTCTCTTTGGCTTTCAGCTGTACAAGTCTTGGCACCAGCCCTGGGACCACAATATTGGGTCCCACTGCCTCATTTCTAAGAGACACCAATGCTGCTGCACATTGGTGATCTCTGTCAGGACTTGTTTATTATCAAATCCTTATTTCTGCCTGTGCCATCCTCTGCCATCAAAATAGTTCTGCCATAGGAGGAATTAGCATCATCCCAGGGGCTTACAGACCCCTGCTGCAGTCTTTAAATAGTTACCAAGGAGCCAGTGGGTCAGCCAGCTTGAGAAAATAGAGAAAATGGGATGCTTCTACCAGAAAAGCATGGGATGCTTCTGTCAGTAACATATCACTGTCCCAGGGCACTTCACTTAGAGCCTCTGCTTGTCCTTTGCTTTGCTTTGGAATGGGCACTTTAGCAGAGAGGAAGGCAAGGTCTGCTCACAAAAAGATAAAAAAAGGGTTTATTTCCATCCTTTTAGCCCTTAGGGTTTATCCTCCCTGCTCGCAGGACGCTTCCCCTCACCAGTGCCACCTGGTGGCATCTACAGAGCCGCACCAGGGGGGAGGAAGAGGAGGATAAACCAGAGGCTTATAACAAGTTGGAAAGTTCTGCAAGACACTATGACAGCAAAGAGGGCAGGTATAACCCACACACACACTTTTCCAAGCTGCATGGCCCCATCGGAGGCTGGTGACTGTGAATGTTAATCCACCTCAACAAGAATGAAAATTCTCTCTGCCTGCCCTCCTTCTCCACTTGGCCCATGTGCAGGTACAAGTGCAGCAAGTGACTGCAAGCCCCAGTGCATACAAAGAAGTCTTGTGCAGCATTATATTTTGGTTTTCTCTACTCTCCTTATGGCCTCCCCTGGCTAAAGTCAAAGAAACACTGAAAGCATCCAAGTAAACCAGTCTATTGCATTTTCACATCAGCTTAAAATGCTCTTCTTTGTGCCAAAAAAATGACAATCCACTGCAGAAACAGGCTTGCAGGATAGTTGTACTGAAGCTATTTGTTTCTTGAAAGGCGTGTTGGCAGGGGAACATATCTCCATGTTCTCCAGCCCAGTGCACCATACTGAGCACACAAAATCATAAGCATGATTCTGACAGAGTGCAGAGGGTGTCCCAGCAGGAATCTCTGCCATGGATACTTTCCTTCTACCATGGTCACCCTAAGACAGGTCAAATTAATTGCACCATAACTGAACAGCTGTGCAATAAAACCCATTCATAAGACAGAAACCCAAACATGTTTGCATGTTAACCACCCTGAGGGACAGGGCTGAACACCACAAACCACCCCAAGCTGAAGAGCTTTAGGGCTGGGTGAGTCACAACAGCCAGAGCCCTGAGCTGACAGCAGTGATTCAGCCCTCTTGTATGGCTTGAGCATAGTGGAGAGATGAGCAGAGAGACAAATAGACTGTCTGGGGCTGGCTGCAGCATGGCTGGAGAAAGGGGGTGTTCCTAGAATGTCATGGCTGCTCCTTAGCATATGAAAGTGATTTGTTCATAAAGAAGCAAACCCAGTATCTGCAACAGTTACGTTCTGCAACACTACCCATCCTCTGCCCTGCATATGAGCAGTTTAAGCCATTACAGCTACTTCAGTTCAGGCTGGAGCTCTTCACCCTCCTCTTCCCCAACAACATGCACACACAGTGAAAGAGAGAGGAGAGGCACAGAATTCCAGTGAAGAAAGGAAGAGAAAACTGAGTTATCCAGTAATGGCAACAGTGAATATTTACCATAATCATTAATTGTAATGTATTATTTGAACAGGTCAAGTCCTTCTGTAAAATCAAAAAGCAGAGGCTGAACATCAGCTCAGAGAATGGAATTAGTTGCTAAATTGCTTGTGAATAGTTTAGGAAAACCTGTTTTACAGATATTTGGGAAGTTTTAGAAGGATATAGTAGATATAAAAATATAACTATAATACTCTATGATAAGCTCATTCAGGCTATTGCCTGAATCCAAGCTAGGAGAGCTAACATGTGTAACAGGAAGCAGCAGTCAAAGCTGGAGCAATATTGGTATTTATTTCTTTCTTATTGATTTAATTTTCAGCCCACTCTGGAATTGGCTGTTCATTTCAGCATGGATGCACTTTGCTCTGCCAACTGCATTGTGCCTGCCAACATTTGTTGAGAAATAACAGGAGGTCACACATGGTGTCAAAAAAAAAATACCCCTGGCATAGCACATAGAAAAAGGCATTGTATTAGCAGCAATGAATTCAGACCTACTGATGGTGGAATTAATGAAATCCATGGCTGGAACTCTCTTTGCATCTCAATGGAGGCTACAACAAATAAAGAAAATGTACTGGCCACTAGCCCACAGGGTCAGCAAACCATGCCTGTCCAGGGCAGCTGGAAGTCCATTGCCTTCCCTGGCAGGCCCTGAAGTGGAGAATGGAATTAAAATGATGACCTAAAACCTCTCTTCTCTGACTCTAAGGCAACATGAAACCAAGAGACAGTGAAGCAAGGAGGTAAGTAATGCTCATGAAGTGAAAAGGGCATTGAATGTTGAAAGGCATTTGATTATTTTACTTTAGTTTTCTTAGTTTCTTAAGCTCTTTTTGATACAGCTAAGAGAGGGGGACATCTTTCTCTTTGATTCTTATTTTTCCTGAAGCAAAATTATCTTCTGAGAATCAGCATTTGCTGATGGGTCTTCTCTTCTCCCCTGAGTGGTTTCAAGTACTTTTTTGGAAACCCTTAGAGATACTTATGTTGGCCTTTGTCTTTCCATTATTTTTACATTAAGCAGAGACAACTAAGGATACATATATTTCAAGGTAAAGAAAACTCCTCTCAATAAAACAAACACTGCAACAAGGACTCAGGTTGTTGATGTCCATCCTTGGAGACAGTCAGAAGATGACTGGACAAGGCCCTGAACAACCCAATTCAACTTTGAAGTTACATCTTTGAGCTGGAAGTTGGATTAGAAAAATCAATGTAGGGTTTTTCTCTACCTTCAAATTTTCAGTATTTCAACAATTCTAAGTTCACACCTGAAGAGTCATCTCTTTATGTACTGTCTACCTGCAGGTAAAAATCAGTCATAATTCACCTGCCTTGGACTAGCCCTCATTAGGCAAAGCATGATACACCACTTTCCTTTTTCCTCTATAAAATAGGGCTATGGATTTTCTCATATATCCCCACATTTTCTTCCTTCTGACCTAATTCATTTGGGAGCAGAATTCAGAAAGTGCAGCTATTCCCTAGACATCTCAAAGCACAGCCATTTGTGGCTGTTTCTATATTAACCCAGCTGTGTGTTCATTCCTTTCAAAAGGATAATTCAGCTCCTACTGTTGTTTAAAATATAACTGGGTGCACCAAGTCAGACACATGCCAGTATCAAATCTTCTAGAAGAAATAGCCACTGATCAAAAAGACAATTAATTCCTTTCTCCTGGGGCATTTTAATGCAACTCTTTCATGTTTAATATTTAATATGAGTGGAATAATAGTTTGTCTCTTGCCATCCCCCATTAACACAGATCAGAGGCACCAGCTGCCTAGATCCCACTTAATACGTCCCAGTTGGTCACCCAACCAATAGATCCAACACTGGAAAACCCCTCTACAATTGGAAGCCTCTCCTCTCACACTGCTTTTAACAGGCTCTAGCTAACCACAGATACAAGACCTTACATTATGTCATAGTTCCATGAGAGCAAGAACTATAAGACTAACCACAGCTTTTTGCTCAGAAGTGAAGAGTTGTGTTCAGGATGACTAAAAGCAGTTTTACATCCTGACTCAAAATATGGTTTAAAAAGGTGCTGTAAGAGCTTACTCTGCAATTCCACTGTAATTTATCCCTTATACGAACCTGAGAAATCTGTTAATAACAATCTTGGCAACTAAATTTTGACTGATTCTCTCTAAAGCTAAGTTGAAAACAGGTGGTTCCATTTTCTTGAGCACTGACACCATAGCCTTTGTTTTCTTTTGGGAAAAAAAGTGGACAAGGAAAATTAAGAAGTTTTGTGTCAAAGGCTTTGAAGTAGGACATATTTGGCATGCATTTTATGTCTGAGGTGGAACTGTTTTCAAAATCAGTAGCATCAATTACATCCCCTCTCATCTGGAAGATCAAGCTGCCCACAGACAAAGGGCCCTGGAAGAATCAGTTTTACACAAAGACTATGCTTAAGCTGAACAAAAACTCTGCTTAATATGAACAAAAACATAGAGAAGAGACAATAATTAGCGATTTATGGATGTTCAGGTGTTTCTCCATGTTCTTAATCAGCTTGCAGTAGGGAAATGTTACTCATCAGCTCCAACCAAGTCAAGTGCCTGTGACCAGCAAATGAAGAGGGATTTGCCAGATAGTACCAATGATCTGGTCTTGGGGTTGAAACAGCTTTTTTAAGGTGGAGGGGGCAACCATGCATGTTGATAAAGCCAGCAGACTTAGAACCAAGGTCTTTTGTTTTCTTTCCTCTGATGCCAAGGAGAGGAGCGTGCCTGGGTCTGCACAGACTGTTCCCGCTGAACAATGTCAGACACACGCCAGTTTGGAGATCTGCCAGTCTAGGGCCACCTCAGCGAACTCATATGGCAAGGCAGAAGGAACACACAAAGCCCAGACCAAGGTTATCACAGTCTTCCCAGAGAAGGCCAAAGCAACCATTTATCATCATTATGTCCATTCTCTATTCTTATTTATGTGCTCCCTAGAAAATAAAGTAATGCTTACTAAGAAATAAAAAGAGGGAAGGAACAGCTTGAATAACTAAGACTGGCTGAACTGATGGAGAGGATGAATAACTGGCATGGCTGGTAAAACTTCTATTCTTCTTTTAGGATTGTTATACAACCTACTGCTTAAAATATCAGAGCCTGGATTTATTACTTGCCAGGGTGTTAACGGGTTTTGATTGCTTGGCATCTCTCTTCTGTCAAAAAATTGAAGAGAGCATCCACCCATTATGCTTCTCTGTGCACGTCCTGTAGAGCTGAATCCCCCAGAAACTCACTTTTGCAGACTCAACTTTAAACAGGCCAGCAGTCCCAGCAAGTGCCTTGCAAGACTGGGACTCAGGTTGGAGTCTTTACACATACTGCCAAAACACATTTTGCACATGAAAAACTGAAATGAGGTACATAAGCAACAAAGAAGCAGAAACTAGGGGGAAACAGACAAAAATAGTGGAAAAAAGGGGGAAATAAGAAGGCTTAAATGGAACTTTTCTATCAACAAACGTGTGCATGCAGCATTTTGCACTTGTCTCTGGTTTAGCTCGCTTCTCTTTAGCAAAGAAATTCCCTGGTCAGATTTGCCATTTCACTGTAGCCTCAAATAAGACAAGAAAGTAATAGTCTACTAGTACACAGCCTACAGCTAAAATACACCAACAAAGTCAAAGATCAGGGACAACTCATGTCTTCACAGGACATAGAATCATGAATGCACACATTAAAACACGTAGCCTCTGATTTTACCTTCATATTCAACTGTTACCCTCAGTCCAAATGGGGAGCCCTGTGGTACCTGAAGAAAGGCAGGAAAGAATGACTGGTCATCCTTGCCTCTGACACAGAGGGCCCAGATATCATGGCAAATATTCAACTTCTGCCCTGCATCCACATCATCCTGCTTGCTGAGCCTTCACCACAATTAGTTATTGTATTGGCTCCACAGACCCTGTCCTGAAATTGCAGCACACATTGAGCAATCACTGAGGGATAGATTAAAAAAAAAAAAATCGGAATTCAACCTGGAGTGACAAAGGACAACGAACCCATTCAGGTTGCATCCTGCCATATGCAACTGTAACCAACCCCCCACAAGTGTGAGTTCAGATGTTTAGCCAAAGGCCAAAGATTTCCCACTGGGGTTATAGCCTCTGCAGGTTATCCCTAAAGCAAGCTGATTTTCAGCTGTGGCAAACAAGAGCAAGCAGAGAAAATGATGCATGCAGAAACTTCCAGTCACATAAAATGATAGAATTGTAATCATCAGCCCATAGAGTAGAAGGATGGCAGTGCCACGTTAATGCAAAACCAAGGAAAAGCAAACAGAGTGGGCAAGGGGCACTTGTGGAGGCACGTGCATTAATTGTGTTATCCTGGATCTGGTAATTTATGCCAGCAGATTAGCTGCTTCCTTGTTTACACTAGGCCTGGTTGAGTTGTTAAAGAACAGCAGAGGATACTAGAGAATCTTCATTATAACAGCTGAAATGATGGCAAAAAAAGAATCTAGAATTAATCACTAGCACATAAATTGTCACCTTGTTGCACAACACACACCATAGGCCTGTCCCCTTGCCCTATAGGGACAGCCTCAAATGCTGTCCTCCCAAAAAAAGGAGTTGCAGAATAGCAGGTCCAGGAGCTACTGTCATTTTGTGTAGGTAAAACAGCCTTAGCAGGATAGTGAAATGATGGGGTATGAACTCCTGTCTCAAGGGACTTCATCTGAAGGTGTCAATATGGGTTAGGTAATAAGCTCTCAGCCGGGCTCTGAAACCAACTTCTGACCTTCTCTTCTAGTATAATCTCTTCACTGTTCTCCTGCTATCAATTTTTCTACTGGAAACACATCTCACTTTCTGAGGATCAGTAAGGGAGACTGTGCAAAGGGTCCAAACAGTTTATTATTATTTTTGTTTCTCTTTTAGGAGGAAGTCTTAAAGAACTGATAATTCATGCAGAAGAACTACTCAGTTTTGAGTTACTCCCCTCTAGTAAAACCCAGACAGCATATCTGTGCATAAGATACATGTTTGCAGTCAATCATGGAAATACTAAAGGAGGAGAGAAATTTTCTCTTCTACCATCATGAGTTTCTCTCTGCCAACTCACTGTGCTACTTCTGATGGGTATTAGGACACAATGTGATAAAAGCAATAGCAAGAGCTTAATGGGAAACAGATTTGAAGATTCCCACAAAGTTCTTACCTTGTGCAATAAATCAGGGCCTTTCTAGAGGTGAGAGTAAAACCAAAAGAAATGCAGACCAAAGTGAGCTGTGGGATACATCCAGTGAGGGAGACAAGTCTGCCCTGCCAGGTTCAGCCACACCAGGAACAGCACCCTCATGTCCCTGGGGCAGGTGAGCAATAGGTCTCCTGTGCATCCAGTTCCTGCATGGTGACCACACAGCTTCATTTTCAGTTGTGCTGAAGAATCTCTGATAAGGAACCTTGTGTTGAAACTGCTACATTCCTACTGAAAGTGAGAAACTTGAAAATCAAAACATTCTAACAAATCCTCCTTGCACTGTTAAAAACGAGTCAGCTGAAGCACTAAGAGAGTAGATACACTGGGGTACTGGGGCTCAGGTGAAGCATCATCCATCTGGTCTTTCAGATGTCCTTAAAATATAATTATTGAATGTTTTGGGGCTTTACTACCACTGTACAGTCCATAGAAATCAGCTATGAAAAAGCAATTATAGGAAAATTGATTTTAAACTGCCACCTACACTCCCTGCTGCTAAATGCCTTCAGACACAACACACTGAGAGCTCATCTGTGTAGAGGTGAAGCTGGTTCTTTTTAAATTATTTAAAAAAAAAAATCTGTGTGAAAGGTTTTGGCATATAAACTGTGACCACCTTGAACCATCACTGTACAATACTTGATAAAGAAATGAAGTTTAAAACCTCATTTCTCATTGCCATCTTCTGGTCAGAATGGTGTAGTGTATTCTCTCACTAAAGGAAGCTGCAATATAGAGCACAGAAAAGTAAGATAGGTCACAAGTGCAACTCTGGTTTGGCTGCAGTGATGTATGTGCTACTGTGAAGGAAGGGTATGAAAACATCTGTCCAGGACTCAGTATCCAGTTGTAACAGCCGTTCAAAAAGTGATTTTATGAAAAATTATAGATTTGAAGGTATTTGAAAGCAAATCTCACTGAAACATTTATCTTGAAATGTGTTTATACTCCAAATTCTTTCCTATACTTCAGTTACCTTAAAATGGCTATCAATTATAATCGTTGTCAATCATTTCAACATGCTTAAAGGAAAAACAGCCTTTAAAAAAAATCACTATAACTACAGTCTAATTTCTTCCAGACTGGTACCCTTCAGCAAACTAGTTTTTGAAGCTAGTGTAGTACATGCTGAAAATCTATATTCAATGAACAACACTTGCATTAACATAGCATTTATTTCTGATCCAGATGAAAATAGGCTTGGCACATGTACACCACCATCATGTGGTGATCTGATTGTGCACCTATTGCCCCAGTATTCGAAGCTGCAGTCTAAGTCAGCCTGGAAGTTTATGCACCAAAGAGGCATAGATAGGAGATGATGTGTTCACTATAAATCTGATCCTGACAATTGGATGAAAAGTGACTCTTCATATCCTTAATACTTTCTACTTTTGGAGTCGTCTGCACAAATTAAAGATTCTGTGTCTAAGCTGAGAACAATTTTCTCTGCATCACTGTGAATGAGCAATACTCAAAATCAGCTTTTCCATGATTTTGCCATCTTAGATATGGCATCTCAAGGGGCTTCATCTAAAGCCCATTTGAAATACACAGAGGAATTCCTCCAGATTTCCAGATGAGGCAGTCCACAGAGCTTTTGCCCAGCTGTTCCTGCAGACTGGGGGACAAAGAAAAAGGCTGGATGCCCTGTGCTTACCTACACCTTTGTAAGGGAGCACCTGCCCTGTGGCCATGAGTCACACCACAATGGAGAAGCAGTTGAATATTTACACATGTCACACCTCTTGAATCCATACAAATTTTGACAATTTTTGACCAATGCCTAAGCCCTGCTCTCTTTAGCCTTTAATTAAACAAGCTGGAGGGTTTAACTGTGAATATAAAAGAGAACAACAAGAAAAGAGCAAAGTATGTAAATAAGTTTAACTGAAGGGAATAAAATATAGCAGGATAAAGGCGGAAAACCACAAACATCATAGCAGTAGGTATTTGCAATAACTGCATTCCCTGCCTCTATTGCAGAAATACACCTGACTGAATCAAAGAGTGGTACAGTGCCAGAGCTGCTCCAGATGCACCAGTACAATCTGTAACTCCCATCCAGAGCAGCACAACACTGGAATTCTGCTCATGCTTTCCCGGGCATTCTTCACACTGCCGACTTTCCCTGTGCTCTCTGTAGATGTCTCAAGAGAGTCCTTCCTCTGGAGCACCACCACGTGCTGACAGTGAGGTGGCTGCTTATGCAGGTGTTTTCCAATCCCGGTGTTGTTCATCACGTGTTACTGTGACAGTGTTGACAGTTTGTGATAGTCTCAGCCTGGCTGTTCTTTTCTCAGTTCTGTTTGCTAATCCAAACTGCAGACTTTCTCATCACCTCTTGTTTGTAATGGCTTTGTTAAAACCCTGATTAGGTCTTTTACCGTGACACATTTTCTAAGACTCATTTGTTCTCTGAGCCTTGGATTTGAGGACAAGTTGTATATTCTTGCTCTACAAGAAAGCAAACATCTTCATAAATACTTACTCCCTTTGGATTCCCTCTTATTTAAATTTTTTAGTAGATAAAGATGTGGATTATCCAAATATATAGTTATATTTGTTTATAGGCTGTTTTATCCAGTAACTATTTTAGAATACTATTAGGCTGTTGAAGCCATGTTGCATCTACAATCAAATTAGTACTCTTGTATGTGTTTATACAGACATCAGTCTTCAATTAATTTTTTTCCCCTACCGGTGCCACTGCTTTTCTTGATAAATATCTGTATTGAGGATTCATAAAATAAATAGTTGTTATAAAAGAAACATGCAGCAGTTCCTTTATGAGTATCTCAAGGAAAGGTTGTGCCTAGATTTGGTTGAAAGCAACTCCACCTTCCAAGTGGATGTTTGATGCCATTGTTACTGGTTAAAGCATTCAAATAATATCTTAGCCATCACTACAATATGCCTTTTTTTTTTAATAAAACATTTGGACCTTGAATCACTTGCACTAGAGAAAGGGAACAAATTATATCACCTGCATGCTCCTTTTACATGCTGTACAGCCCACAGGGCCTGAAAGCAAATAAACACTGAGAAGGAACATATCTGAAGAGACCAAGTAGCAGTGAGAGACCCAGCCAAGAGTTACAGCTTTTTTTTTCTACTTATTCTCTGAGCAAATGAAATTTTTTTTCTTGTTCAACTCTGCCGTGGTAAGCTAGTTAAAAGGAAAATTCACAGGGAAAACATAATTAGCAAAAATTAAAAGAGGGGAAATGGCTTGCATAACCACATAAACAGGAGGACAGCTTGCCAGGAGACTGCTTATGAAACACTACTTATTGACTCAATAATTATGACTATCTGCTAGTCAATTGTATTTGCAGGTTTAAGCTCCACTGCATAACTTGTGTACACAATTACTGTACCAATCTCTTGATAAGTAGGTCTAAAAATTTGGATCTTCCCCACAAGTAACATTCTGCAGCACTGGGTGCTACTGCATGTGCTGCATGAGGAACATATGGAGACAAATTGCTGTGCCCTGCAGCTGTGCCAGCAGCAGGTGCTGACAAAATTGCAATACAAAAGAAAGCAAGTCGAGGTGGTTGAGATTAATTCAGTGGAACGACTGCAGCTTTGAGGCAGCCCAGGAGGCTTCTCTAAATTTATGCAAATAAACAACACTTACAGGATGAAAAGGAGTCACATAACAATTTAGGGTTTCCTCCATTTCTTGGCAGCAGCCTGACTCTGACATCTGCAGTTTGTGGTTGCAGAGCTTCTTACACTGAGGTTGTCAAGTATACTATTCATGGACTGTGTAGAGCCCCTGGATGTGTGCAAGTGGCCTGCTTTAAGTACCTGTATGCTGCACAATTTCAGCTTTCAGAAAGTAAAAGAAGTTCAAGGAAAAAATAAGGATTAGTCAGCATGGGTAGAGGGGAAAAATTAAACAGAAGTCAGTGGAAGAGGAAACAGAAGGAAATCAGGAAAGAGAGAGGTACAGTGACAGGTCATGAAAAATAGGTTGCTTCAAAAAGGAACTTGGTCAGACATGACTGATTTAGATATTAGGGTGTTTGATGCCAAATTAAAGACTGGCATCACCTGGGATGGCTCTGCAAGCACTGCCTGAGGGAGCACTCTGAAGATTGCTACAATCCTCAACATGTGAACAGTTACCAAAGCCAACAGATCACACCGAAACCCAGTATTTATCCCTCTTGCTGAAGGGGCTGCAGTTCTCAGCCTTGTTCTCTGATCTCAGAACGTTTTAAGCAGCTTGTCCTGAACACTCAGACATGACAGTTTGGATTCCAGTCAAGCAGCATAAGTGCATGGTCTGTTGCAGCTGAGGCAAGGGAGATGCTGGCAATGCAGCCCCTATTGTTTACACAGCAAAGGCTCTGGTTGTGTTTCAAAACACAATAGGTTGATTTGGAGGAATTTTCCTCCTTGAAATAACACATCTAAATCATATAACAAAATAGATTTTGAAACAAAAACTAGTTTTTCAAACCCCACAGCTCTTTCAAGAGCTAGGAATTTGGACAAGTTGGCTGTACTCAGAACTACTGAGGCCACACCTTGAGTACAGCATCCAGTTCTGGGCCTCTCAATTCAGGAGGGACACTGAGCTGCTGGAGCATGTCCAGAGAAGGGCAATGAAGCTGGTGAAGGGTGTAACTCCTGTGAGGAGTAGCTGAGGGAGTCGGGGGTGTTTAACCTGGAGAAGAGGAGGCTCCTGTGTGACCTTATAACTCTGTACAACTACCTGAAAGGAGGTTGTAGCCAGCTGGGAATTGGGCTCTTCTCCCATGCAACCAGCAATAGAACAAGAGGACATGGCCTCAAGCTGCACCAGGGAAGGTTCAGGTTGGACATTGTGAGGAATTTCTTCACAGAAAGTGTGAAGAAACATTGGAATGGGATGCTCAGGGTGGTTGTGGAGTCAGTGTCCCTGGAGGTGTTTAATTAAAGACTGGACATGGCACTCAGTGCCATGGTCTAGTTGACATGATGGTGTTGGATCAAAGGTTGGACTCAATCTCAGAGGTCTTTTTCAACCTAATTGATTCTGTGAATAATTCCAAGTACTTTTAACAAGCAGGACATTACAGGGAGTTCAGCAATTCCTAAGGCATTCACAGAAGCAATCCTAGTTATTTATTCCCTATCTGCTAACATACCTCACCCACCTTTACACACACTGCCAGTGACAACATCACCTTTAGAGCAAGGTCCCTTATTGATAAATCCTGAATTTCAGCCCTCTCTGGTATGTGAGCTTATAAAAAGGAAAATAAAAGCAACTGGAGCTTAGATATTACTCTGGTAAGTATTTACATTTCAGTAGCACCTGGAAACATGACCAAAACCACACAAAAGTAGGTGCTCCATACACACTGAAAAGATAGTCCTTGCCAAAAAGAGTTTGCAATCTTGGCATACTATGAGGTTTTGGTTAAGACTATTCACCTTCTACTGACATGTCCAAGGGTCAAAGGCCTGACCTTCCCTGTGCCAAGGGTGGCTTAAGTGTGTGCAGGGTCTTGTCAAGGGTCAAATTCCTTCACTACGCTCAGCTTAGGACAGTGTGGGGTAGCTGAGGACACGCTGCTGCAACTCTTCCTTTGCAAAGCAAGGCCTGTGTGGTGGGTAGGAGCAGTACATACTTTAACCCACTTTTATTAGAATAAAGAAGAACTCAAAGGCGTATCTTTAATGCACTTACCCATGTTGAAAACTCCCCAGACAGTTCCACAGCTAAAACAATGGACCAAAGAAATTCAGCTACTGCGTAGTGACCTTCTGCATCCAAGGTACCCAGCACAGTGGCAATGACTGACTCACAGCACTGCCAAGGAAATGCACAGCCAATCTACAGACCAACACACTCCTACAGCATAGCTGAAATCAGACCCCACAGCCCAGGCTGAGCCTAAATAGCATCCCTCGATCAATGAGCAAGGGCTGTGGGTGGAGGTCCCAGGTGAGGCTTATCAGGACAAAGAAGAGACACTGGTACAATCAGGGCCCCAACCCATATGTAGGAGCACCAGCTTATGGACCATGATGGCACTTTTGTCAGCAGGACCACTGGCTACATAAAGACGGTGATGGAATTACTCTGGGATCCTGGAGAATTTCTGTAGCTTCCTGCTTGCTTAGTGCCCATCTATATTAATCCATACTAGAGAAAACTTCTGTAGCTGTGTTTTGAACCATAAACAGTTGCCTCTGTAAGACAAGTGGAAAGCTCAACGAAATTAATAGAAAGCTCCTTTCCTATTACAGGAGTGGACTTTGAATCATCATGCAAGAGCACATCACCTATCGCACTGGGAGCCAGAGAGACAGTGTTCTGAAGAAATTATTCCCACTACTCATCTGGCTGCTGAATTAGAGGTTTATTTTTGCCACTGCTTCCTCTTCAGAATTCCCATTTCACTAGTTACATCCATGTTGCATGCTATCTCCATTGTCAACACTGCTACAGCTGTCTCTCAGCTGGTGACATAGGGGAAAACAGATCTGGTTATGTTTTTTTCCCCGATCATTTACCCAAAATGGTATGTATTGTTTCAGATTGATTTCAAATGGAATTTGTTCATACTTTTCACTGTAAAATGAGATTAGAGTTCAATATTCTGACATGTTGATTAAGTGCCAAAAGGAGATGTACTGGGTACAAAGGTCACTCTGTCTACACACCAATTAGATATTGTTTGAATGGTGAAATTTGAGTTCAGGTAAAGGCAAGACAAGTTTGATTTGAAACAGAACAGTCCTCTTGATTCCAGAAATAAAATGAAATGTTGGAACCTGAGGTAAGAATCTTCATGATGGCACTGCCAGAGTAAAGGAAAACTGACTTGACAAGACAAAATATTCAGCAACACTCTCAACTTTTGGGGATCTACTCCACAGGCCAACTTGCAGATGGGATAGAACATGCCTTTCTACCAGCTTGACACATATAGAGACAGCAATGACACATTGCTGGTGTGCTGGCACAGGTATCTTCTTACATGTGTATATGTGTGTAAACAAGAAGTCAGACTTCCATGAAATTCTGCTTGTACTCCCTTTTCCTCTAGTGAAACTTCTTGCTCAGACACATCCCAAAAGAACTTAAAAAGTGGAAAATGGAGAAATACCTAAGAAAGAAACCAAAAGCCATTTCATCTCAAATATGCAGGGCAAAGTATGGACCTAGATTTCAGAAGATTATTTCCATTGTTAAATTTTTATTTTCTTATTAAAAAAATCACTGAGAATTTTTAGTCTGGTATTTTTTGTTTCCTCTTGGTAAAAGAGTTTTCCTACTCCTTCAGGATACTTGTATCACTAAGTTTTTAATGCTATAGAGCACGGGATGATGCCTTTCACTTGACCTCCCATTTTACCAGCCAAAAAGTCAAGTCAGTACTCTGTTGTATTTGATGCAATATAAACAGTTAACACAATCCAAGAGCTGTAAAAGCTGAAAAATATTAAATACATTAAAAAATGGCTGATAGGAGAAGTCAAAGGGATGGTGCTATACAGTGTATTTCTTATTGGTAAACACGAGTGATATCCAGCAGCCTGAGGGCTGACAGCTGAACTGCTGGGACCATTGGCTCTCACAGAGACTGGTCCTATTCAATTATATTCTTTTTGCTTGTTGTTTTGTCTGTATTCATCTTCTCGGGGCTTCTCCAATGCAAGTCTTTTTGTTGTGTGCACAGAGAGCTCTTAGCAGAGTGGTACTGAGTTTCTAAGAGAGGTTCCAGTCTCCTTGACTAACCACAGCACCCCACTCCCACCAGTAGTCTCTGCTTTTGCCCATTAGCAAGAGAAAATCTGTGGGAGATCTGCAATGCAGGGCCTAAGTCACGGAAGGAAAGCAATGCTAGAAGCATTTGGAGAATGAGGACATGGAAAATAGCCATGAAAAATTTCCAGAAATGTTCCAGGAGATCATTGCCTTATTCAATGCCTCTCATTTCTGCCAGACTATTTTTGTCTCAGCCATGAACGTGTCCATCTCTGTATGTGCAGCTAACTTGGTAATTTTTAACTCATGGCACTAATTGAATTGTTATTGAATGTGATTAATTAGAACTGGAACAAGCCTCTAACAAAGAATTTATCAGATATTTTTTGCTCCCACCACTGACTCACTGCTTCCCAATAGCTTTGGAACTAGCAAATTGGACATGGTCATACAATCCCTGGCAGGTCCTGGGTACCTGAGCTCCACTGGAACCTGCTCCCTTATGGACATGAGGCCAGTGTAGGCAGCCTGGCCCTCCTGCATCCAAGTATGAGCCACTCGGTGGACCAGGTTTTTTGCTTGCACATTTTCATCTCCAAGAGCACTGAGGCTGACCCAGCAGACCACTGCTTGGAGCTGCAGCACTCCAACCAGGGTAAATGAGCTGGAATACTGCACACACCATAGCAGGAAAACAGAAGGATCCTTCAGCCTATCTGGGCTCCTAGACTTCAACAGAAACTCGGATCTTAAGTGCAGATTAGGGTTTAAATAGCTTTGTGGCACAAATACAGTGGCAGAAGGTTTAACATTACATGCAAGTATCTTAGAATGACTTATGATACCTCTGGCGATATGTATATGTGTGTACATGCAGAGATATATGCACATTCATCTCAAGTCCAAGATTTTTCATATATCTTGTGGTATTCTTGACCACAATGAGATCAAATAACACTGATATCCCAGCCTGATTGTACTTGCAATGGAAAATGCAGTTTTAATTAGTTTTGACATCAGCATTTATTTCCTTGGCCATACTGTCTTCTATTTCCCATGAGAGTAAGCAATGAATACCTTACTTCACAGGTCCCCAGGCAGGAGGACTGCTGTTCTTGTGTTAGCTGGCAATAATTCAGGTGTCAAAGTAAGGAGCACTTTGATTCCAGGAGCTGCACATCTTTTAGAGTATGGACTCAGGTTACAGGCTCTGCCTAGCCACTTTAAGATGATGGTTTTAATCTTGTTCCTGTATCTTCTGCTGAGCATGTCTTGTACATAAGGGGAGCATGAAGAGAGCCAGAGGGGATGCTTTAACTGAGCTGCTTGCTAACCAAAATATTGCTTTCATCTAAATGAAAAAGCAGTGTAGTAAAGCCAAAAATAGAATGACACTTTTCTAAATCATTGAAGAACTTTTAAATGCAGTGTTTTAAATTTTTATTTCCCAGCGAACTTTCACAATGTAATAATAATTGGCTTTTTTACTTGTTTCAAGGGAAGTCACATTTGGTTTCAGTTCAAATTTTGCTGAAATTATGGCTGCTCCTGAAATGTTCAGTTTTGCTGTGGGACAGCTTCAGGCCAAAATCAGTTAAAAACTTGATTTTTTTTTTTAATTTATTGTTCTATGCTGAAAGTCACACAAACTGTGAAAAATTATTATTCCATGGAAATTATTTTAAGCACCGAGGTACCTCTTCTGCATGCATAAAATTGAGCTTCTTTTATGTGGTTGCATGAAGCTGAGGCTTCAAGTAAACTTAGTTAGGGAAAGTCTTCCATCTTCTCTGAATGAGTATGAAAGAATTCAAGTCCCAGCTCAAGCAAAATCCAATTTATTACTAACTCCAAAATATGCCCAGGGAATTGCTAACTCAGAGGGAATTATGGCAGTTTGGAATTTAAAAACCACAAAAAATTCCAGAAGAAAATACAAAAACATGACAAAGATTTATTGTTCCTCTGTTTAGTGCCCAAGCAAGACACTAAATCCAGATGCATTTCACCCCTGGCCGAGCCACGAAGTGCCAAAGAGTGGGAGGCTCATCAAAGCTTTGGACAACACCAGACTCAAGCTCCCATCCTGTTCTCTTTGGTCGAGTACGTGCTGCTTAGAAATCATGAGAGAAGAGAGATGCAGCCCAGCATCAGCTCAGCTCAAGTCCTATTTTAAAACGTGAGGTTTAGCACTCTCAGACAATTGGACTGAAAAATAAACAGAAGTGGGTTGATAGTTATTTACACTAGATTTAGAGTTCCCTTTTCTATGATGTCTCAACTTACAGAAAATGCACATATTTCATTCTAATTTTCCAAGACCTTTTTATATCCAGCACCATGGTAATGGCACCTGAGTCCAAATGAAAAGAAATGAGGACAGACAAATATATACGAAGAAAGTCCAGTCCTGCCCACTTGTACGAGCTAATCGTCTCATCTGTACATGCTCAGCAAACAAAAGGTGATCCAAATTGGTTATCCTCCCTGATTTGCCTGGGGAATGTAGAGTAGGTAGAGCATGTCAGCCTCAGGGTGAGGTCATAATTTTTTCTCCTGCCAGCTCACCAGGACTCCTGTTTTGGAAGCATCGGGCTCATGTGTGGAATCAAGGGGGGGAAAAAAAAGATACTATCAAGTTGCCAAGTTTGGAATTAAAAAAACACCTGTCGTTCGGTCACCAGTGGTAACTTCAGCGAATGTTGTGGAACAACTTGTAATACAAAGTGGCAGCAGTATTTGAGCAGTCTGGGCCTTGGGTCCTCATCTGTACACATGGGGTACCAGCATTTTTCTGGCTCAAAGAGGTTTTGAGATGACAAAGAGGTCAAAAAAGGGGAAACAGGAGGGGGGTGTTGTCACATGACATATTTTCACTACTGCTCCACATGTAGATAACAGCACCAGGTCGTGACAGCCCTGCCAGCAGAACAGATGCACCACAGGGAGTTCACGACCCTGCCCTGCACTGGGGAAAGATGCTGAGGCAACCAGTCCTCACTGTCATCTCTGTGGCATTGCCACACTAACAAGTGTGAACTTACCCAGCTTTGGATGTGTGTCTCACAACTTTTGGGAGGTGTTTGATTGTCCAATGCCCTGTCAAGAGCTCAAATTCTCTTCTAAGATCACAAGATGCAACTTCTGTCCAGCATGGTCAGGTCCTGCCCTTAGTTTCAATGTGCTTTGAGCAGGCAGTGGAAGAACATTTGCTTACTACCAGCTACTTAAATTCCTTTTTCCTTTCCACCCAACAAATATTTCTTCAAGCCAAACACAAAGAGTTATATTGTACACAGTCTTTGAAATGTGCACTTCATTTTCAAGGATCCTGCTTCAAGGAGGGCAGCATACTTGTAGGTATTTTGAAGTAGCAGAAGAAAAGGAAAAGGATAATGCAACGGTGGAGAACTGAAGCATGACTTTTCTGATGTTTGTTTTTTTTCCTGTGCCAGCAAAGATTCAATAGTGTGGAGGATTTGTCTGCAGTCATTCTTTGCCCTCCTTCCCTTTCTTTCCATTTCACACCCTCCTGGCCTCCCTCAGCTCTAAGAGTTCTTTATTCCCATTATAGTTCATGAAATGCCTCATTTGCAAAATAAAGTATCACCAGCACCTGTTAGGTAAAAGAAATCATGGCCAGCATGTTCTTGTAAGCTCTCCACAGCATAAAAACAGACCAGCGAGGTGCTCAGGTGAGAAATCGCCCAGGCTACAGAAGCTGGTGGGTGTTGCAAGATGTATTTCTCCTTTCAGTCGAGTATAAACCACTGTTTGCAGAAGTGATACATAAGCTGCGAACAAGGCTGTGACTATTCATATTCACTGAGTCACTTATTTTTGCTAAGTTCAAATATACCCTTAAATCACAAAGCTCTATACTGAATTTCAAGGTCTGTGTTTATAAGGAATTTCCACATGCAGATCTCATGTCTGTAAGGACAACTGGTGGATTAATTCTCTCTATATCAGTTTTCCTTCCATGAAATTTGTGCCCACAAATGCCTGGTAAAACAGTGGGCAAGACAAGGGCAAGGCTTCTACCAGCATTATCTAGGAAAGCATAGTTCTCCAAATTCAGATACCTACTAAAGAGCAATTGCAGTTACATGCATCAACCTCTGCAGGTTACACCAGAGAGGGTATAACACGATGCCAATGATAAAGCATTTCAGTTATCTGGCCTCACAGAGGTAAAAATTAAATACAACAAAGTATTCAATAGGTTATTATTGTGTTGGGGTTGTTAACAACACTTTACATCTTAATTGTCCATAATTTCACTAAAAGTCCAGCAAAAAGAATGTTTAAAAGTTTGGGTTTTTGAAGAAGAAACACATCTTAACTGAAAGCAAACTTTCAGCCAAAGGGATGTTTGGCAAATAATGACTACTGATGTTTTACAGTTTTGTTTTAGTTGCTTTTGTTTTTTTTAATCACAAAACATTTATCAAAAGAAAACCCATAGCAGATCTAGACATCAAATTTAGTCCTGATTTACAGCATCAAAATGAACCTCCTTCTAAGTATTCATGGTAACTGGGTTGTTTATGAGCAAAAAATTGCAGATAAAGTGATTGTCTCTTATTGTTCAGGTGGGGGTGTTTTGATGCACCTCTGTGCATGTGTCTGAGAGAGAGAAAGGGAAAGAAGTTTGCATTCAGTAGTTTTATTGAAAGTCCCACATAACAAACAAATAAACCTTTCACAATCAGCCACTGTAAGCTCAGAGATCTTGCCAACACTTGAACAAAATTATTCACCAGCTCATTTCTGATGGATATTTAATACTTGGGGCTAGCAAGGTGGCATCTGCTTTTTGACCTCCACATCCTCTGACTCAGCTTGGAGCAGGACACACTGTTTGGCAATCACTGCCTATCCACCCACCTGCACAGCAGCTTTGTGAGGGTCAGATGTGTGTCAGCCCATCTCATTCACTTTCTCTTCTCTCCCTCTCAAAAGGATCAGTCTCAGTTGATTTGATTTCATTTCTTTTTCACCAAAAAGAAGCAAAGTGTGTACAGTCAGGTCAAAGCGTGGGGTGCACAGATATCCAAATGCATTGGCAAGGAACACTTAATCCCACTCCCAACAGTGCAGCCTCCCCCACGCTGCACCTCTCTGCCTCTGTAACACCACAGTTACTGGATATCAGGCAGCTCTGATGAATGAAGGATTTATTTGAAGTCACCAGAAAGGGTAGCAAAAACAAAGGTTGTGGTAAGAAATGGGATGTGGGGATTTGCACTTGTGTGATGCTCAGTGGGTCGTTCTACCCAAGGCTGAAAGACAAGCCATCAGCAGTGCTGAGATGGTGGTGCTGCAGGTGGGCAGGATCACACCCCAAAGGACAGATACCTTCATGATAAATGAGTTTCTAGACAAGTGGAAAATGTTTTGGCATGGAATTTTGTACAACACAAAGGTGCTGTTGAAGTCCCATAGCACATACAGGCCCATCACAGGAAACAGAGGTTTGCTCCCTTTCCAGTGAAGTTTTCCCAGCCCCAACAATTCAATATATTGTAGAAATAAGAATTTTATTTACATGGAAATAAAAAGGACAATTGATTTTTTGAACAATTCCTATCTGTCACAAGAGAAACAGTTCCATTTCACATAGCTTGCAGGGAGAGTGGCAACACACAACACACCTGGATTCATTTAAGTTTTTACAATTACTTTGTGGTTATGCTGAAAGTGCTTAGCCATGAAGCCTTCAAATTCACTGAGGATCATCTGTGGATTTTCTAAGACTCTGTCTGCATTAACCAGTAGGATGGACTAAGAGGCACAGAGCCGGGCACCAGGAAGAATTTTGCTGAGGGCTTGACATTTAAAGTAAATACATTTCATGGTTTTATTGTTTGGAGCTTTGTTGTTTGGGGTTTTTTCCCCATATTTAATTCATGTCATACACAGTGTGGTTCTAGGGACTGATTTCCCAGGAGTGCCTGGAATGGATAAGGGAAGCACATATTCCAGATAAGTTTCCTTCAAATGGACAGTAATTCAAGCATCCTTAAGATGGCACCACAATGCAAACCAAACTACTTCTACAGGGAGCTCCTGATCTGAGCTGAAATGCTAATGCAGACACACATTCGGGCTTCACAATGATTTTAGTTAATGGATCTGTTATCTTAACTGGTATTTAGAAAGAAAAACACAGTTAATAGTACTAGAAGAAAGAAAAAAAAAGACTCAGCATTCCTCAAGTATTTGTATTCTCTAGGATCACATCAGATGAGGCACTGTGGTTACTAAGGTTGTCATCTTGTGAATTATATCAATCCTCCAGCTGCATATAAAGCAAATGTAAGAAACTTCGCATCTGGAAGGGAGTGGGGGAAAAAAGCATGGGGAGAGGACTGAGAAAATAAAAAAAAAAAAACAAGGAATTAAGCATGAGATAAGATCAACACTACTATTCATTTGTCCTAAGTGTGTGAGATAAATTAAAGAATAGAGATCCATATCTGGGCAAAATGTGCATCCAGTACCCTTCTTCCCCTCCACTGAAGTAGGAAATATGTAGCTTATGACCAGCTGGGACAATCTCTACTGAATGGCTTTAAGGCAATAAATCACAGAAGCTGGTTTGTCCACATTTCTTTCTTTTCTTCAGACTGTTTGGCTAAATCTCCCACAGAGAAAGTTACGCCATGCAGGGGATTCAGCAAAATGCATGAAAAATGTACTCATGTCACCTACAAATTCCTCAGGTCTGGCCAGGGTCCAGTTGTGGCTTTAATACAAGACAATGCCTTACTGCTCTCCTTACCTGAATCCTACAAGGGCAGCTGTTTAAACATTTATCATTAAATGTTTCAAAAAGGAGAGCTCACTGTAGCACAATGATGCTATTTGAGCCTTCAGGTTTGTTTCCGGGACCTACAGAACACATGCGGGTTTGGGTAGGGTCATCCCATAGTCACACAGTTGGCTTATTTTGCTCACATTCATGCTAAATACCTCACTGATGTTTTTTTCTGTATGTTCCTGATTCTTCACAAACTGGTTCAGCTAATCCAAAGCTGTGGCAAAGACTCAACATGTTGGGAAAAGGCCTCCTTACAGCTGCATCAAGGAGGAATTGAGCCAGGAGAAAGCTGGCTTGTTTTCTCATGCTGCTTCCCACTGTACCTCATATCCACACTCTAATTCACTTCTCAGATTCGTTTGGTCCTGTCTGAGGATGCTGTGGATGCAACAAGTCTATGTGAGAACAAGAAGGACAGAGGAACTTCATGAAATAGAAATGTATATATTTACTAAAGACAGACAAACTCCTTCTGGATCTGACTCTCCCTAAACAGGGAGAGTCATATGTCCTTGCCAAGTTCTTACATATTTTCCTGTGGATTGCTTTTGTCACTGCCAAATACAGCACATTGGGATAGGTGGACTTTTGGACAGAGGTAGCCACTTATGTGTTCACAGAAGACCACTTATACAGAGTACCAGGATCCTTCTCCCATGGGCAAGTAGGTTCCTAAAGGGATAGAATGCAGATGATTTCACAGCAGGATACCAAGAGCCACTGTTTGAATGACCTAACATGAATTAGGCATGAGTCAATGCCGTGAAAATGTAAAACTCTACGACTTTCAGAGGTGCTGCAGGGCTGTGGATCTCACCTGTGCTCTGGAAACCTGGTTTCAGGAAAGGTTTAGTTTCCCCTGAGAAAGTGGATTATTAACTGCCAAAGTGGACCTCCTGGCATGTGTTTGAGACTGGTGAACTAGCTGTGAGCAGCACACATGGTGCAGAGCAGGGCCAGAACATACAGCAGCTGCTGAGCCACTGGCTGGAGCTACTGTGTTTTTGGGAAAGACCAACTCTCCCAGCTCACACTGGGAGTCTCATGAAAGTCAACAGGAGGATGTATTTTATTCTGATATATTTATGTTTGATGATAGTGCAGGAAGAAAAAGGATCTAAGATTTAATTTTTTGCTTCTACCCACTTAAAATGAGGTAGATGAATGCCTAATCTGAACTGTTTGTTTCCAAAGCAGCCACAACTCACATCGAGCACGGGGATAATTGTAAGTTCTCATAGTTTCTGGAAAATGAGCCATTATATAGGTCATTAAGTATAGCATTAGCTGCCTCATTTCAGCCACCTAGGCTGAAGAAATCAGGGTTGTAGCAAGGCAAAGAAAGGCTCAGATTAGCACTGAGTTCAGGCTGGCTGGCCATGCTGTAGTGTCCTGCTGCACTGCAACAGTACAGGGACCTTTAAAGAGTCAGGGTTTCTTGCTGGATAAGCACTCTCCAAAGGCCTTTTAGTCCACACCAACATGAAAACAGCTTACTTTTGAAACAATGTCAACTGTTTTTACCCCTACACATGAGATGCTTAGGGCTTCATTGGCATCTTATTTTGTCCTGGCTTAGGTGGGTTTTCACAGGGTTTCATTGGCATCTTATTTTGTCCTGGCTTAGGTGGGTTTTCACAATCTGTTGAGGCCACAGTCATGCCAAGAAAATTGTTCTGTTGCCCTGGAGTTGTCATCTCTAGGTTTTGCTCTCCCAGTGTTCTCCTATGCCTTCTCAGTCAATGTTTCCCTGGTTAGCTTCATACTGACTTCAAAGGGTGGTTCCTGATCTGCCATGCAGGATGAATGACTTAATGAATGTAGAATGGAGAGGTTTCTTCATGCAATGCCAAGTGAGCTCCAAAACTTCTATGAAATATCACCACAAGTATGTAAGGACTATTGGGATGAAAAAAGTATTCAGGAGTTCCAGAAGAAAACTACTTTATTACAAAGGTCTGAGCTCTGCATCCTGAATTATCTAAACCAGAGCTGTCTGGGAGGACATTCTAGGCAAACAGCTCGATATATTTTACCCTTGGCATTTCCTAGTAGCAAGATTGCATGACTGGATGGATGCTGGACCAAAAGGACCTTGACCTTATAAGATGCTTTTATATAAGCAAAACAATATCATAAATGCCAACCCTGTGTCCAACACCAGAAACACAAGAATTGTACTCTCTGGGCAAACTTGTGTATGTCCCAAACTGGTTAAGTCAGCAGTCCAGCTGGGACTGTCCAGCTCTATCCCTGCAGACAGGACTGCACACCAGAGCCTCACGAGACAAAGACAAGAGCCAAGAAACGCCCCTTGTGTGTTGCAGGTTTGCCTATGGAGATCTGCTTTGCCCTCTAGTGACTATTAAGTATAAACCAGGAAATTTTGCACCATCTATTCCAATTAATAAAAATCAGATCCGGCTACATCTGCTGGCTGGTAGACAAGCAGTGAGATTGTTCTATCTTTGTTTGGCCCAATTGAGGATATCCCTCTCCCAAGGCAGCCTGTCAGCACTGTCCATGCAGGATGGAGCAAGGGAAGGAGGTGCTATTCTGAAAAGTTGAGAGCAGACACCCTAAATCGGGAAATGAATGCCCAAAGGATTGGTAAAGGAAAATCCCCCAGGGCTGATGCTATTTCTAGTCTGCACATGCCTTGGAACTGAAAAGAGACTATTTGGGGGAAAAAGGAATGGATGAATAATGGAAGCAAAAATAGTTGCTCCACATTCCTTTCCAAAGCTGTATTGCCTGCAAATTCTTTGCAAACAATCAACAATTCATTAGAACATGAGCTCATATTTTGTGATCTATGGGGTCATAGACTGTGTGAGCTATGGCCTGTGTAAATGACTGTTAAAAGAGCTCTTAGTTGGAAAAATAACAACGCTGATCTTTGTTTAAACAGCAGCAAGGGAAGAGAGGGATTAGAATAGATATCTAGATTTTTGCAATTGCTGTGCTGTATGGAAAGTAAACTCTTGGAAAACACCATATAAAAAAAACTTTTGCTTTAAACTTAAGAATAAATACTAATATTTTTGATTTTGAAAATGCTAGTCAATCTTTGTTAAATTAGAGACAATTTTGCTACAACCCAAGAAAATCCAAGAATGCAAATGGAGTTAAATTCCAAAATATCACAGAAACGAAAAGACATCAAACTTCTATTTGGAAACGCTCATACAGCCAGTTTTTGTGGTCAGAAAATAGGGTCATTATCATATGATTGAAAATATTTTTCAGTGGTTTTACATGTAAACTATTTTACAGAAACTAAAATTCAGTCTGAATGTTTTGATATTAGTGTTTTCTCAAATACTCAGACAGGAAAGACACTTTTTGTACTAATGCTCACTAAAAAATAACCTGGGGACCACAAATGAATTTTAACAGAAAAGTTAAGCCCAGAAATAGCCTTGAGCTTTTATGCAAAGGTTGATTAACAAGAGTATTTCAGGCAGGATGGAAGCCATTCTCTCACACCACTGGCTACAGTGAGTTAAAAAAACCCCAGCACACAAGAGACAACAACAAAAAAAGGACAAAGTGCACTCCATCTGATTTGTGAAAGAGAAGAGACTGCATTAGATTACCTGCTCAGTCACTGATTTCTAGACATATTTCATGAGGGTATTACAATACCTACAGTTGCATTTAAGAATTCAGTACCATTTAGAATTTTTTGCAAAGCAGTATCATCAGCTGGAACACTGGTGGTAGAGGAAATATGTTGGACTCAGGTTGTTAAACCACTTAGATGTACTGCAGGATTTGGAAGAAACTGGAAAAGACTCACATGAAGTCTGTAATCATGTTTGAAACCACTGCCTGTCTGTCAGATCCATGTCCAAGCTGCATTCCCAGAGCTTCACATTAGCATCTGTATTTTTGAAGATGCTCCTATTCTGTGTTTTCCTACACCAAATTCTCTTTCACAAATAGTTTTCTCTCAGGCTTTCCTAGGCTACAGCTGTCCAGACCCTGCTGACCCATATCTGTGCTGGGCTCTACAATGGATTCAGTGGCAGATTCACACCAGTAGATGATTAAGAGTGGCCTTATCTGATTTCTAACTTTATTGCTCCAAGAATAACCATTACTTGTAGTGCCTGCATCCTAAAAGACAGTTTGTGTAAATTCTGTTCCCATTTAAGAGCTCCTTGCCCCAGCAGCCACCAGGTGGCACTGAGAGAGGTGAAATATCCCCCTGATCTTGCCAAGTTAGTTTTAAAAATAAGGTTAGGTACACTCAAAAGGCATCTGCAAGATGCTGCTCTTATATAGGCAAACTGTTTACCTGCATTCACAGTCATGCAGATATCTATCCATGCTTGGCTTTTCCATCCCAGAGGACTAAACACTAATGAAGGCAGTCCTTCCAAAATACGATTGACCAGAAAATGCTGATAAGCTAAAACAATGATTTTGAGGTTTATAAAAAATGCTTCCTGTTTTTTGACCCTTCAGAGATATAGGTGTGACTATTCCATAACCAAATGTTCAAGATCTTCCTTCTGATAATAACCAAGTGCTTCAGAGGAAGGAAAACCACAGCAGCAGATGTTTGATAGTCTCTTGCACATGAGTTTGTTATTGCATGTTAATTTGCTACTGATCTTAATAGCTCATAACTGATTTAGACCTGGAAAACTAGAATGGAATCACTTGATTTTCATGGATCATAGTCCTTAGCTCTTCTTGACAACTCCAAGAGGTAGAAAAAGCATTAGGAAAAGAAATTTGTAGTTCTTTTCTGAACAGTGACAGCTGATATCCATCCCACAGACCAACTCAGGAATGCCAGGAAGCAATAGAAAGGGTTAATCAGAAGCAGTTCTCCTCTGAGTTCCCATATTTGTACCCAAGTGAGCCAGTTTCATGCAGAGATGTGCCCTCAGTGGCAAAAACATGGGTACTGCTGGGCAGTTCCAGCTCTGCAGAGCTACAGGGTAGACTTGGACACAGCTGAGGCAGCACGAGGCTCCTTGCTGGGAGCTCCAGTTACACCATTCTCCTCAGTCTGGGGAACCCAGATAACACACAGAGACAAGTTTAGTCAAATGCTGATGAAATCTACTCAAGGCAGACCTAACAATACTAAAATTAGTATATTCATAAGAGGGCACAAACACCCTGCAGAGTTGTCCACCTGCACCTGAGTGCTGCTGCTGAAGTCCTGCAGCCCCATGAAGGTTTTCCCAAGAATGTACAGGTGTATCAGCATGTACATGCGACTTGATTCTCCAGCACTGAAAGTTTCTTGTGTCCTTTTTTCATGAGAGTCTTGAGAAGGCAATGTTTTGGTTTGGTAATCCAAAGGGAGGGGGTTGGAAGTGCAAGAGAAGAATAGGCTGTGACAAAAGATGTTACTGGCCTATTGCTTTGTGGGGGAAAAGAGCAAACAGGTTAAAAAATTACGTCAAAGCTGAAAGACTCAAAATTAATTCTGTTCTATTTTTCACAAACAAGTAAATTCTAAGAGGGTTAATTGTACTAAAGGGATAGGTTACTTTGAAGGAGCATAGTGGAAGAATAATTCCAAGAAATGTCTGGACTTGAAAAAACTCCACATATTCAAGCTGGCAAAGGGCTGCTGAAATTCCCCCTAGAGTGCTTATAGAAAGAATTAGCTTAATTAAACCTCTGAACCACGAGTGATTGCATTCAGAGAGGCAAAGACGACAGCAGAGGTCTCAAAGGAATGGAAAAGGGCAAGCATAATAATTACCTTAAAAAGAGGGAAGAGAGGGGGTCTGGGGATTAGCCTTTCCAAGATCCAGGACACAAGAGTGGCTGTGGAGCATCCCATCATTAGTACTTAATGGATAATGAAACCATAAGGACCTGCCACCAGAAATTTGGTGAAAACAAGAGTGCCAAACCAACCTGAATTCCTTGAGAAGGTGAGTGACTTGATGGGGAAGGAGGAACCAACATGTGCCATCCTAACTTGAGATCCTTAGCTTTCAGTGCTTTTTCCCCTCTGCCGTCTCATAAGTTGACTGAAGAATTATGCTGTAATTGCTTGTGACTCACAGGCACTGGTACTGAGCAGCTGGGTAGGGAAGTGCTAATATTCCTGTTGTTTCTCTAATACATTTGCATCCCACCAGTTTCATTATATTGAGAGTACCGTCTGCTTTCTTACCTGCATAATCTCGTCTCACATCCCCACGTAACAGATGAGGCTGGAGGTTTTAGTACAGACCTTTAAAGATCAGCACCCGTGAGGCCATTGCAGATCATAAATGGAATCAAAAACAACTATATGAAGGTGAAGATAGTCCAGAAGAAAAGGCTGGATCTCCCTTGCACTGAATTTTGAGTAAGTTTTTTAAAAAAAATTAAGGCCATTACAAACTCCCTATACCTCTGTTAGAGTTTCAAGCAAAAGCCACCTAAGCTAGGTAAACGCTCTAGCAGTGGAGTGCATTTGTGAACGAGATCCAATTTCTGTGCCCAGACTTACAGGTATGTGCCCACTGTGAGCCAAGAGGTAAGTGTCCTTCCCCTTACATAGGCTATTGAGATGTTTTCTACAACTAGAGAGAGAAAACACTTCTAATCTTGAACTAACGTCCAGCTAAAGAGACCTGCTTTGCCTACCTCCAACTTTTTGAGAGAAAGATGCCACACCTTGGAGTGGTGCAGCATTTTCTGATCCTCTCTACCAGAGTCCCCTTCAAATTGGGAGGTGTAAGAAAGCAGCTTGGCAGGGCGTGCTTGACAGGGCTTGACATCTAAATTGAACATCCAGGCCTCAAGTTCCTGATTTGATTGAAAGTCAGTAGAATTGCCTCTTGGTAACTTGTGGGCTGCAAAACTGGCTGTGTGCTCCTCCAGATAAGGGCTCCTTTGTGCAGTGTTGTGTAACGGCTGCCACGGGGTTGATGTGGGCCAGGCCATAAATAACTTCTGCATAAATATTTTTAGCAAATACTTTCTGCTCTCTTGAGATCCACTGGACAGCTTGCAGTGTGTATATCTGTGTATGAAGTAGGTGGGGGGAAGCTGGAAGAGCTCCCATCAGGAGCACAGAGCAAATATCACAGCACTCCTGATATGCAGGATAACGTGGCAGAAGCTGACGCCTCTGTGCAAGGGTGTCCAGAGCAAGAAAGATGTCTCCAAAGAGCTGCCTTATCAGAGTGGCAAGGTGTGCTGTCCTGTGGCAGGAATATGAATGAACCCAGTGCCCACAAGAGGTGGATGCCAGAAGAAGTGCTCTGAACAGGACGACCAGCAGGCAACCCCCAGCTGCCATCCTATCTGAAGGGTCCCCTCCCAGGCATCTACTGACCTTTTGGCATGTGGCTTAATGCAGATGGAGCAGTTGGCTGTATTCCCTGTGAGCAGAACCTGGCTTTTAATCTGCACCTTCAGGGCACTGTCTGACTCCATGTATAGAAAACACCACTAACCTCTACAGATGATAGCAAACATAGCAAGGGTTAACAATTGTTAGAAGACTCCAGCTACAAGGGGAGAAAAATGAACCCTTCACTCTCATACACGAATCTGTATATTAGGAGTCCAAACATCCCTTAAAATGCAGAACAGGACAAAAGAATCTACTCACATTTTCCCCACCCCCACTCCAGAGGCACACCAGGATGGTGTGATACACTCCCAATGCATCAAACAGCCTCTACTGGCTACAGCCAACGGCACAGTGGGGAGGGAGCACACTGGGTATGGATTCCATGTATTTATCATTACTGGTTTTCTTAGTACTTCTGTGCAGAACAAGTCCCAAACACAGTGTCAGGATTTTGCAAGATTCTCTGTGTGTCTTTTCAAAACCAGGTGGGCCAGAAGAGAAGGAGCAGTAAAGAGTTGGGAGGAGAGAATCAAGAAGCAAAAAAAAAATAAAAATCTGGATTGATCCAGACTGGGACTGTCCAGAATAGCCTGTGCTTTACACCTGCTAGTCCAGAGGAACTTCATAAATAAGGTTAACTCCACAAAAATATAATAAATATAAATATAATATAATAAAGACTACTAAGCTCACTAATTAAAACATCCATTTGGCATGCAGTAGGACATGAGTATACACAGGAGAGAACAACTTTGTCTGCAACTTCTGGGAATGTGGATCCCAAAACTCAAAGGAGTTTGTTCTGAAAGCAGCAGGGAAGAACCAGTACAGTTGCCTCCCCTTTTTCCATAGAGGCAACACAGAAGATGCATTTGAACTGAACAAACTAAGCTTAACACATGTGAAAATTCCTCTGTCTGCTATGAAGCACATATATAACCAGAAGCAGTTAGCTAGACTAAGGTATCTGAAAGCACTCAGATACCCACCTTTCAGAGCTTTTTCTTAAGGCTGATAGTAAGTCATACTTTACCATGGTGATCCATAGGAAAAGTGATCTCTGGTGACCTTCACCTCCAGCACCTGCTTCCAAAGCAGGTATCCGGTGATATATTTCAACCCAGCTCCACTTCTCAGTCATTCCTGGGAGGGTTTGCTTGCCTAGCTGTATTCCTCAGACAGAGCTGGTGTGATTAATAAACATTGACTGATTAGTTAATTGGGTGACCGTAAGGGAGTGGCTTGAGACAGTAATAGAGTTGCTGCAGGTGGAACTTGTTGCAAGAATTTTCCCTGCCACCTGCTAGCAATGTTGCTAAATTATTTGGTGCTTTCTATCTTTCAAAATTGAAGGAATATATTAAAGTAACTAATCTAATATTAATCTTGTCTGGTCTGCTTTTGCAGCCAGGGATAAGAGGTAGCAAGAGCTTCAAACACTCCCTAGTTATAAGGGGAGGGACATTGGAGCACATGGTATTTAAAAAGAAAGGCCAAATGCCAACTTGAGAGGAAAGCAACAAAAAATCAAATAATGTAGTAAGCCCAGCTGAGTGATAAAGTGACAATGGAAAATGCTGCTAAGGTGTCAGCCAGGCAGCCAGGAATTCTCAACAATAGTACTAGAGCTTGCTTTTGGGCAATTTTTCTTCTTATTCCAGTGTTTCTGTAAAAGCATTGGCTAAACAGAGAATAATAAGGGTTACCTTCAGTCTGTGAAATAAGAGATCCCAGTTTCACTTTGTAGTAGCATAAAGAGCTATCATTTGCCTGCCAAGTACTGTAATTTAAAAAAAAAAAAAAAAAAGAATCAATCCTATTATAAATAACAGCGCAACTGATAGTGCCAGGATGAGTATTTTGGTTTTTTTAATTGGACTGATGTGATCTATTTTCACTGCCACATCTTTCCTTGTTCCATCTCCTTTCATAAGATCACCTAATAAAGACTAAATATAAGCCACTCACCAAACGGAAACAGCCAGTGACAGGAGGTGACACCTTGTGGGCTGCTCTGATCTGGATGCCCCACCATTCTACTGGTAACTAGCAGACAGACGTCTGTACACAGTTTTGGACCATGCTCGCTGATGAAGTCACTGCTCAAAAGCATCTGTTGTGTTGACCTCTTCACTGTATGCAGGGTCAAACTGAAGAAACTCAGTGTACCTTGTGGAAGTTTTCTGTCAGGCTATGCATCACACAAAATAAGACTAGAGCCCTCCTAGAAAAGAAAGTGTCTCCTGACATCTGTGTAGGAGCTGGCACACACTTCCTCACCCATGGAGGATGGAGAGAAAGAATACACTGGAGACTGAATTGTCCAGATACTGTCAGAGCAGAGGGGTATAAGAGCAGGAGATAAGCTGCTATACAGTGAATAAGTGAGAGAAAGCAAGCAAGCAGGTAGGATGGAGTACAGCCAGATGGTGAGTCCCAGCCACCTGCTAAGTCTGTCTCCCTCTAATAGTCAAGCTTGTATGCAGAGCAGCTGGAAATACTTGGATGCTGTTTGTGTGTATGGCAATGGCTATCCGGAAGCTTCAGATTCAGACACACATGACAGAGGGGTAGCTAAATTAGAAATGAGTACGAGAAGGTAAATCATCTTGATTTAGTTTCCAAAGTGGTGACCTTGGTTCCCCCCTTGGCATAAAATTCATGCAAGAGGAATTGCAAACAGTTGAGCAGGACTGAGCAAAGCATTAAGTTTGGAGTGAACTCTGGGCATCTTCCCAATTATGTCTGTGTGTAGGAGCTTGGCAGGAGTGAGAGGCGGCCTGTGTGAGAGGTCTGGCTCACTGATAACAACAAAGCTAAACAGAAGTGCAAGGTGTCCCCAGGGAAAAGGGTAACTTAGCCCAGTTACTTGGATCTTTTCCTCTAAATCTTCAAAGTAGCAATAATAAATACTTAAAATTAGAGTGATATGAATGGATCCTGCTGACACTGTTGTCATTTATTAAGCCGTATCCTTGAAGACATCAAGAGAAAAGGGACCACAAAGCCAAGCAAGCAGAAAACTAAGACTCATCATTAATAGAGCAGCCCTATATAGAGTCTGGTGGTTATCTGAGGAGCTTGATAGTAGCGAGGTGTTGACATAGCCCAGATGCCCTCACTCTTCTTCATTCAGGTGCAGCTTTGTGCCAAATGTTGGGCAAAAGTAGCCCAACTGGGCATTTACCATTGTTTGGGTGAAATAGGACTCTGGCAAGATTGTGCTGCTGGAGTGGATGAAACCAGCCAAAATGGATGTGGATATCAAGGGACTATGCCAGATATTTGCTGTTTGGTTTAGTTTATGGTTTGGGGTTTTTGGTGGTTTTTTTTCAAGTATGCAAATCTGAAGGGTATAGTGAGTGAGTTTGAAATGCTGTCTGATGTTAAATGCAGGTAAATGAACACGTGCCAGTGAGACTGATACTGAATGGGAGCCAGCAGCTGTTCTCTCAGGCATCCCCAAATGGAGCAGATGCTTTTGAGGTAGAGATGTGAAACAAAATGATAGATGTGACTCTTGCCTGCCTCCAGAAAGGAGCATGCAATTAAAATGCAAGCATGAATGGAGCAGAATTATCCTTCACTGGCAACAGTGTGCACTGAAAGAGTGAGAGCAAAGCAGAAGGCATGGATTGCTGTCTGCAGAGACATCTCCATTTGTGCTGGCAATGTGCAGGAGGAAAGAGGTAGTAAGGCATTACCCACAGCCAAGTTCTTGGACCTGATACACAAACATGAGTGAGATTTGAGGAGCTGATACAATCTGATATGCAAACATGTTGATTTTTTCCAGCAAGCTGTAAGAATACAGTTGGAGGCTTTTCAATTGCTAGAGGGCTGATTGGGGAGCTCATGGTATTACTGACCTAATTCTTTAATAAATCTTCACAGACTGGGAAACTGCAAATACTGAAAACTGAGAATGCTGGGGTAATATGCAGAAAAGGGCAAGTTTGATAACCAGTGCAGATCCAATGTGTTTATAATGAAAGCTGCTTTTCAAAGGAAAAATGTTTTCATTTAAGTTGAAATGTTTTATAAGGCACTAGTCTTAACAAAGCATGCTGTAAGTAAAACAGAAGTGAAACACCAGAGTGATTTTGACACTCTTGGTGTAGCACATTTTGAGCTTCATTTAAAAAAACTTTTCAAAACATGTTTATGTTAAAGAAAATACAATTTTAAATGTGAATCACATGTTTTCCATTTTTGTGGAAAATTTTCATATCATCTTGTGCTGGTTTTGTTCTGTTTGATGACAGGAGAGGAGAAAAAAAATAAAATCAAAGTAATGGGATTTCCTGTGAATGGAAAACTCAAGTTCTCTATCAATCTGTTTAGCTCACTGCAGGCTCATTCTCAGACTGGTCAATATGGAGATGCCCACATACGGAATTTCAAGGTGTCACTGAAATCATTAGTTGCCAGTGAAAATGGCTCAGTGGGACAAGATATTTTGAAATAACCCTTTTCAATAAATAGGATTTCCAGCTGGGCTTGTAACTGTGGATACATAGACGTGATAGTGTTTTGTAAGCATCACCCTGCACACATTAATAGCAGGTTTTGGTTCTTTATCCATTAACCTAGAGATCTCAAAAGGTAAGAACTTGTCATTGAACATGTTTCTAATGGGAGTCAGCATCTTCTGGCTGATCCAGAGATAAATAAAACATCATTTGCTAATAACCATGGCAGATGGAACAAAGATTGTGTATCATCGCTATTTCCCGCTTCACCAAGCATGCAACGTGATCTGCCTTGTCTGATGAACTGGCCCCAAGCAGATAGTGTAGTGTAACAAAAAACTTAATCTAAGATCATCCCAGTGGAGTGCCAGGGGACACCTCAGCCATAACACCTTCTTGGGAAAGGTGTTGGAGTGGACAAGCAATGAAGTCTGGTTTCCCACGGAGATGTAGTGGCATGAAGGATAGAGTCAGTGGGAAGCAGTGAGTAACTGTGGGCCAGGGGCTTCACCTCCTTGTGCAGCCTAGGAACAGGAAAGACATCTCTGCCACCTAGGGTCTGAAAATTATTAAATAGCAAAGAAAAGGAAGAAAACCTTTTGGAAGACTTGTGAACAACCCTTTCATGGGCAATGGATTGTCAGATGGTTTGGCAATGCTGTGCAAATACTCCCATAGACACAAAAAATACCTGAGAAGTAGAACCAGCACCCCGTAAAACCCAGGCCACACAACAATCAGGCATGATATTAAGGGTAAGGCTGATTATTCACTTGAACAAATACTGATGAGTTGGAAAACTCTTTGACGTTTTCAAGCCAAATGACTTTGTGGCAGATACATTTCAGTAAAGTACAAATCATTAGGCTGATTACAAGCATATCAGTGTAAATGTTGTGTCTCCTGATGTCTGGCCATTACTATGCCTGCTCCTATTCAAGCCATATTGTCCTGTAAACCATTCTGCAGCATCTATGTGTCTCATTAAAATCTTTGCAAAAGGAACCTGTGTGGTGCATTTATTATGTCATTTTGGAGCAGCAGCTATTCCCAAGCATGACCAGTGATGGCACATAGAGTGAACAACCATGTGAACAAGAGTCAAACCGTGGTGCCTCTTCCACATGGATTTGGGACGGCGGCTGCAGGGTCTTTCATGTTTCTCCCTACTTGGGCCAGAGTGTTTTAACTCATGCATTTCCAGAACATCACCACATTTTCCTGTTAGCCAAATGTCTGGGGAGTGAGCAGGGAGCATCTCTATCCCTAGGGTGCAGCTCCATGGTACAGGTGCTCCCTCCTGATCACCCTCCTATCGTCTCCTCTTACCTTCTTGACATGGCTCCAGGTTATACTCTTAGGCTGGGTATGTCACACTGGGAAAACACCATCCTAGAGGTGGTGCCACCCTTAAGAGATATTGGTGGTGAATCAACCATGGGAGAAAAAAAATAAATTTGGAGCAGGGATTAAAGGTTTGAAGCAATTTTTTCTTATTTCTGGCATCTGTTTGTTCCTTCACAATCTTGTCATTGTTTGGAAAAATGTCTGCTATAAATACACTTATATCAGATGCTCTGAGATCAGTGTCTAGTGTAACAGATGCAAATAAAAATCTGTTTGATGTCAGAAAGATAATTTCTTTTAGTTCTTGCAGGTTAGTGATTCATCTGACATTTCAGATGTGAGGAGCAGCCCATTTATTGTAATGTCCAATGAAACTTGCTAGAGAGAGACCACCCAGATACCAGATCTTTGCCATCACTAAAGTGAAGCCAGGTTGATGTTGGGATGGACTAAGTGACTTGCCTATGTTCCCTAACTGGTTAGTTATCCTTGTTCAGTGTCTTCATGACAGCACTAGCCTTCCACAGATGAAAACCATCTAGGTAGCAGTGGAATTATCGTACAAATGGCTCTGCACACCATGACCAGGTAGTCTTCTACCTTTGCATGCCATAGGTAGGATACTCAACAGTGTATGAATGCTTTTGTATTAGGATAGAGTAGAAATTCTTCATATATACTGACTCTGCTCCCACTGAACAGTGGGGTGAAGGGGGTTATAATGCTGTGCTATTAGCTTTGGAGATGATTACATTTTTGTGTACAACTGCATGTGTAGCAGAGAAGAGAGCAGTAACTACAGTCCATCTGTACCAGTCAGTGTCAGCTGGCACATGAACAGATTTTAACAGATTCTCAGAGAACAGAATTCAATTCTGCAAAGAGTTTGTTCTGGTCAAAAAGCAGGACATCAAGCTAGCACTTGGGGTTATTTTTTAAGCCACTTGGTTAGGATGAGAGACAAACACAATGGAAATTGGTTCTAGGGGTTGGTCCCCGTGTCCCTGCTCAGACATCCTCTTCAACAGGGTGTGCCTTTGGGCTCCAGGACCTCGGCCATGGGGGGCAAAGTCTCTGCACACACTGAAATCCACTGTGTCTCAATATTTGTTACAAGAGCAACTAAGTTCCTGGGTCCATTCGGTGGGTAGGCAAAGAAGTGGTAAAATTGCACTAGCACTGTTCAAACAAGAGGAAAAGCAACGGTCATTACCAGTTTGGTTTTGTTCTTTCATGAAGAGATGACATTTTGTCCCAAAAGGCTGCATTTGGCCATTCTCTGCACCTGTGAGGAGCTCCAGCTGTTGTCTCCTGTATCTTTGCATTGTTGTAGTTGACCAAGACAATACCACACTCAAATAAGGGCAAAGTGTGAAAATAAAAGCTGTTTAAATGCCAACAAATAACAAATATGTTGATTCTGGAGGCTGATTGATTACTCATAAAGCATCCTCCAGTTATCAGCTTGCTTTCCAAATATATAATTTCTGCTTCTCCTCTTTGATGGCCACATATGGACAAAACTTTCCTGAGCAATTTAAAATGTGTCTGCTTGAAATCAGAGAGAAATCCACACCTTGAGAATTCTCTGGAGTCTGAATTTCTAACTCCTATGAACTGGTAGGTGTTTATTGCCCTTGCTTTATTTAGATTGACTCAGCACCAGGTTTCTTGGTTTCTAATTCTCGATCTGTTTCAGGCTGTTAGGATTCAGCTCACAGAGACTTGTACCAGAAGACCTGTCAGCTGTGCTTGATCTCAGAAGGAAAGGATCAAAGAAGTCAGGGCAATACTGAGGAAGAGGGCCTGCTGAGGGAAGGAAAGTGATATGTGAATTAAAATTGGGCTTCAGCACTACTAAAATAAGTGAGACATGGCCCCTTCCTTTATCACAGCTCCAGGAATTTCACTAGAGCTTCTCCTGAGGCCATCAGAAAAAGGTCTCTCCTGGGGGCCACCAGACCCTCTGCCCCAGGGGCTCCATTCACATATTTCCATGGCAGAAGGAAAATACTTCCCCACCTGATAGGCAATAACTGGAGTGAGCAGAGTGGTGAAGGACACCTTTTTGGTCTCAGGGAAAGAAAACAAATCCAGAGTATTATCTGGTCCATCATGCCAGAGCATCAGCTGAAGGCAAATAGCTGACTCCCAGGATTAACACCCTTTCTCTCTGGGGACAGATGTCATTATACAAAGTGGAATGAGGCAAATGAAGTTTTCATGGCAGAAGAAAAGTGGGAAATACTGCTGACAGTCAGCTCAACAGACTGATGAAACAGGAGCCCTGGGGAGACTGTTCAAGGCTCTTTTGGTTATTTAATGAAGTGTGGTTGAGTTTTGACCCCTCAACTTCAGCGCCGGAGGTTTTCTGTGAATGTTTGAGGTCTTGTTCCTATCCCTGAGCTCATTGACTACTCAGAGAATTTTTTTAAATCATATTTCCCTAGATTTTTAATGGCTTTCTTTCCTGCTGTGTGAAAGGCCACTCAACTGACAGAACAAATTCATCATGTGGTGAAGCCGGGAGAGGGACCAAGCCCAGGAGTCCACTGAAGCTCTGGGAACAGGAGGGAATCTGAGCCAGCTTGGGCAAACCATTTCCCCAGGAAGCATCTGATGAACAAGACTCCAGCATCTAGCAGTTCCTATGGTACTTTTAAAAACTGCAGGTTAAAGAAATCATTTTTATTTGGAGAGAAAGGGTTTGTCTTAGAACTTTTGACAAAATTCTTTTAAACCACAGTGGATAACTGCATTGGCAGGCGTTCCTGTTACTCTCATTAGCAAAGTTTTATCCTTTGCAAAATGCAGGCTTGCTCCTCCTTCTTCAGAGGTTACTGCCAGGAGGATTTCTTCTCCCCCCATCCCTCCCTCCTTCCCAGGTTCCAGCTGGGGACCTGCCCTCCCATGCCCAACCTCAGCAGCAGCCCTGTCACAAACATGACCATGGCTGGGGAAAAGCAAAGCCAGACAAACACATTTTCAGTTCCACTTTGCAATTTAAATTCAGGAGAAGGACCCGGGCAGGAAGCCCCCAGCTACCTCTCTGTTCATGTCTGCAGGTCCCTGGCTCAGGTCACCAGCAGCGATATTGCTGCCATCCCCCATGCTGGCATGGGATTGATGCTGAATGGCACCATGCCAGCCTGTGATAAAAATTTCCTGTCTGAGGCTGCAGTGAGTTTCCTTTGCAGGCCCAGCACTAGTAGTGCCATAAGCCTATGGATTAGAGTACATAGAAGTCATTGTTATTTGACAGATCGCTGTAATGGCAGAGGGCGAGAGCGGGAGCCTGTGTTGGTGGGGGCTCAGCTCGACCCCTGCCCTGAAGCCCCTGTGCTGCAGGCCTGCCCAAGCCTGGCTTGCAGAGATGAGCGTCCCACCTGGGCTCAGCCACAGCCTGGTGCTTGTGCTTGAGTCTGTTGCTGCCATTGCAATAGGTCCCACAACACTGGCATGTCAGGAAGCGCTTAGCACGGTGTTTGGCCTTGGACTCGGGGGCCAGGGACATCCCTCCGCGAGTGAGAGTCACTGCTGTGGCACCCCGCGGGTCAGGCTGCCCTTTCAACCGGCTCCTTCTCCTCTGGACAGGATCCAGGCTGATGTCTGACTGGGAGGAACAGCTCTCATTCCAGCCAGCACTGGCGCTCAGGCTGCGCAGGGGCAGGGCGAGCCGCAAAGCCTTCCAGAACTGGGAGCCAGAGCGCTTGGACTTCTCCCCCTTCCAGGTGACAAAGGAGACGGACTCCTTCAGCTGGAGGATGCTGGGGTGGGTGCACTGCAGTGGCCTGTACTCCACCACAATGAGTTTGGTCGCTATGGCATTCTGGCACATGATGCCCAGCTTGAACTCCAGGAGGCTGATGCTCTTCTCCGTCAAGTAATCAGGACTCAGGACCACGATCATCCTGCGGCTCCTCTGGATGAAGTCAAACACAGCTTCAGTGGTATCTAAGAGTAGAAGGACAAAGGAATTGGGGTGCACAAGGAGGAGGGAGCAGGGAGAGAAAAGCTGAGGGAAGCTGTTTGGTGGCATACCTGCATGGATCCCCCTTCCCACAGAGGGAAACCTGATATAAGTCTTGTGACTTTCGACTTGTCCACACTGCTGCTGGCAGCATTTTTGCTGTGCAGTGGGTTTTTGAGAAGGCTGAAGTGGTAAATGAGAAGCCAGGATATGCCATGACTGTACTTCTGTCCTGCACAGCATCACTCCTGCCCAGGGAAGTGCAGGTGTTTGATAAAGGGCAAGTCTTGTTTGGGAACCACCTGCCCACAGCTTGAGCAGCCCTTTGCATTAGGGGAACAAAGCAAAACAATCACATCATCCTGCCACAGTGCACACTGCCGAGGCCAAGACCCACCTCCCTCCCTGTCATGCTCTCTCATCTAGAAATGGAAACCTCCAAATTTCGAAGGAAAAAATGTCAGCCTTAAACCTCTCCATCAGTTCTCCTGGCCAGCATGGGGAGTGGAAACACTGTCCTTCAAAACACTTCTTGCGATTCATTGCAACTTGTAAAGCTCAGCAAGATGCTTAGCTGGAATGGTGCCAGGCAAGGGCAGCATCTCTTTTATTATGAACATTGAAAAGCAGCAAGCCTGAAGGATGTCCTTGGACTTTTACCTGTGGCTTGGGATTCAGTAAGCATATTGAAGGTGTCACAGCTGATGGGTGAGCAGTGGAAAGGATGGGAATTATAGGGCTGGGGCACTCAGCAAATTAACGCAAGATGATGAATAGAAATGTCAAAACTTTTAAAAAACCACACACTTACTGAGTACTGGTGCCTGAGATGAGGGGGGACCCAAGGACAAGTTGGTGTTCAAGCAGGACAGGGATCATTTGAGTAAGAGCTCTTGCACATTCAGGCAAAAAACCTGCCCGTAGGAATGTTTTGCAAAGAGCTGTTCTGGGAAGAAGTGCTACTTACTGCTTCCCTTCCCTTCCACACTGCTAAAGCCTTCATTCCTCAGTCTGGAGACTCCCCTCTCTTTCTGTCAGTGGAACACTGGTCTTTTATATAAGTAAAAATACTGTTCCTTTCCTGCAATGGCAGTGCCTTTTATTCTTCCGGCACTTGGCTGTCTCATCTCACAGCAGAAAGTCCACTATGTTGCATCTGGATGAACCTCATTTTAATATTGTACAGAGCAATACTTTTAAATATGTATGACTAGCTGTAAAACCCATTGTCACTAGATCATTGGAACTTGAGATAGAAAAAATGATCACACAGGAATATCCTCATGGAGAAAGTAAGGCACTATTTGGTTCTTTAACATAATACTGGAATGAAAATGAAATTATTTTGAATATTTTTTTTCTTGTATACAAGGTTTGGGGAGGGGGGAGGGTTCCCCCCAACACACCCAAGAAAACACTGACTCATTGAAACCAAAATGAGATTATAAAGTCAGTTCTGTCAGAAATGTCACTTAACACTGTGGCACATTCTTAATACCCTGTTTCAAAGGCACAAAGAATCGGCAGCAATCTCCAATTTACTGAGTCCAGACCTCATTCAAACCTTTCTACAACTGATTGAGATCTATTTTGAAAACAGCCAGGCTTCAAATTTTGTGAAATCAAAAGATCTTTTGCTAGTTTGAAAGGTCTTTCTTTTTGAAACTAGAATCACGGAACCATGGAGAAATGTAGGCAGGAGCAGCCCCTGGGAGGTCACCTATTCTACCTGCCTGCTCAAAAAGTCCAGGCTCAATTAATGTGAATTGCTCTCATGCTGCTGAAATTAAATGTTCTGACTGAGGTGACAGCGTTAGTTTTCTTTTATCAGTTTTGAATTTGCAACACTTTTTGAGACTTGACTTTTTTTTTGGCAGGGAAAATGCTCAAATTCCCAAAAATAGATTTTATTTCTGAGAAGAGCATGCATTTAGACTTGTCTGACCAGGATACCTTGGGATATTCAATTTACAATGTTTATGCAGCTCGTGAAAAATCCTGAGTGGTCACTTCACAGTGTGCAGGTCCTAGTGACACCAACAGCATGGTATAGGATAGGCAGCAATTATACTGTGGGAGTTTGGGGATTCAATACTCTTGGTTATCTGCTTTATAATAAAAAAACTTACATCTTTACTAAATGGTTACAGAAGACACTGTATTTATTTGTTGGTTTACTTGTGTCATCCCTAATGCACCCCAGAGATGTAACAGGGGATTATAAGTATTATGGCCATAGACTCCATACCCATAAGTTGTCACAAGTATTCATTTTGCTAGTGGTCTGTAAGTGCTAGGCTCTCTCTCAATTTACCTGCTAACAGGAAAACAAGGGAAACAGACAGGAAAGTGGCTTGGATGAGAAAATATGAAACTAACTGAAACTTTTCTACCCAGCTGCCTGGAAGGTGATGGGCAAAGCAGCCCTTAAAGTTTGATTTCTATAGTTTGAACAGATTTTCAAGATTTCTGCACAAAATTCTGACTTGACCCCTAAAGCAAAGAGATGATGTTTCTTTCCCATCTTTCTGTCTTGTGATTGCCGAGCACTCTTCAAATTAGGGACTTTCTATGTGTGTCTGTGTCCACTGCTGTGAGACATCTGAATGCTGTGTGCCATTGTTTCTTCTTGCATGGCCCTGGTAGCTCAGGTGCCTCTGCAGGTACAATATGAAATAGCCAGGAAAATGTCCCCCTCTAAGGATGCACCCCAAGTGATCTTGATGCTTGGACTACACACAATTATCTTCCTTTAACAGCATTTTGCAGACACAACGGGAAGATGGTATTTATGAGAAATGAACAAGGACTGAAATGCAAAAGCGAAAATGTTTTATTAAAAAGCAAAATAAAATAATACTGACACTTCATAGACCAAATCACACAAAGGCAAAAACATACAGAAGAGATAAGGGAAAACTCTGGAAGAGCTGTACAACATCAAACAGCATGGGGAGGGAAGATATTTTTTCCAATTTGTGCCATGCTGTTTTCCCATGAAGTAAAAATGAGGAACTTTACATGAGCTGCATATTAATGAACACTAGGTTAGAGCACAGAAACTCAAGTGAATCAACTGACTCAGACAGATGCTATGACAGAATCCCACAATGGAAACCACACATGGCATAAAATGAAATGGCAAGTGGACTTGAGATGCTTACAGATCTGCATTACAGCTGGGATTTGGCTTTACCCCTGGCCTGACAGATCCCAGCAAAGCCAGTGTTAAAGCTCCTGGAGGAGTGGAACATATCCCAGCCCTATTCCTTCCACACTGCTCCCTCTGGACTTCTCTGAGCCCTTGCAGACCATTGCACCTTTCACCTTGTGTGTGCTCTGCTGAGTTCTCTTAATAATTGTGTTCTGGGGTTGCAATGGCACCAAAGGCCACTGCAGTGGTGCCGGAGATGTATCCAAAGGCCAGTGCCAGAGAAAGTCCCAGTCTATTAATTATTTGGAAAATTCGTTGAATAAAATCAGCAAAATGAATTTAACTTCCTAAAATAATCAGACTTACTAAAACATCAGCAGAAGTTCTCTTGGTAACTCAGCCAAAAGCGAGATGTGATGTGGTGAGGTCCAGGATGTCAATTCAATTTTGCACATTTTGGAGTCAAATTTTTAAAAATCATATAGGAATCTAATACAGATCTGCTTTGGCATCAGGGCCTTCCCTCTGCCTGCAGATCTGGCAGTTGGTTACAGAGATGCGTAAAACAAAAGGGTGAAGCTGGGCAAAATTACATGGTTGCAATGTGTTCACAAAGCTGAGCATGGTTTTGGGTGCTATGTCTTATAAATGAAGCTTTCTGGAGTGCAGGAAGCAGCTCTGTCCCTCCTCAGACAAACAGAGTAGAGAAGCTCGTAACAAGGTTTTTAAGCACCTCTGAGCAGATGAGAAGCTCCACTGCCTCCAGTGAAGCTGACTGCGATTTTATGTTATTAAATTAAAACTTACTTGGGGTGGGGAGGATGAAGAGGAAGGTAAGGAAGAAGCTCTATCCTCAGTTCTGCAACTTTGGGCTGGTGACAAGATGGGGTGAGACTTGATTTGTAAAGCCAAGGCTAGTTTAAACCTGAGCCCTGAATTAGGAGTGGTGATCATGTTCATAACCAGTCAGAGAAGACAGATTCTTCATACAATCACTAAATATTGTGGGTTCGAAAGGACCTTTAAAGACCATCTAGTCCAACCCCCCTGCAAGAAGCAGGGACATCTTCAACTTGATCAGGTTGCTTAAATCCCTGTCCAACCTGACCTTGATTGTTTTCAGGAACAGGGCATTCACCATCTCTCTGGGCAACCCATGCCAGTGCTTTACCACCCTCATCTTAAAAAATGTCTTCCTTAAATATGGTCTGAATCTACCTTCTTTTAGTTTAAAACCATTACCCCTTGTCCTGTGGCAACAGGCCCTACTAAAAAGTCTGTTCCTATTTTTGTCATAAGCCCCCTTTAAGTACTGAAAGGCCACAATAAGGTCTCTCTGGAGCCCTCACTTCTCCAAGCTGAATAACCCCTTCCTTCTGAGGCTGTTCTTATAGTCTTACCCAGCTGGACAGACCTAGTAGTTTTCAGTAAGTTCAGTAAGTTTGTAGGGTCTCCTGGTGAGCTGGACATATATCCAGTGTCATCCCAGAGGCCTCCATAGTACCTTGCATGCTGCTGTCCCCCAGCCAGTGGCAGAGACAGTAGGGAAGTTCAGTAGTACATTGGGGTTCCTTGTAGTGCTTGTGAAGTCCCTGAGTTTACTCTACAAAGAAGCATCTCTCAGACATGCTACATGGCCTGTACTAATGAGAGATTTCCCCTGGATTACAAGCCTTACAGCTCTGAAGGATCTGAGACTGCAGAGTCACAGAGACTGACCACTCGTAACTAGAAGTGCTACAATATAAATATCACCTAGCAGAGGGGGGTTTTAATGCTTTTGTAAGAGCCATTTCCCATTGCCAAACTATCTGAATGTACCTGCTTCAACAGAAATGTGGGGAGCAAATATTAGGAGCCTTAAGAGTCTACATTCCCTCCACTGAAGCAGAAGTCTGTGATCCCACAGTGATTGAGTCTAGAGAGCTGGGACATGTATGAAAGGTTCTACACTGGAGCCACCCTTCCTCAACCCCTGCAAGAGGGACCAAGGACCAGAAAGGAGTGAAGTCACTCAGGAGAGGAAAGGAGCTCTGTCCTGGATGTTAATGAAGGTCCCACAGGAACTGGATCTAGGAATACTGGCCCATACAAATACCACACTATCACAAGGTGCTGGATGCACCACACCTGGATAGCCCAAATTTAGACCTTAAGTCAAGGACTTGTGTGGTTGATATCTAGAATATACATCTGCAGAGAGGAGGTGTTTGCATCTTTGGTCTCTCTACTGCCAGAGCAATACAAAAGCTGCAGGGAAAACATGACAATCCTCTGAAAAGCCTGGGACATGGTCCTTCGCAGGAAGGACCCCGAGTTCCTTCCCACTCTCTGGTATGACTTGTGGATTTGGGGCATTTGTTTCGGTTTGTTTTGGTTTGTTTTCTGATGGTGTCAAACATTTTTCAGGGAAATGCATCAAACCATCAAGGCTCAAACTCCTGCTAATTTTTTTCAGTGGCATTTGCACCTTCAGCTGCTTCCAGAACCTGCCCTTTGGGTACTTGGATTTCTCGCCTTTCCATTTAATGACATTCAAGGCCGCCTTGGCCTGCTTCAGCTCCTTCACTTTGCTCTTCTTGATGGCTTTGTACTGCACTAGAATGACTTTGATGCTGCCCTTGGAGGCCATATTCTCTAGACCAGCTTTGAGCTCCAGCAGGGCCTGTGTCCCCTGCAAGACGTAGTTGGGGCTCAGGACAACAAGCAGACGTCGGCTTTTCTGGATGAAGCTCAGGGTTTCGTCTGTGACAACTGGGAGAAAGAAACATTGACGTGGTTAGTGATGCCCAAGAACATGCTGCTGAGCTGCTAGTGTGACACCAGGTATCTCTTGAAGGGGACAGTAAAATCCCTTGGAGGCTCTCTCTAGACACTACACTGGTGCTTCCCAACCCTGCAAGCAACTTCAGCTAAGACCTCCTACACCCTGGCTGGTACCCACTGCCCCATACAGTGACATCTTCTACTCCCAGCCTCAGACTGCCTAGAGATGTATTTCCTCCTCTCTGTGCTATGTGGAGATACCCAAGATAGCTACATCTAAAAGGCACTGTACTACATATCAGTGACACCACCCAATTCTGTGAGGTAGCCAAGAGGGCTGTGGATCTCATAGGCTCAGATTTAGCTTTCATCTACTGAGACGAGGAAAAGGAGTCTTTCTGGAGCAAAGCAGGGAAATTGCCAGCTGAACAACACGTGACCTCAAGGGAAAAACTCAGCCTGAAGAGGTGTTAGGAAGCTTGAATGCCTATGCTTACATCCTCCTCTGGCAGATGTTCAGAATGATTCTGGACACACCCTTCACTCCTCTTGCCTCAGTTTCCCCATACCAAACACACAAAAAGTATCTGCACATCTACACCCTTCCTGAGTGTCCTCATGGGTTAATTTGCTTTGGTAATACTACCATCCTAACTCCTGTTACTCATCCATCTGTTCCTGTCACCATCATCTGTGAAAGCAGATTAGAGCATTTCTAGAACTGAAAAGTAAACTGTTCTGAGAACTTTTAGTGAAATTTCCCAAAAACAACACTCTTTGAGCTGGAGACATGTCATGGTAGCTGTGGATCCTCTTTAATTTTCTAGCATCTGAGGTAGACTGTCCTTAGGCACCTTCCTGTAATTAATGTGAAAATCCCTTGTAAGTGTGAATCCCAGTGCTTGTATTCTCTGCTGCAGGATCTTCCACTCTTCATTTACACAGGCACACTAGACTGGTCAGAAACTACAATGGAGAATAAAATAATGCTGACAGGCAACTTCATTTAGCTGTCAAGCACGTTTGATTAGTTCCTGTCAGCTAACTTGAGAGAATCCATCTCCCACTGTTTCTTCATCAAGGACAACATAACTCTACCCATGACACAGATGCACACTCTGAAGGCATGACACCAGCTGCCTAAAGCTATTTCCTGGTCCGCCGTGCTTTCCCAAGATTAGTCAAATCCTGGCTAAGAAGAGACATGGAAGCCCCAGCAGCATCACGATCGGCAGTGCAGTGACAGGCTACGCCAGCAGTGCTCCAGAGGGCTAGTGTTGGCCTGAGGCTGGCAGTGACTGACAGGAGGGGCAAAGATGGGAACGTTCAGGGCAAGGGTGAGGGACAGAGAGCCCTGAAGATGTGTGCTGGGAGGAAAATGCACCCTCCAAAGTGAAAGGGGAAGGATAGCAAGGAGTGGCAGAGGAAAAAAGGAGTGAGATGGACATATGGTGAGAACAGCTCAAAGCAAACCTGCTCTGAGCCTGATGCTGGCATCAAGCAAATTGAGTCTGGAAGGTGCTCTGCCATGCCATCCAGGCTCTCTCTAGAAGGAACACCATCTGTCTCCATGTTCTCTGAGGCAAACTTACTTATTTACCCTCAACCTTCAAGGGGGTCCTAGATCCCGGCAAGGATCAAGGAGATAAACATAACAGATCCCAGACTGATTCTGCTTCCTTTGTCACACAGCTGGGCTGAGACTCCAATAGTCCCTCCTGTCCTACCCAAAATGGACCCTAATGGACTTTCTCAACACAGGTTCTGTCATCAGTGGGATCCTGACCCAAAGGTCATGAATTCAAAGTGGGGTGGTCTGCACTAGCAGAAGTTCAGACTTTGAACTTTTAGTAGACATCAGGGATCATACAGCCACCTGAGCCCTCAGAACACTGGAAATAGAGAGTGTTGGCTAGATTTGTGCCCTTGCTGTGGCACTTGTGTGAAGCTGGGCTTATCTGGAGAGTTTCACAAACTTTCATTCTTGGTCATTCCCTGCAGTCCTGCAGCAGACACTATGTCCAGAACCTTGTATGATTTAGCTCAAAACAGTGAAAAAAGACTACATCCTACTGAGGAGATGGTCTCACTACCTACAACAAAGTATTTTTAATTACAGTGGCTTAATTGTATGCCATATTAGACAAAACCTCCCTAATTAATGAGGGTGAGTGGGAGGCACATTATCTTCTCACTGATTTTGCCATGGTGCTCTTCACACCTTCCTGAAGCAAACACTACTGGTTTTTACAGGAATTCACCATTACCCTTTGTGAGCTACCAGTCTGGCAGTATAACACTTCTCCTGCTTCTTTTCCTCTACCTTTGACTTTATCTCCTGTTTTTAAGGCAGCTCAGAGGGCTTGCATGAAGGTCAGTTGTCCTGTTCTCCATGTTGATCGATCAATCACTCCTGCACATCACTCCTGGAGAAAGCAACTGAAAGAACCAACCACCATCATTTGCCCACCACAGCCTTTCTGGAGGCCTGGAACATCTGCAACACTGTCACGTGAAGCAAAACCATTAGAAGATACCATTAATAGCGATGGGGAAAAACCCCAAAAGTTAATCTGGATAGACCTGTTCCAAACAATTATCAATACCTCAAAGAACAATAAAGAGAGGAGGTGCAGGGAGCACATCCCCCTGAGAAATACTCACTTCCCCCAGGGAGGCTGTCTCTGTCGAAGATACACAGCTTGTACCCAAACTCATTCTCCAAGACTCCCCGCAGTGTCAGCAGCACGAATTCCTCCTCCTCCGCATTGCGTGCGTAGGACACGTACACATCATACTCCTTCCCATCTGAGCATTGGGGGCACAGAGAGACACAAATGGCAGAAGAGACACCTGTGATACTGCACCTGCTGGGCCTTTGACTTGCTTCATAGGAAAAATCAGGTATGTAGGCTTACTTTGAGCCCAGGCACTGCAGGTTAAGACACTGCAATTTCCATGGTTACTGAACAGCAGAGCTGCCTCTTTGACTACCCAGCCTGAACGTGCAGGTACTCAGACACTGCTGGGTTGCTGAAGTTAAAAAACAAAAGCAAGATGATGAGCCTGTTCTGTCCAGGCTCTTTTTGTCTTTTGACATCTTTGACATTGCTCCCTCTCATCGTTGTCTATCTACATGAGCAGTCCCACCAGACAGAGACTTGCACCCTGCCTACACCCTACAAGAGCTTCTGCAACTGTGGCAGGTTCGCACCCCAAGCTGCAAGGGCTCGAACACTCTCCTCCTGCTCCAGAGGAAGAAATCTCACCTCAGAGTCCCTAGCAAGGAACTCCCAGCAACACAGGGAAGCTGTGGAAGAACTGAGGAGAGAAGGGTGATTTCCAGATACATGCTTTGGAATGCATTCCTGTATTTTAAAGTAGATCACTGAATCAGATCAGGAACCCTTACACAAAGTCACCAGAAAAAAACAATGACTTACTGAAACCTGGTGACTTATTTTGACCATCTAGATCAATGAAATCATTAGCCATCATCAGGGCAGTGCCCCAGGGAGCCCAACACCTCCATGCTTCACACCTCCACAGAGAATACAGAGGATTTCTCTCTCCTTTCCTCTGACCCAAGCCTAACTCCTCTTGCTCTAAAATGACCCATAGAGCTGAAAGCTGGTAGAGAAATAGAAAGTCAAAATGTCATTATACTTTGAAGAGGATTAAAAACAGCTTATAGGAAAACTCCTATATGAAAATGAAGGACCTGGTCTGTAGCAGGATCAAATGAATGTAAACTCTCTATCACCTTACCTAGAATGGTTTCATCTGTTCCAAAATGAGCCCGATAGAAGAGGACCATTTCAAGCCAATACACATGATAGATGACTATCAGCACCACAACGAGCAGGATGGTCGCCCCCAGTCCACAGGCCAGCTCCACGGTGTACTTCGGTGCTACAACTGAGTCCAAAAAGAAAGAGGGGGTTGGGTTTAAAGAACAGGCTGTGCAGGAACAAACTTGTGTCACATGCAGCCAAACATCACAGAGAAACAGCCAGGAGCCAAGCTGGCCCTTCAGAGTAAGGTGGCCAAGCCAAGGCTTTCTAGCAGGACACACGATAGCTGGCCACTATGGACTGCCCATGCTTGGTTGTTAGGTCTGGTTGAGCTGGCAGAACAAGTCATAGCACAGGCTGGACTTCTGTCTCTGAATGAGACCCTGGGAGCAGCCAGATGGTAGAATGACCTCTTGATGGAAAAAACCTCCACAGTCCAAGCCAGCTCATGAACATGACCCACTCAGTAGAATACACATGCTTGGGGCAACAAAACTGCCCTTCCTTCTAAGAGGGCCAGATAAAGCTCATCTACATCAATATTAAGGAAATGGCTACTATTTTTGCTCCTCATCAGACAGGCACAGGTCTTGTGGCTTGTCCCAGGCTGACAGCAAGGATATAACTAGCCATGGCCTGATTGTTTTCTTCCAGGAAAGAAGAATCAGAGGTCATTACAGAAAAGCTGAGATGCTTGCAAACAAATAGGACAACCTGTGGACATCACAGGCCCATGTCCAACATGTACACTGTCACACCACTGCTGCCTTTTTTTGTATTAAGGACAGAAAATAACTCTTCTCACTGTATCCCTTGGCAACTCTGCTGGTGGCAATTGACATGCATACTGGCAAACTGCACAATAAAAGAACAGTAGGGACTGGAGACAGCACCAAATTCCACTATTTAATAAGTTTCTAATAAAACTGAATTACAAAAAAAGAAAATGGAAGGAATTTATCAACTTTCATTAAGTCATGAGCAGCTGAAGTACATGAGAAGGAGAGGGAAATCATCCAGGAAAAGCAAGAAATGTATGTTACCTAATGTAATGAAAGAGTTGGAGCCAACATATACAGCCACTTGCTAAAAACTGGAAGATAAGTGCTGAGGGATCAGGTTCTGGCATGCTTGACATTCCTATGTGCAATGGGATGGGCTGCAGTGAGCTTAGCTTAAGGTTGCTCTGCCAGCAAGAGCTAGGGATGGTTCTTGGATTTTTCTGTGGAACAGAGCAGGAAGAAGGGGTAGTAGGTAATCACATGTGCTCAGAGAAAACTCAGTCAACTACGCAGGAGCAGACTGGGCAGGAAGAGAGATGATAATACAGATCAGTCCACTAGAGAACAGCATTTAGGCACTGTTATATAGAGAAAGAATGTGAGTAATTTAGATTCACTTCTGCTACATGTACAAACGTTATCACTCCAGAAGAATTATGTATGGAGTATGAACACACTGGCAGATGGGTTTGGCCTTTCTCATTTAAGTGTTTGGTCTACTATTCCTTCCTAATGATCCAGAGAAGGTTTGTTTGAAAGGAATGGGACTAAAAAAGAAGAACAAGTGCCAAGAAGAAAGAGATCTTCCAGTAAAGACCTCTGTGAACCTTGTTTTGTTCATAGGACAAAGTAGGGAGAAGGTGTCTGGCATGAGCTACAGAAAGCAGGATAGCATTCCTTATGGGAGAGAGAAGGTCTGACTTACAGTAAAAGCAGGTGTTGAAGCTTTAGATGAGGTTGATAAGAAGGCAGAAAGATCCACCTTAATCAGAAAACCTTACATAGCTTTTATTACTGAAAGGTGGGTCTGGGAAACAGGAGCAAAATCTTTGATGAAAAAAGATGTAGGGAAAACCCACACTGAAGAGAGCTGAATCAGTCCATACCATCCACGCTGAGGTGGCTGTATCTAGACTAAAGCATCATCCCAGCAAGGAGTAAAACCAAAGAGCACAGTGGTTTGACCACCTCACTCCCTGAGCCATGCCAGCGAGTGCAGTCTGCCTTCTGGAGGATGCCAACTGGTAGCTGTTGTGTCATGCAAAACGCTCACCCAATCAAGGAACCTGAAATAATTTCAAGCAGTCTGTCTCCTCAGGTCTGCTTCAGGTGTGGTAAATGGATGGGATGAAGCCAACAAACCTATCCACCCCCCTCTCCTCCCAGGCACTTGACCATGGCAGGGTATACGTGGCATGCGTCCTGTGTTCTCCGTCTCCAAGAAGTGGTGCAGTATGACAGCAAAGATGCAGCAGTGTGTACACAACAGACTGTGTTAGGCAAAAAGGCCTGATGGAATTCTTTGTTTCCTTACTGTTTTGAAGGGAATAATCAACAGCGCCTCTGAGAACACCTCACTTTACACCCATGCTCTGCAAGTGATGCCAGAAAAACGGCCAATTAATAACTGTTTAGACACAGAGTTTTAGTCCATAAACAGCAAGGTATTTACGGGCAACGTTGGGGAACTCCCGGTTCTCACCAGACAAAAGAGTTCCAAAGCTCTCAGTGAAAAGCAAGATTATTTATACAATTCTGTGAAAGATTACAACATCTTTTTCATGCA
>JAWWEE010000010.1:10901728-11114516 GCA_035221455.1 Xenops minutus | reverse complement strand
ACTTGGGCCCTTGTTCTTCTCTTATCTCTCTTAGTGTGTTCTTGTTCTGTTCTTAGTTCCCAGTGTATCCTCCCTACGTTTCCAGGGACATCCTGGCCTTAATTCTGTCTTTAACTAAACATTTTCATAGACAGTTCTCAGTGTTAGTGTTTTAAGCCAATTTTTAACCCTCAGAGCTTTTGCTCAGCTTCACAAGTACTTTACCTTTCATGCGCACTATGGCCTGGCTCTGGTCCTCGCCTTTGGCATTCCTGGCATAGCAAGTGTAATTCCGTTTCAAGTCCTCTGCTGTGGCTTTTGCAACTGTTAGAGTCCTTATGATAGTTTTGTCTTCAAAATCTCTAGTAATTTCACTGTAAAAGAAAAACCAGAGCATTAATTATGTGAAACTGCAGCACATTCTTAGTGACATATACTCCTTTCCCTGATAAAAACTCTTTCTTTACAAAGACCAAAACACATAAACTGATACTTATAAATCAATACAAACTTCAGATTTTAATACAACTGTAGCTATTCTGTTACCAGATTTTCCTTCATATTTATTTTATCACTCAAATTTGCTCATTGCAGTTGTGTCATATCACCTTTTAGAGAAAAAGGACGTTCCTGCCTATAAAACAACAAGACCTCAGGAACTCAAGATTCAGAGTTCCCATCACATCCCCCATGCAATCCTGGATGAGTCACTTTGTCTCTCTCTGCCTGAATTGGCCATCTGCAAGATGGGGATACAGTATTTCCTTCTGCCTTTTGTTTTTCTACGTTGGTTTGCAGATCAACTGGGGCAGTGACTGCCTTCCACTTGTAATTCAATTCAGCATCCAGCAAACAGGACTTTGATCCTCATTTGGGTCCTTCATGTAATTGAAACTCTACTCCTCCTACCCAATACTATGTATATTACATTTTTATTTTCAGCCTCTGTTTGTTTGAAATATTTTTATCACTCATGCTATTTTGGAACATTCCTCTAAATATAATTTTCTGCCTGTTTCAAAAGTCTCACAATGGCACCAGCTACTGGCTTTGCTACCAGGACCGGAACAAGTGATGATGTGAACTGGTGAACAAAGCTCCCTCAAATCCTTCTGTAAGACACAAGACTGTCCAGGTCTGGAGGCCTCCACCTTAGAGCTCCTGGTGCTCATCACTGCATGATGCCATCACGGGGCTTTCTGATTAACAGTGAAGCAGGGGACTCCACACCCCCTTGAGACTCTCATGTGCCTATATCCACATCCCTCTGCAGGACCCAAGAGAGGATTAGATTCAAATGAAGGTCCACGTTACACGTTACCTTTGTGTGACTTTCATCTTGGGGTCTGTGACATCATCCGTGTTTTTTCCATCTACAGTCCACCACACCTCAGTTCGGGAGTCCTTCAGGAAGGTGAAAAAAACTTCACAGGGCAGGATAAGGTCATCTCCTGGAAAGAAAGGACCACCATGAGGCATTGCAAAGCCAGAACAGCACCAACCTTATTTTGTACTATCCAGCGATCCTACCAGCCTGAGCTCTACCTCCCTTCAGGAGGGAATGAGGCATCCACTTTCTGGCATCTAATAAGAATTTAACATCTTGGACATGATGATTTGTGACAGACACATAAATAGAAAAAAAATATCCTGACTTTTCAAATGTGTTACAAATTCCTTGACGTCTCTAAGTGACCCACTCAAAGGGAGATGCTCCATGCCAACCATCTCCTTGGAAAGCTGAGCAGTGTTAATTATCCCCTCTGCAAAGGGAAAAGGTGCCATAAAGTGAAGGATCAAGCTCCACAAAAGCATTTTTGTGTGGGAACACTTCTTCAGGGATTTGACCTCCACTCAAGATCAGTCTTGGGAGTGTGAATATCCTTCTGATCAGCCTATAAGTGATTTTTTTCTTATAGAGTGATTATTGAAGAAGTCTGACCTTCTAAGCCTGAATACCTATACTTTAAAGTGAAGACTCTGAGGCTAATCATCATCATTGGCACCACATTTATTACAGCAACATAATGGAACACAATCTATTCAATATAGGGAATTGCTCCAAAGAGCTACGAGTTGAAACTGATGGGGTGATGGAAGGGTTGGGGGAAGGGGTGTGGTACCCTATTACCCAGTGCCACTAGGCCAGCAGAAGGAGAGCTGTCATTAATTAGGAAGTAATCAGCCAAAATGGGAGAGATGAGCAAGAAGTGGGTAGAAGGCTGAAGCCACTATGGGGGTGAATGAAGGAGGGTGGGAGCAAACCACAGCCAGAGCCAGGGCCAAGACAAGGTCCTACAGGAATTTTCCTAAGCATCTCAGTGTCCCCATTTCATCTGCTTCTGCAGTCCTACTTCTCCATGTCTGAATATGTGTCTTTATTTATGCTTGCAAAAAAATCAACATTTAAAGCTGTGCTTTCCTATTCTGGCATTGAGAACTGGCATCCCACACTGTCTGCCAGGCAACTTGTGGTAGCTTGAGTGCTCAGTAAGGGAAAGTACTGAGGATGCAGTGGAAGGGGAGAGGTTCTGTGCCTGGCTGTGTCTCCCTGGCCCACAGGCAGGGTATCAGGGCAGCAGTCAGTGTTGGAACTTACCTGCTTCCAGTTCATACACAACTTTCTCATTTGGAGAGGTGAACTGTGGTGGCAAGGCCTTGTTTGGAGATCCTGCAGGAAACAACAGAGAGCCCCCCACAGGGACCCAAACTTCATGAGACCCTGGAATCCTTGCAGCCTTATTCATGATGCCCTCACGCCCCACTGCACGTTCCCCAATCTAACTTGTAATACAGTCCTGCTGCAGAGTTCCATGCACAGAGAAATCTAATTTTAGTTGCCAAACTTAGGGCCAGACCCATATTTTGAGGATCCTCCAAAGTTTAGGTAAGCTAGTTTGGGCCTCTCACATCAGAAGACCTCCACAGCCCTCTCTTCTTCCACAAAGCATAACCTGTACCACTTTTTTTTTTACTGCTGCTTCTAAAAAGAAAAATACAAATTTCATTTCCTGTCACAAATATTTAACTCAGCTCTTAAGGCAGCTGTTGCCATAGGACAAAGAATGTATCCTACAGCTCACTAGGTTTTTAAGCTCTGTCTACAATTCCCTGGCAGGCAGGCTGAGACCTTGTGCCTTGGACAGAACTGTTCAAGCAGTGGGTACCTGGAGCTCTGCCTGGCTGATTAACAGTCCCAGTCTCAGCACACAAGGCTTTGAGATTCCAAGAAGATCCAGAAAAGTTGGTTATATAGGGACAACCCTACAAATAATGACAAGCAAAGGGCACTGGAGACAAAAATGAGCAGGAGTGCCAGGGTTATGCATTCACATGCCAGCAGAGGGTACCCCTGGCCATCTCATGGGCTGAACCTCACCAGCCTAAGCCTGACCATTCTCAGTGTTTGGGGCATTTGATATTGTGGTGGGTAAGACTTCTAGTGCAACATGTTCTGGGCAGTCACGCAAAGCTGACCCCAGCAAAAAGGAATATACCAGGTCAGTTGAGTAATGGAGATTGAACACAACCACAAATGGATCCTGTGACAGACACTTCTAGAGGTTTTTACCACTTCTGCAGTTATTCACATGCATTTTACACATTTGAAAGTCATTCTTACCCACCACCTTCATCTTTATGGTTCTGGTGAGATTATATGTTCTTCCATGGTCCTTGAACGTCACAATACAAGTGTAATTCCCTTTATATGCGCTGCGGACAATGCCGATGACAAGCTTGGGCCCTTGGGGATATCGTTCATAGAAGCCATCCACCAAGTTACAGTTCTGGAGTCAGGCAGAAAAACACTTGAGTTCGGGATTTAAAAGTAAAGGAAATGGTTTCAATGCTACTACAAAGATCTGATCTTTAACTACAAATAAAATGCTTAGGATCATGATGTAGATCAGACCTAAATACCATGAACTTTGAGCATGTTGAAATATAGACTGCTATGTTCACCATGAAAACAAAGTGATAAAGCAGATGACCCTAATAGTTTTATCCCACCTTAAACACAGGTAATTTTATAAGAGATCTCTAATCCAGGAGTACCTTTCCAATCAAGGTGAGCACTTCAGCAGAGGGAAAAATAAAAAGAGACAGGAAGAAAATGATGATATATTCACAAATGGATACTAAGACTAAGGGTCATGTCCCCTTTGATGTCTATCTTTTAGGACTAATCAAGCTACTGTGACTGACTTCAGCTGAGGATGAGGTCCCAAAACTGGCAAAGGGCAAATGAGAATCTGCAGTACAGAAACCTTAATAACTCCTCTCTTTCTGTCAGGCAAGGCAGGAAAACTCTGCCAAATACCAAGCTAGAGATCCTTTTTCAGAAAGGGGCTATGCAGATAACATCTTGATTGTCATAAAACCCAAAGATGTGCACATTTTCTAATAGATTATTTCTGAGTGGTACATTTCCAAATCAGATACATCCTAATGGGGCAGTTTAAGACAGAGGTCATATACCATCTTTAATGATTTTTATTAGGCACAAGATGACTTGCTGCCTGAAAAATTACTTCCAAGGGGCTTTTTGTTTCATTCTGCTAATTGATTGTCGAGATGTGAATTTCAATGAATGATACAAGTAAAGCATTTAAACTGCTGGAGTGAAACTGCTCCTCTTGGATACAAAAGTAAGTTTTTCCTGAAGGGGTTTAGAGTTGGGGTTTTTCTTTTGGGTCTTTTTTTGAATTACTTTTTAAATGAGCAGATACATTTGTTGACAGCTTCCTTTATTATTAAATTGACTTATACAGAACCTTTTATCTAGAAATCCAAAAGCAATTTATAAGCAGTTATTAAAGAATTCACACCCATAACCCTCTGGCTGTACATCCCCTGAGAATTCTTATTCTCTATTGACTAACGGCATCCATCCAGAGAGAAACAGTGAGGTCAAATTTAATAAAATTGAGCAGTAATTCTGTAGGCAAGAGCCTGAGGATGGTTGGAGACATACTCATCAGAGCAGTATGGAGGGTGGGGTAGAGATGTCTCAATTTTGAGAAAAGAGATTTGCTGAATTGTGTCAAACAGGGCACCGATGGTCTTTGCAAAGCCTAATTTTGTGACCTCTGAGGATTTTGGAAACTATGTGATTTTCATTAACTGTTTTTTTAAGAGTTAATAAAAATGATAGTTTCCTTCACAGGGATAGTGAGAGGCTCACACAAGCAGGTCAGGCATACTACCCATAACTGAACCGAAGCTCCTAAAACTCTACTAAAGTATCCTCTACTTGTGCACTCCGGTTAAAAAAATCTTCACTGTTAACTGTCAATTCCCTTCCAAGAGCAGTTTTACCCTTTAACTCTATTGAAACAAAGCCCTTAAAATTAGTAAAGCTTCATTAACAGCACTGGGGAGACCCTGAAATACAGCTCCATGATTCTCATGCCAACCACTGCTTTTTCACATACACTGCTGTATTCCCCACCGCCCACGTAAGACCTTCTTACCAAGTACCACTTGACAGTCGGTGTTACACTGGCAGGGTAAAACCCATCAATATCTGGACATATGATCTTCTGATTGGCATGCTCCAAGTAGAACATCTCCTCAGTGGGTTTTATGGAATGGCTCACACAAGAGTGCTGGTCTTTCGGAACAACCTCCAAAGGAAATGCAACTTTGCTGCAATATGTTGTATTTCTAAGTACAGATGAGAATAGGGCTGATTAGCTGAAACTTGTTTACTCCTACAGCAGTGGAGTGAAATAAAAATTACACCTGCAATAATGAGCATCACAGCACTGATGAGGCAGATACAGCCTTAGCTGACTCATTTATAAATGGGAAAGAAAACCCCATCAAAGGTGGCCACACAAGCTCAGAAAAGCCTATAAAGATTACTAACGAGCCACCTCCACTCCCCTGCTGGTAAAGCAGATCATAGGGTCAAAGACACAGACAAAAGACAACATGAGTAAGATCAAAAAGAGCTCCTGTGCGTAGCAGATGCTATGCTCATTTTGTACCATACTTAGAGACACTTTTAATTTCCTAGAAGTCTGAATCTCATGAATCTTTGCCAAATTAGTGTGCAGTCAAAACATTACCCCTGCATCTGAAGCTATTTTTACTCTAGACATACAGATCACTTCTTAATGGTGAGTGCCTGTGGATTTTGCCATGGGCTCAGCAATAATATTTTCATGGACACTTGCAGCAAGCAAGGAGAGGCAGACTCATTAACGTTTGCAAGGCTCCAAGCTTTATTGCGATGTAAATTGGCTCAGCACTGAGTGGTCTTATAATTGCAACATTCTTTTCCCATTAATGCTTATGTAAATGGTCGCCTCCCTACAGGAAGATTTGGTGCTAACAGCATAATTTCCTCACCTCCACAAAAGTCCTTCAATTACGCTGAAGACAGAAGCTGCACCATGCAACCTACCTGAGCATGCATGTATAGTTCCCAGTGTCATTGAGAAGAGCAGGCCAGAACCAGAGCGTGTCTTTATCCTTACTGATGTGATTGTCTGGGAGACGATAATTAATGGGCTCCTCTAGATCCCGGTCCTGTGCGATCCTGTACCAGATCAGAGTTAAGCCAGCAGAATGGGCTGTGCTATAGTTGAACTTCAAGAAGGTCTCAAAAAGTGGGCATTTGATTTTGGCAGGTTCCCCATCATAAATCTGGATCTGCTTCATGGTATCCACACCCCAGTCATCACAGCGTTCTGCAGCCAGGAAGAACAAGGTGCTTTAGCTTGCAAGTCTGCAGGAGAAAAACAGTTCTGCCCGTCCTTCCCACAGCCCTTGGTCCTGTCCCCATTAAAATCAGAGGTAAAAATGTGGTGTTTTCAATGAAAGCAAACTGGGCTTTTATAAAGCAGAGCAAGAACACTGTGTTCATTTCTGAAGAACCTGCAAACCTCTGCTTTCATTTGTACACCTCCTACACTTCCAAGCCATTTATCTCTCATCAGGACAACAGAGTAGGATATTACTGCATAAAACCAGGCTTCCTAGAGAGCTCCAAGAAAATTTAACAAAAAAATCTTATTTTTCAGATAAAAACAAAGCCAGAGGTGTGTGTGCATCCATACACAATGAAGATAGGAATAGACAGGTTGACATAAGAGGGAGGAAAAAAAACCAACCAAACAAAAACCACAAACATCAACTCTCTCCTGGAGCTATGGGTCACTGCCCCTGCCAGGGGAAGCTGGACTGTGGGTTCCAAGAGCAAGGACTGTCTTTCTTGTGATGGATTCATGTGACACTTGTGCACACTATGGTAACACAGAGTACAAGCACTAATAAGTGACACAGAGCGACTGTTTACAGTGAAGTTTAGGAAAGGAGGCTGAGAGGCAGAAGACACAGCATGGAGATGTAGCAGCAGGTTCTCTTGGGAATTCCCAAGTAGTGCCCAAGTGCAATCCCCAGGCACAGTTCAACAGGCTCAGTGTGGCTCACAGCAGACTTGGACTCACACAGAAACCAGCCAACACAAGAAAAAGCTGTAGAGTGCCTTTTTTATAATTACTTCTCTAAAAAATTCATTATTCTCATTAGTGAATAGTTTCAGGACAAAAAGCACAGTACAAACCCAATTCTTTTCTGAGTAGTCCTTCCCACTCTGTCCCTCCTACCCATCAGGATGTCCAGTCAGGAAGGAACTCAGTGCAAGTAAAGCATGGTACCAGGGTGTCAGCAAACCTGAGAGGAACCTGCATTGTGAGTGCCAACTGAGACACATGGAAAAGCTGCTCTCACTGCATCCCCTGTCTCCCCACACTGACAAGGCAGAGCACAGCATGGCACACTTCCCAGTGCATCTCTTGTAGCTGCTGGGAGGCATTTGCTAGGGCAGCCTGATGCCTGAGAACCCAAAAAGAGTCAAACAGGAGAGGGGTGCGCTGCCTGCAGTGGTCCCTGGGAGCAGTGTCTCAGCACATCACAGGCTTACCAGAGACGACACTGCAAAGGCTCTCTTGTTTGTAGATATTAGAAGAACTCAGACCATGAGGAAAATCAGAATACAATACGCTCTTTGAGCCAAATTCTTCTGAATTCTTCTGAACTGACTTCACAGACCCAAATCAAGATTTCTGGCATTTATTCTTCCTTAAACAGGACAATGGGATGTAGCTAGGCCCCAAACTCAATTTAAAAAAATCTATGCGATAAACCTTTGAGAAGATAGGCCTGTAGCACTTAAAGGCAGCGATGCTAACTCCTGTGGCTCAGCAATGGTTAGTCATGGGGAAGAGGAATCTGGGCCAGCAAGAATAGAAATGTTTTCTGGCGGGTTTACACATAAATGTAAATGCAAGCTGCACTGCTCCTCCTGCAGTATGCTGAACACCCCTATGACAGGGTGCTACTTCTGGAGGAAGAAAACAAATTGGGCTAGGAAGAGGCAGTGAAGCTACCCAGAACACAAATACTTCCTTGTAGAAACCCCAAACCCAAGTCGCTGGAGAATGCCATTGCTTATCATCTAAAAAACACAGATCTGCCACCAGTCACCACCATGATCAAGGCCAACTGAAACCAGTACACTGCTTTATGCTGGTGGGGTCAAGATACTGGATTAGGTATGATCCAGTGTCCATAGAGTGGTAATGAGACAAATGAGCTTGCAGACACTGCCATCTAACTGCATGATAAAGCATGGATTGCTACTCATGGAGAGGGGGATTTTTTTTTTTTTTTTTTTAAGAAAGGCTTTCCCTCTGAAATGAACAAACCTGGATCTGTAAATCAGAACACCCAGGTTCTCTTCCTGACACCTGATTTTGTTGTCTCCTCTTGGGCTGCATAAAGGCAAAACCGTCCTTATTGCTTCAAATGGCAGGACTGGGGAGGGAGAAAACTATATAAAACATTACAGTACTGAAATTCTTAGAGTCAAGATCAATGAAATTTGCCATCATGAGCAGCTCTTGCATTTTGCAACAGACCATAAATCAGCATTGTAAAACTACTTACCTGTTCTACCTGAATGAGTTATTGAAAATAAATACAACTATTTTATTTTTCTTCCTACATTTTTCAAAAGCAATGCACAGACCTTGTCATCTTGGCTCAGGAAGAGGTGACTGTTATTGTTTTACTGTGAGAGCTATACCTGGCTAATTCACCTGGCTTCAGAAACACTGTCACAGCAAACAGCTAAGGCTCCCCACATGTACCCTGTCCTGGGGTGCTGCAAGCTCTGAGCTGAACCCCAAACACAGCACCTAACTTTGCTGGTACTGACCAGCTACACCCAGACTATGGGAGCAGCTGCGCAGTGTGAGATCACAGACTGTGCTTGCCACCTGGCTGGCAAGGACTGCTCCTGGATGCCAGGACAAAGCCACCCAGCATGGCTATGGGGGCTGAAGGAGTAATGCCACAACCCCTCACTCACAGCAGAGATGGAAGAAACACCACAGGTTGCAGTAAGAGCTCCTTCAGACATAAAACACCAAGGACAAAGGCTGTGGCGCTTTGCACAACTTCCCTCCTCCCTGTGCCATGCTGACAGTAGTACAGCTATTTCTACTTTTTGGGGTGTTTTATGCCCAAGATAGCTGGGCTCTGCCTGACATAACGTGTGAGGACTGCAGCCCATCCCTCACACACACCTTTGTGAGCCCCTTCCTCCCCAGCTGTGAGGGGGGTCTTCTCACTGTGCCAACAGCAGCCTCTGCTGTGGTGGCACTTCTACAACAGACCCCAGCAAAGGGGTCAAACCCAGACAGCTGGCTGCACTTCATGGAGAGAAATAGAGAGAATGCTCACATTATTATTGCTATAATTTTATTTGTATCCAACAGTTCCCTGCAACATTTTGTGCCCCTTTTACTATTTTAAGTTCTATTGGATATTCAGAGCCTATTTGCTGCTAACAGCATGCAGCTACTGGAAGTCAGTCTAACTGGAGATAGCCTGAAAAAAATGGCATGACTTCACAGTGACCCTTCACTGGCTTAAAGCAGCTCCCACTATGGAAAAAAAATATATATATATGCACACATTGATAAATCCTGACTCCAGCAACAATATCTGAGGGAGCATTGCAGAAAGAAAAAGCAAGGATCAAGTTCTAATTGTGAGAAAAAGCACTAACTTCTATGGTGCTGTGCCCATTTGCAGCAACCCACACTTGTTTTCACTGGCTAAGCCTAGGAACTGAGTTTCTTCTCTCTTGAAACCTCTTGAAACCTTTCCTGCACAAAACAGCTGCTGGAGTTAAGAGCAGCTCCTGATTAAATCAAGTGGGATCAGCATTCATGCTGTGACTTCAGAGATTTGCTAACAAATGGAAACTAGCAAGGATATGGAACTATAGGTAACTCCATGGTCCCTTCCACACTGCAGCAAATGGAGCACTACATATACCTGAGGGACACAATAAAATCCTCTAAAAATACACCATCCTACAAATGCATCTTCCTAGAAACGCCTTTGCAAAATGCTTTTGAAAGAAGCCACCTTGTTCTCATTACCAATGAGCTGCACTGCAGATGCCTCAGCTGACCCCTCTTACTGCTGAATGCTCTGCAATCACACAGCAGGGCAGCCTATGACCCATAATACCTACCTGTGACAGACAATGCAGGAAAAAGGCAAGAAACATTCCTGCTTGCACAGGCCTTCTCAGGAAAAGGGATGAGGATTATACAGGCTGAAGGGAGGCTGCATGGAGGCTGCATGGTAGAAGCATTAAAAGACAAAGTGCAGGCAGAAGGATGGGGGTAAGGATGTCCATCTTGATTTCATGTGCCTTGAGATAAAGATAGGAGCAGGCTGCTGCACTCCTCCTCCTCTTTAATGCACACTGGGAACAAGGTGAACTGCAAAGCTAACTCCAAGTGTCTTCCTTGCTCAGGCTATGCTGGAAGCTGTGTTCATAGGGGTGTCTACTAGCAACACAAGGGACAGAAACTACTTCTCTTACAGAAACTGACAGATCTGAATCTGGTGCTACGATGCCCTTCAACATCAGGTATCCCAAAAAAGACTCCTCCTCAGAAGCCAAACAAAGCTAAAGAAAGCGGCTTTTCCAGATGCAAAGTAGAAAATTAGAGGGAAAAGAAATAATGTTGCTCAGCTGCATAAAGGTGAAAAAGAGATATATTTGGAAACCTTTCCCAGCCTTTAACTTACTGCACTAATTTACTCACTTCACAGAATCAATTAGTTTGGAAAAGGCCTCTGAGATCATGAGTCCAACCTATGATCTAACACTATATGACAACTAGACCATGGCACTAAGTGCCACGTCCAGGCTTTCCTTAACCACCTCCAGGGACAACGACTCCACCACCTCCCTGGGCAGCCCATTTCAATGTCTCATCACCCTTTCTGTGAAGAAATTCCTCCAAACATCCAACCTGAACCTCCTCTGGTGCAGCTAAGACTATGTCCCTTTATCCTGTCTCTGGTTGCCTGGGAGAAGAGACGAAGCCCCACTTCGCTAAACCATCTTTTAGGGATTGGTAGAGAGTGCTAAGGTCGCCCCTGAGCCTCCTCTTCTCCAGGCTTTGGAACAGAGCTCCTGCGTGAATACACATAACTGAGATGCATCTGCAGCACCCACTATAAGAATCCACAGTCTCAAAACAGATGAAATTGGTTCAACTATTTAGATTTTTAAAGAAGAGACAAACTGCCTAAGACATGGATTAAAAAAAAAAAAAAAAAAAAATCAGAATAAAGTCACATCAAGAAATACTGTTAAATTTTGTCCACAGTTTGGCATTTCTGTGCAGTCATTTTAAGTACTACTATTTAGAAGAAAAATTTCAATCACAAAACTCTAAGGGCTCCTTACCACCTCCACCCCTTCTCTCCTATGGGGCTACAAGTATTTTCTGCTAGTTAAAATTTCTATGAAGAAATAGTAAAGAACAATCCTTATAAGAGGCCATCTATCATGCTGGCACAAATTACCCTGGCATTTGCCAAACTGATGTGCCCTTCATAATCATCTTTTTGGGAGGGGGCCTGCCTCGCATGCAGACTGGGACTGTGCAGTGGCAGCAGGACACGAAGCCATCAGTCCTGCCAACTGAAGGACACTGCCAGTGGATGATCCCTGTTCCCCACACTTCAGCTGCGGCATCAGATGGGGCTGCACTACCACAGAATGGCTTGTGCTTCAAGGAACCTTAAAAAACATCCAGTTCCAACCCCCTTGCTTTGGGCATGGACACCTTCCACTAGACCAGGTTGCTCAAAGCCCCATCCTACCTGGCCTTGGACATTTCCAAGGATAGGGCAATCACAGCCTTTCTGGGCATCCTGTTCCAGTGCCTGACCACCCTTATAGCAAAGAATTTCTTCCTAGTATCTAATCTAAACCTATGCTCCTTCAACTAGGCCACTCTCCCTTGTCCTATCACTACAAAACCTGTGAAAAATCCATCTCCAGCTTTCTTGTAGCCCCTTTATGTACTGGAAGGGACTCTATGGTCTACTCAGAGCCTTTTCTTCTCCAAGCTGAACAGCCACAACTCTCTCAGCCTGTTTTCGTAGGAGAGATGCTCCAGCTCTCTGATCATCTTCATGCCCTTCTCTAGATTTGCTCCAACAGGTTCATGTCCTTCTTAGTCTGGGGGTCCCAGAGCTGGACACAGCACTACAGGTGGAGTCCCTAAAGAGCAGAGTGGAGGGGCAGAATCACATCCCTTGACCTTCTGGCCACACTGCTTCTGATGTAACCCAGGCCACAATTGGCTTTTTGGGCTGTAAGCACACACTGCCGGGCCATATCTCAACAGCTTCCTACTTTCTCCATCTGCCCCTGCTGCTTTATCTTAAAGCAAAGCTGGTATGCGTCGGCCTCCACCCAGGGAGCACAGCAAGGCCAGTGGTTAGCGTGATGGACAGATCAGCATCAATAGGGCAGAAACAGCTGATCACACAAAATGATTAAGCAAGGATTAATCATTACTACCTTAAAAAAAAAAAAATTTCCTTGCCACCATCTTTCCAGCTCAGTCAGTGAGAAGGAAGCAGAGGAAGCCAGGCTGAATGCAGGAACTGTGCTGTGAGCACAGGAGGTACTGGCTGGGGCCAGCACCACACGTGGGTGCGCTTTCCATTTATGCCAGTGCCAGGAGCACCCCCGCTTCTCCTGCAGTTTTTGTTTCATACACCCACCCCGCACAACACCATGCCATGCTTCCTGGCTGTGTTCTCTGCTCAGCAGTGGAGCAGGGCAGTGTTCCTTAGGCTGTCTGTATCCCAGTGACCATCCAACACAGTGGAGGGAGAGTGGCATGGAACAAAGCAAGTGAATTCTGCCATTAACTGAAAGAAGAGGCACAGACCCAAACACACTGAAATTGATGGGAACAACACAAAACTAGGCTAGGCCTAGCCAAGATCAGCTATTTCTGCAGCAGTGACAGTGGTCAGAGAATGCCTAAAAACTGGTCATAGCTCAAGTGCCTTGAGGCTGTAGCTCTCTTAGAGGCTCTGCCCAGAAGCTGCATGAACTCTGCAGAAATCTATAATCTGACTTCCAGTGAAAACACACCAAAAAAGGCTTGTCATATCTTCACTGACTCTCCAGCAGAGCAAGTGGAAGTTGTGCTGGCACAAACTTCCTACCACAGCCCAGCCCCATCCATGTGGTTCTGCTAGGATGGCACCGATGACATGGTTTTGTACTTCTCCCAGGTTTCAGCATATTCATCCTGTGTTGCCACTGAGCTGTGATGACTCCATGAAAGCAGCTCCTCTGGATGCTGCACGCAAGGATGGAGTCTTTTTCTCCCTGCCCAAGTGCTTTTATCATTTAAACAGGCAGGACAACTGAGAAAGGGAGAAAGAAAAGTAATTTTGTTGCAGAATGGCTCATCCTTCCAAAAGCACATGTACATTTTGGTTGATTACCTTTAGACCCAGAAAGTCTAGTTTAAACAGGTGTGACAATCTGTCCCTCTGCCAAATTTATGAAAAACAAGCTGACTGCATAAACTCCTGTTGACTTCAGAGGAAGCAGCCAAGGCATGATATCCAAAAAACTGTATTGGAGCCCAGAGCTTCTGACTCTGAATTGCCTTATCTCATCAAGCACAGCCTGTAACATGGGGTAGTTATTTGTGTCTTTTAAAACTCCTCCACAGTGAGCTTTATGCCTTCACTCTCTATCTGTGCATAAAGCTGTTTACTGTATGTGGCACAGAGTATTTTGGTTACCTCCAGCAACTGGGCCAAAGAAAAAAAAATATTCAGATTTCTCTAGCAAGCTTGATATATTTTCCTGGAGGCTTTCTTTAAATTTGAGATCAAAATGATAAAGGTAGGGATATGAACTGTTTCCCTGAAGGATAAGAGGACAAAATAGCTACTTTCCATCTCACTTCATTGAGAAAATTGTTGCATGAAGCAAAAAAGAGCAGCATGGGAGGAGGAGAAACACAGGAAACAGAACACCCCATTGCAAAATCATCTGTAGGAGAGGCAACATGAAAAGGGGGTTCACCTGATTAGCATCACCGCTGAGCTGTGGTCAAGCTCTCAGGGGTTCTTCTGTGTGTCTGGGACACTGAACTGCGACTTGAAAAGGTCTAGGCTAAACTCCTAGCTCCGCCAACAGCCTTGCTTAGCTAAACTCAAGCAGTCTGGTTATTGCATATAGCCAGATGCTCTGTTGCCTGCTTTAAAATACAGTCAACAATTCTTCACTGCCCATCCACAGGGATGTTTGCATTACAAAGGTGTTGCAGCAGTTGTCCTCGGAGAAGAATGGAAACTCAAAAACCACAGCAGGCACTAAAATGCACCGTAAGGGTCCACGAGCCCAGCAGAGTCACTTGTGTGCCATAACATGTACGAAAGTGAACACACAACAAAATGTATGAAACTGAGCACACAAGGAGGGTCCCATGACAGATAAGGTGGGTAGGAGACAGGACCCCAATCTCCCCTGATGCCCTATTTGATACACACAGAGGAGCAAAAGTGGCTGTTCAATACCACATCAGCAACACATCCAAAAAGGGCTGCCTTCCTCCACACATTTCTGCACTTCAATGCAGATAGGTCACATCATGTTGACGCCTGCAAAAAAGTCACCCCTCACAACCTATTTCCTCAGCTGACAAGAAGCAGACGTGAGGTCTTATTTCCTCAGTGGGCAGGACTCTGGCTGGTGCAGAGGGAGGCTGGCGGCTGCACGTACATGTCTGCACCCAGGTCAGCTTTGCTCTGCATGTTTTATCTTCATCCACTTCAGGGCTATGCACCTTTCAACACCCTCAGTGTTGAATAACTTCATGCCCCCAAGCGTCATAAACTTCTACAACCACAGTAACTCACAGATGGGTATGGATGGTTATAAAATCACGTCCTAAATTAGGACAGCAAGAAGCTGAGATTGGAAGAGTAGGAGGAAGTCAGGAAATCCCAAGAGAAAATGATGGGGGAGGGATTTAGTCTCTTTAGAAAACAATAATGCAGTTTAATCTATTTTTCTTTTGACTTTACACACCAAAATAAGCTTCTCAGCTTCTGGAGCTGTCACAAATCATAAGGAAAATAAGGCCACTGGAACCCCATCAGTAGAATAAGAGCTATATAGTAATAATCTTGAGGATTATTACAGGGCTTTCCATCTTCAAAGTGTTTTATAGACAGTAATTTATTAATCCGCATATTTCCCCTGGCCATCAGCAACTGCTCTGCCTCTCTGCTAAGTGCAACAGAGACACACAGTGCAGATTGGCCCTTGGGAGAGATGGCTTAGGTGGTGGCTCTGACCTCTGGAGCCAGACCTCTGTTTCTTTCTTGCTGCAGTTGGAACTTCTCTGCTCTAGCCACCACCTGAATCCAGAAGCACTGGTGACATCTGGCACCTTGGAGCCAGCTTTGGAGTGAACAAAACCAGTGCCTGAAAGTCTCTGTTATGGGTGAGTAGAGAAGACATGCTTGCAATCCAGCAAACAGCAAAGCCTGAAATAAAGCTCCCACAGCAGAAGCTTCTGGCTACTTCACAGTCACTGCCTGCCACGCTGGCGTATCATTCTGGGTAGAAGCTGGCCCCAGTCCTGGGCTCATCCTACCACACAGCCTGTCTGATAGCCCCCAAGGGAGCTATCAGAGGCGTTCCCATGCAAACACGATGATTCCTCCCACTAAAGGATTATTTGTGCACAGCAGATACCTCCTCACACTACATACATGTCCTTCAGATAATCAGTATGAGGCTGCTCCTCCTCTCATGGCAGCAATACTCTTCTGCTTTTGCAATTCCCTAAGACAATACTCCTAACAACGATTCTCTCCTCAGCCCTCACCCTGAAAAAGCTGAGAACTCTTAGAAAGCAAGAGAGCAGTCAGCTTCAAAGAGAGAGAAAATGGAACAAATAGCACAACTACAGCTACATCTTCTAAGTCAGTATCTAACATTGGCCAGCTTTGTTCAGAAACAAGGAAATAACATTGTTCTGTATTCAAACGGGTTGGTACGTTCCTTGTCTGGCTGGTTTTTCAGCTCTTTTAAGCCAGTGTATATTTGTATGACTTCATCAGAGCCAAAGAAATAATTTTAAGACCAGAACTATGTCCGTTGGGCTTCATTATCCTTCTCTGGATATCAGAACATCAGGTTCATTAAACATCCTAGAACATAAATGCAGAGCCTTATTTTCATCTTAAGAATGGCTCCGCTAGGCAATGAAAGCAGAAGACCCCCAAATACCATGGCAAACACTGTCCCAAAGGTCACGAGTAAGGAATTCAAACCCATGTACTGCAGATCATGTATACTTTCAATATTAGAAAAGATTTACCCTTGTGCATAGTATGAGCAAATAGAAGACTCAGGCACCAATTCAGTTTTAGACTCCACATCTTTTACTCTACACTACTCAGATCACATTTCTTTCCTTGTACAGTTTGCACTTCCCTTCCAGCTAGTGATTTTGTTTCAGCACCAGCCTCCATACACAGCAGAAACAGCAGAGCCCAAAGAACAGATGTTTAGAGCCACAGTGCTGTAGGTGAAATCTGGGGGGGAAATAAAGTTTGTGGATTTGTCTCTCCAGTAAAGAAGCAGGGTAAAGCATAATGCTGAAGCTTTCTGTCACTTTACCAGGGAGAGAGTCAGCTGTACTGGCTGAACTGGATATAAAGGCCATTTTCATCATAGCTGGAGCAGTGCTGGTATTTTACAGTTCAAATTTAGCATGTGTTGGCTCCTCATCTCTGTAAGCTCACAGAGCTTGGGACTCAGCAGAACTGGTACCCTGGCTTGAGCAGTCCCTGGTCAGTGTTGCTGACCACACTGCTTCAACAGGATGGATGGCAGAGGCAGGAAAAGTGGCAGCAGACCATGGCAGGATTCCTGTCCCTGCCTGCAGCCTTCCTCAGTCCAGTCTGGGCTGGAGAGCTGGTCCCAACAATACAGCGTTACATGACTTAATAGTCAAAGCACAGAAAAAGACTCAGCTGAAATGACAAACCTCTACCAAGTTACACGTTAAATATCCCAGGAGCCAGGTTCCTCATTCAGAGCTACCCATCCCCCTGCCCTTGCTTGGCGTTAGGCGACACTGGGGCAGCCATACACTGTGCACAGCCTTTCGGCATTCACTCCAGATAACCTCAGCTCTGCTCCCTGCACCTACACTCCCTGCTCCTGGAAGAAAAAACAAACTCAGATGCTGTAACATTACCAGAGCAAGCCTGGTCTCCCATACTGCTCTGTATTTATGACTTTGCAAGGCTGAAGCAAACTCCAATCACCTTTTTGGTGCCAGCCCCAGGAAACCCCACAGTGTAGCAGAGGGCTGTGCAGACGGCTGCCTCTCCATCCAAGTACAAACAGCCATCCAAGCCCATCATGAATAACAAAAGACATTTTGATAGTCCAAGCTGGTTTATGATGTCCATAGTACAAAAAGGATGCTCTGAACTGAAGAGTGTGCCTGACAGCCACAGATGTCCAGAAAATTAAATGCATACACTGCAGTGGATTTGCAGGAGAAATATATTTTAGCTGATCATGTGTCTCATGCATCACCATTTGACACTTGTGTTCTTGCAGCACTCTACAATGGCTCTGATCACCCTGTACAGAAAACCTCTACTAAAGGAAAAATAATTAAAAAGTACTAAGTACCCTTCAGAAATGCATGGAGGGTTCTGGTTCTGCCAGCTCAACTGGCACGAGCCTGTATGACCCAAATGCCAGTGTGCTCATTTCACGGCTCCCAGCTGACTGTATCAGCTTTTAGAGTAGCTCTAACATTTCCTGGGCAAACCTGATTCAATTGCAGCTACCTCCCATTTCTGAAAAAGCCCAAGATGACTGCACGTGGGGTGTCATAATGCTGCCTCAGCAGGAGGAGGATATTGCGTTGGTGGAGAGCAGAACAGCACATCCAGAATCACATACAAAGCAGGGATTTTCCCAGCAAGCAGCAAAGATCCATGCCACTGGATCCCTCCTTCCCCAGACAGTCATGCTGTCTGAGGCTTAGCAGAGGTGAGGCAGGCCATATATTCCTTCTCCTTTGCTGTTTCCCTATTGCTCACCATTTTCACATAACCCCTCTCATCCAGGATGGGAGCTACTGAAGACCACAGTCCACTGTGAATGCCTGCAGCCCTTGGGCAGTACAAGGAGGAGAAAAACCTCCCAGCCTCTGCAATGAACACTGCACTGAGATGAACCTTGCTGAGGTGCACATTGTGAATCTGGCCATGATAGTTCAGTGTGATCCAAGAGGGAATGACACAAGAGCTGTTCATCTACTCAGGGTATTATAACTGCCTGTTTGCCAGAGCTGCAAAGGGACAAAGGTTCACGATGGGACTTGTCAATTCCCTGCACAGTCCTTATTTCTGAACATTTCCCCCAATAAAACCAGTGTCTGTTCTTCCCTCCCTCCTCCTTTCCACTCGCCTCCTGTAAATCATGCTGTCTCCTTCCGCCCCCAAATAGGAAGTCCGGAGCCGAGACATGCACAATCTGCCTCTTCACAAGAGCTGGGCTGAACGTGTGCCAGAGGAGCTGTGAGCATGACAACATATTTCCTGTCAGGAAAGTGACTCAGTGAGACGGGTATCAGAGCTCCTCTTACTCTAGAAGATCCCCTCTCCCCCCTGCATTGCTAAGGCATGAGTCAGAATCAGAGAGCTGGATCTTAATCCCCTCCGGATCCAACCAGGAATAGTGGAGCTCAGGTTCAAGCCCGGGTCCTGCCTGCAACTCACTGACAACATCACGTGCCAAACCTAGTTCCACCCGCCAGAGAAGGGAAATAAACATACTGCTCAAGTGGGCAGCTTGAATTTGCAAAGCACTTTTTGAGGTGGTGCTTTCTGCCATTTGTTAATGCACCCATTTACACCATGCTCATAGCCTCTATACATGAGCATTGTACAACACCCCCACATAATGTTCTGTTCCATACTTTACTGAAGTATTTTACACACAACCAGAAATACTGTAAACGCTTAAAACTCACTGCAGACAGTTTTCTTCTCTGGACTCAGGACAGCCCTTCCCACAGTAAGTGGGCAGACCCCATCGCATGCCATGTCCTTACCCGAGCCTCTGACGAGGGTGACCACGGACAGCCAGAGTGTAACCAGCACGACACTGATCATCTTCATCCTGTAAGACAAAGCACACAGAGTTTCTGGTTATTTTACACTGCTTCATCACTGCAGACAATTTTTTAACTCTGAGTGTATGTGTGTGTTTATCCCTCCATCCACCCAGTGATCCTTTAATTCTGGTATGTTCTTTTTTTATTTCATTAAGATTCCTTAAGAATAGTATCTTCGTGGCAGCGTCGCTCTGCCTTCAGGCAGCTTGCCAAGCCTGGGAGGTGATGGCTCTGAAGAGGACAGCCCAGCTCACTGACTTGAGTCCCTGGAATAGTGTGTGTCTGGGAGCACAAGGTGTAAAATAGACGTTTGCAGACCAGAAATCCCACCCTTTGACTCACAGTCCTTTGCCAAGACCTTATTCTGCTCATTTCTAAGAACAAGTGCAGAAAGCACTTGCGGCAGTGAGCGGCAGCTGCAGCACAATTGCACTGAACACGTGTTTGACAGTTCAACAGGACAATCACACCGGAGCAGTCCAAATTGGCAAGGTCTGCTGCTAGTGACCTGTAAAGAGGCCAGTTGCAGAGTCCCGACTGCATCACTCTGTTCCTACAGGCAGTGGCAGCAAGACAAGGCCTCACCAGCTCTTTCCAGTCAAACTCTCTTTGGAACAGCCACCCCGCAGGAGTAAACAAGCATCACGTTTGTACGCTTTTCAGAAATTATCTGAACAGAGGCTTTTACTTTCTAAGCAGCTCAGATAAGCAAAAAACAATACCAAACTTTTCCATTCCTGCTACAGAGCACAATTTCCTGTAATTTGAGATAAATGTACATTGCCAGAGTTCTACTGGCTGCCTGCTCCAGTAGCTGGCATTCAGCTCTTAGAGCTGCTCACTCACTGGAATTAAATTTCCCTCTGTTTCTCAGTTTTTCAGGATGCAACTTATAAGCTGGTAGTCATAAAAACTGACATCTACTAGATGTTCTCATTAATGGGCTGAAGGTCGCATTTGATATTCCTGGGTGCTCTCAGATCACAAAGGGAGAAGAGATGGTTAAAAAGCTGAACTCCATCAAAGCATCTCAGTTCTGCTGGGCAGATGCAGTAATGAGCATGATGATACTGTCAGAAGTATGCTCCTGAGGTGACAGGGAAACCTGCTCCATCACAGTGGGTTAAAAGTGTGGGGAGAGAAGCTACAGAGTTCCCTCAAACATGTCCCTCATAAACCTGCCCAGAATATATGCAGTACATAGAAGGGCTTTGAGCACAAGCAGAGTGCACCTAAGATTGCACAGATTGCAGAGATTAACAAGAATGGGACACGTGAACTGTACTTCTCAAAACCCAGCAGCGGATATTGAATCCTTCCTTTTCAATGCTTACATCTGAAAAGCCTTTGTGCGATGCTTTCTCTCTGCTGGGCTCATCTCAAAGAGACAAAGGAAATCCGGAGCAAGCCTGCTCTTCCCTGCATAGTCCATGCAAAGGGCGGCAGATTGCCTCCAAAGCCATCAGGCTTTCAAAAATAGGCAAAAAGCAGGGAAGAAAGTGAATTTTGTTCCCTGGGGTCCAGTTGAGAGGGCTGGTCATCCCCTACTGCCTTCCTCCAAACTGAAATGCCAGATGCTAATCAAACCCTTCTCTGCTGTCACCTACAAGCAGTTCCCAATGTTACTTAAGAAGACTTCATAGAGAAAAAAACAACATTAAGTACTCTCACCCCCCCCCAAATGTTGAAGAAAGACCTTTACACCATCAGACTGGGCAGAGAGAACCGACATGCTGCAGTTCTGGCAGGAATTCAGGAACTTTTGGTAATTTAGATACTCGAAGAGAGGGGGTATAAACAGTGGCAAGGAATCATTCCCAAAATAAATATCCCTCATGGTTCCCTCTCCATTTGCCATTAGCTAAATGTACAGTGTGTCCTAACTCATGCTTATTTTTCAGTGATTCTCTCCTGCATTTTTCACAAATCAGTCTGAATTCAGCTTTGAAGCAAGCAGGAACAACTACTGACTTTGGATGAGTTTATCTTGTATAGAGCGAGGCCACTTACGTGGCCCGAGGCCAAAATAAACTACTACATTTCGCTCAGTGATACATGAACTCTGCAGCAAGCTAATATTTACATCCATTAGCTATGCTCACAGGAACATGCTTCTTTCAACTGCCTCAAAGAGCCACCAAGTCTGTTCCCATGAGCAAGGTATCCGAAATTTCCATGCTCTGCCTGCTAGTAGGAAAATCCTTGTTTCTTGCTCTACTCAGCTATAAAATCAGAAGACCTACACAGAGTGATTTACTTCTGGTTCATTCCAGGCTTTCCAGAGATCTTATCAGTGGAGACAGATGGACACAGAGCCTGTCAGATTACTGCAATTTCTCCATTAGAAAAAGGGGATGCAGTTGACCACAGCCCTGGCTGCTCTCATTTTATACAAAATGCAAGGGGTCATGGAAGGTATGTGCACAGAGTCAAGGGCTGGTCAAGTGAGCCATCACAACCTCCTGGATGCCCTGACCAGGCCACCATTTGCAAGCTGAGGTAAAGGAAGACAATTCTTTCCCTTTGGGAAAGAAATGTAGAGCTCACACACTCAGCAAAGATAAACAGGACAGCAGAGCAGGATAGCTTCTGCAGTCCAGATCCATTCCTGTGGCATATGACTACTCAAAAAAAAACCAACAAAAAACCCAAAACAAACAGAAAAGGAAAAACATAAAAAAACACCCCCAACAACAACAAAAAACCCTAACAAAAAACAAAGCTACAGGATCTAGTGGTTTGTACTAACACAATGTAGGGATAAGTTCTGCATACTAGTGCTGCTAGCACTGGGATGCTTTGCTTTAGATAGCCCCAAATCTGTAGTCTACCCCAAACAGAAAGGTCTCCCCACAGCAGTCATGTGGTCACACAGGAGAAGAGCACCGAATCAAGTCACAGAGAGAGGGGGTGGGTTTTGCAATGTCCTTAAGAGCCGGACACCGCAGGACTAAAAAACACCCTGGTCTTCCCAGAAACGGAAGAGTTTTCTCAACCTATTCCAGCAACCCACTTCTTTGTTCGTCACATCAGAAAGCACCTTGTCATTTTGCCTGTATATGATGCAATTCCAGTGGTGTCTGATGAACTTCTTGCGCAATTTGGTAGCTCTGTGCTGGAACAGCATCTCTGGTTGCAACTGAAGGAACCATAGGCCAGGGAGTACAAACCCAGACAGCAGCAGAGGGGTTCACCCAACTGCATCCACCCAAAGCAAATAAAAATAAAAGCAAATACTAAAGGGAGCCAGGAATAAAATCAGTGAGCAGAAGAGCTTACTAGCTCAGAAATCACGCAACAGCAAGGAAGCAGGTAATCAGAGCAGACAGAAGACAGCTGGAGAGCTCTGATACATTCTTAGCACTTCAGAAACTTCTCAGGAGACCAATATACTCTGAGGTGTTCTTAATATCTCCATAAATTAACATTTCAATAATAATAATTCATAGAGCAGTTGGGGAAAATGATCCATCACAGCCATTGATAGAATTTTTTTTAAAGGAACTTACTTGAAATGTTCACTTTGTTTCAAATCAGAAATTGTTCCCTTTTTGTTCCTGAACACCTTCTTCAAACTTTCACCTTCCATCCACTGAGGAGCAAAGAAAAGTGGGGTGAGGGGAAACACACATGGAAGTGTCTCCTGTTCTTAACAGCAAAGAGGGTGGAAGGTTTGGGTTTTTTTCAATTAATATTGGTCAAAAGTGGCATTTCAGTCAGAGAAAAACAGGAATATTTTCATATAAAACACCTTTTAATAAAGCACCTTTCCCAAACAGACCTCAGCAAGGAATCGTTCACTCCTGCCTTTAATAGCATGGACCCCATAAATCCCACACACTTTCCAAGGCATTATAAAACCCAAGACAGATGACAAATAATTAACGCAGAGAGCTGCACTCTAAGTAACTACTGCATACCTATTCTCAAAGACACTGTACCAATTCTACAGAACAATGCTGCATTTTCCAAGAAAAATGCCTTTGTCCCTCCTAACCACAGGCATGTAGGGAGAGCCAATAGGTTAGGGAGAGGTGACAGGTTTTTTGCTTTTCACTGAAAAGTCACACTATGGCCTGCAGAACAAAAGCACCCTTCAAAACCTTGCCACTAAGTGCTCCAGCTGAAAGGGCATTTAAAATAAAGCACTTTCAAAAACAGGAAAAAAAAATTACTTCAGCCAGAGCAGGTTTTACATACTATTTTCTTTCTGTAATTCTGTCTGAAGTCAGAAGTAATTGAAAGCATAGGACTGGCCCCCCAAAAATGGGACACAGACACAGGAAGGCTAGCAAAATTCAGAGTGAGCTAGCTTAGGAAATGCTTTGCTTCTATGCCATGTGGACTTGAGGATGAAGGTGGATAGGCTGCAGAGCTGTGCTGGTGCTCAGGAGAGGCACAACTCCTCTGCTTCCACATCACCACATGCTCACAAGTCCTGGGTCCCTGCATCATTGCAACAGCATTGGAGAAGGCTGCTCCATGAGTTTGCTGGGTTTTCTTATGGGGAAAAATAGATGTACAGTTCAAGTAAATTCAAAGACTCCAAAAGGTGGACAAAGAGCAGCCTGCAGAAGCAGCTGCAGAAAAATAACAGCAAATACACTAATGGAAAATGGGAAAAGGCCCTTCAGCCCTCCAGGAAACACTTTTGCTTTTCAGTGTGTGCAGGAGTACGTCAGACAAAAGGGGGAATTACTGTAGCATAAACCATCTTGGTGCCACTTAGCCAGGGTTTGTGCAGTTCTCTCTGACCCTGCCTCCCCTCCAGAGGCCATTTGGGCACTGCACGGCACCGCCCTTTGCTACGGTGCCAGGGGTTCCACTCTGCCCAAAGGGGAGCCATTCCTGCAGGGAGCTGGCCAGTCCCACTGAGAGCCCTCCAGAGGAACAGAACCTTACACTGAAATCTCTGGGGATGTGGGTTGAAAGACAAGCGATGGGCTTCAGAAGTCCAGCCTTTACTCCTCAGGAAGAATAAACACGCTCATTACAATTTTCCTTCCCAGACAGCTTCCAGGAACAGAACGAGGAGGAATCAAGGAGCAGTTTGATGATGAACACCATAATCAGCTCAGAGCACTTTCCCTGCTCTAGTGCATGCTACGCCACACTCATCACTTCAAACAAAGGCACACTGACCGAAGGGCCCCAGCGCTGTCCTCAGGAAAACATTCACAGCTCCCCTAAGGGCAGGGAGCCCAATTTATTTTGGCAGCAGCTCCCTAACAGCCAGGCACATTTCAGCAGGAATCAACCAGGGCTGAAGCCTGCCCAGCAATCAGGGATAATGCAGGAGCCACAAGTGTGACCCAATCAGCACATCTAATGGTGACACATCCGAGGATGTGCAGGGACCTGCAAGATCAACACTGGAGTCCCACTTCTGCCAGGGTAGCTGCACTCACCAGGCTACCACATGCCTGACAGAAGAGCAGGCTGAAAGGAATTTGTTTTGAAATGTTTCCATTATAAAAGTAATTTATGTCATCAGAAAAGGAAATGTTCACATTTGAGCAGCCTGAAAGTTTTTCACTATTTAGAATCACAGCAGATATTACACACCTGCTTTTGCAGAGGGGGGTAAAAAAAATTAAACTAGTGGTAGTCAGATGGAAAGTTGCCGTGGTGAGAGGTGCTCCCTGTCACCAGCAGAAAGCATCTTCTGTCTTGCTTGGCCAGAGCTGGCCACTGCCACACAGAACCTCGAAGCACTGGCTCCCAGCACTGGGGAGTTACAGTGCTCACACACAGCTTTACACCCAGGTCTACTGAGTACCCTGAAGAGAAAGGGGGGAAAAAAACCCCAAACTAAAACCAAACACACAACAGAAAAAAATCCAGAAACAGGCTTCTCAGTCAGTGGCTCAGCCACCTCACTGCCAGACGAGGACGTGACAATAGGCATCCAAGGTGACTCCATTTGTCTGTCACCCACCACAACCCTTCCCTAGCCTCCTGCCTGCACACCCAGGCCAAGGGCTGCAGCCTGATGGCTTTTTAATAATTAATTTTCACTAAATCCCCAACACAGAGATCAACGAACTCAGCCACTCCAGAGTCACCACGGGAGGTGATCCCAAGCTATTTCTCCTTAACAGAGCAGCACAAACTGTAGCAGCAAGGCTCCCCTTCCAAAAGCACCAAGAGCTCCCTAAGGCAGAGCAGGCAGCAGCTTCACCTCAAGCTCAGAGGTTCAGGGAAAACTGCAGAGATTTTCATTCACAGTGAGTCATTTCTGGGAGTTTCCTTGGAAGTGCAAGATTTGCCTCTGCCAGTGACAATGTTTGGGACATAGAGGCAATTGCCAGGGAGGGAATTTGTGATTTGCTATTGGCATTTAGATACCATCTCCCGGAATCCTTTTGGCTCAACAGATTTAACACTAATAATCAGAATTCAGATGAAGAAGCTATTTTTCTCCCTCTCAAAAGGAAAAAAGTGCAATCTAGGCATGTGGAAAGAAGGTGGGGGTTGAAAATATGTCTGAAGAAACTCAGTATCCCCTGCTTCCCTTTGCAGTTCTCCTGGGGTCCTCTCAGGACTTGGAAAAGCAGAAATGCTACAGATCTTGCACACTGCTCTGCTGGAACCCAGGGTGCCACTGATTATACTCTGGCAGCTATTCAGCAGGCAGAGCACACTGCATTTCATACATCAAAAATAAACTAGCTCAATAATCTGTCATTTCTACAAAATATGCACACCTGGACAGGATAAATAAACAGCTGGGACTATCACCTAGAGATCTGTGGAGTGGGCTGAGGAGGGGCAGGTAGAGCTACAAAATCAAACAGCACAGATTACAAAGGCATATATGCTGGCCACCAAGCAGTTCAAACGCTAAGCTACAAGAGCACTTCTGTGCTCAAGCAAAAGGTATCCAGCCAAGATAGTCTATTTTTTAAGTCTGAATAGCCAGGGAATGAAAAGTTTCCAACAGAGCTTCAAAGAGAGCTGAGATCTTCCATGAAGACAGACACAATGCTTCTATTTTGGACAGCAATGTTATAGTGAGAGTTCTGAGAAATACCCACATATTGCACTACCACAAAATAAACTGACAAACTAATATTTACACAGAAAAAAAGAAATTCACAATCAACATGGCTCAAAGACTTGAGAAGACTTAAGGAATCCAGAGTGAGATTCCTCTCTTGCTGGAAAAATTCCAACTAACTCTCCTGGAGCACCTGGAGACATCTAACAACAAGCATTTAATTTACACATTCTGCCTCCTGAACTTTTTAATTGTTTTTCAATGTAAGCAGCTCCACTACCCTCCCTAGGAGGTTGTTCTGCTGCCCTGGCAGACACAGCAGCACATCCACATTGTGCAACAGATTGAACAGCAGCAACCCTGAACTAGCTCAGCCAAAATCTCTAAATCCAGAGAATACAATGCTGATTCAAGCAGGTTTATTGGCTGGGCTTACTGCCTTTCACAGGACCAGTCTATGACTCTCGAACCCCAGAGCAGCTTTCCCAGAGGAGATGTCCCCTCCTAAGACCAGCCCTGCACCCAGCCCTGCTCAGCACTAGCTGCAGTAAGGTCTCAGTCTCAAAAAAATGTTCTAAGAGTTTCTTTTCCCTATATTCAAGCCCTTGCTACCAGCTACATACCTGTTCCTTTACTTCATCTCCTACCCTCACTGCTTGCAGACCAGATTCCCACAATGGCTGCTCTATATTCAGCCAACATCTTCCCCTTCTTGTTCCTCCAGAGAGGGACACAGCAGGCAAAAATTCTCCAAGCACCACCATGCCCCAGAGCACCTCATCACTGTCTTTCACTTCCCTTTTCAAGAGTGCCACAAATTCCTCAGGCAGCCTGCAATGTCTCCAGCACTGCGGCAGGTTTGCCCATGCTGCTGACAGTGGGGAAGACCCAACTCACCCTGTAGCATGAGAAGGATTTGCTCAAGTGCCTCTTGGTATCCTGGGATGAGCAACATTTTCAAGGGTAAAAGCAAATCAGATGAATTTTTCAAGTTTAGGCCACACAGCATTTTCACACCTGGTACTTATATTAATCACGTTAATTTAATCCCATTTAGCCTTATAAGTAAAAGCAAACAAGAATAAGACATCAAGATGCTTCTATCCCTGTCCTGCAAGCTCAGACAGGCTGTTCTAAGTGTACTTTACACATCAATCCATGGCAAAATTTAAAGCAATATAAAAATAGAAAGCCCAGGAGCTACCGGCCTCACCCAGGACAGCATCCCACTTATAAACAGTTCTCCAGAGGTCTTTCCAGACCTCCACATTCCCAATCCACTCACTTGGTCCTCCTGGTGGCTATCAGAGCAGCTTGCTTTTGTACACTGCCCCTTCCTGGTCAGCACACTACAGTTGCATTCTGCAAAGAGGATTAGAAAAAGCTGGGTACACACAGAAAAAAAGGAGAAAATGAGAAATAGAATTATACAATCCTTCCCCTGTGATTGCTACTGCATTTGCTCCATGTGCCCTCTAACATTTCCTTCTGCAAATATTCAGGTGCACCATCACAGGGAACTTGCTCGGGCTCTGCCTGCACTGACCCCATCAGTGCAGCTCCAAATTCAGACATCAAACAACAGCACCCTTATTTTTTAAGTCCTGGAGCCTCCTTTGAGAAAGTCTGCTCTGTGACCCACAGCACCTACACAGTGGGAAGGCTGAGATGGAGCTGCAGACGGCAGTATGCAGTGATTGTCATCAATATTAATTATTTGGGGAGAATATGATTGATCTCATGAGGGCAATGAATTCATTTCTCCAGCTGAATGACAAACAAAAAGCAATAGATTCGCTGCTGACATTTCCAAAGGCTACAAAGAGCAACGACACAAGAAAATACTGCTGTGCATTAAAACCCTGCTGCAAAGGGCCAAAAATCTGAAAAGCCTCCAAAATTTTCATTTCTGAGCACTTTCAATGCCAGGAAGGGATGCCTTCACATTCTGAAATCTGCGCTGACCCCAGCCCTGCACTGCTTCACTTCTTTGCATTGAGAGGAAGTAATCACTGAGTATCTTGAGGGAACTGATTTGAGATTCCCTCCTGCTCTCTGACACTTCATGTCAGCAACTACAGAATCATTGCATGTGTCAGACAAGGAATGGGGGGCAAGGGGGGAAACAGCTGATAAAGGGGAAAGTATTACCTTCCTCAGTAAACACAACATAGGGCTATTCAGCAGTGCTGAAATGCAAGATGCTGATCCCCTGTGCAGTGGGAGAACAGGAAAATACAACAAGCCTGAAGAACAGCATTTCCAACTCTCCATGACCCCAGGTCAGGGTGTCTATGTGCGTGCAACCTCCCAAGAAGACAGAATTAAAAAGCCTCCCTAAATTCCACATAGCTACATGAGAGAGTACAAGGAAAGTGGAGAAAGGTAAATGCACCAAGACTGCAGTTATTTTTTCAGGAGAATGGATATGGAGAAAACCCAGTCCACGGGGATGCTACTCCAGCGGAATCTGAGTTTTGTCATGTCCTTCAGTCATCCCAACACATCATCCCTGTCTGGGTCAAATGCAACCAGCACAATTTATGAAAGCAACACATTTTGGGATCTAGCAGCACATCTGGGCTCATTCAAAGAGATTGGGTGGCCTCAAGACCTCCACAGCCTGCCAGCTGGGCAGCAACATGCATTCTCATCCCATTACTGAGATCCCTTCTTAAAAACAAGAGCTGGAAAGTGTCTGTGCTTGAAGGAAGAGGGAGGAGGCAGATATTTCTAAACAGAACAAATCCAATTATTTGTATTATGGTGAATTTGCATACCTCTTACTGTCAAAATCAGTATTTTCTAATTATCTGAGCTTTGACTCAACAGATTGCTAATAAACTTATGTAGGTGGGGGCCCTGTATGGTACTAGGGTGGGAGGGAAGTGAGATTGTTTTACTTTTTGCAACAGGACTAACCTCAGGAAAAAAAAAAAAAATTCAAACTCTTTACTCTGCCATTTACTATGCTCCTGTAAGTCTCCAAGGTTGAAGATTTTAAATCAGTCTACTAGTTTAGGGTGGAAGTAAGAGTTTCTGGTTAGCGTACATGAATCCTCTATGTAAGCATCAGTCACCAAAAGCAGTGCATGAAAAATTGTAGTGCCTCCCGGATAATCAAGCATTAGAGAACTTATAAATGGCTGTCCCCTGAACTGAGTGCATTAGTAGAGGCTTCTGAAATCTGTGCCTCTGTTTCCCCAACCACATTTGTAACAGCCTCTCCCCACCTCACACCACAGCTGTGCATCTTAATGTATCTAAAGTGCTTAGAGCTGCTGAGATGAAAAATAACATATAGATTAATATGTAGCAAAGTACAGATTAATTCCCTGAGCTCAACAGTGAGTGGAGCTGATGGGCCTAAGTGTATCACACACCCATCATACAAAACCACAGTTCTGAGTCTGTCTTAAATGGTAACTACTTAAGCAACAGTTCCCTTGGAACAAGTAATTTTGGGGCTGGTTAGTTGGGCACATGAAGCCTCAGCAGAGGGGAAACAGAGAAATGCAGCATACTACTATGAAAAATAGATGCTTTTCCAGAAGCTCTTAATCACATTCCTATAGAATTTGGTATTTCAACTCATTTCTGTTAGAGCTGTTCACATTTTAGCAACCATCACATTAAGAACATGGTCAAACTTAATTAGAAAAGCTGTTTCCAATTCTGTTTGTTTTTTAAATTATTCAAAATCCAGTTTAAATAGCGCAAAGAAAACTTTAAATTGAGCAAGATAAGTTTTGGCATCCTTCCAAGTAGAAAGCAAACCCCAAAATGTTACTGCAAATCCAACAGATGGGAGTTATTTTTCACTCTTTAAAATTTCATTGCTTTGCACTGAGATTAACTGTAATTAGCTCTTTATTTACATCTAAGATAAAAGGTAAAGTGATAGAGAAAGGCAATTATAACCACAAATCATAGGCAGAAAAAGGAAAACAGAAGCAAAAATTTCCTCTGAGAAGGAAACATGTCTTTCTCACCAAGTAGCATAATTGTTATAAATATATAGTTAAACAGCTCCACAGTATCCTGTCAGCACTAAGGATAAACATTTAGGTCACAGTTTTGCAAGCTTTTACACACAAGTTTAACAAATATCTAAGAATCATCCTCTGAACGTCATCATATCCCTATAAACAGACAGCATCAGTCTTAACAGAGGCAAGATATTCCATGTCACTTTTGTTTCAGTCAGGGGAGGGATTAAGCAAAACCAGGAGGAAAACAAACAAACACACAACAACAAAAAAATCAAACTCAGCAGCTCTTCCAGATAAAGAGAGAGGTATTAAAACTTATTTTTTCCTTAATCCTCTTCTAATTCTGACAACACCTTGAATTAATAAAGCTGAAGAGGCCTCTTAAGAATTCCTGTAAGTGCATGATCATGCATCTTTGCCTTTCACTTGCACAACAAAGCTGTCCCCCGAGCTGTGCGTGGAGCCCACAACCAGCCTCTTACCATGGTACTGCCAGGCTGCACCCCAGAGCTCTCTGCTTGCACCCAGACAACACACTAACCTGTGGCCACACTGGCTGAAGATGAAGGCCAGATCCAAAGCTGCAAGAGTTAAATAGCAAAGTTTGCCCAGCCATGCTGTTACACGCTGTTAGCTTGTAATAAAAAAAAGAATGAGAGAGCTAAAGGGAAGTCTCAAATGCTTCTGAACCAACTGGAAACTCTGCCACACCAGCTCAGGGACCCCAATACCCATAACAGATATGGGATGGGAGTACCAGACCATCCAGTTCTTCCAGACATGATAACAGGTCTTCTTCCATGGACACCAAGAGAGAGCTGGGAAGAGCTGGATTGCCCTACTCTGAGTGGGATTTCCAAGGTAACGGCCCTCTGGCATCTCCCTGGTGTTCCCAGGAGAAAGGACCACCTACCACTTCCCAGATTCAGCCCAGGATTCATAGCAATCTCTTACCCTCTGCCACAAACAGATCATTTAAGTTAACAGTCCCTTTTTGTTAACACATGTAAATGTAAAAAAACACCATAAGAATCAATGTAATTTCTTCACATAAATATGGAATAAACACATAACAAGCAAGAGAGCTGAAGGAAAGAAAGAAAGACAGCAAGAAGGTCCAAACACCAGGAACCTTGACTCCACTCACTGCAAAAATTAAGGACTGGAATAATTCTCATTAACTCACATGAGGAATTGAAGCTCTCACACTCTCTCCTCCTCGTTCCTTAATTCTCTTAGATAATTCTATCTTTAGCCAATTATGCTTGCTGTAGTTTTCTTTAAATTGGATAATCATCCAGACTCAAGGGACACCTGTGTCAGAGGATTTCCATACATCCCCATTTGATGAAACAGAGTTGTTAAATCAGCAAAGGACTGAGTAAAGATATGATTCTTCACTTGTAGAAGAAACCCTGTTTTACAAGCAACTATTTTTAGGGAACCTTATAACAAAATGCATACACTTACATGTTCATGTTCCTGTATTTTTTTTTCTGTCAAATAAGACTCTGAATTTGAGTATCATGTTCTATGCATGTATCTTATTGGGACCTCTGAGGCTGAACAGAGCAAACACACTGGCCAAGATCGAAATTCCCAAAAGCGTAGGCACCATTTGACGTAATTTCCCCAAATCAGTTTCTTTCCTTCACTCTCGCCAAGTGTACATCTGGCTCAGTCGCGTGCAAAAGCCCCTACATGTACCAATGCTGTAGCTGAGAAATGGAAAATTAGCCTTCTGCTTTGCAAAAGCATTGGGGTGGGGGGAGAAACCTGAAAATGCCTCCCAAAAGGATAAGCAGTTTTGTTCCAGTTTAGCAGTGACTGAACCTCAGCCACACGTTTTGCTGAAGGCAGAGCAGAACAAAGCAGTCACAAACCGTGGAGGGGAGAAACCCACCTGCACGTGGGCCCCCAAGCCACATGCAGGGTGCAGAACTGCTGTGGAGAGGGGGTCAGCTCAAGCACGGCAAACCTTATAGCCAGCTCTGTCTTCCTACTGCCTTTGCATCTGTCCCACTTTGCACAGCCAGAGGACCACCAGCTCTCACCCACCCGGTACAGAGATGTGACTGGCCAGGCTGCATCAGAGGAGACAGCTCTTGGCTCTGCTTATGGAGGCAGTGAAATCCATGAGCTGTGTCAAGAGAAAGGCTGGGGAGGAAGGAGGAGAGCAGGCAGTGTCTGAATTGTGAGCTGCACTGTAGAACGTGTTTCAGTTCCCAGATAATGTGGCGCTGTTCACAGATTTCAGCTTATACAGGCTTTTCCATATATCTATTTTTATTCATGAAACATTCCCTGTTACTGTATAATGAAAAAAAAAAAGAAAAAAAAAGACATGAGTGCACTCATGCTGATATCATCTTCCAAACCGTCCACCTGGCTAATACAACCGGTCCTCTGAGAGCCAAGCTGAGGCATCTCTCCCATACCACCAGCCATAAGGGTTACTTCCATGGCAAGTTTTTGCAAGTCAAGAGACTTGCTGAAATGGAAGGACACTTGAGAAAAGTAGGGGACCCAGGACAGATGGGGAAAGGAAGATGAATCATGTGACTGCCAAAATAAACAACACAGAAATTGACACATAACAAAAAGTGAAAAGAAGGAATGAAAATTCTGGCTTCTTATTCTGAAGAAATGTAATGCTTCCTCCCTAGAGCTGGCACCTGGTTCATGCAGGTCTTGAAGGAATAAAGCTGGGACAAACTCTCTCTGCCTCATTCTTCCTATATACATATTTCAGAGCTTAAAATCATGGCACTGCAGCCAGCAATGAGGCATTTCCCAGACCTTCATGTATCCAGGCACCATCCAACCTGCTATCACGACAATTCTCCCTGCCCTCTGAAGTCTCTCTTACCAATGGGTTCCTGCCAGGTACTTTGGGGTAGCGCTACATGACAAAGGGTATGAGTCTGCTGGAGCCCAGACCAGCACAGTAATTATTCCCACTGAACATTCACTAATGCTCAGATGCAGAATACCTGCAGAGAGCCACAGACTCTGGAAGGAGAGAGCCTAGAGATGTTCAGGCACAAGCTTTCCTTCCAGACTCTGGAAGGATCACAGGACCTTCTGGACTCTGGGAAGGCATGGCCAGACATGACCAAGCAACACTATTTCTACATAATATGTAAACACTTCGAACTCAAACTACAACCAGAGACATAGAAAGCAAGTCATAGGGCTGTGTGAGTGCAGACCTGCCCTCTGCCTTGCACAGAAACATTGCATTAGAAACATAACCTCTCCCCCCACAGCCCCCTCCTTCACCACTGTGCAGCAGCTCCCACCTTCCCAGCTTAATGTTTCCTACTCACTTCAGTGCCCTGCATGCTTTCACCACCCCAAGTCCTCACAGTCGTACTCTCCACGTCCCTCATTATCCGGCATCCTTAACTGATCTTACAGAGAAAGTGCTCCCAGTGACAGCAACAACACCACACCTACTTCCAAGGAAGGAGAATATCTAGGTATTACAGCTTAATTCTCTCTGCTTGCCCTCTCCTGTTCACCAAAAGCAAGCAATAGAGTCAGAAAGCAGGACTCTTTCCAGCACCAAGCCTGCCCACCAGAGAGCCCTTGGGCTGGAGTGATGCTCTCCATGCAAACAAGGGATGCATTTCTTGCAAGGAACACAAGACAGCAAGTAAATCTTCCAGAGCTGCCAAAAGCAACCTGTTATAAATGACCCTCTAAGTTATGAGATATGGACTCTCCACAGTACAGATAATAAATAATACCCTACAATCCTTCTAGGTATGGAAGTGTAAGTTCTTCTTACCCAAAAGAGGCACAGTTAAAAATGGAGTGTGAGGAAAAAAATACTTTTTAATCTTAACAAAAGAGGTTTTTGGTTTTTTTTAAATATAAGGTGCTTGCTGCAGTCTCTCAAATCCAGAAGTAAAAAGCCTTTCTTAGGACAACATGAATGAATGGAACAAAAGCCATAATTTTATAAGAAAAACATATCTGTAAAGCAAACCAGAATTTTATCCAAGCATTATAATGAGCTATTCACAAAGCAGAGGTTAGGACAGAGAGTGTGCACGTGAGAGTGCATTTATAATCTAGTTTACTGTAACATTCTAAGGCCCTGAGACTGGGATTCTGTTGTGCCAAGCACTGTGTGCACCCCAAGAAACCAGCCCAGGTTGAGGAATAAGCACTGCTACTGTAATGGGGGGGGGGGCCAACAACACTGGCACAGGAAACGGACACCTGAAGCAATGAAGCCCTGACAGGCTCTTTCCCCTCCCCGCCCCACTTCTTTTTCAGGAAATAACTCCCGCTATCCAGTTTCCCTCCATAAAACCCCTCAAAAATGCTTCTAGTAAGGGGGCATCTGTCCCCAATAAACATACAGCAAAGGCCATCTTGCTGCCAGCATCTAATCGCTTCCAGTCGGTTTTCTTGGACATGTCTCTTCCACTTTATTTCCCTGCTGCAGCTTAAGCCTGACCCCTTCCACTCCCCTCTTCCATTTCAGAGATCCGCCTGACAGCGGAGGAGAGCAGGTATCAGAGGCTCCCGCATTTGCAATACGGATGAAAATTAAAGTTGCATTCGTCAGTGCGTGCAGAGCTCCAGCCAGGAGTATCTATATTTCCCTGGTCCAAAGGAGGAAATTTAAGCAAACCACTCCGTATTTCGGAGACCGGAGGCACGGCCAGCCCGGCTGCAGGAGCTCCGGAGACACAATCCGCGGTCCCGCAGCTCGGCTCACCTCCCGCACGCAGACAGGCTCCTTCCCGAGGGGGTCCCCAGCACCGGGACCGCCGCGCCCGCTGCCCGCATCCCCGGCCCCGCACTCTCGCTCTCACCCTGCCGACCCGTCCTTGCCCGGGCCCCCCGGGCACCGCTCCTCGGCCTCTCCCGAATGGCTCCTCTTCTCCCTATTTTCTCCCCAGTGCCAGCCGAGGAGCTGGGGATGCTGCGGCCGCCGCCACCGTCCGCCTCACGCCGCGCCGGGGCTGGAAACCTCCTCCTCCTCCGCCACAAAGTTTCCCTTCTCGTGCGGGGAAGTTCAGGGCCGGGGCGGGGCGGGCTCCCCGTCCCTGCCCACGCCTACAGGAACCCGGGCGGCCCCCGCCCATCCCACGCACGGGGCTCACCTGAGGACGGGGGGAGCGCACAGCTGTGCCCCGCACATCGCGCTCTCCTCCTCTCCTTCTCCTCGCCCCCCGGCTCCGCTCCGCCCTGCCACCCCTTTCCCCGGCCGCGCTCCGAAGGGGGGTGCCCGGCGGGCGCTCCGGGCAGCGGGATCGCAGCCCGTGGGCGCCCTGGGAAGGGGGAAGCGGCCGCGCTGCCCCTCTCGCAGTCGTCGCGGTCCGGCTGGAGGAGGCGGGGCGCCAGGCGGGGTGTGCGGGGCGCCAGGCGGGGTGTGCGGGGCGCCAGGCGGGGTGTGCGGGGCCACGGCTCCCTCTCCTGGCCGGAGCCGTCCTGCTGGCCGAGCTGCCTGCAGGGCCGCCCGGAGCCGGCCCCGCTGCCTCTTCGGGTGGAGCGGGCTGGCGTGCACAGCCCTGCCGCTGCCGCAGCCCCTGCGCGCTCTGCGGGCTCCCTGCCCCACGGGAAAGTAAAGTTTCCTCTTCTCCACGCCGGTGTGCTGGGATTCCCTCCCAGGAATTTCCTCCCTCTTTGGGGCGAACTGGCAACCTGGGTGTTGTGATGCCACCTCATCCCAGAGAAGTGGTACCTTATTTTTTGCTGTATCCCTGCCACAGATGCAGCACAGATGGGGCTGAAATTGTTGATGGATGAGGAGTGGGCACCTGAAACTGGCTGCAAGGGCAGTGTCAGTGAGTCTGAGGAGTGGAATAAAAATCTGGAGATTTGAGCTAGCACCTGCTTCTGGAGAACGTGGCCGGAGATGATCAGTGCAGCCACTAGTGCAGGAGTGCCCTTGTCCTGGTCCATGAGGAAAGCTCGTTCTCCTCTCAAGTTGGCTTGAAGCCTCTTCCATCCTGGCAGTGAATGACCTGCCCTTATTGGTTCTTCTATGACCTCTCGGCAGGCTGACAGCAAAGTGATGCGGCTGGACAAAAAGCCTTTAGAGTTAAGGAAACTCTTTTCTGCTTAAAGTGCTGCAGCGCTTCTTAGCACTATTCGCTACAACCCTTGGACTGAGTTCAAAGCTTCAGTTGTTATCCCCAGAAGGTGAATCCAGGATATCTAGGAGACCAGATTTCACCCCACCACATGAAGTTCCTCTGCAACAAACCTATTCTGGAGAGCAGGGTCTGGCCAGAGCATCTGATGCAATCTCTTAGAGCCACTGCCATCACTCATCTCCCCATCTTCTCTACAAGGCTCTGTGAGGCACCACTGCACTCATGGCTGCTGTGAAAGGGGGTCCTTGCCCTCCTCAGCTCACACCAGCTCACCAAGGTGGGCACACCTGAAGTTTCCCCATCCTGAGGAAGAGTAGCTGCAGCCTGGCTGTGTCACAGGCTGGGAAGGAGCCACGATAGGAGGCTAGTGCTGCTCCTGCAGCTCCAGCAGGAATAACTCTTCCTCCTGCACCTCTCTCTCCTTCCCTTCCCAGGGTTCTGGCACAGCAAAATTAGGCAGAAAGTTTCTTATCTCAGCAGCTTTTGTGTCCTGATGGTGAATGCCCTTGAAAATCTGCCTACTTGGCTTGTGCTTAGAATCAGCTCTACTCAAGCCATCTCTAACCCTGTTCCATCCAAATATTAAAATAACTTGTTAAGGCAGAGCTCTGTGTAGACTAATTGACCCCACTCTTAGGGCAAATTAGTCCATATTTGGCTCCATGCTACCTGCACAGCTCCAGGAACCAAGCTATCTTGTATGGAGTTACTTTAAGTGTCTGTATACTTGGCTGCATTACTGAATATAGGCAAAACTGGAACAAAAAGGCACATTTTGTGAGCTGTATTTTCCAACATACTTACTGAGAAATATGTGCTTAAAATTGCCTGTTGAAATATGACAGTCCACTTTTCTCATAGAAGATGAAATAACAAAAGGGTTGCATATTTTAGTCATGATATTTAATGCAGCTGTGGGAGTAGCTCAGCTGCTCTGGTGATTGTAACAAGAATCAAATAATAATAATGATTCTTTGTTCTACGTAGTATCTTCCATCCATAGATACAGATCTGGGATAGGACATGTCATTATTCTTGTTTGGGAGGATCCAGGAACTGTTGCAATACAGGCAATGTAGGTTAACAGTCATTGACACATACACCCTGGGAAATTCATACCATTCCAAACTCCAAGCCTGCCAGTGCACATTAGGATCTTTAGGCCAGGGTCATTAATTTTCTCTTATTTTGACAAAAAGCCAGAATTCAACTTCAGATTTCTTTGATAGGCTCATGAAATAAGATTCAAGAACAAGCTTCCAGAGACTATGTAAAAGCTACAGCTGATAGCAAAGTCCCAAACCACACCTGCTTATTGTGTTTTCATAGGAAAGGTTTCAAACCTATTTTACTTATAGATTAAAAGGATTGGCAATTTGCTAACGTAAAATAAGGGTAATATTGCTCACTTGGGCTCAGTGCTGTCATAAGGATATTTTTGTACTTCTATTTTTTCTCCCATCATCTCTCCACACTTGCACATGCTATTTCTGTGCAGGTTAAAAAGCAACACAGTTACACCCTAGAGTGAATTATACTACAGTTTGAAGAGCAATTCAGTAAATAGAAAACATCTTTTAAGCCCAAAAAGGCAGCATTGTTCCACAATTTTTGGACGGGGAGCAAAGAGTAGCATTACTAAGTAAAACCACGGGGGGGACTTAAATAGCAGAGGAATGTCCTGGTGTTTAGCCAGGACACTGGAGCTTCTGGCATTACAGCTGCTGTGAAAATATTCCACAGATCTCTAGTAACAAGTGGCTGAAGGCCTTGGTTTGCTGCTGTTCTATTCCCATTAGGCAATTTAGAGCTAAACTCACAGGAGGAGCCTGGATCTCAAAGCCCAGTTCTCTGCTGTGCCAGGAGCAATGTTGTTTACAGTCTTTTTCATTAAAGGACTATCCTCTGACTTAAAACAAGTTTGTGTTTTCTGTCTGTTACTCTTTCTGTGAGATTATCCCAGGCTATCCATATTCCTTATGGTCAGAAACCTTCATGTCATTTCCGTAACCAGTTTATTCCCACATGTTCTGATACCAGCACTGGCTTTCATTTAAGTAGCTGTTTTGCTCACCATTCATTACTAAAGTGTTTTCATGGAGGTAGTTCTTGTCTTCTTTTACCCCCGGAGCTACAAAGGACTGGCTTTTCAATCTTCTTTCCTAAATGACTCTGAGTTCACCTCAAACCTCTTCCCTCCATCTTCTCTGGTTTCAATTCATTAAAAGTGCATATGGATGACCAAAAGTAGTTAAAGCATTAAATGGGAAGAGGTCTCACTGATCCTGCATACAATGACAATGCAGTTCCCATTTCTCACTGAAATATCTTGCCTAGTAATCCCAAGATTGAATTTCTCTTTCTGCAAATGCGTGGTACTGGTGACTCATATTTTTCCTGCATTTTTACTTGCAATACTAAGTTTCCAGGCTTGATCAGAAACTTGTTACTATACCCTTGCCAGTTCCCAATGCCCTTGTTTTTGTCCCAACTCTCAGCCTGCACAGTTTTCCAATTTGTTTGTTCTTAGCCAGCATTTCTGATACTGGGAGATCGAGGTAGTTTCATAACCTCTAAAAGACATGTTCTTTCTTGTTACTTTACTCACACCCACCTAACCCATTTTTCCTCCTTCCTAGTTCAAGAAACAAGCCCTAGACTACATATAATTATAGTCTGTGTAGTTATAAATGAACGTGCCTTCTGTGTTTGACACCTACGTTTTAACTGGCATCAAGAGGGGCACGCCTGATAACCTAAACTGCAGGACATCGGACAAATGGGAGAATGATAGACATTTCTGACATAACAGAACACGGACCTCCCATCTGCTTCTGTCAATGGAGCTGAGGTTATCCACACATGGGTGCAAGGGCTGAGTATTTTCTGCTGAGACCATTTTTCAGCAAGGAATCTGTGCCAGGCTGAGCAGGCAGGCATGGCTTTCAGACAGGTATGAACTGCTCATTCACCAAAATGCATGAGTATTTGCAATTGTACCTGTGTTGGGTGAGCTTGGCTGACACAGATTGTGTATTCTCAGTCATATTGACTGCGTCCAAATGAGATCTCAAATCCCACTCCCCAGTGAGGCATGTTGTGTGAACCTCTATAAAAGCCTTGCACAACAAGGAGGGATTAAAAGCACAGCTTCATTATGAGTTCATCTGTGTTTATTCCCAAGGATGTAGCAAATAGCTGTTGTCCGTGTTAAAGTGTTAAATATTGTTAGCATCTCTTTCTCTATGTTACACAGTGGTAGGACTGCTAATGCAAATTGTTCTTAAATGGAAACTTGACCTTACATGACTTGCATCTAAGTCCATTCAAATCTCTGTCACACGTCTTGATACAGCCTAAGGCTGAAGATATTTCCAGACCTATGTTTCATTGTATGAATAGCTATTTCAAATCAGCGATGGAGAGGAATATTTTCTCATCCTGCTAAAGGCTTTGACTTTTGACAGGTATCTGACCCACAAGTACACACATGTTGGACATGGTTTGTGTTTAGAATGCCTGAACATCCTTCTGCACAATGTATTCAAACATACCAAATTTGTATGAATGGCCTGACCATGGAGGTTGCAGGAACCCTTAAACTGGGCTGGCATTTCAGTTGGGCAAGACTAGCATCTGTCTCAGTCAGTCTTTGATGAAAGCATCTAGCCTGCCCATTAATTAAGCTGCAGCTTACCTCACTTGCTCACTGATGCCAGTGAGAAGTGGCAGGCTGTCAGCAGAGTAATAAAGCTGGATGGGCTGAATATAGCCTTGGTCATCGAGGCAATTCCCTACTGCTGGGTATTTCTACATGGAGTGGTCACTGGAGATGATTTCAGACACCTGCCTTCTCTTGCTGGTGGTTTGCTGACACCATTGCAAATGGGAAAAGGCACTGAAGTAACATGCTGTCTCTCCTGGGTAAATGGAGCAAATTAAAAGACCTTAAGAAAGCAAGAAAAGCCTTAATAAATCGTATTTTTTCCTACCTAGTTGTAAAAGCTCTTCCTGTCTTGACAGAAGTTTATACAGATGTTTTGGTGCTTTAATAGTTTTCCAATATTCTTTTTTTTCTGAACAAAACCCAACTTTTTTGGGTAACTGTCTGATGATTAACTGCAGTGGTTATGGAATAAAAGAGAGCATCATGTCTCATGAATGAAAAAAATTCCAGGAGTACATTCTAAAACGTTATTATTATAATCAGTAACAATTTACTTTTCCCCCTAAAGATGCAAGATCATTCCACAGAATGGCCTTTAAAATCTTTTATTTCACTTCAGCAGTGATGAAGCAACATTAACCTTTAGATTCTGCATTTATCTGTGCACAAGCTAAGAATTTCTTAAAGAAAACAATTCTTTTTTGTAATTCTTAGAAAGATTGCGCAAGTAACAGAAGATTTTAGGACCAAACTCAAGAAACTGCAGAAAACCTTCCATAATCCCTGGAAAGGGCAGCTGCAGGTTAGCAAGACCTTGATATAGGGAGATGCTGTTACTTGTCAAAATTGGGAACTGCTCTGTAACGGGCTGGCATGTTTTAACCAAAGGGCAGGACCCTCTGCTCCTGTTAATCAGTGCTGCTGATGGAACTGTAGCAGTTCATGCTGGTGAAGATTTTTGGCAATCCTGATTGCTGTGGTTAAGCAGAATACCCATCTGCACAAAGTGTGATTCCTGGCATCCTCGCAGCTCATTTCCCAGGTTAGTGTATTTCCAGGCATTTTAAAGTTCCTTTCTCTTAATAGCTGCTATCCATCTTTATAAAAATGACTGTAACAGATGAAGCAGAATGGCCAGTTTTGCTCTAACTCCATTGACCTCACTGGATTTGCACTAAAGGAGATTTTTGAGTAATAAATTTGCATTTGCACAATTACTAGGAACGTACTGTAATTCCTCCCACCCTGACTGCTATTGATTTCCCAGGTGCCAGTTCAGCGCAGTGCAGCTCCGTGCTGCTGCAATAGACCAGCTCTGGTGACAGGGGCAGGGGGTCACACTCCTTGCTGGCCCTGCAGCAATGGTGCTGCTTGGATGTGGGTGGCTTCTGTTAAAGGCCCACCCCTTCATCATTACCTCCTGAAGTGCCAGGGAGGAAAGTTTCTGCAGCGGACTCCTGGCAGATGCAAGAAGGGTAAAATAGCTTAACAGATCAATCAGTTTTAAATGGAATTCAGTATGATTATAAAGGTCATCATGAGTCTGTGAAAGCAGAGGGCAAGACTCAGGGATGCCACTGGTAACTTCTAGTCCTGGGTTTCCTCATCTATCTTCAAGGGAAAATCAGAAGCCCTTAAAACTGTTTTCTTCCCTGTGGCATGAAGAGGGATTAAGCCAAAATTTGCAAAGGTGCAAAAAGTGCTATTAGCCTCCCAGGAAATAATAAGCTTGAACAAAGGTTTTTGAAGGAATGGGTGAGCCACAGGAATATTTCATTAATTGTGGATGGTGTTCAGAGAACAGCTATAAAGGCCAGCAGAGGAAGTATTCATTTTGTATGAGGAATGATGAAAGGATGCTGCCGGCTTGTGTGGGTACAACCTACAGCTCTCACAGGAATGTGGGCACCTTGAGGAAAACACTTGGGTTAGGGCAGTTAATTACTGGTATGTAATTTGACAAAAAATCTGAATTAAGTCAACAGAAATTGGATAGATATATAGGCAGCCTTAAGACACAAGCCACACTTATGGAAACTTTTTTTTTTTTTTTTTGAAGCAGATCACCCACCTGCCTCTTCCTTATGAAATGAGAGATCTTAAAGATCACTGAAGAGGAGGGAATCAAGACCAACACATTTGTTAGCAAGTCATAAATTTGCAGGGAGAAAGCGAGGGGAGCAGAAAAAGAATGAACTTGAATTTCACAGGGGCGAGAGGCAGCCTCAAACCGCGGCAGTTGCTCGGCTCATGGCAGAGAGCCATCAACTGGGAGATGCAAAGTCGCAGAGCAGCATCTGACAATGAAGTTCACAAGTCGTTAACCAGCAATATAAAGATGTACTCGACAGGCTGCAAGTGAAACGACCTCCCAGGTTTAACACTTAGTCTTCATAATATGCCAGAGACATTTCTGAAGAGAGTAATTGGCCAAAAGGAAATTAATGATAAACCCTATGATGGAAGTGAATGCTTCGGGGAACTTTTAAATTTTTTTTTCAGTTAAAATTCTCTGTATTATTATTTCTCTGTGTATAGCATGGATGAAAGATCCTGGGTGAACCAAAGTCCTCTGCCCATCCTTAGAATGCTGAAGTTAAAGGACATTCCAAATCAAGGTTGCTCATCCTGGTAAACATAAAATCTTCATCTGATCTGAAACAAAAGGTGTCCTTTCATGTTTGAGCCACTCAACTTTTTTTAAAACCACTTAAAATACTTCAGATTTGCATTTTTTTCTTTAAGATTTGACTTCTATTTCAAGCACATTAAAATTCTCCCCTCCACTCCTTTTTAGTCAAAACTCTTCACTGAATTCTTCTTCAGTTTATAAATAGTTTTGGTCCCTCTAAACCATCATTTTTATGACTTTCATATTTCTGGAAAAAAAGGCGCTGCTATTATTAGTCATCTACAGTCTTCAAGACATTGCCCAAAGTATTGTCAAACAACTTCTGTTCCACTATTACTGGGAGGACACCCTATTAAATGGATTTTTTTCCTTTGACCAGTCACTACAGACAGGTTTCTCAACCTAGGGTTGTGCAATCAGTTAGAAAATTATTTTGAGGTTGAAAAATACCCTCGGAGAGAATTTCCAGTTTGTTCTCACATGGTTGTGTGCTCCCAGTAGCCTTTTGACTGAGCGCAAGCACCACGTTCAGCTTCATCAAGAATGACACCTGTCCTTAGGGAATACATCTGAGATCCCACCCTAATGACTAGTGTATTATGTTGGGCTGTATTAAGTCAGGAAAAAAATCATGTACCTGGTGCTACAGTATATCATAAGAAATTTAGTGTTTAGATACAAACATGGGTTTATGGGGAGGGAGCTGTTTGTAGATAAGCTGTGTCTCCCCATCACTTTCTAGATATATCTGTGCGTAATGTCTGGCTGGTGCTTCCCTTTAGCTCCACTTTCCTGCTCTTGCTACACCTGAGATAGAATTACAACCTGTGTTACCTGTACTTAAGTCAGGTTTAGAATATAATTTTTAGCACATCCAAGATCTAAATGAAAGCTCTCCCTTGCAATGGGTGGTAGAAGAAAAGGGAATAGAAAACAAATGTTACCTAGAAAACTGGTTAAATAACTTAAAATCTGGACTTCCTTGTGAGGAAAAATATGGGGCTACAACTCTTCCCTTCCTCAGAAACACTCTGCACTGCTGGTGAAAAGATGTCTCCTTAAGCTTTTTACCCAGTGAAATCACCTAACCTATCATTTTCAGCCATGGAATTTTTCTGCTCACACATGCTGTCAGTTGTTCTGTGGGGTTATTTCTCATGCAAACCAAAATAGTTCCTGATTTAAAATGTTCCTCAACCTGACTGTTCACATGATAAATGACATAATGGAGTCGCATTCGTTATCACCAAAAGCAAACTCCAAAATAGAAGCAGACAATTACTAAACAAACATTCTGTAATTATCTTTTCTTTCCTGACCAGCTGAATGATGAAGAAAGAAGCAATGTGTAGAGCTCATGATTAGAGCTGGTCATTTAAGCAAGAAAAAAATATCGGACTATAGTGTATTTCATCAATCAGATTGTGGAGGGAGCTGGTGGAACCAATATCATGGTGGATGTTGATCGTTTTCCCAGTGTTGACTCCCACTGACTTCCCTTTTTATATTTTTAATCTGTCTCCTAAATCACTTCATGCAGCTGTGCCTGGCTTATCTTCTTCTGTCTTGCATTAATAATTAATTCCATTGCTTTTGGTATGCTCTTGACCTTCAGCCATTTCCAACATCTTGGTATAAATCTTCAGACATATCACACTATATATTCCATTATACATGTTTGAATACCAAATGGAGGTGCTCACAGGTAGGCATGTCCTCATAAGAATTGTGAGAGTCTTTTACAGACCTCTTTTACTACTTTTTTGGAGCTCATTAGTCCATTATCTGGCAACATAATAGTCTCATTCTGAGGCACACCATTATTTCAATTACAGAACAATCATAATTAGACTCTCTGCTCGTTAGAATTTCATTGCTTCATATATATATGGGAACCTGCATAAATCTTAATTAAAAGAAGAATTGCTTGTTGTTTAAACATGAGTTTAACCTTAAATACGAGTCTACAAATTCAAGACAAGCTTAAGTGCTCTTTTACATATAGTGAGGATAACACTTATTGATTACTTGCCCAAGCAAAATAGGTGTTCCAGATGTTCAAGGCAAAACAGTTCACAGATGTTGCATCTGCTTGTGAATGAATTCATGCAGTTTGGGCTCTGACTCTGGGCTGACACCCCTGCTCTGTGTATCTCAGGTCCAGTCCCCAAGGGTCATGATTACCTAAGAAAGGTTGACTGTGGGGCTATTTGTTGGGGATGCAAGAAAGGCTCAGGGGAGTTCCTGCCTGATGTGCTGGTGGGTTCCTTCTGCTGGCTGGGAAAGCCATGTCCTGCCTGGGGGTAGAGGGGCAAAGAGTTTGGTTTCTTTTACATTAAATATTAGTGAGAAATTCTTCCCTGTGAGGGTGGTGAGGCACTGACACAGGTTGCCAGCAAACTTTTGGATGCCCCATTCTCGGAAGTGTCCAAGGCCAGGCTGGATGGGGTTTTGAGCAACCTGCTCTAGTGAAAGATGTCCCTGCACATGGCAAGGGAGTTGGAATTAGTTGGTTACAGTCTCTTCCAACCCAAATCATTCTATGATTCTGTGTTTTGGAAAACATTTCATTTGTTGAATGAAGAATCAGTTTCTTTCAATGTGAAGCAAAAATTGTCACTGGGGAATATTTTGAAGGGAAGAGTCTGAAGTTTAGTAATTATTTGTTTAAAATATTCTGCATATATTTACAAAGAATGAGGCACAACTCAACAACTGCAATGCAGGGAGATGTTTGTCATTCCCAAAAGTATTTATGACACATATTATCATTCGTTTAACTCCTGATGAGCCCTAACAAGCAAGAGTTTGTCACTGTGAAGTTTTGTAGCTCTGTGGAATAGGGTCTCAGAACAACTATGGCATAAGTCCTCTCTTGAACTTTTTCCATATAGTGAAAAACCAAGCCTAGTGGATTGTTAGAGATTTGCCTAAAGCAGCACTATGGCCACACAGTGTAGCAGAGCTGGTGAATCTCATAGGCCTCCCCCGTGCCTGCCTGCAGTGGAGGGGAGCTGCTGCAAGTCCCGAGGGAGCAGCTCTCCATTTCTCTCTCCTGCTGTAGCCACATGTGCTTGTGTTTCTGGAAGTAGCTAGGCAAGTCCTTTGCATTTCAGTTATATATCCAAAGGGCATGTGTTTTTTTGTTGCTGGTAGCATCTGTGATCACATCCTGAAACAACTCTCCAGGCGTGAGGTAGATAAAATTTGGTGGTACTATGGATAAGATCAACTACTGCTCGTTTCTGTAACAAAATACTCCAGCCTTGCATTCAACAAAAGAAAGAAGGTTTAATATGCAAAGCAGTAATTCACAAAGCATCTGTTGTCTTCTTTCTATAAACCCTAAAGATTAGCCTAGAGAAATGTGGAAGATCAGTCCTTTTCTCCCCCAGTGTGGTGTTCAGGGCTTTACTTGGTAAAATGCTATCAGATAAAGAAAGCTCTATCTTATGTTGTTTTGTAACAAGGAGTGGATTAAAGATACAAGCAGAGCTACTTCATCACCATGGCCTAATGACATTCAGTAAATACAAGTGCTTTGAACCACTTTGATTCCAGAAGCAGAAGGAGCAACCATTAATTAAATCTTCCACGGTCAAGATCAGAAATAGTCAGGGGAATGCTGCAAAAGGGTGAGGAAAAGCAGGAAATACTGACTAAAAGTCACTTCAAGTGTTAGGAAACATCTCATCCTCATGATGTCCACGGAAAATATTTCATTTTTAGTAACTTTTTTTTTTTTTTAAATCAGTCAGTATCACCAAGCTTGCTCTGCTGGTAGACATTACTCTAGTCTTCCCAATTTTTATATGCTCAGCAGATTATGCAATATCAGATCAAACATTATTGCTCAAGGACTCATGCCTTGTGGTTTAAAGAGGAAACACACAAGTGGAAGTGCTGGCACAGAAATGGGACTCCCTGTGTCTACCATCACCAGTGGTAGGGCAGGGCAGGGAGTGGCAGGGACATGCAGAGCTGCTGGCTCATGGCCCATCTGCCCAGTTGTCAGACACATGAGTTTGCTTGGGAGAACTGGGAATTTTTTGGCTTTGAAGATAAATCAAAAACATGTAATGATTGTTCTAAGCACTCTCAAAATCAAATTTGGGGAGCTTTAACTTTTCTCCAGTGAGTACTCCCCACCCCTGTTTCATGCTAACTCAATACACAGTCAAGTTTTTTAGAAGCCGCATGCAAGGGTTGAATTGGTCAGGTCTTGAGAACAGTTATAAAACTAAAACTTATGAAATTGCAAATATAAAATTCAATCAGCTTTTTTATTTCCTTACTTTTTGAAAATATCTCTTTTGCTAATTTTTTAGACAAAATTATTGAGTATGGCCTAAATTAATTAGTTGGGGTTTATCCAAAAGATATTTATTGTCTTGGTAAGAACAGAAAACTCATCTATGCAATCTATCTCTGCATACAAATAATTGGTTTTAGCTGTGATTTTCAAATTCCCAAGGGAATTAACAAGTAAAGAAGAGCTCTCAGTAATGCATGCAAGTATGTGTATATGACTGTATGTAGATTTTATATTGCTTATTTATTATTTATGTCACAGGAGCTTATTCAAAACATTTTTCTATCTTCTTATTTGAAAATATTGATCTAGAAAAATTACTGACCTGTCTCTCTACCTTGTCGCAGCTCAGATCCCTCTTTGTGACCCCACAATGGGTTCAGTGCAATGCCCATGCCTGGGCTGGAGCTGGAGGGCCTGATTCATTCTTATGGTTCCAGTTGCTGGTACATCTGAGACCTGCTGTACAGCACCAGGTAAGTCCCCTGCAGTGATGGCAGTGAGGAGAGGCACTCTGAGAAACGTGGAATGCAGTGCCATTAGGCTCCCCATGGAGCAGACCCTCCTCCATGCTGCACTGCACCACACTGCCCCAAGGAAAGCCTCCATCACTCCCCAGTGAGCTGGGACCTGAGATTTCAGCATCCTGCTGGCAATGTCAGTCTTCTGAGGCAGAAAGGCGCAGCAGGCTCTTTTGATTAAAAATAGGTCAAGATTTAATTTAAATGAAGAAGCATTTTTGGTTGTGCAGAAATTTGAACCAGCATTGAACCTTCCTTTCCCCCCCCCCCCCCCCTATTTCATGCTCATTTTTTGAAAGACATGCAAAATTTCTTGATTTTTGGAATTAGTGGTAATCTGATAATGTAATAAAGCTCTCCCCTCACTGTCCTCTCCCCCAAAATCATTCCTGAAGTTTTAGTTGTCATTTCACACATCACTAAGTAAACATCCCCCTTCCCATTCCTGGCCTGATAGAGACTTAGTACATTATTGTGTAAAGCAGAACGATCATGATATGAAATGCAGTACACAGGCAATTTCAGTATCCTTGAGGTATCTCTGCCAGAAGCATGGAAAGCAGTTCAATTTCAAGAGTAATGAGATTAATTTGCAAGTCACTTCTATTGAACCTTTTGTGATTTTGCTGCTCTCTCCAACAGTTACAAGTCTTGACTAATAAATAGTGTTATTATATATAATAGAGAACATTTCCATGTTTCAGTGTGCAGTGTGGCTAGAGAGGGCAGACTTCAGCTTGATTTTTGTAATATTTTCCAATTAGATGACCAAACATTAGTGTTCAGAATTCCTGTTTGGTGGAGGTTTGCAATCATGGCTCCTCAGCAACTGAAATAATGTTAAATTAAACTGATAAGTGATGATCTAAATAAATAAATAAATAAATAAAATTAAGAACTTCAGCAGAGTGATTTATTTTTGATGCCCTTTTAGGAAAGATTTACAGGATGTGATGCACATTTGCTTTCTGCCAAGTGCAGTTCTTCATCACCTGAGTACACAAGCTTTGTGAAACTGGTTTCTGATGAACTATAGAGTGGATCGATTCACCCTTCCCAGCCGATGAGGAAAGAACTACTCCTTTGTTACAGCTTTTCCTTTCACCATGGCTGCAGCCCTGGGGAGTCCTGGCCAGCAAGGAAGATGGCAAAGCTGTGACTTGAGGCACAGGCCAGCTGTCAGGCATGCTGGTGTCCCAGCCCTGATGTTATGGACCAGCTCTTGCCAGCACCTCTTTCTACTGTGCTGTGCCACTTCTCTTCATGCACAAGATACTGAACTTATAAACAAAAGAAAACCACAACAACCTACAAACCCCAAACCCTGTTTGACCATTTCTCCTCTTTTCTTCCCTCCTTGGCTTTATTAAAACCACAGTTTTAATCTAGCATGTGACTTGAGAACAAGCCTATTCATTTCTTGGTGACAAGAAAGAGTGTCTTCCCTCCATCCAGAGGGACAGGCAGCATGTCCTGCATCCTACAAGCTGGTCCCTCACGTAAGCTTTCACGTCAGGCAATGCTAAGACAGACCTATGAGGGGTGTAGGCAGTAGGAATAGGTTTGGGGTGAATCTTCTGCTCAGTGAGGTGATGCTGTGCCTATGATCCTGAGACCACCCTTGGAGCCTGCCTTTATGTACTTGGAGAAAAGAATCAATGTTCAGGCAAGGGAAAGCTGCAGGCACTTTTTCTTGACTGAGCTCCCCAACCATTTCCATGTCTTTCTTATGGACTATCCTGACATGTGCCACTGCCCTGCTGTGACTTCCAGCTCCTTCGCAGAGAAGCCACTAGTAAAAAGCGCTTGTTCTATACCCTCCAGTTCCCTTTTCCTTTCCACTGATTGCTGTATATTGCAGGCAATCCTTCTGATATGTTCACTTAATCAGTTTGTGACAGGAAGATTGGTCAATGGGCAAGCTCTAAATTAACAGTAAGACCCTAAAACTGGACATAGGGATTGCTATGCTGAGCACAATTCTGGTGTTCTGGCTCCCACTGCAGCAAGGTAAGAGAGTAATTATCAGTTATATGTCTTCTGCACCTCTGTTAGTGTGAATCTAGTTTATGCATCATAACATAAAGACTTCCCAAAAACTACTTTATTGTTCTACAAATTCTCCTTTTTCATGGTAATATCCAATTTTTTTCTGAATTATGTTTGACTCTTGCCCTCAATAATTTCCAGCAGCCTTGTATTTCATGGGACATTTATATGCTCACTGTAAAATCTTTTGATGGGCTTTAAAAGGATGGATTAAAGGATTTGACACCCATGAACTACCTGCTGGTTGGCTGACAGTGCCTTCGAGCTTCACTCCCTTCTATTGTTGCTATCAAGAAAATTCTTGCCTGGAGAATATTTCTAATTTGCCTTGAAGCTGGCAGTGATTCTCAAAGGATCTTCAGGCTCTTCATCATTGATAAAGACTGAAAAAACAATTCCAGACTGGCCTCCCTCAAATCAATAAATCTACTCCCATGAGATTGCACAGTCTTGAGGCATGCCCCAGTCCTTTCCTCTGAAGCCAAAGACATTAGAGATTAAAGCAGACACTTACAGGTTAGTTACTCCATCCCCAGATAAACTAGTCCATCCTTAGGTTAAGTGGTTAAGAGAATGTAGAGCTGAACTTTACAATAAATTTCCCACTCTCCATCTTAGCAGGTTTTGTAGCAGGACTTATCCCTGCTTCTTATTCTACAAGTGGAACCCATAGACAATGAACAGGTCATTTGCTCCTAATAGTCTCCTCTTGCCTCTCCTGACAGTCTTCTGTGATCTCTCCCTGCTATGAACAATGACTTACATTTTCCGGTGTCTGTGCAGAATAATAGATGTCCATGGAATCTGGCAGCCCAAACCTTCTTCCTCATTTGAAAACATGGCCTTTCTTGCATTATTTGCCCAACAGTCTGCAAAACATCACACTATGGGTCATCAGAGAGGTACAAGAAGCCCAGCTGACCCATCGATTTTAGCGGAGTGGATCTGATTCAGTGCGATGCTCCTACTGTTCTCTTCATTTTCAGAAAATGAAATAAAAATGTTCCTAAACTTCTTGTAAGCACTAAGAAAACAGGTGTTTTGTGACAGAGCACATAAGAGTTCATGGTTTTCTCTCACTTTTAACGTCACCACCCATGAATTCTGTTTATAGCATTTTGGACATACCATTGTGTTTCCCTCACTCCATGCTGTCCTCCAGCTCTTCAGGCAGACAGCAGCTCTGTCACTACTGGGGGTGATGCTGGAACTTACCGTCCTTCAAGCAGACAATTTCCAAGAAAGTAATTCTAGAATTATTGAACCTAGTCTTAAACCTCAAGAGGTAACTTGGGCTGTATTTTACATAGAAAACAGTTTTCCCTGCAGATGAAAACTTAGGGCAGAGTGTCTCTTATTTTATGTTACTGCTTGAACAATTCTCTATTTTGGGAATAATGGTGATGAAGTAATTTAGATTCTGCAACAACTTGAGATAGATGGATTTACAGAGTTATCAGTCTAGCCACTTACAGGCATCTTTGCTTTAGATGAATTTAATGCTGTGGAAATTATGAATTTGATGAAGGAAAGCCCTTCTCCATGTCTTGAGAATAAAGGTCCAGTGAGGCAGGACCAGCACACTTTGCCTTTATTTTCAGTGCAGGCGGTACCCAAAGGTGGGATGGCAAAGGAATGCTGTCTGGGCAAGCTGTCACAGCCTGTGCAGAGCAAGGGGGAGATTTGCTGCCTTTTGGTGCACCATCCCAGGGCTTGAGCTGAATGGCAAAGACTTGTGAAGGCAATCAAGGGGAGCTTACAGACCACCTGACAAGTCTGTATTTGAAGTATATTTGTTTGCACCACCTAATGTCCTAAATAAACAGTGCAGCATGATCATATGACTAATTGACTGATGTCCATCCATCTCATTCCTCTGACTGCAAACTGCTGGCCATTTTTAGCCTAATTTAAATAATCTCAAACCAACTCAAACATAATCATGACTTCCTACAAGTTTAAAAAGAAATAGCTGGCAGGTAGAAAAGAGAGAAGGCTTAATACTTCCCTCAGGAGGAGGACACATCAAATACAACAACATTAGGACAATATGAATCAAGGGCTGACAGCCTGAGACCTCAAGTGGGAAAGGACCACCTCCCTAACCAGGACCAGCCTCTCAGCTTTCCCCAATGCATCAGAAATGCCAATCTCCTGCTGCCTCACGCTAAGCCTGGCCACCCTCTCGTTTTTCTCACTGTGTTGGCAGGAGATTTGTGAGTACATCACTATGTGCCATTTCAAGCTTCATTTGAATAAGCGTCCCATATAATAGACTTTTATAGCTCTCTTCTGTGAATTCTAAATTAACGCAACTAATTAAAATGTTCCAAAGTTTTATGTAAATAACTAATTAGCATTTGAGAAGGAATAGTAAATTCACAGATGGTCGTGCTCCACTCAGGGCCCACTCTGCACCAGTGTTGGGACCCTGGTGTAATATCCTGCCTGGCAGGAGCAGACAGCCCAGGTTTCACCCCAAGGATGAGCCAGTACCATCCACCCTGCCTGCAGGCAGTGGGAACTCTGTATCTGGTAAGATTAGGCCCATTCTTTCTGTCTCTGACACCAGGGTTTGCAAGAATAAGGAGATCATGGGATTGTGGATGAGAACATTAAGGAAGAAGAGGTCTGCGCACAGATGAGGTGGGTGTCTGAACTGTGATTTCCAGTGAATACCTTTTAGGACTGGAAGCTACTATACTTAACACAACATAGCTGAACCTCAGCACTCCTGGGTTCCAACCCCAGCGCTCCCACCACGACCCTGGAAGAGTGCTCTGTCACACAAACCATGTGCCCAAGCATCACAAGTGGAAATGAATCTAAATGTTTTCTTTTTCTCTCATAGTATTGGAGCTCATTGATATCTGTAGCGCACTGGAGAGACTCAGGAGAGGTGGTGCAAAAGTAATACCTTGTAAGAATGGGAAAGTTTAAAAAAATAGATCTGCACCTAATGCTTATTGACATCCAGGTGGAAGTCAGAAGACTGTTCCTTCCCTGACATCCAGACTCTCATACGTATCAGGAGCCTTGCATTTATACAGCCCATCTCAGTGCTATTGCAGCTCAAAAAGGACCCCTGCAGATACAAGGCAGGAGTTAGACAGTTGGAGTTTGTTCATCTAGAAGGAGAATATCACTACAGCAAATTATGAGGGGGGCGGTCATTTTCCCTTCCTATTGAATAGGTCCTACACAACTACCCTCACCTGTTTTAAGGACAGTTCTGAGTTTTGACAGCTTTTAGTTCCAGAGCTGCAAAGACCTGTGGGAGATGGAGGGATTATAAAAACCTGCTTCAGGATAAGATAAGGCTTTCTGGTGAATTTGAGCAGGTTTCTAGGGAGGGGAGATGAGCTTGGTAAGATTCATGTTGTTAGGACAATGCAGCTTGGCCAGAGGGAAATTGAGGGAGCAGAAGCAGGAGTCAGTGGGGAAATCAAAGTGTGAGTTAAAAGAAAGAAGTGTGCAGTGCCTGACTGTTTATGTTGAAATTATAAACAGGAGTGTGTTGTTCAGCTATATTACTGGGAAGATGTAAAAGTGGGAGATTAAGTAAAACGGTAAAGCTGTTGAGGGGGAGAAGAGGCTATGCTAAGCATTCCTCTTGCGTGGTCTTATTTGCAATCCTGTCTGCCCTGGAAGCATCCCCCATATATCTCGCTGTTTATATGTGCAGCAAACTCCTGCAGAGCAGGGAGGAAGATGAAAGCTCTCCATCTGGTCTTCCAGACGTTGTTTCTCAGCCTGGCACCAGCCTGGAGAGGAGGTGAGCTGAGTTGGGTGGCTGGAGGGAAGCCTGGCTGTACTATAGGTCTCTGATATGGAGGGGAAGCAAATCTCATTGTCTCATGTCTGCCCTGATTCCAGGTACACTGTTGCACCAGGCTCAGGGAGTACAAGGTAGGTGCGTACACAACATCTCATCCCAAGCATCAGCTCACCGTGTTCCAGGGCAGAGCATTTGACTTTTTACCTGTCACAAGAGGAAAGTTGGAAAGCAGCCTGCTGATGCCATGTTTCTTGAATCCATAAGTGCTGGTGTCAACCCTCACTAATTCTGGGCACACAGGTGTGTGACTGCAGCCTCTGAACTGACTCTGCTGGTAAGAAATGAGGATCTGAAGCAACTGTCCATCCCTGCACGGAGCCCAGATGGGCTGGGAGTGCTTGGCAGGGGACAGAATGCAGCTGAGGCCTCCAACAACTCAAAATAAAACCAGAAAGGGCAACTGGCAAGAACTCAAGGTCCAGGGTAGGGTGGTAAGCAATCAACCAGAGGTAAGAGTCAAATAGGTATTTAGATAATTTGAGGAAGCCTTAGGCTTAAATGTTAGCAGAAATCTTCACTTAAGAACATAGGATTTGGAGCCTTTGGTTCCTGGAGTCTGGGTGTTGGAAGAGGCACCAGGAGACATATACGTGTCCCTGTGCCCATGTGGTCCCTCTTGCAGAGCTAACCCCTGGACCACAGCGTTTCCTGGTGAAGTAGCACATGTGCCAACTGACGTAATGACTGACTGGCAGAGTGATGTATTTCGGCACTCATTGCTAAATGGTTCTGCCTGGAAAACTGACTTGAAAATATGTTTCAGAATGCGCCAGATAGCCTAATGCTAATTTCTCAGCCAAAACCTCCCATGTGGTGTCCAATGTGATATCAGTAACTCAAAGGCAGGGGAAAATGAAGCCTCTATCTGCTTTCAAGCAATTTATTCTCCTTTTGTCTTTTTACATCCAACAGCTAAGTAAATTACAGGGATTAAAATACTAATGGCTTTTATTTCTTTAACTGTAATTTCTTAGCTCCTGGCAAGGGAGTAACACCAAAAAAAAAATTATGAAAAAGTATTAAAAGCCAACTATAATTTGTAATTATTAAAATACACATACAATTTTAACTGATTAAAGGTAAGAGGACCTGTTTGAGCACAAAGAAACAGTAGCAGGCTTCAGGGTTCAAGTAGTTGTAATCAGCTTCAATTTCACATTAGAAAACCAAACGAGAAAAAATTCTGCTGGTGATTACTTTGTATTTCTGGTATGCTTTATCTTTCTCTTTATTCAAGCTGCTTTTAATTTTATCATCTTTATCCTTAATTCTGTTTTTCTGTTTTTCTGTTCCTTGAGTCTTGAGGGTAATCCAGCCCTTTGAACTGATTTCTGACATGCTCTGTGGGAGGTCCAGTGGTATCCAAAGAGATTGTGAGATGAAAGGTCTCTTAAGCCCTTTTTTCAGGTGGGCTGTAATACACAGATGTTCATGGGTATTTTGGAAGTCAGTGATAGGGCTGGGAATTATCTCATGTCCTAATATCCAAGCCAGAAATAAGAGAAACCCAACTACCATTTATTTCTCAGATGCAGTAGATCTTAAAATGTAGTTCTGAGCTCTGAATTCTCCCATAAAACCAAACAACCACTATGTTTAGCCCAAATCCTGTTATTTTGAAATGGCTTTTTTTAGGATCCAATGTAAGTTTAAAAAAAAAAAAACAACCTTAATTTACAGGGGAAAAAAACCCTTACTTCTCTAAATTCTTTCAGATTCCCCCTACCACACCACAACACAGCTCTCAGTAAAACACCACACACTGATTTCTGTATTTAGTGATGACAGCAGAGTCAGTACCAAAGTCATCAGCATACACAAGATGCTTGCTAGAAAGGTGCACTTCCCAAATTTGCTGTGAATTCCAGAGCAAGAAAGATCCTACCTAATTCCTTTCATATAAGCTTAATATTTCAGTTGCCACAGTATTTATTTCAAGTATTTATTATAGGGTTGGAACAGCAGTATTTGGACAATTCACAGCAATTTCTCAAAACACATCAGTGGACCTTATACTTTGGATAGTTTTAAAGTTTTGACTTCCCATGAATATATAAACACCTATGTATTGAAGGCAGTTTTCTGTAATTCTCAGTCTGGGATATGAACACACTTACAGGAGAAATCTCTTTTTACAAATGACTAACCTAAAGTAGATTCCCTTTCCTTTAACTTTCTGCCAGGCAAAGGGCTTCACCCTTTCACTGGTGAATTTTCCCTACTGATACACCAAAACCAACAAAAGGGCGCTCTGGAACATCCAAAACTATGAGGTAGCTGCAGTTGCCTCAGATCTGAGGGGTGACCTCCGAAGCCTCGCTCCTGCGGAGGATGCAGCAGAACAATGTTATCCTTGTTTGCATTCATTTAAATCAGTGCCCGAGTCTTTCCTTCCTCCTGTGCAGCACGTCCCCCGCACAGGCTTACAAAGGGCCATATTCATCAGCGAGCAGCAACTAGCTATAATCCTTTTGAAACACAAAAGGTCATGCCAGTTCTACCAGGGCTTGTTTTAAAGTGTTCATCCCTCCTTGCTCACTCAAGCCTGTGGCCATGTTGGCTCACTCCTGTGCATGTGGATTGTTTTGAGGGTCTGAGGACCAACTGGGGTGGTTCCATGGGGTGGGAAAGGGCTCCCTGGGTCAGCATGTCCCGTTGAAGTGGTTATATCTCCTGTGGGAGCTTGATGACTTGCATCCCAGGAGCCGTTTGGTTTCATGCCCACACTCTTCCCACAGACAAGCTGCTGCTCAACCTCACTGCTCCGGATGGGATGAACCTTCTTTGCATTTCCAGCCTCAATTTATTTATGGCTAGTTTGCTCCCATTTGTTCTCATGCCAGCATCGACCATTAGCTTAAATAGCACCCCCAGAGCTGGATTTAGACACCTCAGTGTGTGTGCATGGAGAACGAGCAGCTCCTTGCAGCTTTCATTTAGTGAGGATGAGACCGAAGCTGCTTTAGTTCTGTTGCAGAGAGACAATGTTCAGTCCTCAGTTCTCCCTGTTACCCGACTTTTCTCTTTGGCTAAACTGAACTTACGCACCCTGAGTCTTCCCAGGACAGGCCAGGAGGGATGATGGCAGCCTGTCTGAGCCCGGATGCCAAGGATGCAGCTGAGACTGCCATGGCGGTGAAGTCAAGTAGGGAGGGGGAGATCCCAGTGGCCTTGAACTGGAGGAAGAATTCCTTGTGGTGGTGATGTGAAAACATTGTAGCATAAAAAAGCCAATATGTGCTTAGTTAACTCTTGTCAGTTGACCTTAATGGAGAGAACAGGGCTGCCATGCTGTTCCATGTTTGCTTTCCACATCACATCTCTGCTCATTCTCCATTCTGTTCCATGTCCTTCCCTGTGTCTGTGCCACCTCTCCTCCTGCCACTATTCTTGTTTTCTTTCTGAAAAAATCTTTCGCAGTCTCATTCTGGACTGTACTGGGAGGCTGGTCATAGTTTAGCAAGGTGATTTCTTTCCCAAAGTCATCCCCAGCAACCACCAAATGCTCTGAAGGCAGCTAAGGAAGAACTTTAAACAGATTTAAACTGCTAGCTGTGCTTACAGGCTGCCAGGGGCTCTGCGTGGGCTCCTCTTTACTGGTGATTTGCCTCCCACTCTCACCAAAGTCCAGTGGATCCCAGTGTGTTCCCTGAAAATTTGTCTTGATCTAAAAGCACGTCTGAAATTAATTGTATGGCACTCAAACAAACAAAGGCCATCACTTCTAGTTCCCATAAATACAAGTTGGAGCTCAGTTCCTGAAATTCAGACCCCTAATCCAACCTTGACCCTGTCAGACCTGACAAGGTAAATCAGCTTCTACCAAATTCGTTCTGTCTTCCAGTCTTGCATCCCCTTTCATGCCTTTCAAGAAGCTCATCAAAAGCCAGCCCCTAGTGGAGGTGTCAACTCTAAAAGTCACCCTTTGGATGATCCTAGAACTGCACATCTTCCTTCCATTGAAAGGATTGGGCACATTAAGCAAAGAGATAACGGACATTCATAAATTACTGTATGTTGCAGCAGTCCCCGTTGCTGCCTGGGAGATGCATTTGTCACCTAGCAACGACATAAGGTGATGAGGAAATAACACAATGTTAATGTAATGGCCATGAGTTAAAATCTGTCAGGAAGCAGCCTCCCAAGTCTACAGATGAGATAGATACAAACGAGGAGAGAAGAGTTACCAAACTTTTCATCCAGTAAGTAGTGGAGAAGGGTTATCTTCATGTGTGTATTCATATGAGTGTATATATCTCCTCATGGGGAGATGAAAAAAGCCTAGAAAAAATTCCTCAGACTGGAGCTAGCCCTTGGACACAGAGCTGCCCCAAAGGTGGGTCTCTCAGTTTTGCAAAATCCCAAGGCAGTGGTGCCACAGCAGGCAGGGACCAGCAGGAGGGGTCACAGCCCCCTGTGAGTTTCAGTGCAGAGCTCCTCTGGGTTTTTGGTGTCCGGGCCTGACTGCCTTAGAGCAAGTGCTGGGGCTCTTTATGACATTCATGTATTCAAGCTGCTCGGCTGATCATGGACAGGGAGAGTTTTCCTGCTGAAGCAGCAGCTCTTTTCAATATCAGGATCACGCCTGAAGCAAAAGACAGGGCTATTCATGGATCTCCTTTAAGCAAACTCTCCTCTTGACATCATTACAGAGAATGCGGGGACAGGCTTCACAAATTGCCATCATCATTTGAAACCTCTGTATCAGACCAACCAGCAGAAAACATCAAAGTTTGCCTTGAGGCCAGGAAGCTGAGCAGTGGCAGAATTCAATCTTTTCCCTTTCCTTCTAGAAATAGTCCCAGAACAGATGCTATGTGTTATTTTTCAGTACTAGGAGCCCAGGAGCTCAGTGAGGTACTTGCCCCCCAAAATAGTGCGGATGATCTGTTTGGTGGCTCTAAATTGGAAGTACCCTGGGTGCTGGTGCTAGGGAAGTAATTGTGAGAGGAAGAAATCTGAAATTAGTTCAATGATGGATGATCTCTTTGAAGCCTGAAATTGTAAGACTCATACAGTTCCCAGCAAGACTGAGCACAGTTTTATACTGCAGGAGCTTTTTCTTTTAAGAAAGCAGCTAAGAAATTGGTTTGGCAATTTACTGTTGAACAACACTGAAAAAGATTGGTCTGGAGCAGGACAGCACGTTCAGTAAATTTATATTGCATAGCACATACACTTAGCAAAATCATGGGAGATGCTTTCTCAGAGGACGTTGTTTCAGAGGCTTGCCTTTCATTAGTGCTGAGCTTAAAATCAACATTTGAGAGCACCAGGGCTTGGCCTGGGTTTATGCAAAATCTGAACACTGAATAACAAACTGGGTTGAGTATGTATATCACAGTTGGTTAGACTTCTTGACCTTTTAGCTGGAGCAAAGCCACAGAGGTACATCTCAAGAGCAGCTCAGCTTTGTCAATCATTATGGAAGTAATGGCATCACAACATAATGCTTAACTCTGGAGTGACGACTAAACATATTCATGGCAACACCCTTTGTGTTAAATCTGGAAGAACTGTAGTTAATGGTGCATTTCAGCCACGGGCTGTAAACTCCAGTGACAACCTATTACTGACTGCTGAACAAACCAGGATTGTCTGTTCTGAGGGGATCAGAACTATGGCGCAAACCAGCTTCTACCCCTGTGTAGCCACATCACCTGGATGTATCTATAGGAATCTAATCAGTCCTCACGAAAGGACCAACGCACAATGAAGTTTTGTGTCCCTTGTGAGACTCAATGGGGAGGCTGTGTTTTTTCAGCTGCATTTTCCTAGCAAACCAAACCCTGGCAGCTGTGTAACAGCTGTAAGGGTACTGTTACACAGCACCCAGGGAAGGGTTTCCTTCATCCTTGGTGCACGTTTGAGGTGGTAGGCACAGTGTATAGGACATGGTTGGAAGTAGCTCTGCTTTTTCTGTGATGCCAGTATTCCAGCTGAAGGCAGCATGTAATGAAAACCTGGCCTCACTGTAAGGACTCCAGTGACTCTTTATTTGTAGCAGGTCCTGTTAAATGCAGCCGTGGGTTAATATGGAACTAAGCTTCAGCAGCAGGAATTTGTGAACAGCTATGAAAATACCGAAACAACTGCAAGGTGCTGACCTTAGACTAGTGTTCCTTTAACTTCTAGTAGCTGTTTGTGTCCATGCAAACCCAAATTTGCTCCCTGACTAGCGGTAATTTCTGAAGCGCAGGAAGCCATTGGGTAACGTGTTCTCTGGCTGAAGGCACAATGTGCAGAGAAGTTTTAAAAGCACCAAATTACAGAGGGTAAAACACTGCAGCAAACAAAGCTCTTCCTAAGTTTCTTGCACTAGTAATGTGGAGACCTGGAGCTTTGTGTTTCACTTCATGGATCACAGGAACTGGAGTTCTGTGTTTAACCTTCTTCCAGGTAACCAAACCCTTCAAAGGGACCAGGCTGATTTTAGGGATTTTGTGGGGGAAAGATTTCAACTTTTATGGAATTTAATCATCAGACCTTTTTACTTTTCTTCATGAAAGATTTTTTTGAGGACCTGATGAATGTGGGGAAGATTTAATGCTCACAACAATTCCAATTAATGCAGAGAAAACATGACTGCTTTAATCCTTTATTCTGTCTACAGCTACTGAAATGGAAGAGCTTGGGGCTTCAGCAGCACAGGTTGGTGTTTGGCTGCTCTGACAGATTATTGCCTCAGAGCAGATGCACTTTGCTGCAATTTAACTACACTAAGGTGGTTCTGCTAAGGTAGTTTGAAGGATGATAAAAGAGAGTCCAGAGGATGTCCTTCAGCCACGAAGAATACTCAGGGTACAGGTAATCATAGCAATCAGTTATCTGCTTTTGACCTGTGATTTTAATAAACAGTTGAAGTGTAAAAAAAAGACTTAAAATATTCTGCACCAGGGTGCATGTGTGACATGGTGAATTAGCTCAGTTTTAAAAGGACAAGTCTGGAAGAGTTGAAGCTTCTGTCTTTTTCTCTATTCCTCATTTGTGTTTCAGCCACTCATGAAATCTCATGGATAGTGCTTTATATGGAAGACTTACTATACCTAAAGATCTCTGGTGAAACTAGGGAGGGAAAGGCAGCGTGTGCACAGGATCAGACACATTAGAGAGATTTGTAGGGGGATTTCTTGCTGTTTACAGTGGCACGAGCTTTGCATAACAAAATTCCTACAAAGAAATCCTGTTAATTAGAAATGTAAAATGCAATCTCTCAATTATACATATTTGATACAAATTTATAATTCAGAACAGAGCTTTTCAGTTGAATTCAAAGAAAGTCAGAAATCTCTTCATGTTTTGAACAAACACAGAGGGAAATCCAAACTAATGATTTACAAATTGTATACTAAAACTTTTTTCCAATAAATAAATCTAAATTTTTCTAGCTTGTTCATTCTGCTTCCTAGTGTAATTGTGATTCTATACCTGATCTGATCTTTTTTGTAGCAACACTGAGCAACTCTTATAACACACAACACAAGTCAGCCAAAAACTCTATTGAATTTGATTCAATTAAACTGATGAACCACTCTGGTTACTTTTTGCCCAGATAATCTGAAATCAAGGCTAAGATCAACAAGGCTTGCAAAAATAAATTTGCTTTATCAGACAGCAGAAAATACACCTGAAAAACAAGTTTCAGGTTCACATATTTGCCATACCTGAAACCTGACTCTGGGAATGACGCACCACTGCTATCTTAAAACAGAAAAATTCTGGGTACAGCACATGTCTGGTCAAAACAGCTCCAATTTACAGCTGCATTCACAATTAGCAGCTGGAAAATGAGCCACAGAACAAGAATTTGGTCATGGGACATTTTCAGCAGGCATTTAGGAATAGCAAAGACCAGCTCAGTAAACAGACCTTGGATTCCGGTGGGTGTTTCCCAGCTCTTGTCTTTCCCTCTTTCACATCAAAAGTAACGCTTTCTCCTTGGCCTAACTTTCATCTGCAAACTATTGAATTTATTGAACTCTTGGGGAGGTTATCTGCTGATTTCAGTATGAGCTGGCTCAGAGTAGAGACCCACAGAGGCAAGAGCTCAGCCCTATGGTCCCTAGAGAGAGGTCTGGTTTTCAACCTCCAGGACCAGCACCTTTATGGTTCTTCCTCTCCAACTTCCCACTGTAAGAACAGTAATTATACCACCAGATTGTAAAAAAAAAAAAAACACATATCTGCCCTCTCTGATTTACATGTGTGTTTTCAGTTAGCAGACTCTGAGTCGGACTGTGAGCTTGGCGAGAGGTGAGTGTGGCTTCATTGTCTCACCCGTGGCTGCCCCCACCCTGGGCTCTTTGAGGGGTGCTCCTGCCTGGCGCACCAGCACAGCAGAGGAATGAGGACTTCCAGGAAAGGGCCATTTAGGCTTTTTTTTTTTTTAAAGAGGAAATAGAGGCCGGCAACCTTTTGGGTTTTCATCAAAAACACTGGTGGCAGGTGTCAGTGTTGAAAGACAAACCGATTGCACTCGGCTTCGTACATCATCTGCATCTGCTCCCATCTACATAGAGAAACTTTTAATAGGGCTCCCTTGATGGAGGAAAGCTTGTCAATCTTCTACTTATTGATGACACTTTTCTTTGTGTTGGTAGACGTGTTGGAGTGGGTACAGTTCTCTCATACTGGACTGAAAGTCCTTTTTATTTTTCCCTTTTCAGGTGCATTGGACAGAGTGATGAAAATTTTAGCAGCTGGTATGTGTGGTAAGTTTCAGATCTGCTTTAGAGGGAAAACACTGGCAAATAATATTCTTTGATGGATATATGGAGAGAAAGACATTAAGAGAGACTGATAGCTAGAGAGCATTGCTCCTGGGCTGTCCCTGTGTTCTGTCTTTACAAACTAATGGGAATCATTTATCCATATCCTTCTCACTGTATGCTGACAACTGAGCTGGGAAAAAAAAGATGGATGATTTTGGGGACAAATGTTTGAATTTCCAGCCAGCACTTTTTGCTGAGCACTCAGGCCCAAGACATTGGTTTCCAAAGACTTTGATCATGTCCAGTGTGCTGGTGGGGAAACTGCAACATTTAATGCTATTTGGAAAAGATGTTAATGAATATGTTAATTTGAAGACATGCAGCCATCTGTCGGTGCTGCCCACAGATGGTAATGGTACTGTTCCTCCCCTGCTGCCTCTGCCTTAGGTTCCTGATGTTATTTTTCCTGGCCTTGCTCCTGTCCTGTGGGATCTGCTGCTGCCTGCAGTGCTGGCTGAAACAGCGGAGCTTCCTCCCCCACCAACGCACCCTGGCTGTCTTCGCCCTCAGCAGCTCAGATACCTTTTGTGGTTAGTCCTGTCCCTGTCTCCTGCAAGGTTCTGCTGGCCCTGGTGGGCTTCCTATGGACCATCCATACCCCAGTAAGAGATGGCCAGGCTTGACTGGGAGCTGGGCTGTTCCTGGTGAACAGTGGGTGCCTGGCTCAGGCGTCTTCAGGCCGTGTTCAGACCATGGACTGGAAGGCTGAAGCCACATCCACTTTTCCTCAGTCATACATTCAGCTGAACTTGGTGCTGTCCCTGTGATCCATGGGTCTCAAAGGTGCATAGTGTGGGACTTTCTCCTCAGTGCTGAACAGTGACCCAACACGCAGACACATGCACTGGGGTCAGGCAGCTATTTCCAGCATGTGTCCTGGATTTCTCACTCAGTCAAGATTGCACTGGTCTAAATTGAGCCAACCCAGTAGGCAGCTGGACTGGCTGATACATCCTGGGGTATGTCAAAAGTTTGTCATGGTGGTTGCTGTTCACTGTGGTAGCCACCCTCAGCATTCCCCCAGGAGCACCTAGACTTTTGAGGACTGGGCTATAACGACTATGTGTAGCACCCATAACTGACCTGCAGTAGGGTCAGCAACAGTATCAGGCTGATGGCCAGACAAACATCCCTCCAAGAAAAATAAATATAATTCTGTCATCAGGCTAAACGCTTCCCAGAGAATGTATTGAATGTATTACCTGCTTTCTGGGTGGCCATGGAAAATGTCTCCACAGGGAGGACCCACCCCAAACCCACCCATATTCCTCTGTCCTGACTTCTTGTATCTGGAGTTTGTGGTGAAAGGCTTTATGATGCTATGCCTAAAAAATTACATCCATGCCTTTCTTGTTTGCAAGTGGTTTGGCAGCTCCTCCCAGGCTCACCCCTCTCACCCCCACACTTGCTCTTCATGCCTGTCTGTTGCATGGTTGTGACTTTGCTTTTTTCCTAGCGAGTGAAGCGTCTCAGTGCCCATTCTCTGGAAGTCTGAGCCCCTGCACAACTGCAGAGATGTCGTCTTCTTCTGCCCCACAATTCAGCCTTGGGGGAACTGAGCTGCCTCCATCCTATGAGGATGTTATGAAGGAAAACAATCTCTAGACACTACATGTTGTTTTTCAGTGATTCCACTTGGCTCTTCAAAGATCTTCCATCATTCTACAGAAGTGTGAGATGAAATCAGCCCTCTCCACAGGTTGGCCGAAAGATTGAAAAGCACATATTTCATCTGAACCTAAAAGAGGAGACTAAATACAACAGAATAAATGCCAAAAGTATGTGTTGAATCTGTCACAGGAGCTCAGCTTGACATTTTGATGGCTCTGGATTTTGAGAAGCTTCCTCAAAGACCTGTCTGTATTTGTGGTTTCTGGCTCAGCCTCCAGATTTATCTCTCTCAGGCTGCTTGAGCTGGTGCAAACCCATGTGTTTTAGGACCAAATGTTGATAAATGACTTGATACTTACTTCTCAAACTTAGGCTGCTCCTTCATTCAGCACAGTGCCAAGAAACACCCTCTGGCAAAGTCATGTTGTTCTAATACATTGTAATGCAATCATGCCACTCTGTGATGAAGGATCGTTTGCCACATTTAAAATATTTAGCACAGTATATCAGATTTGTCTAGTGCAATAGGCAGCAAATTTATGGCCAGGGAAGAGAAAACAAGAAACAGCGATTATGAGTAGTAGAATTGGCAGGAGCTGGCTACAGAGCACAGAAAAAAAAGTGAATTTTCTCATCTGAGCTGTTCTTAATTTCATGGTCACTGTCCTCAGCTATTCTTGCCCTAGCACTGCAGACCAGCAGGCTTTGCATGGCTCAGGACACATGTGAAATTTCCCCCTGAAATGAATTAAGACATGAATCAGAGGCTTAGGTATTTAATACCTAATAGAAATCTATTAGGATAAAGAATGTCATTTTCTTTGAGGTGATCACTGCAGACAGGATGGAAAAATACTTTAAGAAGCCATCCAGACTGCCTTATGCCCAAGCAGGATTAGCTTTACGTAAGTCATTCCTAGGAGGTATTAGTCTAACTAGTTCTCAAGTTACTGAGGAAAGATGCTGAATTTCCCCCTTAGCCAGATTCCAGATGAAAGCAAAGATTTGTTTGTGATCAGCAGGTCACTGAAGGCTGAATTCAGGCTGCCTGACCTCCCTGCCCCTGCTCTCTCAGTGGCAAAGGCTGGGGACTGCAGTCAGACCTCTCTTGTTGCAAAAGGTAGGTGCCACACCATGTACTGCTTGTCCATGAAGCCATGAGCTCACAGTCAAATTGGGCAGCTGGGTACATCATGGATTAGTATCCCAAAAAATTAATGGAAGCCCACAGACTGGCTAATGGAGCAGCTCTACCTGTAGAGTGAGAATAGTTCCAGTTCCCGTGCCCAGGAAGGAAACTAGGAAGATAAATCCACTTAGAGTTATGAAGTGCTCACATATTCTGATAATGATTCTATGTAAGTATGTTTGCAAGATAAAGAATTACAGTATATTTTGAGATAAAATTCCTTGCCAGAACCACTGCAAATTATCTCTCTAAAATCTTATTTTAGAAGAAGCTTTAATGTTTGACTCTTGTGTGAAAGGAATAAATGTTGCTGTAGCCAAATGAATGTTTGTGCCAACAGGATAAAATATTGCTGGGTTTATTAATACAAAAAATTAGCAAGTACAGACTCAGCCAGGGGAGAAGTCACAGAACTCCTGAGTGTCCTTTTCCTGGCTGAACTTAGTAAGAATTGCAGGTAATCAGCACCTCTCAGGATCAGACCTTTTATATACATAACTGCTTCCACTACTCAACCCCTTCAATTTATGCCCTGAAGCATGAGATTTGATTATGTTTGTCACTTCAGCTTGCATAGCCTGTTAGTGAGCATTAAATCAGTCGTCACTTGCTTCCCACCTACACACTGCATTTGCTTCAGTGACCCCTTCGTGTCAGTGAACTCCACAGGTTGTCTGCGTTGTGTGCTGCATGAAATATTACCACCTCCTGTTTATTAATCGCGTGGCTCTAAATAAATTGCTGCCTTTAATTTCATTGAATGTCACCTTCTAATCAGGTGGCTAGAGGGGCTAACAAGCAAGGATTGCTCTGGTTTCAATGCCTCCATCTCTCTGCATGCCTCTTTTACAAGGACCAGTCATTCCCGAGGCCATAAATCCTTCCCCAGCCACCCAACAGAGGGCAAGCGAGGCTTTCAGCACACAGAAACATTTGGGGAAACAGGTTTGTTTCCCCTGCTACTAGTGTGCACTCAAGTGCATTCAGCTTCATGTTTGAGGTGCTTTAATTATGCACCAAAGGATTCAAATTCTTCCATCACAATTGTGACAAACCGCTTATAGTAAAGTCAGCTAGTGGCTGACTCAAAATCAGGCTCTATGTGGAGTCTCACCAGCATAGGAGAACCTGTGTGCTGTAGTACCTGTGCAACATGATAGGAGTCCCAGAAGCTCCCAAAAACTGCTGAAGGCCAGGAGACATCTGTAAAAAAGTGTAGGGTTGCTATGGGCTGGACATAAACTAACCTTGCTGCTGGCTTGGGGTGGGGAAGGAGAGTACCCGGAGAAGGGTGCCCTGGTCCTTGCTTCCTGATCATTGAAATGGAGAAGAGAATGGGTTTCTTCCTTCTACAAATGTATTTGGGGTGGCCTCACCGACCAATCTTTGCCTTTGAAAGCTGCTTCTCCCAGCCTGCCCCTTTACTCATGGGTGCTCCAGCAGAATGGACAAGGTTTCTCCAGACCTGTGTCCCCATTCTTACAAAAGAAGAGGTTTTGCCTGGTAATTTATGTTTTTGTAAGCACTCAGTCCTTAATTAGGGCAATTAATGCAGTTTGGCTGATGTATTCAGAACTGTGAGAAAAGATGAGCCTTACAATTCACCACCTTAGGAACAGAGTCCACTTTGGAAAAGCACTTGTTCTACTGCAACTCTCCAACTGCCGCTCATCCTCTGACTTATACTTCCTGCTGACTTTGAGAAGAAATGCCAAATGGCTCTAGAAAAAAGCAGAAAACAGTAGAAGGCAGATGTATTTGTGGGGGAGCTTGTTGTCAGCAAGCCTTGAGAGGGGGAAATGGGAGCAGTGCAGAGGAGTTAATTGCTTGGTGACCATCTGGAAACAAAAGACAAAGGGAATGTGGTGAGGCACACGGCTGGACTTTCACCTCTGCACATTACGAGCTGAATAATAAAGTCATAAACTGGCTCTCAGGCAAAACAGAGCAAAACCAAAGACAGCTGAGCCATAACAGGGCATCAGTTTGGAATGCCAGGAGGGTTGAGCATGAAAGATGGGAAAATAATTTGTATGCTCATTAATCTGATGGGGGGAGGGGGGTGTGAGGGTTTTTTGGTGTGGGATTTTTTTTTGTTTGGTTGGTTTTTGGTTTTTGTTTGTTTGGTTTTTGGTTTCTGTTTCTGGAGGGTTTTTTTGTTTGTTTATTTTTTATTCTCATCTAAAGATTCTGCATTGTGGGTTGAAGACTAGCGCAGGGAGGATGAGAATGGGCCAGGGACAGATGCTCGCTCTCTTCAGGTCACTAGATGGCACAGTTCTGGCTCTTTCCTTCCTTGCTCAAAGGCATTTTACAGCAGGGACCCAGGAGCTACTGGAAGAAAATTGTTCTCTGCTCCCTCTAAGTGCGGTTGGACAGAGTGTTTCGGTCATTAATCACTTGCCCAGAGTATTTAAAAGATGCACAAGAGCAAACTGTGGGAGTCCAGCCCCAGCTGAGAGAGAAAACCTCACTTTCTTGGTGGAACTTTACTTTTCTCTCTCAAAAAGTTTACAAAATTACTTTAAGGAGATATGTCTAAGCTGGGATAAAGTCTAGAGCTGTTGAAGAGCCATTGCTGTAGGTGCATACTGGGGTCCGAGGTCTGTAGCTACCAGCAAAGGACTGGACAGCCTCCAAAATCACTCCCCCTTACCAAAGGGCTGATTCTGCTTGTGCTGCTGCCTTTTGTATGTCCTTGCAGCAGAGCAGTGATTTCCCTCACAGAAGTCAAAGCAGGTCACTTGGCAAAACACCTTTCTGGGCTTTCTTGGATGTGGGTTAGAAAGACACAACACTCAAAGGCAACCATGTTTATTAAATCTCACTGATGTTACAATATGTAAGAAAAGCAGAATTCTGAATGTGCATTCCTGTCTACTGGAAATAATTGTTCAGATTACTGAATTTGCACCAAAATCATGACAATGTTTGTGAAAGGCAGGAAATCCATATCTTGGGAAACATTCATGTGGCTGAAGGAGGAGACAGCCTAGTTCACAAAGTCATAGTAAGAGTGAGCCTAATTACAGACAGAGTTATTAAAAACCCTCATGAGCAAAGCTAATCAAGGCAGTCAGAGGATGGAGTGCTGCATGCAAGAAAGGACAGCCATTGCAGATGTTCTTGTTTTATTATCTATCTCACTTGCCTATAACAAAATGGGAAATCAATACTTATATGTAAGCATGAAATCAACTTAGCAAAGAGCTTACCTACAACATTTCACTGTTTTCCATAACCTGCAATCAGCTGGATCCCTGGCAGACTGCACCAAACTGAGTGCTGTCAGTGAAGAGGACAACGAGGAGCCCCAGTTCAAGGAGACACCCCGGGGCAGGTACAGCAGGAAGGAAAGGTGTGAGTCCCAGCTCTCAGCTAAGTCCCTGACTTTCTCTATGCCCTGGGAAATGAAGACTGAGATGTCCAAACACATAAAAATACTTCTTGGAAGTTAGTGAAAATCTGGAGAAACCTAAAGAGCTATTGGAACTGAAGGACTAAATGTTGGGCCTCAGCTGAAATTACAACTGAGCAAAAAGCCTTGGTGAGCCATCAATGGCCATCAGGAAGGGAAAATCAGTCTATTTTCATTTCTAGTCAGCTACTGCTGAATGGAATGTAGGTTGGTGTTAAGGAAATACTTTAATAACGGAGCTCATCAGATATGTCTTTAGCCTTAGGAAATGGCTGTTATGTTGAAAGAAAAAAATAAGTCCTGTGGGCTTTCTGTGAGGTTTCTTGCTAATAAATAAACAACTAAACTAAAATGGATCTGCATTGTGGCATGGTAATGAGCTAATGAGGAGTGAATCCTGCAATCATGAAACCAGTGTCAGTATTAAATCAAACAGGTATTAAACATTAAACATTAACATCTGATCAAAACATCAAATAGACTGTCAGCAGAATTTGAATAATGAAGCAGTACAGCACTGGACTGGTTGTTACAAAACATTAACCTGGCAAACCTGAGGGTTGCTGTGACCTCTTGCTAGTGCTCTTGTGCAGGAGATAGATTCTCAAAACCTATCATTGAGTTTGGCTAGAATAAAAGTATGGTTAAAGAATTCATTCTTATTCTACATATTTGTTGAAGAGGAGAGGCTCACAAGTGTTTATGCAATATTCTTGCAAATATGCAAGAATATTTGTATGTAAATTGTTTGTATGTAAAGTGTATTTGAGGAGGACAGACCCCAAGTTAAGATATATGCGGGGTATGCGTGTGCTCTATTTGTGTGTACCCCCAGAAGGAGCACAGGGCTGGAGGGACTAATGAGACCAGTCCTTTATACTCACCCCTGATGAGGGCATAGGCATTCAACCCCAAAGTACCCACTGAGCAACTGCTTGGTGTGGCCCACGTGTTGCAAGTCACAAAACAGCTCCCACCACCTTAAATCAAGCTGAAGACCATTAGGACCAAGGCCCAGAATTCTCCTCAGCTACTGAACAGGAGAAATCAATGGTCTGAGATTTGCAATTACATCTGCATTTCTCCTTTGTTAAACAAAGAATAAATCTTTGCAGCAAGAAATAATCTTCATGCTCAGAAACAGCTATTGAAAACAGCAACAAGAGGCTGGCAGGTGCCCCTGAGTGTTTGTGGGGAGGAGTAACGTGCTGGCTGTGTAAGTTGGGGAGGTTTTGATTAAGGATTTTGGTCCAACTGATCATGTCTTTGCTCAGTAAGTTCTGCCCAGGAGCATGTCTATGCTGGGTGAGTTGGGCTGAGGTTGCCTGTGGCACTGCAGCATCTCTCCCCCCTCGGGGAGGTTGAGGGAGCATTTGCCTCTCTGGGCAGGAGCAGGGATGTGGGCACTGGAGCAGTCACTGAGCACAGCTCTGCCTTCAGGGTGTGTTCACCCTCTGTCTCCTTCCCAGTGTGTCCCTGAAGGAGCAGGGGAGCAGGGGCACAGCCCAGCACCCAGATCCAAAAAACATTCCTAGAGCTCCACTGCCCCAGCAGAGTGCATCAGCAGTGTCAGCTCTCCTGCCCCCAGATCCCACCACAAACACATTTCTGACACAACTGTGAAAAAGTTTAAAACAAAACAAAGAAAAGTAAACAAAACAAAACAAAACAACCAAACAAAAAAAACAAAGAACCAAAAACCAAACAAAACCAAAACAAACAAACAAACAAACAAACCCCAAGCTCTGGATGCAGCTTCCTGCACTAGCACGCAGAAATTCCTGTCACCTCCAGATCTCTTTGTGCATTCTTGCTGTAATTTGTAAATTCATCACATTGCTCATAACTCTTTTATTCCTTGTCTCCCAGGACCTTGTAAAAAAGCCTCCATCACTTCTCCTACTGTGTTTACATCTGTTCAATACAGCTCATCTGCTGGCAATAACCTGCTTTAAGTTGGGCTAACATAAACATCTGCCAAACAAAGCAGCATGAACTCCACAGGCACGAACCTCCCTCACCTGGGCAGCAATGCTGCCACAAGGGCTCTTGCTGAGATGGCTGCATTATGGTTTGAGCTTTGTGGAGGTGCTTGAGCCTGTGGCAGAGCCATATGGACCTGCTGTTGTCCTATCTGTTCCAGGGCCTGAATGCTTCTTCACTAGGAGCCATGTCAGGATCGGGTTATGGTTTAGCAATGCAGATCAGTTCTGTGCTGTAGCACAAGATCCTGATTCCAGGATAATCTATCAGAAGATTGAGCCTTTCATTTTCCATCAGAGGGGCTATCAGAGGTGCCCACTCCACTCCCAGCCATCCCATCTCCCTCTGGACCACCTAACATAAGGTTTCACTTCATACTGTCTGCGAGAATAAAATCCAGTCTCCCCACCAAGCAGTCCATGGAGGAAGCCTACCTCTGGTGGTGCCTCAGTACCCGTGGCTGTGCACGCTCTGCTGAGGCTCCACTGTTGTTTCTCCTCTGCCCTATAGCAGACATATCTCTGTGCTGAGAGCCTTTTCTCAGCCCCTAGTGTCCATGACCTTATGACATGCTGTTCATGATAGAAAGGACTGAATTTGGACAGTGCCTACCAACCCTAAGAAAACTCTGTCTCAGCTTCTCTTTCCATTAAAGGCATGGAAAAACTTTCACATCCATCCTTAGGGAACATCTTGGGTTTTTCTCACCCACTCTAGTGAAGACCTGGCTGATGCTCCAGACTCATCCAGCCTATGGAAGCATGGATTGCACTAGGGGACAGCAGCTCTGAACTGGATTTAAATATCTTTTGATAGAAAGGGACAATAGATTTAACTATCATTTGTCTTAGTTTCTAGCTAATATAGACATATTGTCATGGACAAGGTCAGATTTTGGGTCTTCACTCACTTTGTCCAAGCAACGTTTTTACTAAGTAGAATGAAGCTGGCAATGTCCAGATCTCAGTGAGTTTAGAGCATCTGTAAAGTACATTTTAACACTGACTGAGAAGGATTCTATTTTGCAGGGAAGAATGCACCTGGATTTGCAGTGATTTCTCAGTGCATATATTCATGGACCAAAGAGAGGGTCAGACATTTAACACAGCTCTTATCTTCTGAAGAACTCTCCAGCTGCCTGTAAGAGGAGCAGACCCCTCTGCTGAGAGCACAGTGTCCAGATGTTGGCCAGTCAGTTCCTCTCTTTGCCATTATTTTCTGCTTTCTGTTGATGTATTGCCAAACATGAAACAGATCCATCTTGCAGTCTGGGGATCTTCATGCAGAACACTGTGGTCTGATTTGGGAATGGCTGATTTATCTCACTTGTACCAATAGTGTTGAGACATTTACTGAAAGAGTTTCTGTTGGTTATTCCAGTCTATGCAAGCAGCCTCAGCACTCAAGACAACAGCATTCCCTAAAGCAAGATCTTCTCAGAGATTACTTTCTTGAAGGAAAGCTTTTTAGAAGCTCTCATAATGCAAATGTAGCATACAGTAGATCCTTGAAATTGCATCTGTATCGCAGCCACAAGAGCTTGGGTCTCTGTGCAATCCACCACAAACAAAAGCAGAACTCTTTCTGGAGCACTTACCTCCTCCTTACACTCTCGTGTCCACAGCATACATTTTGGCAGTGGCTGTTTGTGAGGATGGCAAATGCACATTTGTTACGATGGTTGCAGCTGAGGAATAGCCTTTCCTCAAGGAGTAAGCAGGATGGAATCTTCCAGAACTGGTCTCTGTGAGGCACAGGAAGAGAAAGAGGAACTGCTAATGTGTGCTTGGTGAAGCTGCAAAGCTTCATAATTCAGAGAAAGCTTCACTTTAAGATATGACACAATAACAACACATTTTATGTAGTACTTGCACCTCAGCTCCTACCTGAAGACCTTGGTCTGCTTTCTAGAGCTGCCTAACTAAGACTATTCCCATTTTGCAGCCAAAAATATTGCTAATAAGGATGAACAACCACCCCAAAGGTTATCCCTGAAGAACTTTCTCCACCCTGTGCACCTGTAGCACCTCCTGAGTGATGGCTCTCTCTGAACTGTGCTTCAGCCTTGCCATGTTTTCTCACCTCTGAAGAGGTACATGCAGCAGGTGAGCAGGGACCCAGATAAGAAACAGCCAAGTGACCCCGCCATGCCAAGCCAGCATGACCAGCCGAACTTGTACTGAATGCCCAGAAACACGTTGTGGAAGACCAGAGAGGAGCGCTCCACGTAGACATCAACAGCGTACCACACTGAGCCAGTAATGCCCGGGAGACCTGCAGGACAGGAGCAAAGTTCTCAGATGGACCACCAGGAGACCACAAACTTAAAATCTGAACCTACAGCTGCTGTCTGCTGGGTCAGACTTCAGCATGGAAAGACTTTCCTCGGATGGCAGGTTTAGGTCCCTGTTCAGCCTCAGCGTTTGGTGGATTCCCCCTGGCTCCTGCAGACATCAGCCGCAGTGCTGTCACGCAGAGGCTGCACCTCATGGCTTGGCACTACACACACCACCAGCACCAGCTGGTAGAACTCAGGTTTCTGCAGCAAAAGGCAGAAAGCTCCTCCCTTTTCAGCTTGTTTACAAACTTGTTCTAAAGTTGCTTCCAGAGTTTAATTTTCTAATCTGTTTTGATTTTCAGAACTTTGATGCTGTTTTTCACACAAACTTTGAGGAGTGGAAGATGTTTAGCAGAACCTCTCAAAGTGTTTTACATGTGTTCCCAGTGGCTGGTGTGAGTTGTGTATTAAATCTGCTTATGCTGAAGGAGACGTACTGCTCAATATTGGCATGAAGTCAAATGAAATTATTTGGTACCTAGTCAGATATTTAATTTTGTATTTAAAATTCTCCCACTAGCTGTAACAGCAAAGCACCTCAGCCAGTTGGGTATTTATCACCTAGGAGAGACAGACATGTTATTATTCTTTTATTAGACATCAGCTGCAGAGATTTTGGGCTAAGTAACTTGCCCAAGGTCACATGGTCTGTGGCAGAGCCAGGAACTGAACCAGGATGCCAGGAGTGTCTAGTCCTTCAGCAAGTAGGTGTGTTTACTTTATCAACAAGGCCAACTGCTTCACAGTAGAACAGCAGTAAATGGAAATCAGCCAACTCAAGAGCTGAGTCACTTGGTCAGTACATGAACTGAAAGCAGATAAACTCAACTATGTGCTGTTAGGGGCAGGTGGTGAACAGAGGAAGTTATATTGCACAAATAGATTAAACAAAGATTCTTTCCATGTTTACCATAGAGAAAATCACCAACAACTCTTCCCAAAATAAGAGAAGGCTTTAGTGCTTCCCCACTTTGCTAAGGGGTTTCCTGCAAAACAGGGGGGTGCAGTGGGGGAATACCTGCAATGAGCAACATAACTCCAGACACCAGGCAGATGCGCAGCTTGATGAGAGGCTCGTCTGGAAGGAATTTCACACAGTCCAATCCCAGGACAAGGAAGAGAAATCCAAATCCTGCCAGGATATCTGCTGTGATCATCATGGCTCGGGTCAGCACCAGCTTCACTACAAGAAAAAAAGCAAAGTGTTCTAGCTCACAAGGAATAGAAATGTAGGGGGTAGTGGAGTCAGATCCCATGGGAACACTTTTTCTGGGGAGGAGCTTTCTCCAGCTTCCCCTGGCAGTAATACCTGAGAAAAGAAACATGCCTCTAATTATCTGTCACTGCATAGAACATATACTCTTTCAGTCTACACTCAGGTGTCCCCACCACCTGTAGAAACACGTTTGACTCTTACATACCAGGGTGCTCAGCATAGATGGAGTCGTACTCATCGCACGTTTGGATTCCGTCAAAAACATTTGTGACACATTCCCACCACAGGCCACGACATTTTGTACTCACCTGTGGATTGAGAAGATAAAAATTAAGTACCCACCAACAGAGCAGATGGTCAGCTTAGCTCTTCTACAGAAATCCTGGTCCAGTTACATCAATGGAAAACCAGAGTGTTTAGCCTGAAAAAGAAAGAAAGCAGCAGGATGGAGGAAAGGACACTTGTTACCCTGTTTTCTGTATATCTACTAATGTTTTCACCTTAGAGGAAAAGAAATTCAGACTAGGCATTAGAGGAAAAAAACAAACCCTGACTATTGGTAAGGACAAAAATTCTGAAACAAATTTCTGGGAAGAGCTGGTGGGTGGCTGACCGAAGAGATCTAAGAGCAGGTTTGATCATTCCTTGCCAAATGCTTGTCTAGGCTGAGCTGGGCAGGGCTATGGACCAGATGACCTGACATTTTACTGCCCATGCTCTCCTTACACCATCCTTCTGACACAAAGGAGCAGGTCAGAGAGCGGAAGAGGAGTGCAAAGTAGAGGTGTGGATGTGAGCCCCTCTGCAGACACCTGTGGAGTGCTGCCTCCAAATGACTTAGCCATAAACACTGGCTGGGAAATGAGAGGCAGCCAGTGCTGATCCTGACCCTGGGGCTCCAGTGTGCTGCCAGCTATGGGACCACGCGTGCCCAAGCCACAGTCATCACTGAGACATCCAGACTGGGGCAGACATTGCAGTAACATCATCGCTAATCGTCTCCGCTGTCCTGAAGCTGTAGATACCATTCCCAGCCCAGCCTTCCATAAATCACTTTAATATGGGAGGTATTTTCATTACCAATGCAAATATGGCAACAGGCACCTCTAAAACATTCCTGGAATTGCTCATACAAGGAGCAGAGCTAATGCTGGTGCACCTTTGGACTCCAGCCTGCCCACTGCTGCCAGCAACACCCGCTGCAGTTAATGGAAGGAGAAACTCTTCTGTCAAATGAGTTTCACACAGGCGAAGGAGACCAGGCTTGCTTGGATGATGCAATAAATTAATTTTTCTTTCACTGTGTAAATCACAAAGCAGATAATAACATATCTCAACCACTTAATAAAGTCTTATTCAGGATGTATTGAAGTCTGTAGCCAACTGCAATATTTTCTCCATAATACAATGTCTGAGCCAAAGAGTGCACCTCCTCTGTGATACTGCTCTGTGGATCAAAGGTGAGTAAAAATCACTTGCTACTTCAGACTGGAGAAAGAGATGCTATTTATATTTGAATGAAAACAATCTACACATTTTGTTTCATGAAGATGAAAAGTACGTAAAATTTCTGAGAATTTCATGGCATGTTTAATGAAAAGTATCACAAAAAATGAGAAGCAGTGGTGAAAAAAAATTGATTTCATTGATTCTGTGTTTTTCAAGAGAACAGTGTCATGTAAAACAATTTGCCACGTTCACATTAGATGTGTTTTTACTGTGGCTCTCTTAATGAGGCTGCAGCTCCTCTCCTGTCTTAACTCACTACTCTTCAGGCTGTGTTTGTAATTAGCATATTTTTATTAAATTACATTTTGCTCCACTTACATTCATATAATTTCATGTTTCTCCCAAACCACCATAGGCTTATTCGTACTACTCTGTATTCAGCTAATAATATCAGTTGCTTCCTGACTTGCTCACATTAGTATTGTTTTTTAAATCTTACAAGCAGCATCTTCCTCTAAATTATTTATAAAGAGACTAACAGGATTTCAAGCTTTGTCAGCCTCCAAGCAAAACAGAGGTCTTAAGGCACAACAATTATGATCATGGTCTAGCTTGTGAAATAACCTCCTTTCCAGACTAACAAAAACTTGATAAATGTTTTGCATTTGTGGGGATGTTTCAGTTGACACCTACCCCTGCTAGTGCTGCGCACGGGCAAAGCAGGGATGAGCCCATCTCCATGCAGCCTGTGAGCATCCAGGGATAAATGTCTTGTTGCCTAGCACAGGAGGGATGGGAACAGACCTCAGAGTGAAGACCTGTCGCTGCCCTGAGCCACTGCTGAGCTATTCTGGTTTGTGTTATCTGCCTTGTGACCTCCTTGACCAACTCTTTCTCTCCTCTGTTCTCTTGTGTATCGCTGGTCCTTCTGCTCCCAAACCATCCTTGAGCATCTGCCCTCATGCTGACAGCACAGATCTTCAGGCACATGGAAACTCGCTGCTGTAAAGGGGAGAGGGGTCAGGGCTGGCTGACATGTGGAGTTATGGATTAAGGATTCTGGACCCATGTACCATATTGGTAACAGTAATTCCCCATCACCTCTCTCCCCACCATAGCAAATCTGCTCCAGCTTCCCTGGGCCCAGCCAGGGACTCCCTGAGCAGTTAAGCATCACGGCCAAGCTCCTCATCTCCCACTTTGATTACGAAACACATTGCCACGACCTGCTTTCCCTAACAAAAGTATGCATGTAAAACATGAACTGCATAATGACTGTAATATATATAATTACATCCTATTCATAATGTATAATTAATATTAAAATAATTCTCATACAAAAAATTACAGAACAAGCACACACTCCTCCTTCTGGGGAAAGCGGAGAAGACAAACATGTGAACGATGTTAGTCACAGTGTTTTACCACACTGTGAAAAGGTGCCAACATATGATGATTACAAGCCCAGCTCAAGAGTAAAACAGGCAGCATTTAGCAGTAGTGGTAATGTTTATAATCCACCTGTAACAGGGAGGGACTGTGTACACAATACAGTACTCGTTGGGAAGCAGATTATGGGCTTTTTCCAGTACAAACGACTGGAAAAATTGACCCAGCCTTGTCTTGATGCTTCACAGGGAGTCACCAGCTTAAGCCACTTTTTGTGTGGCCGTAACCTGTTGTTTCTGAAAGGGAGGAGAGAGGCTGTGAGAGCTGAGCTCTGGCTGGGGCCCCTGCAGCCCCTCTGGAGGTGGTTGCTGCCAGCGTTCCCTGGCTTCTTCCTCCCTCCTCTCCAGTGGGACCACAGTGAGGGCTTCATCCTCCCCACCTGCTAGGGGTCGGGGTCAAGGTCAAGGAACCAGCCAAAAGCCAGCATCTACAGCTGCTGGAGGATGGAGTTTCCTTCTCCTGGAGTCAAAGTAGCCGGACTTACCCTTTTTCCTGCTGAAAACACGAGCCATTGTGGACTCCATGGCCAGAAAGGCCATGGACAGTCTACCTGCATTCCCCTGTTTAGAGGCAGTGAGTCATTAGGGTCATTAAGAGATCACTGGTCAGGTATTAAGGCTGGGGGCATTTTTCTCCATTATTTAGTATTCACACTCAGAGCAGGAATGTGAGAATAGTGGTTGCTAATAACCAAACTGGGTGTTAATGGAGCACTTCGGAGAGCCCATCAGCAGTTGCCTTTGTGCTAAGAAGACAAGGTTACACAGCCTCAGGGTAACGGACTGGTTCTTTCCTGGACTCACTTTGCTCAGAAGCTGGGTTTCCCTCTTTTGATTTTCCTCACAATCAGATTCACTTGGCTTTTCTGAGTATACTGATATCTTCATCTGACTACAGACAACTCACATCTTCCTGAGAGGAATCTGAAGTAGCTCCCAAATGAAAAGTGACATGCCATCCAGCATCACTGGGTGCACACTCTTTTCCCTGTAAAGAGGCGCACTGAGCAGACATGCTGACCATCAGCAATTGCACTGCATTGGATCTGTGACTACCTCAGCACCTACCTTTCAGGGTGGGACTGACAGATTACCAACATTTCTTGTGGCATAGAGAAAAACAAAACTAAACAAAAGAGTGCTTTTCTGGTAATCAGTTTTATCCTTCTTTCCTTGGATAATTCACCACTTCATGTGATGCATCTAAATGCTGCATTGCAATTACTGAGGTCAGAGGAGCTCTTCTGGTTTCCTGTGCTGAATATTAGACAGAAAGTTTCCTCCTGGTATATTCAACCAAACTGTCTTGGAAGGTGTTTCACCTTCACTGCACAAAGTATCCAGTTTGCCAGAGAGCAGATTCCCACAGTATGGACATGCAGCCCTTCAATGTACAGAAACAGATGGCTGTGCTGGGAAAGCAAATTACAAATGTGCCATACTGAGTGCTGAAGAAAGTGACGATTTAGGGCCTGGAGTCTTTGGGGCACACCTTGCATGTAAGAAGCAGTCTTCTCTCTTATTTATAATTCACTTTTGTCTATACCTTTGTCTAAAATGAGAGTGCTATTGTTCGCACAAGTTCAAGACCATATTGAGTCCTCATGGTTGCCTCAAATTTCTGCTAGTCCTACAGCTCAGTGGCTGCTAAGAAAAAGACAAAGAGCACAGTTGTACACAGTGGATGTTTCCATCAAGAAGTCTGACCAACAGAACTAGAAACATCTCCAAAATATCTGTGAAGGCTGGAGACAGGATAACTGTGCTCAAGTTCATGAAGATTTAAATCTAGAGCCTGTAGACTTTCTCTTTACTTACTGAGAGCAGAGTCTGGATAATAAAGTCTGGCAAAGAGAATTACATAAAATACCACTTTTCTCCTGCTCTTGCCACAGGAATTAATTTAATTTTCATCCACTTTCATCCAGCACAGCAGAGGAAAAGTACATGAGAGTGGAGCAAGGATGCCAGGAACCAAACTCTCTCTAGGACACATTGATTTTGGTGATCAGGCTCTCCTCACCCCAATCTTACCTCCAGGGAGTCATCAGCGTTCACCATCCAGCAGTCTGTCCAGGTAGATGTTATTAAAAACCCAGCAGAGAAAAAAGCAAAAAAGCAGCCCACATATTGGAGGAAAAACCTCATGCTCGCAGATGCTCAGGACATCCAGGGGAGTGAGAACAGCAACACCCAGTCTTGTTCTTAGAGCTGAGGTAGAGACAGAGACTTAGTGTCCCAGGTCACCACCACCGTCTTCCAGTGACCAAGAACGGGACCTTCTCACTTGTGCAGATGCCATCTGTTAGTGATGGCTGCAGGAGCAGAGCTCACCTGCCACGGGGTCGGGAGGAGGGTGAGGGCGCCCACGGGAGCGGCTGCAGCCAATCCGCCCTGCACCATTCCAGCTCTTGTCATGCCTGACTGAAGAGAAGCGGGGTTGTGCAGAAGAGACATGCAGGTTTACTGGAGCTCAGGACTTGTAGGGAAAGCAGGTATCGTGGCAGGTTTTGTCAAAGTAGAGAATTGAAAAAAGAATTCAAATTTGTTCTTCAAGGCAGAAGTTTTGAGCACTGCTTAAGGACACACAGAAGAACTCTCACGTGCACACACATTTATTCCTGTTCTTTGGTTCATGCCTTAGCAGGAAGCAACTATAAGCATCTTGGTGTAGATCCCAGGCTACTTGGTTACACTGTTGGACTCTGATGTAGTGATGATCTAGTTCTATACAGGAATGTTACTAAAGAGGGAAAGGAAAAGGTAGCGGTCATGGGCCTTCAGAGCCAACACCAACCACCCTCCCAGCTCAGATACTGAGCTCTATATTCTGCATTTGAGTCAAACCTCAATACTTCTCATGCCCTGGGCTTCACTTTGTTTGTGGCATGAGTACAGCTCCTATGTGCAAACCTTGAAGCTTTCAAGCCAGTGCCAGTCTAGAGGATTTCAGCTGGTAGGATTTTCCCTTCTTGCTTACTGCGATTGCAACATTCCTGTTTTCCTGTGGGACTTCCCAGGTAAGCAAGAGCAGCACAGGCTGCCAGGGGCAGAAGGTCAGGCCCTCTGTAAGGAGCTGCTCAATGTCTAATCTCACTCAATGCTAAGAAACCCATCAGGACTCCACAGCATTCTGGTATCCGTTCAGTAAAACCAAGGGGGAGAGGGACTAAAAATTCCTGCTACCTCAAAGGTAAAAATGTACAGAAACCATCGCATTCTCAATGATCTTTATTTTTTAATATAAAGAGAAGCAGTAAAAGGCTGCTTTCAGTGGTCAAATCTTCAACACAGGGCAGAGCAGCAGATTCTTGCTCTGCTTTCAGCTCTGCTTACAATCGGGTGCCCAAGCTGCCAGTGTCTGTCATCTCAGCTTTCACCTCCAGATGGAGCCAAGCGGCACCTTTACAGGACTGCTCAAAGCCTCCTCTTCACTACGATTTCCCTCCGAATACCGTAGCAATGAGAACTTTATTATTCGTTCAATATAAAACCCGTACAATTGCTATCATAACTTCATGAGGCAGTTTTCCTGTCAGAGATCACAATTTTTCCCCTTGATCCCAGGCTCACTCCATTCCTCAGAGGTCACACCATGAAATAAGTCCACAACACGCTTTTGGAGACTTAAGTGGAGAATAAAAGTCCCAGGTCATAAAGCCAGGGCATGCAGGAGACTCGGCTGCTTTAGCTTTCTGCTTTCTGTTATTTAATTACATTTGTAGAAGTTGACAAGTGAGGAACTTTTGTTCTTTCTTCCTTGCCAGGTGCATGTCTTAATGTAGTTAAGTGTATATAATGCTTTCTGCTGAGTTTTCTGGTATCCAAATGTCTGCATATGTCAAAAAAACCTTCGTGATTTTCACTTCATTGCTTTTGAGGACAAGGGCAGACTTGTGTTATTGGCCCACAGGGACAAGGCACTGGCCACACAGGTCCCATAAAGGATAATGACTTTTGTCTATATATATATAGATTGCATTTATATGAGACAGGTACTGACAACATACATCATCTTCCTATACTTGTCTTGCACCATAATCATTAACTTGTGTTTGTACCCATTTTTAAAAGGTATCCTAGTCAGTTGTTATCAGTGATAACTCTGAAAAAGTGGTGTGGTAAGCTCAGAAAAGGCCTGAAAATCTGAGAGAGCCTTCCCACAATCAGAATTAAGTCATTAGAGGTGGCAAGACCAGAGTTTGACAGTAACAGAGCCTGGATTAGCCAGGAAATTTATTACACCCATATGAGTCTTCCTGCCTCCTCATTCTGTCCTGTATCCAAATACAAGCCTCTTTCAGGGAGGATAAGCCCAGCTGGAAAGAAAGGGGCCATTTTGCTTTATTTGGTGCATGCTGGAAGTGTCTCAAGACAAGCCACAGTAATAGCCAGAGAGGTGTTTCTAAGCTTTTGTGATGGGCACATCATACTCTCTTCTTCCAGCTCCACCCATCAAATATCCATCCATGACAAACCAAGGAGCAAACTCCACTAAGGGAGGAAGGCAGCATGTGAGGTACCAGTGCTGCATGTGCTTCCAGTTCATCTCACTGTTACAGTAGTCCCGGCAAAGTCTTGTTTATTTTCCATATGCCCAGCAATTTGTGTTGCTGTCCCAGGTCCATCCACCTCCCTGTGTTTACCTACCCTGCAGGGCAGGGCAGGAGAGTAACCCTTCCTAGAGCAGGATGCTGGTGCTTTCCTGGCCATGAGTCACTGGGGAGAGGAAGTGGCTCCAGCCATTTGCATCTAACTCAGAGTTCAGGAGCATCCTGGCCTCAGCAACAGAGAAGGTCAGGATCCCTCAGTTTTCCCTGGTGTAAGACTGTTTCAGAGTGTGCAACACAATGAAGATGGTTTGTGAGTTTTCACCTGACAGAGGGGCCAATTCAATATCTGGTCCTTCTTTAGGTCCAAACAGTCCCATGGAATCTGGTAGGGTTACTTGAAAGAATACAATATTCTTTATTCAGTAGAAACTGGCAAGGTACATGTCTAATACTTTTTATTTAAAATAAGTCAGCATCTTCTTGAAGCCAAGTTTCTCATCATAGTCTGCTTTCCTAACTTGCATGACAGATGTCCTCTCAGCTTCGGATAACAGCTCTCCCAAAATAACCTCCCAAGTTGTCTTTGTATAGCCTAAAACTGGGCTAACATGACTCAATGCAGCTTTCCCATGGATTTGTATGCTATACTACACATGCTAACTGTACTTTGACACTAACAAAAGCATTAGGGTATCCTAATACTTATTTGTCAGAGCTCGGCCTTGTCAGTCTCTTACTCTGCATGGTATTAATGCAGCAAAACTTTGCTAATACAACAGCCTTATCACCTTGACTACGCACACCCCCCAGCTCAGCAATGAATGCACTATGGGTCAATTTCTTTTATTACTCATTAACAAAAGATGGTCTGTGTTCTCAGTTAAAGCCAAGCCATTATGTTAGAGAGAATGATAGAAACTACAGCCAGTCTTAGGAGGACCATAGCTGGTTATGATCTGTCTACTTACATTCCATTCTTGCAGCAACACCCCAGTGAGGTCGTAGCCCCATGATCACAGAAGAGTTGTGTTCTTCCTTTACTTCCATAGTGTCTAATATATAGTGTAGCAGAGGGCCTTGAGCAAGAAGGAAGTGGTGATGGTTTAATACATGAAATACAGACCTCACTGCAAGCAGGCAAGCAGCCAGTGAGGTGACTCATGTTCACGGCCAGGGGCTTGTCCAGTGGGCACAGCTCAGGAGTCAGAGGTGATAGACAGCTTTGGATGAATTTTCCCTAAGAACTCTTCTCCATGGGCTTGTCTGCCCAACCCTTCCCGCTCCTCTCTCCTGGCTGTACCCTCTCCATTCTCCTGCTTCATATACCACCATCCATGACCTTTAAGTGTCTTCATCTCCAGAGCAGTGCTCCTTGGACATGAGATGTGTACACGCATGAATTACAGAGCAGTTTGTGTCAGCTGTAATGCACCACTTGAGCCATATTCATATGGTCACAAACCCCTGGAATTTAGCTTGGTATTAGCTTAGTAGGCCCATGGAAAACAGCAAGACATCTGAGCAACCTGTGACTTTTCAAGCAGGAAATACATAGGATTAAAAGAAAAAAAGGAAAGGAAAGAAAAGGCATTTTCTAGTAGATATGAGCCTAAAGGATTGGTAAGAAAAAACTCTCTGTGTTTGTGTGTGTCTGTGTCTGTTTATAATATACACACAGGTATTATGCTTGTATGAGCTCCCTTAAAACAGCTTTTCTAATCACTCCAACAAAATAAAAGCTAAAATAAGCCTTTTAATACAGTCTTTTCAGGCTCTCAAAGTACCATGCACCTTCTCTCAGTACAATAAATTTAGTTTTATGGCTGCCTATGAAATCCCACACCTGAGAAACACATAATCTCAACGATGTATTACTAACCCCATTTTAGAGCTGGGAAAAAGGAAGCCCTGACTAAGTGCCTTTAGATCGAGAGTGAGGAGTCACAGCCCCACTCCTCTTCAACACCGGGGCAGGACTCCTTGCCTGGGAGTGGCAAGATCCTTATCAGTGAAAACATGTGTGACCACTCGGGTTTCCTGAAAGCCGCCGGAGAACACGCGGTGCCGTCACCGCATACCAGCTCCACGGGGCGTGTATTGGCAGAGGAGCTGGGTAGTGGATCGGACACACCTTCTCTCGGCATGTCACTAGTTCCAGTGCACAGCCCTCGTCCCCAAGCACCCCGGGGATCGTTGATGTTCTGCCACGTCCCAGCGGCGTCATCCTCACCCAAGCGTGCATTTCCCACTATAGCCCTGAACTTCCCCGTGCCCTGATGCAAACGTGATAAAATGCAAGTGAGGCACAAGGTCTGCACCACGATTAGCAGCCGTCCAGGAAGGGAAGGGAGCGCAGGGTGAACATTTAGCTCTTTCCAGAGTACCAGAGAAAAGCAGAGGAAAACAGATCCCGCGGAGGGAGGGGTTTGTACTGTGTCTGTGCTCCGGCTGCTCCTCAGGACCTCGGCTCACCTTAGCTGGGTGAGAGGGGCCGTACCTGCAAGGCTCTCCTGGCCGAAATCCAGCCCCTCCTGTGACTCACTTCACAAGAAACATCCGTTTCAGCCCTCTGTGCCCCTCGCTGCTACTTACCGACCTGCTTATCAGAGAGTGATGAAAGACCCTCTAAGAGACTCATCGAGGAGGGGATAAAAGTAACTACTGGGATAGAAATGCACAATCTGGTAACAGGATGTTTGATCTGCTATAAAAAGCCAAGGAGGACAATAGCTGAGACTCAGGGCAAACAGTTGCTGCTGTGATTCACAGACCATGAGCACAGGACAGTTTTGAGACCTGGTTAGATGAGTTGGGGTCTGGTTTGGGTACAGGATCCGCAAGGAGTTTCCCTGGAGAGCTCTGGGGCTGCGACTCTCTTACAATAAGTGTCTGCCCACCTGCCTGTCCCCAGTCCCTCCCCACACACTCACTGTCCCCTTCTGTTTAATACCCAGCATCTGAACTGCACATCAAACACTGCCCAGAGCTGACAGAAAGTCACTCCCAGTCTACCCTCTCCCAAAGCACCGTACCCTCTGTGCACAGATGGGCTCTGGCAAGAGGGAGAAGCCAACAGCAAAGACTCCTATAAGGCCACCCCCTCACTCGAGCCCTCTCCTTCTGCAGGTAGGCAACAGGGCGGAGATGTTTCTGCCGCTGCTGCTGAGCACATTAGTATGAGCAGAGCCCCTCATGGTTCACATACACACTGTCACTCTCTGCCTTCATCATGCAGGCAAGCTGTGCTGTAGGCTGGAGGACAAAACCATGGAAGAGGAGGAGGGAGAAGGGAAAGGACAGCCTAATCCTTGGTGGAATTTCTAAGGAATGGGGAGACATGGGCAGAGCTGCAGTCCCAGCCTTGGGACGGGAGACAACAGTGGATGACTTCAGTGCTCATCTCACCCAAGGCATTTATATAGGGGGTGTCTTCAGAGGCTTCCTCTCCTTTCTCCATTCCTGTCCTCCCCCCCTCCCCCACACTGGAGCCTCTCTGTGCAGTAGGAATGGAAAGCACAGCATGTCCTTTCCCTCTTTCTCCTATTCTGTCCCTATTCTGTCCTGGTGGTCTTGTAGGGCCCAGTTTCTGTTCTTTATGAGGCTGTGCTCTTCCTTTCACTCCTCTGCCTTCTTCTGGCTTAGGCTTCATATTCACATTGTCAACAGTGCAGGGTGTGGGCTCACCAGAGTGCTCCCGAAACACCTCCCATCAGCAAAGCCTCTGTGTACACCGGGCTTAAGTAAGAGTTTTCATCAGAAGAGAGACACAGCTGTGAGAGAAACACCCCCAGCCTCTGACCTCCAGCCAGATACTGGGGTTTTAAACTCCCTCTAGGCATTGAAATACGACCTTGGGTTGCCACTGTGTTCTCCCAGTCCTAATGATAAAGGGTGTGTTAAAAAGTTCTGGGGAAAAGCTCCTTCCCTCCTCCTCTGCCTACACACATCCATGCACAAGCTCTGATTTCAGTGCAGATGGGTCTTTCACTTAGAAAAGGCTTTTCAAGAATTTCATTCCCATGTAGGCACTAGAATAATAGAATAACTGGACACATTTAAATTCTTTAAGTGTTTAACCTTTCTCTGCACTGGAAAATCCAGCCATGTGTGTCACAGCAGCAGCTACTGAGTGCTTCAGAAATACCTGGCTCTGATTTTGGTGTCTTAAAGAGGACTGAATCATATTGAATATCAGTGCTTACAAATCCCACCTTCTGTTCCTCTCAGTTTTCAGGGACAACTCCTTGTTGGAGGATGGTTGCACAGGATCAGCATGTCTGTGAGGATGCTGAGCAGTTGTTAACTGGTTCTGGCATGTCAGAAGATTTCCTACAGCACAGTAATCTGTGTATCTTAAATTGTTCCAACATCCAAGGACATCACAAATGGCTTAGGTCTTACTGATTCTCAGAGGAATTCCTAGGAGCATGTGAAAGACCTGAAACCTCATCTCCTAACCTTTTCATTGCCCTAACAGTCTGATCTAGAAATCCTACAAGAGTTTATGGCAGAGCCTTTCTAGGAAGGACACTGGATCACTTTATCTTCCCAGTACCAATTATCTGACATGTCATAAGGGCTTAGGAAATGGATAGAAGTTGTGGTCCATGCACAAAAAGGTGAGACATAGCCATACTCTGGGATGAGAGTCTTTGAGTAATGTCTAAAATGCTGAATACAGCTTGGGGTTTTCCTTGGCAGGAAGGTTGCCCCAAAACCAGACTCACAAGTACTTGATCTTGATGGTTCACTGTCTTGGTGGTTGAGCAATGTAAATGGTGGTAACTCTGACTTCACAGAGGTAACTCTGTCTTCAGTACTGTCTGAACAGCAGTTCCTGTGGAGGACTTCAGTTCTAATCATCAGGAATCTGCTCTCCTTCCTCCCCCTATTTCTTTGTAATATCATTCCAATGCCCCCTTCTTCCTTCACATGATTTCAGGCAGAACAACCTGAGGTTATTCCAAAGAGAACAATTTTTCAGTGGTGATTCTGCAGGTGATCAGATTCTTGACAGTCTTTGAAATTTCTTTCTGTAACTGTGCTCATAAATGAGCATAGACAGCAACCATCACCAGGTTCCTGGTGGACACCATGAGATTTGGGTAGAAATGTGATTCTCGCTATAACTGCTCCAGGAGGATCAGGACAAAGACCTTGGAGGCATCAGGAATATGGTGAGAGCAAATAGAATGGGATTATGCCAAAGATATTCATAGAGCCCATTTCCTGTAGCACCTGAGAGATGTTTTTCTAACTGCACTTAGAAAACTCTTCCATGGATGGTACCAGGGTTGAATTTTATCTTGTCAGGACCTTGGTGTACATCTCTCATGGCTTATGCACTTGAATATGACGCTCACACACACATGGATCTGCCTCTCAGTCAGGTCTGGGTCTCACTTATTCATATTCCTCCCCCTCTCCTGCCCTGGGACTCTGATAGCAGAAGCTGCTGCGCTCCACCTGATCCTAGAGGCACATGGTGGGGAAAGTGGCCACACTTTGTGGTTGACCCTTCCAACAAGGCAAAATCTCCACCTGCCACTTCACTGCTGAACCTCTTCCCTAGATGCCTCACCACACCTGTCCCATCATCTGATACCATTATTAGTTTCATACATTTTGAAAATGACATTTGTTGATGTAGTACTACCTTCTATCTACAGCATACAGTAACTCCCTGCCTTTCCCACTATTACCTCTCCAGTATTATGAAACTCATTGTTTACAGTACTTTGATTGTGTCTGACTTTTGTTTTCTATCTGGCCTCTAGTACAGAATGTCCAGAGAAAGAACAATACTAAAATAGAAAAATTCAAAACAAAATAAATCCTACCATACAGGTCAAATCTCATGGCCTTTAAGGGATGGGTTTCATGCCATGGAATCTCAATTAGAGCTTCCAGTATCACTTTGGGAAACAACATGTGAGCAGCGAAGTGCAGGACCACCTTTATTTCTCGGCAGCTCACTGTCTTGCACAGGCAAGCCCAGCGTTCTGCAAGCTGTGGATAATGACACACACAGTGCAGCTTTGCACATGCCAAAACCACTTATTTATAGATGAGAAAGATTTCAGTGTTTTAGGGCATTCTGAGGCACAGTTTTGGGCTTTGCATTCATTTGTGGGTTGCTGATTCAGGAGAGGAGAAAAAACAAAGGAAACAGGTGAAAAATGAGAAGCTAGGGAGGAGACTCGATCCCTTTCAGAGCCCTCACCAGAGGGTGGTTTGGAAGAGAAGTTAGGAGTTCAGCCAGCCTCACACAATTTCAGTGTGTTACATATAAGCACATTTTAACTACAGCCAGATGAAATCCATCATGTGAAGAGCAGAATGAAATTACTCCCAAAACTGTAACTTTATTACAGCTGGTGGAGAAATGTGAATGTTTGAATGACTGCAAGAAGAGGGTTGATTATTAGCTTGGTTTATCTCCACCAGATTAGAAATCCCAGGTCATGTCTGCTGACCAAACACAGAGAGGTTTATGCTGTTTCTGTCCCACAACACTTGAGAAGGAATAATTCATACAGCCTATTTTAAATCATACTTTCAGAACATATTCCCTGTGTATAGTCAGTATCAAATAAGTCCCGTTAGTCCCTCTAACTGATGCTGCCTCCATAAACCACAAATTTCAATACCAAAGAGGAAATCTGAGCTTTCCTCCTGGAAATGGAGATTTCAATTCAGCTGTGCAGATAAAAGCTCTGGTTTTGGTGTTTTCACTGTCCTATGGCCTTTTAGACAATAAAAATAATTTGAAGGAGGTCTCCAACAACCTTTTTTTAAAACTTTGTAGTGAACGTCAGCCCTGCAACAGTGAGCAGCAGATGAAGGGTTAAGCTTTCTTTGTGTTGCTGTGCTCTGCAGCCCTGCAAGCTGTGATCTTTGGCTGCTTCACCTGCTCCCATGGTCAAACACAGTGTCTGCCCCTCACTGCAGACTGATCCTGACTAATCCCAGGGAAGATTTGCAGCAGTCTTAGATCCTCCTGACATCTGGGTGCTGCCTGCAAAACTGCTTGGAGTTAAGATTCAGCAGGGGTGTTTCTCCTGGATGAAGGAAGTGAGGGAGAGAAAAGAAAAAGCAGCCTGCAGATAAACAAGTCTTTTCCAGTTTTTTCTAGATAATCTACACTAGAGCTAAATGCATGTGGTTCCACCAGTCTGCCCTTTTCCTCCAGAACCTTTGGCACATCAAATAAAACAGCAAGTTGCAGGGTTCAAAAGAAACAACATGTTGTAGTTTCTTATAAATCAGAGAGTAAACCTGCAAAACTCCTTGCTTCAGGATGCTGCAGGTGCCAGAAGTTTCAAAAACAAACAGCTGAATTTATGGAGAAATAATCAAGTGAGCAAAATAAAGTTTAAAGTACTGGTACTGGCTCAGGTTATATTCAGACATGGATCAGGGTGGGCTGTACCACATTTTGTGGATGGGCTGTACCACATTTTGGGGAAGGGTCACTATGTATTTGCATTATTCCCTGGCTCTACAATTCACTGCCACCAGAAACAGTGGGCTGAGGTGATGTTGTCTGGCTAGTCCCATTTGCTAGTTTACTTGTGGAGCTTTTGCCTTCACTCTGAAACCAGGATAATGTAGCTGTGCCTGCTCTGTGCACCTGCCCATACTTGGAATTAGATTTTTCCCTCTAATGCAGGAGTTTAGCTCAAGGATGAATTCAGGGCAGCCTGGGGGCCAAGTTTAGGGGACACAAGGACAGAGAATCACTTGTGAGCCCATGCTCCCCAAACACAGGCATTTCATAGTGAAACCTTCGCAGAGAAATGTCTGAGAGAAGAGGAAACCAGGCTGCTCACCTGTAAGTCCTGGGAAGTGTTAAAACTTGTTTTTGCCAGAAAAAGAAACAGGTATTGTTTACTACCTACAGAACTCGGATCTCTGCTGAGTACAGTGATGAGGCTGCTCTCTGACTAATAACACCCAAAGGAGCAACATGACCAAGGGGTTAAGAATTTGATCAGTGCAGCCAGTGCTATTGGACACAAGGACAATCTCTACGAACAATCAGAGGAGCCTGTCTAGCTGCAGACAGAAACATCCCAGTTTGATTTCAGCAACTGTCTATGCATATGCCTCTTTTCACTTGATCATGCTTTGTAAAGGGAAAAAAAATGAATATTGATATGTTTACTTAAGCACAGGTCAATCACTAAGGACTCTCAGTAGTGGAGTACCTTTAGCCTAGAGAATATAGAGGTGATTGCAACATCTTGGATAAACCCAGGTCTTTCAGCTGAGATTAATGATCAGAAGGAATGGTATTTACCAAAGTCAGGTAGAAAAACTAGCTGAAAATAGAGTGAAAACTCTCTGGGACTTCCCATTTAAAAAAAAAAAAAAAAAAAAAAAAAAGACTCTTAAGATGAAAGGATGAAAGAGAGTGCTTATTGAGTAAAAAGAGAGTTTATTTGGCCCATTGAAACAGTGCAGAAAATCATCCAAAGAAAAGAAGTAAGATATTTCATGTCTCAAAGAAAAGAAGGAAGTTCAGAAGAGGGATGATCTTAGGGATACTCTAAAATTCACTGCAAATTCCAGAGCACTGAGAACATTGATGAGTGATGAAGGGGAAAAGTGGAGTTTCAGTGTTTATCTTAAATTCCTTGTGATGATTTCACAGAAATAATTGCTAGGTTTTTAAATCTTTCATGAAATGTGAGTAATAAGTATCAACTTTAAATTGTCCTTAGAAAGCAAAATATAAATTGGGTATTCATGAGGTTTATACTCTGCACATGGGAGGAGTGTGTGAATTCTGTCTATGGGTTGTCAGAGATGTTCAATGGTCAAGGAGACATGAGCAACTTGTTTTCAAACTCTCATTTCCCCAAAGCAAGATGCAGGCACAGAATTTGTGCCTAGAAGGTGTCCAAAAAGGCTGTGCTGCAGTCTGTGAGGATTATGGGAGATCCAAGAGTACATGGATGTATGACATTACTGCCTTTGACCCAAGGCAACTCTGTTACCCAGTAACACTGCCCAGCACAGCACCCATCAGGGACAGTGAAGCAATGGAAAGGCTGTACAGCCCCCCAGGAACACAGCACCCATCTCCAGGTAGATGTAGACTATAATCTCACAGTACCCCTCTCAGGGCTGTCTGCAGTATAAGTTGTGGAAGGGGAAGAGACTGAGGACACATGGTGTCCTACTGTATATCCAAGAAGTTAGACTCATGCTCTGGAGAGATTTGGCACAAACTGGCCCAGAGGAGGCACCAGGATACCCCCTAAGCCAAACTTTTCCCAAATGCAGAGTGGTCATGGATTCCAGTTATTCCAAAAGCCAGCATCATGCAGCCCTTGTCTGCTGCATGCATGTCCTCAAGACCACTCTTGATGTCCCTCCCAGTGCAAGTGCAAACGGATAGGTGCCACCCAGGACTCCTCCCCGTACCTTCCTAAAAGGTTCAGTAGAAAGTCTAAGTCCTTCCCATCCAGAACAGGTCTGTTCCCCCTCCTGGCTGCTCAGAGCCAGTAGCCAAAGAATCTAAACCTGCTAAAAGTCTCTTTGAAACTTTTAACCCTGTCCAGAGCTGACCTTGCACTGGAGGAGTCAGCGAGGAGCTGCCCAGTCTGTCGGTGTGAGGGGTGGCAGAAGGATCAGGAAAGGGGTGAGTCAGTTCAGCCCTCTGCAGCACCCTTTGAACGCTGCACATTCCTTTGCAGATGGATACTATCAGACTGATATGACTACACAGACATCAATGATCAAACCCAGACACTTCTAACTCTACCCTCCTCATGTTCGCGTGGGTTTCTGCCCTGCCTCCTCATCAGACAGGAAATTGTTCCTCCCAGAAACCAGCTCCAACAGCCAGCACCATGCTGGTTTCTCTGCTACCTGTATCAGAGTTCGTCATGAATAAGCAGAGAAATGCATCTACTTTGTTACTTTGTCTTGCCAAAACAAAACTTTGCTGCTTTCTTTTCCCTCACTCCCAGAGCTATAAAAGCGTCCTCCACAGAGACATAGGAAAACACCGTTTCTTCAGCTACAGAATCACAGATCCCTATTCCTTCAAAAATGAAAAAGGACATGACTGGAAAAGTTTGCTACCAGGTGACTGGGATGGATTTCCTCGCACCAGCGCTGCTGCTCGGACGCTGCAGACCGGCAGCCGCAAGTGTTTTCCGAGCAAACCAGCCTTGCTTTGTCTCAGTCCCATGGGGCGGGATTGCAGTTTGGCAGTTGCTTTTCTCCCCCTTGACCCTCTCGCCCCCCGGCGTTGCACAGGATGGGTCAGGTAATCACGAGCCTGTTTGTTTGTCTGTTTGCAAATCTCAGGAAGCAGCTCCAGCAAAATCTCCTAAGTCATCAGAATGCAGCAAACCACGGTATCAAAACAATGCAACCCCATCTCTACCTCCAGCAGGACCTTTATCAGGAATTATCACCTGTTTATCTCAGAGTTTGGGATTACAGCAGGTCCAGGCTGAATGTCCCCTCCATCCAGCCTGTGGTAAGGGCAGGCAGCACCACCCTTCGAAGCCATGCCCTCTGAAGGAGACAGAATTTCCTCATTTAGCCTATTCTGAGGCCGGATCTGTCAATAATCAAATATTCAGGCAGGAGAAAGGGAAACTATAGTAACTGGACAAACACACGCCCAAGAGAGAGGACACTCCTTCCTTGTCTGTAATCCCCTAGTTTCAATAAACCTTAGTCAATCACTGAGGCATTCAAAAATCGAAATTTCTCCCAGTTATGAGATGTCCAGTAATGCAAACGTGTACAGCACATCATCCTTCTTAAACTGGTAGGTTCAAAAGTTTGGATTTGTACGTGGATGATGAGTGTTTGTGCAGCTGCCTTTTTGAAAGCCCATTAAAATCATAGTACTCATAATTCCCATGATTGTTCTACTGCCTCCTCTGCAGCCAGTCATCCGCACGTGTACTGCATGTCCGGGGAGCCAGGCAGCGAGTGTGCCAGGTGGGAAATGCCCTCCTGCCTTGTCTGGCAGCACCGGGGTGGGCTGGGGAAGGTGGTCACACAGACACCAGCTGGACAGGTGGAACTGGCACAGCCCCGTCTCCACTTTCCCATCCAGTATGCTGGCTCTGGGAAGGAGGGTGTCCGCCGAAGTGGGAACTTTACAGTGCCAACACATAAAGAACACCAGCAGGCTCCCATTCCCAAGGAAGCCGAATCGGGCGGGATGGGGGGTTTCATGCCCTCTGGACCCCCAGCTCTAGGAGCAGGGAGACTCAGGAGCACAACCAGGGCACGCTTCGGAGGTGCCAAAACCTCCAAGAGTGCCGGAGTACCCGCGGGGGGACAGCAGGGACCGCTCCCTCCAGCCCTTTCTCCAGAGCGAGGAGGGGAATGAGGGGCTGTGAAGGGGGACTGTGCATCAGGGCGAGACCCTGACGGGGGACGGGGAGGTCGCTGCGACCCTGAGAGGAAGGCGCAGAGGGAGCGTGAGAAGGTGCGGGGGTTGCAGGAGAAGGTGGGTGTGAAGGTGAGGGGAACGGTGGGGAGGAAGGCGGGGAGGAAGGTGCCGGGGATGCAGGGGGATGCAGGGGAAGGTGCGGGGGATGCAGGAGAAGGTGAGGAGGAAGGTGCGGGGTGCGCGGACCCCCCGCGGGGCGGGGCGGGCGCGCGGCCGGCAGGGGGCGCGCTGTGCGCGGGTTTAAGAGGCGCGCGGGGCGACGCGCGGGCGGCAGAGCGGTGCGGAGCGCAGGGAAGGGCAGGGAGCGCTCCCGTCCCGTCAGAGCCCCCCGAGCGCCCGCCCCGCGCAGACAGCATGGCCAGCGGAGGGCTGCAGCTCCTGGGCTTCGTGCTGGCCTTCCTGGGCTGGATCGGCATCATCATCAGCACCGCCATGCCCCAGTGGAAGATGGCATCCTACGCGGGGGACAACATCGTCACGGCCCAGGCGCTCTACGAGGGGCTGTGGATGTCGTGCGCCATGCAGAGCACGGGGCAGATCCAGTGCAAGGTGTACGACTCGCTGCTCAAGCTGGAGGGTAAGTTGGGGCTTGGGGGGGTGAGGGGGCTGGGGCTGCCCGTCCCGTCGGGGCCATCCCCTCCGCCCCGGTGTCTCCTCGGGGGCACTGAGGGTCCCGGTCCCTGCGGTTGTTACCCCGAGGCGGTGTCGGTGGCGACGAAGCTCAGGCTGAAGTATTTGGACTGGGGTTGCCAGTCCTGTTGCACGTCCAGTGTCCTGTCGTGGTCGTCGTGGTGCGTGTGTCGTGCCTCCCACCCTTCCCAAGTGCCTGTCGTGATGGGGTGCAGTCGCTGTCGGGTCCCGCGGTCCGTGTCTCGTTGGAGTTACGCAGCCTGTCCTTTCGGGGATGAAGGTGCGGGGCGCGGGGCCACCTATCTCTGTGGTGACTCTTCATCCCGTCGGGGGTCCGATGCGTGTCTCTCGGGGTCCCGCCGTGGCTCTTCCCGCCGGAGCGGGGGGTGACTCCGCAGTGACTGTCCTTCGGGGCACCCTCGGCAGTGCCGCCCCCCCGGGCGGGGAGTGGGGCCGATCAGCGGGGCGACACTCGGGGCAGGGAGCCGGAGCCACCTCCAGCCCCCTGCCCGCACGCCGGCTGTCTGTCCGCCCCAAAAGAGGGCCCAAGAGGGGAAGGGTCTCATCCTGCACGTGTTCGGGAAAGCGTCCTGTTTGCGAGCAAGAGCTTTTGGCTGCGGAGATTGACAGGGACTGGGCACGGCTGAGAAGGGAGCGAGATCAGCAGTGGGGCCGGAATACACTTTTAGAGCAAGGGTCCTGTTCGCTTTTGACTGTTTTAGTCTTTTGTTCTCTGGGAAAGTCGCTGCTGCCCCCGTGGAGCTTTTAAGCAGAGGGCTGGCAGGTGAGCTGGCCTCCTGCCCGGGCAACACTGACTGTAGTTTTTAGGCATCCCAGTATGTCAGGGTAATCTTTGTGTCTCTTATCTTGTCCTGGGACGGCGAAGCCATCTCATGCAGGCAGAAGCTTCAGCCCGGCTGGCTTCGGTGTCGCTGGGGTATCACTCGGGGTGCTCACGCCGACCTGAATTCCCAAGTGAGGGCTGTTTCTAGAGCGCTGGGGCAGAAAAATTATGCTGACACCCAAAGGGATTGAAAAAAAAAAAAGTATTCCTTGCTCAATATCCCTCGCCTCATCCCTAGTCCTAGAACACCTTCATCTCTCCCTAATTAATAAAAAAATAATTACGACCTTGGTCACCTTCTCTTTCCCAGAGGATTGAGCAGGCAGTTTCAGGTAAACCGAGGCCCGTGGGGAGTGTCCCCGAGTCCAATTGCCACCAGCCCTTCCTGTGTGTCACGCAGTGAAGCCGGACACCCCGAGCCCCACCTTCGCGGCCAGCCCACACCAGTCCCTCCTGCTCCCTTGCCCCGAACGCCCCTGGGCTCTGCATCTGGCAAAGGTGCGGATTGCTCCCATCGGGAGTGCTCCGCACCCACTTGGCACTCGCTGAGTCCGAGGCTGTGGTAATCGGGGCAGGGCAGAGCAGACAGTCCAGGGTTCTTTGAGTGGTAATTATGTGTAAGCTCAGCTTCAAGCCTCTTATCTCGCACTGGGGGTGGGGGGCGAAGGTGCCAGCGGGGCTGAGGAATCTCCATCCACCCCCTGGATGTGTTGCGAAAGGTAACCTTGCCTCGGGGGCTGTGCGCAGCCCGTTGTGCTGTAAATGAGACCTGCCTGCGGAAATCAACTGCGGAGCCCGCCTTGAACAGACTCCCGAAAACCTGCCCCAGGCCTTCCAGACCTAGCCCATTCATGGTTGAGCGCCGAAACCAGCTGCTCCCCTCACCTTTGTCCAGGGAACAATGCCGGCTCTTCTCTTTTGGGGCTACAGGGGAGGAGGTGCTGGGGACCGAGGCTGAGCGCGTAGTGTGTGCCGCCTTCTGTATTCTCGCAGAGCCCTTGGCCCTGCAGGACAGCATGCTTGAAAATTCCCAAGAAACAGGGAAATCGCAGGGGATGTTATCCTCCCTGGGAAAATCAGTGACGGCTGCCGAAAGGGACCCTCGTTTTTTCGGTGCCTCAGCTTGCTTAGGTTGTGCCTTTCCGGCTTAAAAGCAGATCATACCTGGGGACATACATGTTATCTGCCGTTTTCCCTGCTGGTCTACCTTCAAGGTATTACAGACACATAGGCATGGGCAGGGACCAGCAGTACTGGTTTGGGTGGAGATGCAAAAAAACCTCAAAAACTAAAACCATCTATACCCAATTCAACAGCTGCACCCGGGGACAGGTGCAGTGGAGATCTCCCTTACTGCATTCATCTATGTCCCGGTGGAGGTGGTACAGCTGTGTGAACAGAACTTCTACCTGGCCATGGTTTCCTGCCAGAGTTTCACATGCCTCAATGCTCTGAACCACGGAGTTTCGTGAGCTGATGGGAGGGGCTCAGATCTGTAATTACTTTGTCCCTGTAGAAAGGACTGAGCCTTTCCACACCTGCAGTAAACTCATGGTTGTGAGAATGCTGGAAGGCTTTTTTGGGTATCTGGTAGTTGTCGCCATTCCTCTGTTTGTGTCAGTGTTTGGCTGCTTGGCCGGATCCTGCATGGCAGAAGTGAGGTTGGCACAAGCTGATGAGCACCATTAATCAAGTGAGGGGCCTCTAGCTTCCCGTGTGGGCACACTGCTGGAGTGCACCCGTGCTGGCACTTCTCCCGCAGCTGTGTTCAGCTGAGGGCTTATGTCACTGCTCCTATTCAGGCAATAGAAAAGCTGCGTTTTGCTGGCTTACGTGAAAAGCAGTGCGTGGCCACACACAGACATAGAGGCAACAAATGCCACCCTTGCAACAAGGCTTTGTTGCACAGCCTCAGCATTGTTCTTGTGGCCCTCCAGCATGGTCCATGGAGCTTAGCTCAGCTTTGTGCTCCTCGAGGTCTCAGAGGAATGGTCTCAGACAGGAGGGTGTATGGCTCCTCGTACCTGTTTTTGAAAGTTTTCAGCCCCACCTAACCACGTTCTCCTATTGAGAGCAGGAATTGTTCTGGGTCCTGTCTAGGATGTTTTAGCTGAAGATACTCATCATCACCCTGTTTGGTTTTGCTGGGAGAGGTTCTGTGCTTGAGACAAGCTGAGACTCATCTATCACTTCATCACCAAATCTAGTACATCCACAATGAGCCTTTGTGCCCTAGCCCAGAAAATAAACAAGGGTTTGAATGCCCTCTGGGTCAAGCAGCATCGCTGAAATGTGAAATCTTCCCTCCTACACCTTTACCACCCTGGCTCAGCCTGTTCCAGGAGCTGGGGAAGAGAATGGGTGGGGGGAAGGAAGGGTTCATGCTCAGGTTACTGCTGCTCTGTTGGAAGGGTGGGGGAGTTGGGAGGGTGGTCTAGGGAGGGATGAAGCATGAGGGACATGTGTCCAATTCTCCATCTTTAGATCTAGGGTAAACAGGTTGAACCTGCTGGTATCTGTGCTTTCATGTGGGTTAAGGGTTAATTTGCTACCGTGTTTCTCAATCCCTGTTCCTTCCTCATGAAAAATTATGATTGAATGATAAAACAGTCTGACTTGTGCTGGCTTTATGAAGGTAGAGGGTTACTTGGAATGCCATCGAGGCTGTTTCTGTGCCCTGGTCCCTCTGCAAGAGGGGATGGGAGTCTGTTGCAATACACTGGCTTTATTGCTCTACAAGCAGCTTCTAAGCAGCTTTAGTAGCTGGTGTTACTATGTGTTACTAAATCTCTTGGTAAGGGAATTTCCAGGCTTCGTGGGAAAACAGGCTGCCCAGGTCTCCTTTGACCAGGAATCTGGAAATGGTGGTACCATGTGTTGCTTGTCTTAATACCAGCCTTTCTCTCTTAGTGAGTGTAGCAGGGCAATGAACCTTATTTACTTTCAAGTAAGCAAAGTACAAGGCTGCTGTAACCTACTGAACTTGTCTCTTTTACACTGGACATGCAGTGAGGACTTCTCAGCCTTCCCATTTTGTCACAAAATATAACCTGGAGTCCTGTCCTGCCTAGATTCCTCTGTACAGTCTTCTAGACTTGTGAGGAGGTGCTTTGAAGGTATCCAGATTGGAAGGGTGATGGGCATGCAGGGTGGGTCTTTGCAAAGTCTGGTAAAGGGGTTGAAAGCCTCCAAGTCATTAGAAGCTTTTGGGTGCAACAAGAATGACTGCCAGTGTGAGAGATGTTTGCTGTCCACCTCTGAAGCTGTTACTGCTTGCTCAGATCACAAAAGTAACTTTCACGTGCTGGCAGAGCAGCAGGATTTCAGATCCTGTTCCTTTGAGGGCATCCAGCTTTCATGGACCCTGGTGGGAAGGCTTTGAAGGTTGCTGACTTTTCTTGGAGGTGGACAGTGTAATAAGCTTTTTATAGTGCAGGCTGTTTGTAACTCCTGGGGACTTCCCTTCCTGAGATTAGAGGGAACTGCACAGCATCTATTTTACCTGTATTCTGTTGTCAGTTGGTTGCATCAAGGCCCATGGGAAGGGAAGAAAAAGTCTGTATTTTAGATACAAGCAAGGCAATCAATGAGCATCCCTATCAGAGAATAATCTGCACACAGAGCCATTACAGCAATTTTGCCTTACAAACAGGCATTACAACAATCCCATGGCACTTTTCCCAACAGCTTTTTTATAATGTAAATGACATAAACAGATTAAATAAGGAAATGTGATGATAAAAAAAAAAACCCTCAAACATCTGCAGTTGAAGTAGTTTTGAAGTATTTTTATATATATAACTAAGCAGTTACCAGCAATTACTTCTGTGTCAGTTAATGATAGTTGTGGGAAGGAAGAAGTCATATGTAGGCTTCAGATAAACTGCATCAGGTAGTTTGTGTCCAAACCCACTAATTCAGGACTGTTTGTTGGCATGTTTTTAAACAAGTAGAGTTTATTATGTGAAACAGGTGTGAGCTGCAGCAGCATGTTTGTAAACTTCAGTGGTATTTTATGCCTTGCAGAATACACTTTTGTTGTCATCAGTAGTTTAAAGCCTCTGTTTTTCAGTGCTTGCTGCTTTCTTGCTTTAGGCATTTCAGGCTATGTTTCTCACTACTAAGCAGCAACGAAAAGTCTTTGCTTCCGTGTCAATCCTGGTTTATATTGACAAAATACTGGTGCCATCTGACAGCTGTTGAATGCCAGGCCAGTTTGTCTCACCTTGTATAGGACTGTTTTTTCCTCAAGGGCTCCTGAGGCTGCCTGGACTTTCCTGTTCCTTTTGGTGAGACAGTTGCAGTGGCAAGGAGTGTGGGGGAAATCCTGTTTTCTCTCTAATATGAGAGAAGTCATAAAGTTAAATTGCTGCAGAGTACTTCTACTTGCTGTAGGTAGCCAGTCCTGTTGAGCGGGTCAAGACAATAGTATACTTGTATAATTTTGGATTTTTAAAGCACCTGGAAAGGCCCATGTGAACAACAGAACTATTATTAAACTAGCTTTCCCAGCCTCTTGATGCACAGCTTCCATTGACAACATGCCTGTTAATGTGTACTTAATAACTAGTAGCTTGTATGATGATTAACTGTGGTCAGTGCACTGCACACATTGCAAAAGTGGTAGGAGGACGAAAATGCCACCTCCCAGTCTGTGCTCCTGAAGACAGGGCGGAGGATGGTTGGCTAATAAAGCCATGTCACATTACAACTTCTTGGGATAAAGGAACAGTATGTTCTGCAAATTCTTCAACCTGTTTTTCTGTCCTACTGCAAGTTTCCTAAATGCCTTTCTCCTATGCCATGGAGCTGTGCATGAGGGAGGGATGAGAGCACCAGGAGATGTTCCCCCAGAGTCTGCAGAGAGCAGGCAGCCATGAGAAATGCTCACAATGCTGGGTTTTGTTCAACTGCTTCTGCAAAGCCGTCATGCCATGGCGTGCATCCAGTTAATACTTGCGCATCTTGAGATTTTAGCAGATTTCATAGCTAGGTCTTCAGAGGTCATAGAAACTTTTTCCAGCATTTTCCTTTGTTTGTTCTTTAGCATCGTGTTTGAAAGTGAGAGGTCTCTTCCTACCCTTATAAGTAGTCTTCTAGTTACTAGAGATAGCATTGCCTGTTTCCATTTTCAAAACCTCTTCCATAAAGTAATTTCTTCTGCAGCAAGACTGAGCCCAATTTACTGTACTCTTGATAAAACAGGTTTGGTACCTCTGCAGAAAATACCCTTGCCCATGCTAAGTACAAACTGGTATTCAGCCATTGGCCTGTTCAGAGCAGGAGTTGTAGGGCACAGTTTAGCCTTAAACATATGGCAGCTGAATTGGTTGCCTGGGTGGTAAACCTGTCAGCTAAAGTCTTTCTGAACGTTGGTATTACTTTTGTAAGATAGAAATTACTTCTGGAGTGTAATCTAACATTGAAGGTAAATCAATTAAAACCGACTTTGGATACTGCTGTGGTGATTTATACTAAAGTGACAAATAGCTTTCTTAATGGGTTTCTGCCATCAATGCAGCAGATGGGTTTTGAGTAACACCTGGGCGGTTCGGAGGTGTGTCACCTTCTCCTTTGAAGGAAGCTAGGGATAACGTTAGCCAAGTTAATTGAGGGATTTTTTCCCAAGAAAGCCAAGACTAATCTTATGAAAGTGTCACTTTCTATTGCTCTGAATATTGCCTTTTTATTTTATTGTTTGTAACTGGTTTCATAACCTATTTACAGAACAATAGGTGATGTGTAAATGGGCAGATCTAGAACTGTTTTAAAAAACAACTGGAGTCTGAGCCTGGTATTGGTGTGGATCACAAGAATTTTCCCACACAATCCAGTGCTGTGGGGCGAAGTGTAGTAAAGAAGCTGCAGAGGATGGGGATGAGGCTTTGCCCCTGACTTGGCCAGTGTCAGATCTGAACTCTTGTCTGAGTTTCAGGTTGAGCTAAAGAGACTGTTGTTTTATCAGGAACTCAGGTGGATTCCTTTGACTGAGTGTGCAGGTTCTCTGTTGTAGGCTTAAATCTTGCAGTTGTCCAAGCCTGAAGTGCTTTGAGGAGCTCTATCAGGAGGCAGTCAGGGTGTTTTGAGGGGTGAGCTCCAGACTTGGTGAACAGCTTCTGGTGATACTTTTCTAGTACCTGTGTCACTGCTAGATGACCTACTGTGTCAGGGGACACTTGTGCCTTGGTCACAGCATGCTCCTGGGGGGTTATTCCTATTATTAAATAGCCCTGTTTGTTCCCAGGTCTTTACAGTTTACAGGACTGTATATTAAAATCCATGCTGTTCAAACAAACCTGATTTGCCAGACAATAAATCTCAGGCTCTTATTTCACTTCTAGTCAGGTGTTTTGTCACCTGAAATTTTTTTTAGTAATGACTTAATTATTTTTCTTTTGCTATCAAGAAAACCTGAGTTCAGTAACTCACATTCATAGAATTAGTGTCTATGACTTCAGATGAGTCCATATAAAACCAAATCTTGGATAAAGTGCATCAAGTTTGTCTGCTGAGAACTCAGGCAAATTCAACACTTGCCTATGGGAGGCATCACTCCATGCTTCCAACTCTTCAAAAGCACAAGAGGCTCTTAAAGCATGAGTCAAATAAATATTTTAGGTAGAAAACAACCTCTTTTCCAGTTGACTGGGGAAATCCTGTTTCTGTTGCAATTGTGTTTTTGTACTTTCTGGGACTCAAACTGCGAATTTAGCACAAAGAAAAATCTTAACCGGTACTGAGTTATTTGTATAAAAGACTGGTTTTGGAAGTGTTGAGCAGTAAAGGGGCCTTGCTGCCTGCTGTGAAACAATTCATATGCATGACACTATTCATATTAAAACGTGTGCTTAAGTCCTTTGTCAAGGTAGATCCTAAATCCGAATATTTCTTTTGATAAACAGATATGCCCTTCCAATTGGGATTCAAATGATCAAGGAAGGAAAGATGTCTGAGGGCAATTCCCAGGTCGTTTCCTGCAAAAAGGCTGCATGCCCTTGTTTGCCATGCATTTTAGAAGAGGTTAAGAGCCCTCTGATCCTGATGCATGACAATCTTTGAGACCAAAGCTAAAAAAGAATGTCTTGCTTGGATGTATCCTGTGTAACAGGGAGCCAGGAGTATTTTGACACATGATTACTGAGCCAGTAATTTAAATTTCTATGTGTATTTTGAGTTTTCTTTGTGGTAAATAAAATCTTCATGTCTTCCAGGCAGTCTGCAGGCCACGAGGGCTTTGATGGTGGCTGCGATACTCCTGGGGCTCGTGGGTGTGTTTGTTGCTGTGACTGGCATGAAATGCATGAAGTGCATGGAAGATGACCAGGTCAAGAAGATGCGGATGGCTGTCTTTGGTGGGGTGATCTTCATCATTTCAGGTTGGTAACATACAGATGTGCTCAGTGTTAAATATGCTATTTCCTAGATGGGATTTTGGACTGGGAACTCCTTAGCAAACTCTAGCACAGTAGCTCTGGCTATCTGAGGCTTCAAAATCTGTTAGCAGAACTGCCTTTTACCCTGCTTTAGTGAAAGACTGTCAGCAGTCCTGCTTTTGGTGCAGTGTAACTGTGGGTGACTTCAAATCCTTTCTTAACTTCTCTCCCAATGAGCACTAACTGGAAAAACTCAGAACTTCCCATGGTAGCAACAGCTCAGCATTACTCCAGATGCTGATTCTGCTGCATGCATATTTTTGCAGTGATTTTGTTGATTGTTTTCTCTTAAGCCATGACATTGTGTTCCCTTTACTTGCAGGTCTGGCAGCACTGGTGGCCACATCGTGGTATGGCAACAGAGTGGCTCGAGCCTTTTATGACCCTTTCACCCCTGTCAACACCAGGTACTGCCCCCATGGGTATAAGACACTGTAGTTTAGTGTGACAAATGCTTACAGGGCTTAGTTTTGAGTAGCAACAGCTCAAAATAAAGAAGGCAATATTGTGAACTAGCTGGGTTGGCTTCAAACTATGCAGAAAGCATTGGGACCAGTTCTCATTATCAATGTGGCTCTTAAGTCTTGGCTTTCTATTAAGGCAGCATCACTGACAGAAACCTAACTGATGTGACTTCTATGATTTTCATCCATTACTGGTTTGCAGTTTGAGCTGCAGTGCACACCCTGCACTCTTGGAGCTGTGCGGGGTGACCCAAAATACTGGACTTAACCCAGTGTTGAAGCTCTGGGTTTGAGCATCAACAAAGTCTGATCACTCCAAACAGATGCCTTGCAGGAAGCCATGTCAATCCCAGTTTCTGCTTCCTTCTGCTTTGTGTGAACATGTTATTATGAGTAATACCTCTGGATTACAGTGTTATTCACTTTCTCCCTTCTTTCTCCCCCAGATTTGAGTTTGGGTCAGCTCTCTTCATTGGCTGGGCAGCTTCATCTCTGGCCATACTGGGGGGATCCTTCCTCTGCTGCTCCTGTCCACGGAGAGAAACTTCATATCCACCTACCCGAGGCTACCCAAAAAATGCCTCCTCCACAGGGAAGGATTATGTATAATGAAACAAAGAAGAGGAGCCACCAGCACTGGTAGTGAAAGCATTTTGGAGAGGACACTATAATGCCACTGTCTTGAGCAGAGTCCAAGCTCTAGGTTCTGCCTTCCTCTTCTCCCAAAAATGTGTATATTTTTGTAATCCTCTTTGCTACTGGACATGATTTCTCCTTTCTCTCCCAGCCCATGGAGGAAGGCTAGCCTAGGTTCATAGGTACTGCCGCTGGAAAGATGAAACCTCCAAGCTTGGGTTAAGTTTAGTATTTGGGAGTAAAAGGGAAAATGATACTGTTTTTATAGATGGATGTTGGTGCTTTTTTTAGTTGTTTTTTAAAAGAAAAAAATAGATGATAACAACTCAGTCCCATATCCCATTAAGTTAGAGCCCAGTGTGGTGTGTGTAGAAATTAAAGGAAAAATATATTATATACAAAATGATGAAACCAATAGCTTTAAGGGGAAACATAATTTTGGGGAAAATACATGTAGAAATGTTTGAAGAGATGTAAAATACTCCTGTACTGTCCTATTGGCATCATCTTCAGTAAAGCACCCTCCTCTCTGTGCAGACAAAGGGTCAGATACAATTAAATTGCAGTGACTTTTACAGAAATCCATACTGTCTGTGTCCATGCTCTTGCCAATGGAAGATGCAGTGTAAGGTAGTGGCTGCAGAAATTACCTGACTCCCAAAACAGCTGCAGGTTTCCCTGGTGCCAGGGAAGAGCTCAAGAAAAATGATTGCCTTCTGTTTTCACTGTGTGTCTCTGGTGAAGCTGTGGCTGTTCCTTAGACACTGAGTGGTGGCAGTGATTTTCTCCATGTTCCCACCCTGGTAGCCAAGTGTGTGTTACAGGTCCCTTTTAATACTCTCCTCTTTTCTTGAGTCTTTCTCATTTGGGCTTAGTTTACCAATCTCTGTTTGCCTTATGCAGCTAGTTATGTTAAACCAAACTTAATGCACTGCCACTCCCTGATGTTTCCCCAAGGATACCTCACACGCTGCCGTTCCATCCTGTCTATTTCTTGTAAACACTTTCAGTGATGATACGAAGGCAAATTCTAGGAACACAGATCCAAAGGTTATGGCATTTTCTTGTAATGCAAGCTCACCAAAGAGGATGAAAAAAACATTTTAAAGATTAAGCCATCCTTGCATATTGAGTCATATCCTCCCAAAAAAAGAAAGAAATGCAGTTAATTAAATGTTCCCCCCCTTCCCCTGAAACACCCAGTCAGTCACATGGTGTTTACTAACCCTGGGAGTTAAGTCTCGTAATTCCTAGAAGGATGGTAACACCTCTCCAAAGCTCAACCTTTTTGTATAGAAGGAATATGGTTGCTTCTGACAAGGCTTTATAATTGTGTATGTGTTCAGAGGCATCAGATCTCTTGATTTCCTTCTATAGACAGGGAGAGCCTCTGGCTGAGCTATGTACCACTGTGGCATTGGTGGTTTTTACAAGCCTTGTACCTCTGTTTCACCTGACTCTTGCAGCATAAAGTTACTAAAAGAAACCAACCAGAGCATTGGCTTCAAGCTTGAGTTGATGTTGGCCTGCATTTGGAGCTGGGTCACATGGCTTCCACTTCTCCATGGGGAATTGCCTGTGCACAACAGCTGTCTCGTGAGACCTCTTGTCCTAGGAGGTGGCAACTCAGGTCACATTCAAGAGCTAATGAAGTCTGTGCTTTTGTATTTGCATTAACCCTGAGCCAGGGAGCAGAAGCTTGTATTGGGAACTTGTATAAAGTGTTTAAACAATTTCAATAAATGGACTTTTTTTAAGGAAAATCAGACTATTACTTCATTTCTTGTTTTTGAGCAGAGCTTGGGTGGTGTGCATGAAAGGGTAGAGTGGGGCTTGGGCTTTTGGGAGGCTGCCTGCCAGGATAGAGCTTGTTTAGCTGTGTGTATCTACAGCAGACATAGGTGGGGACAGATCTTCTGCAGTGAGTCAGGCAGTTGTGGCCTCTGGCAGAAACTCACCCAGTAATCTGCTACGATTGCAGCCCAAGAACCAGAAGGTCTGCTCCTTGGCAAGGCAGGCTGCACCCTGGGTGGAGCAGGAAGGGACAGGGGGAAGGCAGATGGCTCCCTTACAGGGGGAGTGGGAGCTGCAGGAATGGGGAAGGGAATGCAGTATGGAGCCAAGCTGCTCCCAGGAGAGGTGCTTTGTTTTGGTGGAGTTGTGCTTTCTGTGGCTTTATCTGGATTAGGGTATGTGCAGGCTATGGCTACCTGCATGAGATGCTCTGTCTTCAGAGCAGTGAGAGACCTACTGATCCATATTGTCTCTTAAGCTCTTAGGTGCACCTTTCTTGACGTTTCTGGGTTAACAGGATCATGAAGAGATGGGCTGTGAGAGGATCCATATCACTCTAAATCCCCTTAGGAAGTGTAATGTGCTTCTCCTAGTTGTGACAGCATGACAAGTCAGGTGTACCTTTTTTGCAGGCCAGATAGAGAATGGTGTTTCCTGTTGGGGATGGTTTCTTCTAACCTGCATTGATATCTCCCCAGGGTAGTAAGGCTCTATCCCCCTGTTTCTACCTGCCCTTGAAAACCTTTTTCCATTCACCAGGGCTCTTGTGTTAATCCCTTTCATATTTTTAAGTACTTGTGATGAGAGACAAACTTTATTTAAACCATTTTCTTAAGTTCAGTCAGGGAGCTGCCTCTTCTAGTCCCTCACTCTCCAAGGGCTGTTTGCTTTTGTAATTACAAACAAAAGGAATAGAGCTAATTAGGCCTTGTAAAGCTGGCAGAGCAAAATAGCCAGGCATGTGGCTGGCTGAGTGAGCTTGCAGTGCCTGGAGCGGGCTGGTTGCCTGGCATAGTTTGGGGTCTATGGTCATTCTTTTTCCAGCCTGTCAATTAGTCAAGGATTTCCATTGAGATTAATTTTTTCCCATGTTTTCTTGCTTGCTGCCTCTCCAAGGACTTTTGCAAGTTCTGCTCTGAAGTTTGCTGGGTAGAAGAAGAAAGCAATCCCACCTATGAAATGGTCAGTAGGACTTCTCAGCAGCTGGCAAAAATTGGCCACTGCAGGAGAGGCAGATCTGTGTGTTAGACTGGCACAGATGAAGGAGCCAGAGGGTACCTTGGTTGTTTGTTTGCTATACTTTTAATTTGACAAAATTCACAGCTAAACTTTCGTTTGTTTTGCCTCTTGTGTGATCATGCAATTCTACTTGGCTCTGTTTTCTACAGCCCTTTGGCCATCTCTGCTGTAAGTTGCATAAAAAAAAGTAGTTATGGCTGAAAGCTGAGGGAGAGTTTCTCACTAGATTTCAGTCTTTGCATGTGACCGACATTCCTGCAATGAGATGATGGCATTTGTGCAGACAATGGGAACTTTGACTGCTTCTTGGCATTTTCTTCCATACCATATTTATTATTCACATGGTGCCAAAGTGCTGTATACTATGCAGGGAACTTCACTGTCAGTGGGAATTACATGCTCATTTATATTGCTTAGCTATTTCAAAGGAGTAAGAGAGCTTAAGAAATTTTTGGAATAGAATCAGCCTGTTGGATTTCTTGGCTTCTCCAATTCAATTTTAAGAAATCATCCATGCCCATGCCTTTATCAAATTCAGTTTCTGATTTGCTTCGTGTAATAAATTTGGCTTTGCTTTCTGTACTGCACTGAACACATAAAGAGTATTAAACCACTAAAAACTTACGAGTCACTTCCCAGAAATAACCAAGAGACCTAGTGACAGCTGGTGACAAATATTTGTGAAATACTAATATAACCTCATAATCTTTCAAATGTAAGAGAGAAGCAGAAATAATGGCATTACTGAGGGAAAGAAATTAATGCAGGACTTTTGCTTAAGAGCAAACCCCAGAAACAGTAGAAACTTTCTGAAATTCCTCAAAAGTAGTAGATTTACAAATCTAGATGAGTAATCAGGCTGAAAGAGCTCCAGCCTTTGTCCTGAACCTTGCGTCTACCTGAAAAGTTATTCTGCAGTCAACTTTTTGCACAGTGTCAGGGCTGCAGTCAAATCATAGAATTGTCTGGGTTGGAAGGGATCTTTTAAAGGTCACCTAGTCCATCCCCCCCACAATGACAAAGGACATTTTCAATAAATCTTGTAATGTCAGACCTTACACGTGGCCAGAGTCCTGTCAACTTACAAGTATGCCATCAGGATTATTACCCCCAATCTTGTTTGCCCACCACCTTAGCACCTACCAACTGGATGGGAGATAGCTGATATCATGCAGACCATAGATGTAAACCACAGACTCAAAACAACTACGTATTTCAGCCAAAGCTTGGCATCCAACTGGGCAACTGATCTGAACTTTCCAAAATGGCCCTTTGATTGCAACACAAAACAGTATTGCAAGATGCCCCTTCATTAGACTCTTCATTCCTCCACTCCCACTGGTTCTTTAATTTGCCTGGTTGTTGTTTGCCTGCTTCTAGAAGTCCAGCCTGCAACAAGGAGCTTGCTCTTATATAGCATGTTGCTTTTGACCCTTTCTGCAGCTCCTGAAGTCCTGCACTCTGACATCTGCATCACTGAGCAGAATGAGCAAAGCCCTCCTTTGTTGAGCCTCGTGCTTCATTGGAAAACTTCCCAACTCCTACAGCTTTTCCAGAAAAGCCCTGCCTGAATTCCTAGCATACTGCATCTGGGACTTGGTGTTTCTAGGGTCTACATTTCCTAGGGAGACCTGCTGCAGACAACAGGAGCCCTTGGCTATGGAGCCCGTGGGTGCTCCTGCTTTGCTGCTGCAGGGGATGGAAGCAGCCGACAGCTGGTGGGTCCTGCCCAGGCTGGGGGTCAACCACTGGGCAAGCCATCTGGATAACACATCTGCAGGGTTTGCCTTGAGGCACAAAAACTGTGCTCTGCTCCTTTCCAGTTCATCAGCCAAGCCCAGGAACAGCTTTCATGTCTGAAACGTGAATTTTGATGTTAAATTTCCCACGTTTTTGTCTTACTCTGAAACTGGGCTCTGCTTCCATTGTGCCCCTTCTTCACTAGAGTTGTCCAGGTCCTCCCTCTTCCATGAGGAAGAGCGTTTTGGAAAAGTGTTTGCATCACAACCAGGTCCGTCTGACCATACCAGGTTGTTCCTGACTGGTACAGCCAGGATGGGTTAGATGAGCTGGTGGCACATTCTGGCACATTGCACAAGACTCCATTCTTATTACTGATATATTTGTACTTCACCTACCACAAAGACCTGCAAAAGCTCTTGTCCAGGAACATGAAGGATGTGACTGACAAAAAAGACTGCATTTTCACATGAAGGCAGAGAACAACCTTTTGCATCAGAGTTAAGAACCTCCACGTGCATTGCCAGCAAGGCTCTCCAGGACTGACAGGTACAAAGACAGCCTTTGCCAGTGTCCTATAGTTTTCAGGTGGGTTTTAATTTAAAAAAAGGAAAAAAGAAAAAAAAAATTGAGAAAGACTCCTTCAGGAGGCAGGGAGGAAAGAACAACATGAACTAGCTAATGCCAAGTTAGTGCCTACAACCCTGGCTCCTAAGAAAGACCCAGCTATGTGAAAGCTGCTCAGTTGTGAGTACCATTGTTCTCCCCTGCCACAGTTTCACTTTCCACTGCAGGCAAGGGCTTTGATTTTTAATTTAGGAACCACACACTAAGGTTCAGCAGGTGGGAGGCATGGGATGCTGGTACTCCCAGCCCAGAACTCCTGGCTGCCCTCAGAGCCAGCTGCCCCAGCAGGCCAGCAGCAGGGGAGACTGAAAACAAGCTCAGCCAAGGGTAAAAAAGCAAGAAATAGCATTCTTATTACAAGGTAAACAGTATTAACTCCATCTTGAGGGAGTAGAAACACCACAGCAGTGGCTTTTCTGCCCACAAGCTGTGGAAGGGCGGTGGAACGCGCTCCACCCTCCCCTTGTGTAACACTCCCCACAGCAGCAGCTGTAAATAATCATTTACCTGTGTCTGCTTCTCTTTTGCTGTTTTTTTTTTTTGTGTGTGTGTGGTTTTTTTTAAGGACTTTTCTTCTTAAATGCAGCTCCCAAAGGGACTGCCCTGAGGTGCGCATGGCAGAGTCCCAACCTGGGAGCTGGCAGAGCTCTGTCACATGCAAATGGAGCTGGAAGCTCCGTGTTACTCCTATGAGCAAAGCTGCCAGCTGCAGTAAGGGGGATGGGAGAGTGTGGGCTGCATTTGTTGTTTTTCCAGGGAAAAGAGCTCAATGTTTCATTTTAATTATTGTTTTTCCCAGACCCACAATAGCATTTCTCCACACTGTATTCCCTAGAAAAGGTCTGGTAAAAACATATGGAACAAAACACATCTGTCAGAGATCCAGGTCTGCTTGTTTACCTGACTTCAGGATTTCAACACAGGTGCCCAGAAACTGGAGACAGAAAGGGGAATTCAGTCCCTTGCTATGTGCTTTTTTTTTTTTTCCCAGTGAGTTAAAACGTCCCCTCAACTGACCCAGACCTATAAGTAGTCACTTTTGTGGAGGTTTAGTAGTCACTGTCCTCTAGAAAGTATGCGTGGGATGGATGCTCTGGGAGCATGAGCAGAAATGTGACCATGCTCGAGTAGCCCTTTGCACAGAGCAGGGGAGACCAAGAAGTAATGAAACCCTCAGCCGCTGCCTTCCTTAAGGGAGGGATGTGGCCTTGGCCCAGAAAGCAGTGGCTGCAAGAGAGGGAGTCTAATTTACAGTGCCCTGTAATTTGCTGATGCCGTAATATGTTTAGCTTGGGGAAAAGGCTCTGTTGATGTTACCATGTTCGCTCACATTGGAGCTGCGGTATGTTCTATCCACACGAAAAACAACACCACAGAGGGCTGTTGCTGGACCATCCTTGAGAAAATAACAGGCACTAGCTCAGCTGGGGCTGAGCTGTTGGGACTTTCATGAGGTGGGAGCAACCCCCTGAACACTCCAGAGCCAAGTAGGATGTGACAGCCTGGCATCTGCTGCAGTGATGCTCATTCTGTGTTAAGAACTACTGCCCAAGTTAATTAAAGTGTTAGTGCTGGACCGGGCAGTATTTCCCTAAAGGTTTTGAACTGCCCCAAATCACTGAATAGTGTCAGAAGGCATGGCTCCATCCCCCCTCTAGAACCTTTCCTCTAAGTGATGCTTTTTTGGAGTCCAGGCGGTGATGCTGAGGATACTCTTGTTAGTACCAACAATGATAGCAGAAATACCACAAATGATCTCAAGACACAGACTGGGTTGCCAGGGCAATACTGGACAGACAGACTTGCACTGAGAGCAAATAATTACTGCTCTGTGGTCTGGTCCTGCTTTGGGATACAGCACTGTCATGGCTCAAACTGTTCGTCTAGTAGATTTTTTATTAGTAATTGCTTACACCTATGCAGCACGGGAGCTCATGGTACTGCTCCAGGCTGTCTGCTGCATGTTTCAGGGTAATTCTGCAGGAATAAGCCCTGCAGATAGAGAAAACACTTGTTTGAAATTCAAGCTAACTCCAGAGAAAGTATTTCTCTCCACAAGATTCACATGGCTCTTTACAACTAAATTTTTCATCATCCTCAGAGCAGCCTGGTGAGTTAGGAGAGCATGTTCACACTGCTTACAGATGGGCAGCAGGCAGACTATAGCCCTGAACCTTAAATGCCTGAATCTAAGGGACATGCCTAGAGATCCTTGAGGCTCTGGACTTGAGTATCCTGTTATCTCTGCTGGTGCTTCTCCTCCACAAATCTACCACATACTCAGGTTGCTCTGTGTGTGTTGGTGTGGGGCTGACCAGATGTGATGAGTTATTCACTCTAGCTGCAGGGACAGGATAAAGATGGACCACTTTGTCCTCAAACTGCTCTGGAAAGGGAGAGGTCTCTCTTGCTCCACCCTTACCAGCCATGTGTTCTCAACTCCCTTTTTTTGCCGTCTCTGGAACACATTGAGCTGAACAAATAGTTCACTGCTGGGTTTGTCAGTGGGTGGTCAGGCCAGCAGAAGGCAGGGAGCAGGGCCTTCAGCTCAGAGGCAGTGGGGAAAAGCAGAGCAGTGGGGTAGGACATGCTTTTGGCATTGGCAAGCCCCTGGGCAAGGCAAAAGCAAAGCTCCCAGGCTTTCTGCAGAATCTGCATCATAAAATAAGTAAGAGTCTTCCTGGTGTTTTATATTTCAGAGAAGTAATAAAATTTTCCTTGTACACACCTAATTCTGCCGAAGACATGAGTTAGTCCTGATGCAGAGCAGCTCTTATCACTTCAAGACAATGCTTTAATAGGAATTTCCTTACAATTTGTTCCCAGAACCAGTCGCAGGCCAGTTTTGAAAGGTGATGACATCATGACCAAAGTTAGGAGCAGATGAAATCTGCTCTTATAGAGTTGCACTTTGCATGAACCTTTTTCCAAAGAAGACATATCAGGTGTTTCAGATTGAGTTAAAAACATTAATTACAGCCATAGCAGTAGTTCAAAATATGACAGGCCTTTTAGAACTTGTTGCCATAGATCACAATGTCAATATTGCAAAAGAGTGGTTTGTTTCCATCATAATCAAGTTGTCTAGCACTGAATAATGGACTACTGGAGGCTGCCTCTTTATCTTGGCATACAGAGCTCAGCAGTGTGTCAACACTGAGAACACTTGAAGGATTGCATTGCTTTGTCTGCTTGGACCCAAAAATACAAGGGCTTTGGAGGGGATTCAAATTGATTTGTAAAGTACCTGCCCTAAGCCAGCTTACCCCCTTCTTAATACGGGCAAACTTGCTTATCTATGTCCTGGTGTTCAGAAGTTAGCCCTCCCTTTCCTCCTATTATTCACCTGGGTAATGAAATCCATGCTGTGTGAAAGGGGCAGTGACACACTGCACACGAACTGGCAAAGGTTTCCATTGGTGTGCTGCTAACACAAGTTATTTCAGCATTATATAAATGGTGTCAGCCCTCAGCTCCTCTGAGCAGTGGCTTCAGTTCAGCTGTGCCAGGTGCCGTACAAACAGCTCGGAGCTTGGAAAAATACATAATGTATTATGGGTGGGATAGAACCAAATATATACACTTAAATCAACTTGTTCATGCATGACTGGCATGCAGTAACAGCTCTGGTGAAGCAGGCAATGTTGTGCTCAGTGTCCCTGAGCCTGCCTGGGAATTGCGACACCTGGACTCCCTTTTGGGGCACAACTTGGCTGTTCCTACTAATTTTAAAGAAGTGATTCCTATGGAAATGGTAGGATACATAAAGAACAGAGGGTCCTGGGACTGACCACAGTCTTGTCCCTGTTTTGTTCAGCTAAGCACTTCTTAGAGAATAGCTGCAGATGACACATGAAGTACACAGTATGCCTTGCTCCCTTCCTGCCAGAGCAGGTATATGCAAGTAAAGCAGTGGATCTGCTAATCTATTCCATGAGGAGATTTAGATAAAGGCTTATTTGGGACTCCTCTGTGACATGGGTAATTTTGATTTACATCTCCTGGACAAATGGGAACTAAGAGCAGTGATTACAACAGCCATGACTTCCCACACGAGATTCTTTCAGGACATTTGCGTTTTTACTTATGTGCAGAACTGAAAGAAGTCCAGAAAAAAAACCTGCTGATAAAAGCTAAGTATGCACTCTTCCTTCTTTCCCTGGAATTCATTTACAAAACAATTCAGAATGTAGCTAATCAAGACTGGTAAGTTTCCAATCAGAGTCATAGCTTTTCCTCTTAGGAGCAATTGAGGCGATTTCCTATGAAAGACTGTTTCTGCTCAGTGCCAATAATGGTGTTTTTCTTCTCAGGATAGGTGGCTGCACATATTTGTGGAGACCACCGGTGCACTTCTGGCTGTGCCATAGCCCCCAGCCTGTGATGGGAGGTGTCCCTCCCCACAAGTGTGGCACATGGGTCTGCTCCTGACACCTCAGCACTATCTCTCTTCCTCCCCATGATCTTTGAGGCCCCCTTGGCAGTGAAATCTTTTCCATGTCAGAGATTTCTTTTTTCCTGCTGGATGTTTCTCATGTGGCTTTAGTTTTGTTTATGGAGGCAGCTGCATGAACAGGCAACAGGAAAGAGATGGGTGCAGAGTCAACTTCCCACAATTTATCTCTGGTTGACCAGGGTAGGTGGGGAAGGGAGGCGATGGGCTCCATCCATCCCAAAAACATGTGGGATGGCTGGGAATGATCCCTAGAATGATGATATCCTCTTCCAGAGAAGACCAGAAGAACATGGTGGGTGCAAGCTGGGACACATTCCCACACCCATCTCTGAATACTTACTCTCATTCATCTTGAACATCCCGTTAAGCTTGATGGAAGCAATTAAAAAAAGAAGTAGTATCTGTTCTTGATCATTTTTGAAAACCAGTTAGTGAGATTCTGTTACAGATGGTCAGTCAGATTTTAAGTGGACTGGTGAAGTCAGGCTCTCAGGATAGTTCTGTCTTTCAGAAACGCCATACATGTGTGCGTCAGTGTAACATAAAACAGTCCAGCACAGGGAGCCTTCCAGCAGGGCAAAGTTTAACTACCTAGTATAGTAGAGAATAGGGATCTCTTCTGACTAGGACCTGCAGGACTAAGTGTGTTTATGCAAGTGTGCACATGTGTAGGTAACACAAGGACACTGGACTAACTTTGCAAGGGCAAATGCCAGAACATTAGAGGTTACCACAGCACCTGCTTGAAAAAGGCTTCTAGGGGCATCATAAGAGTAATGAAAGTTTGGGACTGCTGACAATTGTGAGGCAATTTCTGTTATTTTTATATGGGATTCCCACTGGGAAAAAGGTTCTGTCCATTTGTTTGTTGTAACAACACAGGAAGGGAAGAGGGTTTCCTTTTATCATGCTAGTACAGCTAACTATTTTCATCTGGTTGAGATCCATATTCAAACTAACAAACAGTTTGTCCATAGCTACCATTCAGTAAACAACCTACAGCCAGCTTTTATCTAGATTGAATTAAGAAGGCAGCAGATCAAAGATCTAACGTGCTCACCTTTCCTTACCCTAAAGCAGGAAAGAGGTATGTGGGACTCCATTAGGAAAGGATCTCCCCTGGTTCTGACCACAGAAACTCATGACTGCAGCTGATCAAATTGAAAGATCTGGAGTTAGAGCTAAAGTGTCCCAAATGTGGTTGATGAGCTCTGACAAAACCACTTGTGAACCTCTGCTTCATTGGGGTGCTCACATCAGTTCAAATCCAGAAATTATCCCAATCTCTCCATACTGATACTATTTGAAAATGCCACCAGGTTTTCAGATCTGGAAGTGCTCTGAGGCAATTCTCAGCTATTGACTCTGGACTTCCATCAGCCACCGAAACTTCAACTAAGTCCTTTCTCCTTTTGGATAAACAAAGCACTCTTTGCCTCACTAATCCCCATCCAACAGAACAGTCACTCCTGAAAATGAAAGCAAGCCAATTTACTGATCTAAACTGCTCATTTCCTAACATAAAATTCAATGTTGTGAGTCATCGAAAGAGGCTCTCTCCTTTTCTGTAAAGGTCAGCAAGAGCTCTAGCAGGGAGCAATTGCTCGGTCACAGTGCCAGGCTGGGGTGCAGGTGGAGGAAGGTTTTCTGCATCTGCCTCTGACACAGGTACAAAGGTGGACCTTAATGTCAAAGGAGGTCAGGTGAGCAGGATCAGCAGTGTTGCCGGAACTTTCTTTTTTAACGACTTTTTTTGGATGCAAATAACTCAGTTTACTACAGGTAGGTGCTGCCCCAGGTCTAAACATAATTTGGGTGACAAATGAGGAATGGCTGGGAGGCAGGGTGCAGTCACCTAACTTTAGAAACAGTTTAATCTCTCTCTTACTGCTGCAACAAGAGGACTTTTCTTTGTGTTTCTGTCCTCAAACAAACTTCTTTTGTTCTGGTGCAGTTTGGAATTTGCTGTCCCAACTGCCTCACTCAAGTCATGCTCAGGCTTGCTCCAACGCCAGCAATGTCTCAGAAGTCTGCTGAAATCTGAGTGATCCTTGTGTGCCTCGTGTCCAGCCACCCAAATAGAAGCCAGGAGCCTTTTCCTGCAACAATGTTGTCCCAACAGCACTGCATGAGAAGGAATGGAGGGATCGCACCTGCTGGAGTCCAGCCTGTGGGTACAGAGATGAGTGACTCAGATGTCCGGACTGGTAGTTGAGTCACCAGGAGTCTTGTCCGAGTCCAGTCTTTCCTGATGAGTGTTTTCGCACCCAGGCACACCTCAACCCGAGCCACCCAGAAAAGCCACCAGCCCAAGGTTAGGGCAACTCCCTTGGGAGGACATTTACAGCCTCCAAAACAGAGCAGGAACATGAACTAAGTATTTCATCTCTCACATGGATATTCCAATGGCCAACACCTGCACAGGTTGCCTTTGTTCAAGCTGGCCCTATTTTTGGCCCTGAAGTCTGGGGGAAAAGATGGTAAAATGTGCATCAGTTCTCCTTTTTAGGGTGTCCAGCCTGAGCTGCTCCTTTGTAGTATCTTAGCATTTGGACACCTTGGCACAGCTTGGTTAAAGCTTGGGACTGTGCTGCATACAAGGACAGCCTTGAACAGGGATATATGTTAGCAGCCCAGCCCTTTCCCACCAGCTGAGACCAGTGGATCAGCAGTCTCAGTGGCTGACTCAGCTCAACTCTCCCATTCAGTTTTACTGAGAAACACCTTTTAAATCATGGTGTGACTTCAGAGTCAGGTGAATCAGACATTCAATGAAGAGTCACTCTAGGATTTACAGATTTGAGTGTGAGTTTAACTGTGGCCATAGGCTGAAGGGCAACATCAAATGCAAAGTCTACAGCAGTGAGATGCTTGCTGAAGAACCCCCCTCCATTTCACTGCTGCTCATAGAGCTGTGCAGCCATTTCCTCACATGGAATTGGAGCAGTCTGAAATCTCCTGTGTCATTCTTAACCCTAAGTAGGTTGCTCTACACATAATTGCGACAGGTAGGATTAAGCCCAGAGTCAAAAAGCAGCCCCACGTGAGGGAATTCTCACTGCTAGTGTCAGAGCCATGTTGCTCAAAGGGCCACTGTGAAGTTATCGGAGAGAGCAAAGTTTTACCTGGAGAGACTGTTTCCATCAACACTACCTGCATCTGCTTGTGTGATACCCACTTTGAAGTTAGAAGTGGGGGAGCAGAAAAGGACCTTTCTCTGTCCCTGATCAAGTCTGTATCTACACACTCTCTTGCTGTATCCTGGTTTGTATTTGCTCCTGTGCTTAGTGGGAGCAAAACTCAAGTTTCAGGGAGCGTCTCATTAAATTTTCCATATTTTGAAATGGAGTGACTCACTCTCACCAAGCCGCTGTTTTGTCCTTGCTCTGTGCACTGAACTGAGCACAGGACTCACCTCTGCCCCGCGACTGGCCCCAGGAGTACAGGGAGCTGGGGGTCCAGTCAGCAGCCACCTGAAAAAATGTCCCTTTGTGACTTTTAGACACAAACATGAATGTACATGAAAGGGCAGTGGGTGGGGGCTTGTGCTGAATAATAAGCAGCAGCCAAACAAGTCGAGCAGGTCTGTGGAAGCAATTCAAGGCAGGCATGCCAAAAAGATCGGTAAGGTGAGATGTAATTATAATCCCTCTAAGCTGGGACACGAGGAGCCGAAGGATCCAGGACACAAACATCAGCCATGCAGCCCTGTTGTACCAAGGGGAACGGGGCCCCCCATAACTACATGTTTACAACTCCACGTTTTTCCCAGCTGAGCCATTCCTGATGATGTGTCAGCACATCGGACCTTGGCCAGGCCAAAAACTTTTTGAGTGTAAGAGGAGATGAAGAAGAGGGACAGAAGAACATAAGTCAATATTCCTTTTCCTTTCCTGTGTCCTAGTCTAAAAATATTTAACTGAAGAACAATTTATTTGGGATTTTCCCTGTTTTCTATTGTGTGTCATGTGTTTTGCTGGTGTATCATGATGGAGGGACTGCAGAGCAATAGCTCACATCTAGCAACAGTAAAATAAAGGTTCAGAGCCCAAGCAAATGATCCCCAAACCTCTCCTATCCTGTTAGAGAATAAAGAAGCCAAAAGGTACCTTGGTTATCACCAGGAAATAGCCTATGGAATCATCCTGCTCATTCAGCTATCCCTCACTTGTTCTCATTCTTTAGCTGTATGAAGTTTCCAGTCTGAGTTGCCCAGTGGCAAAACATGAAAGGATAAAAGAGTGGCAGCTGCGAGCCAAGTGCACAACCAAAAGCTAAAAGAAACCCCTTACAGCCAAAGACAAAGCTTAACCTAATGAGCATCATCAACAGAAAAAAATAGGGAAAGCAGCAGAATTCCAACTTGTCCTGTCACTTCAGATAAGATCTGATTTTCTACACTTAAAAATGGACATAAAATTAAAGCCGGGACTTGGGGGGGAGGGGGCGCGGAATGGAGTGAGGGGAGCGAGAAAGGAGCTGGGGAAGTGCTGAAAGCTTTCAGGCTTTGTTCTTTCATCGCAAAAAAAAAAAAAAAAAAAAAAAAAGAGGAAAAGAGGGGCACATTTGCCCTTTTGTAAGTTGTATTTAAGAGCTAGACCCTTCTTCATTTCGAGCCAAGGGAATTTTTGCTTTTGAGTTTGAAAAAAGCAGAATCAGGGTCATGATTTTTAAAAAGCTTAAATCCCAGGCGTGTTTTAGAAACAGATTCAAAAGCACATGCTCACTGCAATTATCTACGCCTGCGGTGTTTTCGGACATGTGGACTTCAGGAAAACAATAGCCAGCCCTGTTATCAGCACAAAGGAGGATCAGTTTGGAATTACCGTACCTGTAACGTAGGCAGCCCTCAGCTCTGAGGGTTTTCATTCCCACTGTTGTTCAGCTGTGAATTTACTTACAACATTCCTGAAATAGGAAGAAAAAAAAAAAAAAGAAAGAAAGAAAGAAACAAGGACATTCCTGACTGAAGTGTGGAGAAACTGAGAGCTGGCACCCTGTAAAATATAATTCTTAGCACAGGTCTTGCCTAAAATCAGTTGGATATTCTGCCAGTGGAAGCTGATGGCTTTTGAAGCAGGAAAAAAAAGTCAGAGGGGGAGGGTATCTGAGCACTGAGATGCTCCAGCTTGAAGAAAGGCACTGCACAAGAACAAAGAGGTGATGGATATGTCCCTGGCTGCAATATTCCCCTGTACAGGAGCCATGACTTTCCATTCATTTAAAATGGAGGACCATGATGAACCACTGCAGCTCCAGAAGATGGTTCAATAAAGATTTGGTGATGATGGCAAATATCCTGATGCTACCCCACAGTGTGATCACTCAGAGACACACACATCTTGATACCTGGGTTGGGCTGGTGAAGAACTCTCTTAGAAGTCCTCAGCTTGTTATTTAGGTTCACTGCATGTGACTCTTATGAGTCACATGATTGATTTTAACACTCCCAGTTGAATTGTTGAATCTCACAAAGTTGGGTGGGAGTCAGAAAACCATGGACAGTCAAGCCTTAAGGACTAGAACTGGAAGGAAAAATGTGATGGCGGAAGCTTGGTGGAAGCAGGTTCTGACTCCTCTGAGCAGGAACTCCAAAGGAAGTGGTCCCTCTGTGGTGCTGGCATTGCAAACTGTGCTGCCCAGGTAGTGACATTGCCTAACCAAACTACCAGAAAACTCTTAAAAACACCTTAGAGATCTTGGGTCTCTGTGCCAGGGGCTGCAAATATTCAGTGGCCTGGGCATCTGTGGTGTGTCACTGTAGGGTGATGGGTCACCCTGTGTGTGGCTGCTGCGGCAGAGCGGAGCCCATGGCAGCCGGTGGCCAGGGGGACAGAACACACACTGGTATCTGTAGCAGCCATCTCGGCTCCTTTCTTAATCAATGGGGAGAAACTGGGAGGAAAGCATGATTCATCCCACCTTCTTGACAATCCGTCCCAGCTCCGCATGGGTCGTAGCCTTTCTGTCTGGAAACTACTCTGCCAGACTCTGCCTGTCACCCACAGCCTGCACCCCACACTGACATGTGTGTCCTCTGCTGATGGCCCCTGAAACCCAGACTCCAGGCAGGACGCTGCCATCTCTCTGCTGGCAGCTTGAACTGGGAGTGCCAGGACGGGGCAGAAGCTGCGATGCAGGGCAGCACCCCCAAACCAGCCCCCTGCCTCCTGCATGGGTGATCCCTTGGTGCCTTGAAATGGGAACAAGCTTGTGTCACCCTTATCTGCGTGATCGCTGCTGTGCATTTCTTTTCTCTGTGTGCCAGAGGAGGAGCTGAAACCTGCACCACCTATGATCTATGTCCCATTACCATGGGTAAGCCCTGTGATGACTATTAACAATTACTTATATAAAACACGGGGCTTCCAGGGTATTGAGCACCTGTGAACTATGTTAAATTGTAGGCAGAGGGCTTGGGAAGCTTCTAGACTTTTCTGGTCTTTGGCAGTGGCACCCATGGGCTCCCCCTGCCCCAGGCTAGCCAAAACTGTGATGCTGCGTGGCAGGGAGCCAAGGTAACAGCCCTGACAGAGGGCTTTCCCCCGCGTGGCGAGTGGATATTCAAACCTCCCTGGCAGGCTTATGCTGAGAGAGAAACAAGCCAGCAAGAAAGGACTTGGGTTGGGGAGGAGGTAGAGGGGGTTGATCCTGGAAAGGAAGAGACAGGACAAGCTGCATTGAAGGGAGGATTTGGAGAGGGGGAAGTGCTTGGAAGCTTGGCTGGGGAGGAGAAGCTGGTGAAGGTGTAAGGTGAGATGGTGACAGTGGAATGTGGGGACTCTGAGAGCAGACTTGCTGGTGTGATGGGTTGGAGCTGGGGGAAAAGCCAGTGGAGGCAGGGTAATGAGACAGATTGTTTTTCAGCTTTCTGTTGCAAATGACCAGAGGTGGGAGAGGCTCTGAGAATAGATATGGAGATTCAGCTAATCTCTATCAAGTTAACCATTCTTTAAAGACTTGCTGAGCAGGTAGTCCATCCATGGGATATACCGGTGCCAGTTCTGATGCCTCATCCTTTTATGCCCGGTGGAAATAAACTGCTTACCGCAAACTCAGCACGTGCAGAGCCTGAGTCCAGGCTGATGGCTGTGGGATGAGTGTCCGGTGCCAGGCTCGTCCTCCGGGACTCCTGGCAGGAATCACACTGCGTCTTGATGAAGCTGGATAAAAGGGTCTGGGAGAACGGGTCGTGCAGGGAGCCCGTCAAAGCCCAACAGCCTGCTTGTGCCCAGCTCTGCTATGCACCGGTTAAAGTCAGCGCCGTTCTCAGCCAGAAAAACCCTCTGATGAATAGTAAGTCAGTCAGCTGCATATTTACCTTCCAAGGCTGGAAGCACTGACATGCTTTGCAGAGCCAGGTCCAGCTCCAGTGAGAGGGGGAGTGCCCGGGAATGCTGCAGCAGGGAAGTGGGAGGATTTATAGATATTTGCGATGGGGGTCGGGTGGGTCACCTGAGCTGAGAGGGCCTCCCAGGTCCTTTTTCTCCCTTGCCAAGAAAGGCTTTCCTTGTTTGCCTCACAGATAGTCGGATCGTGTAACCCCTTCCCATGGAACAGGGTCATTTTGGAGCAGCTGAGCCTGGGAAATGAACCCATGGGTAGGGCTCCCCTCTCGTGGGGAGCAGCATCCTGCTGCTACCATGAGATGGGCTCGGAGGGCTGCAGGGAGCACGGCAGAGAAATGAGCCGGGCTGCAGATATGTTCCGTATTGCTGAGCATTCCTCTTTTGCCAGCTAACCATTTCTTTGTACACCCCCACCCTTCCTGGCTGCCCTCATACCAAACAACAGCAAAAAATAGACATTTTTCGGGTAAAATGGGGTCAATGCCCATCCCACAGGGATGGGCTGTTTTCTGGCTCCGATGACTTAGAGAGACTGTTTTACCACCCAGCAGAGCATTCTGCAAGGGCTGTATAGCACCCTGATATTACCCTCCCCAGGGACTGACACACAGCTGAACACCCCACCTCTGCTCTGCTCACACCACCATCGTGTCTGCTCACTTGCTGATTCTTTTTTTCTCTTCTCCTTTACCAAGAATGCAGGAACCTGTTGCTCCTGGACGGCTCCGAGATGAGTTTCCTCTTCCAGCGCTCCTGCTTCCAAACCGAAGCCGAGAGTGCAGCCAGCCGAGCTGCTGGAGAACTGCACTGTGCTGGGGAAGCACTTGGCAGAGGGACATGAGGCTGGAAGAGGAGACGTGTGGGGAGTGTCACATCTTCCCTGTGGCAAGATACAGCTGTGGGGGACTGGGGGACATTTTTCTGGCCACTGCTCCAGGGGAAGTTGTGTGGGAGGAGGACTCATAGGAACAGTTTTCCACAAAACTGGATGATGTCACAAAATGTTTTGAGTGGCAATAAGGTGGCATTTAGGCTTTTCCCTTGAGAGAAGGAGTTCTTGCAGGAAAAGACAGAAATCTGAGGAAGGTCTGGCAGGATCTCCTATAGCCAGGTCTTGGGGACAGGGTTAGTCTTTCTGGGTCAGTGAATATTGAATATTCATGTCATTGAAAAGCCTGGCAAGGTGAAGGCTGCCTCTACAGATCCCTGTGACAGTAGTCCCATTCCCTGTCTTAAACTGTGCTGAACACGATTTTCTAAGCAAATGCCCTGACGTTGTTTTGGGTGCTTCTGCTGTGGGCAGGGCATTTTTGTCCTCATCTCTGAGATTTTTCACCCTAGTTAGGAAACTGTTTGCAGAGCATCATAAATTTCTCCAAACACAACTGTTTCCCAGCCTGGTGAGCATCGACCTTCCTGAGCCAAAGTCTGTGGCCAGGTGAGGGTCAGTGTGCCCCGCTCCAGCCCTGCCTGGCCACCTGCTTCACCCACCACTCACTGGGCTGTGCAGGCAGGGGATGCTGACTGCTGCTCACAGGACCTGCTCTCGCAGCTCCATCTGCAGGTGCTCAACCAGGCTTTGCCTGCACTGAGCCGCTCCCCAGAGAGTGAATTTCCAACCAGACTACATTGCTCATGCTGGGCTTGCACAGCTCGTTATTGTATGGCCCTTTCCATCATGTTCCTGCCCTTGGTTGCGACACCAGGGTGTTGCCCCACCCAGCTGCCCCACTGTCTGCCCCACCGTGTGGTGTGTTCTCACGCTTTGCCCTCCAAACTCTTTAACCAGTCTGTAAGATCCTTCTTATCCTCCTCCAGATCTTTCCTTGAGACAGGATGTCACTAGGACAATGAGGAGAAATTCATCGTCTAGCTATGAGGAGCAGAAGGGTGTGGGGTGTATCTTTAGCTCCCATTCCTGCTGGGACATGGGCTCCCGATGTGATGTGACCAATGCAACTGTCTCTGGGCAAGGCAGAAAGATATGTTTGGCCTCAGTGCAAAGTCCAGCAGCATCTAAACCAGAGTCTATAACAACAGTTTGTCATCCTAGTGTCCCTCTTCACTCGGTGTTCCTTGGGGCTTGCAGGGGACTGTGGCAGCCTGTCCAGCTTTGTGCAGTGGCCAGTACCTCTGCACACTGTCAGCCTCTCCCCTGGAGAGCCCACACCATCCACAGACCAGAACAGCTCTTGCTGTTGCTTTGGTGGCTGCAACTGCTGTGATGGAGACTCTTGCATAACTTTGAGACCACAGTCCTAGGGTTACTGCACTGACCCAGATGGTGAATGCTCAGGTTAACACTACGAGGCAAGGATGTGAGGACTGAGAAGGCCTTGAACACTCTCATCTGCAGCTCAAACTGATATGCCAGGAGCAGTCATGACTGAGGAGGAGCCTTCTGGTCTTACATTACTAATAACAGCAATCCTACAAAACCTACTGTGGGGATTACACATGCAATTCATGTCCTGTTGGCTGTTCTTTGTGAAAGACACCTGCTCTGAGATGTCTGTGGGTGGAGCTTGGCAAACTCTCCACCAGTGGAAAAGTCGAGATACTGGAGCAGATTCTGGAATAACTACCCAGGAAGAAAGAGGCTCCTCAGTCCAGGACTGACTCACTGTCAAGTAAGATTTCATGGTGGCTGCTGTCATTGTACAAGATTGTAAGATAAACAGGAACATTGGTCTACAAGGCTTTTAACTTGAAAATTTTCCTTAATACATGAAAACAAAGCTGAAAAAAAAGTGAGCCAGAGATGGCCAGTCCATCAGGCTTCCAGCTCTGTTTGAGGCAAAGTATTCAGCCTGAGCTGCTCATGGGATGTGTGTTGATCCCTTTAACCTAAGAAAACATGAACATGGTCCCTCCAGTCAGCCAGATGAGTACTTTTTCACTTGTGCCTACATGTATAGCCCTTGCTCATCCATCCATCTGGAGAAGATGGCACGAGGGACAGTTAGACTGAACACCAGCTCAGAGTCTAGGAACTGCTGGTTCTGAGGTTTGGGCTTGGAGAAATTCCAGTATCTATGATATATAAAAATGGGGGGTGATGACACCTCAGCAGAAGTTGCTTATTGTGGTTATGGGTGTTAACTAGTTAATCCCAGCAAAGTGCTATAGGTATATGAAGTGTGGTGTTAATATTACTGTCTTTCATGCAGGCAAACAATGTTTACTTAATCTGAAACTTAAAGCAGACTGCTCTCATTAAGACTCCCTGAAACGTTTTTGCAACCTTTTGTGTATGTGACCTTGTCAGGATTGATGTGACCAGTCTGTGTGAAATAAACTGCTGTGATCCCGTTCTTTTATTTATTTATTTATTTAGTTAGTTTTGTTTGTTTTCTTAAGCAGGCAAGCATGGTTATTTCATCAGCTCAGACGCGTGGGATTTCAGGTCCCTGGACTAAGCCCGGTGCCTTTGTTGGCACAGCTGGGCTGATGTTGGACTGACTTCACCTGCAGCTCTCCATACTGAGTAAGCTGGCAAGAAGCACGTAAATAGCATCAATCCGCTTACACTTGGGAGATCCAAGCAGCCCAGTCTGGAGCACAGCGCACCTCGACCATTGCAGAACCGGGAGAGGGCAATTGGCAAGATGCACGCGGTGGGGAAAAGGCGGCTGCGGAGAGCTGGGAAAGGTGGCAAAGTGAAGAGCATCTGTGTCTGTGAGAACCCCCGGGGATGCGGAGCTGGCCGGCGGCCCCGGGTGCCTCGGCGGGAGCGGATCCCGGCGGGAGCGGCCGGCAGGCGGCGCTGCGCCCCCGGCACCGCATTCCCGGGATGCGGCGGGCATGGATCGCTGCGGCGGGAGCGCGGGCTCTGCCCCAAATCCTGCCGTGCAGAGCCCCGTGCCCTCGGCTGCAAGGGGCCCAGAGTCCCGAAAGCCCACCGCGGCACACACGACAGCCGGTCTTTGTGCTGCTGCACACCTAGCGCTTGTCACCCAGCCTCTGCCCGGGGCACCGTGCGGAGGAGGGAGGGAGGAATTCGCCCAGGCTGGTTCTGACCTTCCTGCCATTGCCACCTTCTCCCCCGCTTGAATGCAGGGGTGGCTGGTCACCCACCTCGCACGGAATGCAGGACCAGGGAGTGGATCAGAAGGCAGGCATTGTACCCTGCTAATCCCCTCAAGCCCACACTTGTCACTAAAAAGCGTGACTTTGTTCCCAGAATGTGTTTTTTGCCTTCTCAGTACAGCCAGGCGAGGCGACTTTGTCCGTAAAATGCTGACCATCCCTTCCAAGAGGCTGCCAGCTATAACTTCAGACATCAAAAGAGGATGAGTGAACCCCTCTGTGCCTCACCTGTGGTATCACTCCTCTTTTCTTTGGGTTTTGTTTGCCTTGTACATCTAGCTCTCTTAAGCAAGAATTATGCAAACTTAATCCTTATACTTCTACCAAATTAATTTTCCTTTATATATTTCCCTATTAAAGTGAGATATTTTCAAGGTGTCAAAGAATCTTCTTACTCCTGCAAGAGGGGATGAATTCAGTGCTGAGGCACTGCTGTGTTTCTGTGGGAGTGGGTGAGATACCAGAGAGCAGGGGGATCTGAGGGGCAGCAGCATGTCTCCTGGACACTTTACCACCACTCTGGAGGGATAGGGCAGTGCTGGGTGGGACAAATGCATGGGAAGTGAAAGGGAGAGGCCTTCTACCATGGGCTGATAGTTTTTGATCTTATATTTTAGAGCCATAAATTCTCCCGGGATGAGAGCTTGGGAAAGCATCCTGTCACCTAGGAGAAGGGAGGTCTCCCTTGTGGTCATCTTCTGCCTGTTTTCTGTCCCCTCAAGTCTGCATGCATCCAGCATGACCCTCACACCTTCCTCTTTACCATCTTTGTCCCTCCTCTGCTCTTGCATCAGTTTTTAGCAACCCTCTCTGCATTTCAGGCCCAAAGGAAGAGCTGGGAGGTGAGCAGCAGAATGAGGAGACAAGGAGCTGGGGCAGAAGTTAGAGAAAAGAGCGGGTAGACCATAACTTCTTTCCAGTGATTCATTCTCCTGGCATGCCCCCACAATCAGTGTCCCACTGCATCCCAAATTTCTTTTGTGATATAGAACCCTTGCTTGCTTGCTACCTTTCACCTCCTCCAGCAACTCCCAAAACATTCCCTATACACTCCTGTACTCTCTCTGTAACACTCCTATACTCTCCTTCTTGTCCTACCTTCCATTCCAAGGAGAGAAGGGGAGCCACCCCACTGTTAACAGTTTGCAGGATACTTAATCCTCCTTCTCCCCCCTGTACCCATCATAAACAAGTGGCTGAGGACAAGAGGGGTGGGAAGCATCCAAACTCCCAGGGCAGCCATAAAATGATAACATGGAATAATACCCTCCCATGAAGCCCAAGCCAAGGACTGCCCCCTTGCACATGCAGCATGCTGAAGAACCTGGCCCTTGTCTTCAGCACACTTGCAAGGCCAAATCCTGATTTAGTTATGGCAGTTTTCCAATCAGCTGGAGCAGACCAGGACTTAGCCTGAGACACACATTCTTGCTAATGTTTCACATAGCTGTACTTATTCTTGTAACATGATGGTCTTGTTAGTAGCTGGAAGGATTCAGAAATGTGCAGAACAGATGCAGATAATTTGGGATTTCCAGTCTTAGAAATATTTTGTGCCCATTGAACTCAGTGGGAAAATTACCACCACTTCCAGTGGGTGCTAGTATGCCTCTGAGCTATTTGGCAGAATAAATTTGACTGTCTTCATGAGGAAAGGAGAGCTTAGGTTTTCCACAGGATAAAACAACCAGCAGCAGTGAGCTCTGGAAATGGCTGTGTTATCACTTAGGAGTCTTTCATAAAAACAGACCAAACCCAACAACAAGAACAAAGTCCTGAATACACGAAAAAGGCTGCTTTTTTTTTTTTTTTTTAACTTGAAAGCTCTGGGTATTTGGAGCACTGGTAGTCACTTTAGTGCTCTGACTGGTTTGAAAATGGGGATGTTTCTTAACCCCAGCTTGTTACAGGAATGTGCAGTCTGATATTTCTGTTCTGACCAAAGAACTTATCTGGCAAATGAGTCAAACTACCCTTAAGGGCTGTTTTTCCAATTTCTGTGACACAACAAGGTCCAAGTCCCACTCCACAGACTCATGCACCTGTGTATGCAGCACAGCTCATTTTGGAAGAACCTTTGAGATGTAGATTTCCAGGAGTTCCACACTGCTCATGGAGTGTTTCTTTCCCACATCATGGATGTTCCCATTCACCCAGCTCACACACTGGACTTATGGAGGCTGCAACTTCTCCTCCTCAGCTACCCAGGGGAGGCTGCAAGGTCAGGGCCAAAGACTGACATTCAAGCCTTTGCTGCACCTTTTCTTCTTCAGATCTGTTATGCCATCTTTTCCCCTCCTCTAATAAGGAGGTTACTTTTTTCCCTCTGAAAATTAGTTAGAGGGAAAAAGAGCAAGAGTCAAACCTCTTGCATGGTGTGAGAACAATTCACAATCTCCTGTTATACTGAGAGGTAACAGGGGCTTAACCTGTGTGAAGGAGGAATGATCCCAGGAGAGCTGGGGAATCTTGGACTAGGTACAGAAATGTCTTACTATAGAAATGTTGTTCATTCATGGGAAAACAGATGCTGTTTAAAAAAGTCATGAAAGCAACAGCACTCTGAGCTTGTTGCTCAGGGAACTGTCATTTTCCTGTTGTGGGAATAGGTGATGGAAAAGCCCCCTTTCATTATCAAATCCTCATAAGTGACCCCAGTCAGGAGAGTATTTTCCCTATAGTGTATTTTCCCTTTATATTGTGTTATTTCATCACTTTAATATCCCTTGCTTGTATTTCTTCAGTTCATAGTTACAGAAAGTAACTTCAGCTGTAGCTATCCTGCAGCCAAACTGATGTGCTCCACGTAGGAGGCAGCATCCTGCAAGTGACCTTACAGTGACTTCACTCTGTGTCTCACAGTAACCTACAGATACTGATGCTGTAAAAATGGTTTTGTGAGAGGTATAAATACAAACACTGTGAGGTCACATATTCCAAACTGTAAGTGAATGCAGATTCTTGGAAGAAAAGCGACTCAAAGGCCTCCTGGAAAAAACTGTCAAGAACAAGCACACAGTTCATAAATTTTTCCACAACCCCAAATGTATCATGCAACAAACAGACTTCTTTTCAAGAGCAGGGCCATGAACCCCATGATGCCTGGACATTACTTAGATCACTTATAATCCATCCAGGATGGGAATGGGGAAGAGTTATCTCAAGTCCTTGGTGCTCATGGTATCAGTGTTCTTAGGATCTCCATGGAAACCATTGTGCAAGACCATCAGGAAGGAGTCATGCTCTGATGCCTTCAGTCTGGTCCCAAGCAGCAGCTCCCCTTGCCATGTCAAAATTACCCAAGTTGGCTGCTTGAGGGCAGTCCCAGCAGTAAAACCACCTCAGGAGATCAACAGATGGCCCACTCGACCCACCAGTGACAGCGGCCAATAAAGACATACACTCTGCAGGAAACTGTTCTGAACCTCTGTCTTGCTGGACTCAAGTGCCACCAACGTATCTGAGATTCATACACATACCTGCCCACCAGTTTAATTTTTGCTGTCTTTTCTCTGTAATTTTAGGCAAGCCAGAGCAAGGACTGTCCAAGCAAGACTCCTAATAGCTTGCCCTGGAGCCATCATCCTTCAGATTTCATTGAAGAAGGTTAACCATCCTGGCAGATGCACCTGCTTGCAGTCAGAATAACCAACATCTGCTGTGGAAATGATTTAGTGACAGTTTACCTGGCTGTGAAAGGTACCATAGCAATGACAATTACAGCATGGCCACAGGGATCTCAGAGCTCCTTACATTTCATCTCACACTTGTCTATTAATGTCTGGTGATGTTTCACAAAAGCCTGGAGCAGGCAATCAAAAAGAATTATGAGCTTAATTAAAACCCACCATGACCATTTAACTAGGCATAATGAAGCTATCCGACCTGGAATTTGCCCAGCACTCAAACACTTGCTCTTTCAAATTAGCAAAAGCAGCCAGAAGTTGTTTTACAGTTCAGGGGAAAAATGGCATGTCCAGTCTTACAGTCCCTCTACATCCATGCCAAGGCCTCAGTCCAGCAGTCATTTGTGCATCTCCTATCGTACACTGGCTGGGCACAGGGCCACCCTCTCACAGCCCCTGCCAGGAGCACTGGCCCCAGCTCAGTGTGCTGTACACAACCTTCTGCTATGCTGTGTTTTCTTCTCCCTCTTTCCGGCAGTTACTCTTTCATTATTCACTGGAGCAGGGACTGGATGCTGTGACAACAAAGTTTGTGCCACAATCCTGCAGAGTCCCTCCCAGACCAGTAAATAGTTGTTGATAGTGAAAATAATCCGTCCGGGCTTCTGTTCAGCATCAGAGAAGGAGAATACAGAGGCTGCCCCTTAACCTCCTACTCATGCTGCTTTTAATGAGGCTTAGCCATGCTCTTCAAGGCTCTGTCTCAGTGAGGGGCAGCACTGTGGGGACATCTGGCTTGGGAGAGGTGCCAGAGCTTAGCCATTACGCAGAACCCCATCCCTCAGTGGGGTCAACCCTGGTGACTGCTCCAGCATTGCATGGGCTGGGTGCCCACCTGCACTTCTGGGCAGCACCTTCCAGCAGAAGACCTTCTTCCATGACTCTGTTAAAAAATCTGAGCTAAAGGTTTCCGTGTGGTCTGTTCACCTCAGGCATTTCTGTGGTTTTGGAAAGTTTCAGCTATAATTGTCCTATTCTCTGTGGCCATGATTTGAGACAGTTTTGCACATTCTTGTCTCTGGTTTGTTGCAAAAACCAAGTGCTGCCCAAGCCTGGAGGTTTGGCAGGGAGTGTCCACTTTGAGTGGGAGGTTTTCTGCTTTCCCCAAAGTGGACAAGTTACAGGTGTCTGAAAAACTTCTTGTAGCACTTGTTCTGTGTGATGGGGCTTATGGATGCTCACTGATGTCTCTGATATTAATACAGATTGTGTCCTAGATAGATTAAATATGCTATAGTCTGAAAAAACAGCATATTGATGCTCCAGAAGCCACCCCAAAATTTATTGCTGTATTTCATCTCCATTTTGTGTGGATTAATTTTATACAGCTAATGTGGAGCTAACAGTATTTATTTCTTACACAAAGAAATGAATGAATATCAGAGCAGTATTTAGACAGCATAAAGTAGTGAGAGAAAAGCTTAAAGTGAAGTTGTGTCCTCAGAGCAGTATTTAAAAGCTTGCACAGAATGAGACATGAAGCTGCATGATGAAGAGGAGAAACCAAACGCAAAATTGTTTCATATGACATGAATGTCTACTCTGTGGTCTGAGAACCACAGTGCTGAGGGGGAAGGAGGCAGGAAGAGTAAGTAATGGACAATATGTCCTGGAGATCTCCTGTAGTGCACTCAGCTCATGGGTACAGCAGGAAGTGACATAAAGCACACTTAGCTCTGATACCCTCTAACTACAGAGGGTTTGGCAGTACAACTGTCACATTCTCATAATGTTTCACTTTTTCTCATTCAGTACATTCAGTAAATATACACAGTCAAAATTCTTTTGCTTATGCCTTCCAAAAATTTTTGTTTGCTTGTCTGAAGATGTATAAACCCCATTATTCTTCCACTACTACATTCACCCGAAAAATCTGCTTTAGATGTATCTCCGCAAAGTAAGGTCTCCATTCTGATTCTCCTCTCCTTATGAGAGGCGTGACTAGATCTCTCTCCAAAGATGCTCTTTGCACAACATTAAGTTCATTTTCACAATAAATTACTCCCAGGATTTTGGATTACTGTAGGATGGAGGAAAATTCTCCTTCATTTTACTTAGCCAGTTTACGTACAGATGATGTTCATGCATGACATGATATAGCCAGTTATTTGTGGTTATTTCTAAAAATTCCTGTATATATAATAGATTATGTTGTTTCCTGGTCTCATGATGAGGTTCCTGATTAACCTTATATCTAACATGTGGACCAGCTCCATAACTAGTGCAAACCAACACAGTTGTCTGGTTCTTGACCTGTGGTAGCAGACTTCAACCTGGCAATCGCTGAAACATTACATGTGGCTTGGGACTTCTGTCTGATTTTCTCACATGCACCTGTCACTGTGAGAGATCATTTTGGTACTGGGCAGCATTAGTTGTTTCAGCCCTTCAGAAGGACATGTTCACTCCAGTGACCTGATCTTGGCTTTGTGTTTCATTAATCTTACAGACTGTGCTGGAAATCAGCAGAACCTCTTTGAAATAAATGGGTAATGCTGATATGTGTTAAAAATCTGGCTCAAAATATGCTTAAGGGAGAGACATCTTGATATTTTCTCTCCTAGCTGTTTGGATAGAGAAGTAAAGTATAGATAAAACAAAAATAAAACAACTAGGATGGTTGGAGTCATGGGGGAGAAGAGTGCAATCCATATTCATGGGTGCCTGCCCTGGCACTTCCCCTTTGATATAATAAGAGGCAGCATCTTAGTTCCCAAATGCAAAGATTTATTGTCTTGTTGTCTCATTGCTGAATGTCACTGAAATGTCTCATACTCTAGTTTTGCTGTGCTAAGTGCAGCAGAAATCTCAATGGCCAAACCATGGCAGAGACAGAGTGCTCCTGACATCAGCCAGTAGCTGATTTCCCTTGTATTTGGAGCTAACTCTGCCCACTTCTGTGTGAACCCTGCTCATTGTTCAGGGCAGAAGAAACCCAGCTTTGACATAGTTTTTGGGCTGGACACACTCAAACCTCAAGTAATGCTTTTTTTTTGAGCACAGAAGTTCACTCTATTCACACAGGAATGTTTGTGTGCTTGCAAAGCTGAGGGTGCAGTGTAGGGAAGAATGAGTTCCTGTGATGTTTGTGATGAAAAAGTGGACACAAAATTAAAGAAAAAGATCCCATTTTACCCTGGCCAAGTCTCACTGGGGAAACTCCAACAAAATCAATGATGCTTGGCTCAGAGAGTGAGCACGTTGGCATAAGCATAAACTGAAGCATCCAAACACTCACAGATGATTTATGAGAATTCCTAATGCCTTTACTGCCATTTCCTCCAGCTGCCTGAACTCCTTCCACACCATCCTCCAGAGAGCAGGAATTAGCCTCCTTTTTCCTAAATGCTACATTTGGGGAAGACATCTGACTGAGTAGGCCCTCTCTGCAGATGGGAACAGGTTCAAATATTGAAGGGTTTCTCTTAATACAAACAGTCTAGCTCAAGCTATCCTGGAAAACCAAACACCTCCCTTGGGCTCCTTTAGCAGGCAGTGTTTCCCCTTGTGGAAGCACAAAGTCTGTGTGTAATGAATACAGCATCCACTAGGGCAAATTTAGCACCAACTGATGGGTGATTTGGTACCTCCCCACCATAATGTGAGCAATGTTATTTTACCTCAGGTTCTCTACTTTCTTATTAATTTCTTTCTGCCAAGTTTGTCCCAGAGCTGAAGAATGCTTTTATATGGGTTCTTCTTCAGTCTTCATCTATATCCTCAGTTGTTAGGGCAGGGGACTCTGGAAGCTCTGCAAAGTCATGTTTAACGTCCTGCAGACTCCTGCCATGATTTGTGAGGGAGGAAAAGGGTCACAGGCTTTTTGAGTTCCTGTCATCCCGACTATCATGAGCTTGAAAAGCCAGTGCAGCCTCTCATTTCAGCTGGAGCACAGGGCTCCTGGGAGATCTTACTGATCCCCGCATTTCAAGGGAGCTTTCTTCACTCCTATGGAACCTCTGGCTGGAGATGTGCTGTGCTGAGGACAGGAGCTGGCAGGTTTCTAAGCAGCTGGGGAGTTGATGGTGGCTCACCAAGACCACAGCCCTGGGGAGGTGCCCTTGCTTGCTGCTACCTGGCACTGATCCTGATGTCAAAGGCAACCCTCAACACTGTCATCATAGCTAGATTTTCACATCTTCTCTCCTCAGGTTCTGTCTCTAGCTGCTGTGCTGTGTACGAGCCATACCCCCCAACCTAGGGACTGACCCTTGTGTCTCTACCGGGATGTTGCTCTTTGGGGAGGGAGGAGTTGAAGAAAAAAAGTCGTGGGCACAGCCTTTCCGGGTGGCACTGACAGGCAGGATTCTGACTGGCAAGCTGCTTCCATGGAGTCAGAGAAAAGCCCCTGAAGCCCTACCTGGCAGTGAAGCTCTGGCCAGAGCAGTATGAGCTGCTCTGCTCAGATGTTAGTGCAGAGGGAGAAACGTTTCCCAGGGATGACTCACAAATTCCTGGTGATGAATGTGCTGAGGTTTGTCTGCGATGAGGTCAGCTCTCACGAAGCAGGACTGCTGCAGAAGGGGGTTAGCTGATGATTTGGTCTCCATCCTGTGTGTGTATAAAGAGACATCGCAACAGCCCTGGTGCAGAGTCCAGCACTGGCACACATCCCTCTCTAATAGGTGAGCAAATACAAAGATCTCTGCCAGCCTCTTCTTTGCTACCTCTCTCTACTGGATTAGCATCTGCAAGCTCATCTGGAAGCAGAATATCAGAAGTTCTTTGGGATTTGGTGAGTGCTTATAACCAGCAATGTAGCAGGCTTAGAGACAGAGACAGAAGCAGAAAGAAAAACAAGGAAACACTGCAGGCAGTGCTAACATCAGACATGCTTTTATTTTTGCATTCGAGGTGGTTTTCCAGATCTAATTGTGTTCAGTAATTAAAAAGCACATTCATTTCTTCATTACCCGCAGCATATTCAATGTCCCTGTTCTTAAGTTGTTTTGATTTCTAGGTATTTGAGAGTTTAATAAGGTTTTGTGTTTGTTTAAGGAATTATTGCCCACCCAATTGAAAGATAATGGGACGCTGTAGCCTTGCCAAGTGTTTTTATGCTTCAATAAAACAACAAGCAATTTACACAGGGCAATAAAACGGTACCCTGCCTCCTCAATGAAGAAACACAAAGCAATGTTTGAAACGATGTCTAGCTCAGAAAATAAATCCACCCTTAATGCACTCCATAAAATTAACTGGGTACAAAATCCCCCATGCACACTCCTTTTCACAGAAGTTTGGAAAATTAGTACAAGGCATGTTTGAAAATCCTATAATGTATTGGCATAATTTGTCCCAAGATACTTTGCTGTCTGTAAAACAATAGACTAACTACTCATTAAGACTTCCAAAGGAACATAGGTTTGATCACATACTTCATCATCCTCTGTTTGTTTTTAATTTGAGCTCTGTCACTGCTCAAGCCCTGCCTGGTTGCATGAAACACTGAAGAACCCCATCTGAGGTAAGGAATTGCCCCTTTACTCACTCTGCTGCAGGGCTCAGGCATCTGAGGGCATTTTCTACACTGGCATTCAGAACATTTTAGAGGCTATTCTGTCCTTATGCCCTCTGAACAGCTCTGTCATCTCTATTCAAAGGCTGAGCGCATCCTTAAGACCTCAGAGTGGGATCTTGTTGCCTTACCTGCTTCTTCTGTAGTGACAAAGGAGGATTTTGAAGTCCCTTGGAGACTGATGCTATCACAAAGGTAAGAACCCTGTTCCTTCAGAAGTGTGTTGTCATGTATCCTACCTCAATTTGAGTCTTCACCTTCAAAGCCTGCTTGGAGCTCCGTCTGAAAGACCTCCTGGCCATAAGGATGCTCTGCTCTGCCCCTTCAGGGACTGTCATACAGAAGGGATTTCATGTTGTGTCATAACTAAAGTGGCAAGAAGAGGACTGAGATCAAAATGGGGTAAAATTCCTTGTTGTTCTCATGTGCCACTTAACTCTTGGCAGAAGAAGGTTTCTGCTGGCTGTTCCAGTGGAAAATGCCACTATGAAGCCTGAGCTTTGTATTTTCCCTTTGTGTTTATGTAGCAATTTGCACCGTAAGTGTTGCTGTTGGTAGTGCAGCAGGGGCACCACTGGTGATTAAAGGCTCAATTTTGCCTTTGCAGATGCCAATTTTTCAGGCCCTGAAGCACAGGATGGTAAAAAGCATGGTAGCAAATCATGGCAATGCTGCCCTGGATTACTGCTGGGAGCCAGTGAAGAAATGCATTCCCCAGGGCTGTTTTTGCAGGCCCTTTCAAAAAAACATCAAACCCAGCATATCCAAGCACACATTGCTTAAATCCTGTAGTCACTCAAAGCAGCATTAACACTACTGGCATGGGACACCCCCCAGTTCAGCATCCAGCTGTGGCCAAGGACCTTCTGAGATGCTTTTTAGGCCTGCATCTCCACCCAATCGGCTGCAATCCCTTGCAAGTGCTCGGGTGACCTTTGCTTTGGGGCGCCTGCCAACCTCTTCAGCAGCTGCTGCTCAGAGTGACCTTCCTGGCTTACAACAGCAGAGACTGTTTAAAGAAATAAATATACAGTCCAGCCAGTTGCAAAGCCAGGTTCACAGCAATCTTTCCTGACACAAAAAAAAAAAAAAAAAAAAAAGTCAGAATCTCCTTAAACAGAAACAAAGATTAGAAGCTTTAACATATCTCTTTTGCCATTAAAATCCCACTTCTCATGGGAAATCTCTCTTCTCTTTCCATAAAGGATCCAGTCCATCTGAGCCATCCACTTGTCAAAGTATGATGGATTATTGCAGAAAAAGGTTGCTTAAGGTTTTAGCTCTCCTTCTCTGGACATATACTTCAAAAAGCACCCTTGGCCTGGCATACAGAGCAAGTTTCACTCCTAGTCCTGAAGGTTTGGCCAGGGGAATGCTTGTGAGACCAAATCACTGTTCTCTGCAGAATTACATGGGTCAAAGAAGTAACCACACTCTAATTTCTAACAGCTGAGATCTTCGATGCAGCGAGCTGATACAAAAGCAGTACTGTCTGTGGCTTACTTATTTCTCACTAAAAGCTGAAACAGAAACTAGAAAATTAAGGAAAACTGAGTCCTTGCTACTGTATTCAGACATAATCCCCTGCTGGCTACCCTATGAAATCTTTTTTTGGACAAGTCCCAGAGGTAATGCAATGTAGGAGAGAGGGAATAAATGTACAGTAGGGTCTATTTTTAGTGACTGCAGTAAGGCTGAGGTCTACTCCCTCCCAAGCCAGTCCATCCTCAGCCAAAAAAGGCCCCAGAGAAACTACCGGAGCTGTATTGAACAGGCTGTGCCAGTGACATCCTCTCTGCTGGGGTGCTCACCTTGCATGCTGGACTCAGCAAAGGTGTCCCCATGCAAAGAGACTCAGGAGAGGTGGCTCCTGTCTTCTGAGTGGTTTCAGGCTGCTTGCTTCGCTGTCTGGGTGCACAGCACCTGGTATGCTGGGAATCTGCTCCTTCCAAAGCCTTCTCCCGCTCCCTTTGGAGAAAGAGCCACTAATAAGATAAACTTCAGCTTTCACACAGCACTGCACCACAGGGAACATAGAGGCAATTTCCCTTCCCATTCTTCAAGACGGTTTCTATTCTGCAATTTCTCTAATTATAGGGAACACTTCAATGAGACAGGATATTTGCTCCTCTCCACTTCATTATCACTATCTGGATTTGCTGTTCTTGCCATATGTCCTGCAGCTGATGTTACAGTCACCCTCTGCAGTGCCACCACTGGCTGATGTGCAGTTGGTGTCCCTGAAGCTTGGTATCCCCTAGAAGGGTAGGAAAGGGTAGCACAGAGGAGACTGAGGCAGATACTGATCTCATAGTCTTGTTCTTGATCAAACTAGAATCACTCTGCATCCTTACACCACTGGTCCACCATATCCCATGGTTTCCATACTCAGTCTTTCTGTAATTTGCATCACTGTGAAACCAGAGTAAGTATGCTGCTGAGGGGAATTTGTCCAGCTTTACTTAAGCTTTAATGAAGCCTAAATATTAGCCATAGGGGAAACAAAGGAAAGAGAAAAGTGAAAGGGGGAATATGTCCTTGCTTGGATTGGCAGAGTTGTTCCCAAATTGAATGTTTTCCATTGCCCTGCAGTAGTTCTGCAAATAATGGTATTATTCAGTCACCTCTTCCAAGTTTCCTTCCTCCATTTACCCCTTCCAGCCCTTCCAGCCCTTTCTTCTGCAGGAATGGCTCTGCATAGTATCTGTGCAGCATCCAGCTCTCCCCAGTTATTGATATAGGTACAAAGGATGGGATGAGAGGAGGAATGATGGTGCAATCTCCTTCACACCTCAGCTGGCCACAGGCCCTCAGTCTCCTGATTCCTTTTGGTTGTGGCTGACCAAGTGTTAGGAAGTTTGTCATGGGTTGGGGGCCAGGAGGTGCCCCTGCTGCTGTGTGTTCCCAAGCGGGGGCCAAGCAAGGCAGAGTAGGTGCCATGGACCCACGCCCATGTGAACTTGGGCCATTGCAGGCTCTCAGCCCCACTCTGAAATCTTGGTGTTTCCTCTCATTTGCCCCAGAGCTCCACAGTTGGCTTCAGCACTCTGACTTCAGTATTACATCTGTGGAGAGTGACCAAGACCTCCAGAAGTCCGTGAATTAAATGAAATGTTAAGAATTAAAGTCATGCTTCCTTTCCCAGGAGTAAATTCCCGTAAGACAGGATTTTGCTGAGATGTCCTGGGTTGGTTATTCCCTTCCCACATCTGGGTGGGATGCAGTATGCCAGCAATCTGTCTGCCTAGCAGCTGTAGTGAAGTGAGTTTTATGTGTATAGCATTAGCAGAACATTTTAGGATTCTCTAGGATGAAAACTATGGCCATATAAACCTAGCACCTTGCCATAAAAATGATTCAGCCAAATGCACTCTGGAGTGTAGTTTTAACCACCTCTGGGCCTCTTTCTCTGCATGCACAGTGTGTCTGTGATCTGCTCCAACAGAACTTCACCCTCAGGAAGATTTTTGACTTTTAACCAGGGCAAGTCTTTGAGGAGATCAGAAGCTACTCCAACTCATATTTAACTGCACATAATTTCTTCCAGTTTCCCTTGTGCTACAGGTGATGTGACGGTAGATGTTATTTGGACCTCTTGGTCAGCTTAGTCAGAACTGTATTAAGGTAGAGGAAAGATGGACTGTGAAAGGGCATCCACAGGGAATGCAGTACTGTGAAACAAGGGAGCTTAATTTCTTTCATAGTCTTTCAGCCCCCCACTTTTTCACTGAATAATAAAAATTAAAATTGGGAAATACTGGCAACAGAAGAGTCCCCTGTCCACCTCTGCTATGCCACTGTTGGCAAGAGCCGCTGGTATTTGCTGTGTCCCTGCTGGGGGATGGCAGCAGTGGGGGACAGATCCCAATTATCACTGCTGGTACTCAGTTATCCTGCATGTGTCCTACTGTTGCCAAATTGCTTTTTCAGTTCCTAAGTGGACTTTCTCTGCTTTTTGGGCTTCCCCTGCAGCTCCCTCCACCCCTCCAATTTCACAGACAGGACACTGGGTTTCCCACTGTGCCACCTCTCCCTTCTCTCCTGTTGGGTTGCCCTCCTTGTGGGCCTCTTCCCGCTGCCTGACATTTCCTTCTTTCTTCAAAAAGTTGGGGTCTGGCTCACATGGAGAGCTCTGCGGGAAAAGACAAATATTTACTCTTGGAATCACAGTCTCTCACTGCTTGGCAATGCAGAAAGAAAGGTCTGTGGATGTTTGCAAATTTTGTTTGCAAATTATTTTGTTTGCAAATTTTGTTTGCAAATTATGTTTTGGAGGGATGCAGCATCTACCTGAGCTGGCTCAGCATTCCCGTGGCTTACACATAATCTTATTTTTAAATGTTTTCTAAGTCATTAATGCTATTTTGAGGCCAGACAAGAACTGATAAGGGGAATAACAAAAATAATAAATGTATCAAGGTGCTCAGATGATGAGTTAATGTGCAGGAGGGAACGCAGAGGAAATACATGGCCACACTAGATCCAGAAATAGTTATATTGATTTTAATGGGAGTTTATTTAACATTTACACCAAAAGATACAGACTGCTTCAGACAGCTTTTGAGGGGTCCTTGAGTATTTTCCCTGCTGTCTCACTTCAATGCCCACAACACACTTTTATAAACTCTGATTGTCCCATGTCACTCAACAGCAGCTCAGTCCTCACAGTTTGGGCATGAATAGCCCCATTGCAGGCAGCAGACCTGCCAGCAGAAAGAAACTGGGGAATCAGATCCATCAGATGTATACCCCAAAGGTTTTCATGGTCATAATTTTCATGGGAAACTCTTCCCTGGAGAGGTGGTGAGTCCACAAACATCCACAGCTGCACAGAAGCCAAGGCCACTCCACCCACACATGCACATTTTCACCAACCTCATTTTGGGCAGAAGAGAAGGTTTGCTATGTTTGGTGTGTCTCCACCATCCCCTGTCATTCTTCTCCCTTCACATACCACCACAGAGGACTACAGTCATGTCACAGAGAAGTGTCACCTGTGGCTCTACCCCTCCTGGATGATTTCTGTGTCCTTCAAACCTAACTCAAAGAGGTCACTTCAGCCAGCCTGTCCCACCCCCATCCATTCACCATGTGTGGGACCTCCTAGAGCTACAGCCAGGCTCTGGCTGTGCATGCACACGCTCTACACTTGACCCATCATTTTGGCAATGTCACCGACTTCGGTCCAATTACAGCAGTCATGAATTGGACCCTGTTCACCCTGTGAAACTGCCACAGCTTACAGCTGAGATTCAGACAGTTACACAATGAAACCATTCACACGTCTCATTAACTCTGGACTATGCATTGAAAATAACTGTGTCATATGAGTCTCTGATTAAATTTTCTCAGTTTATATCATTTATAGGTACCTTCCTGTTCATAACAGCAATTCTAACTATACAAAACTTTTTTTTTGTGCTGTCAGTGTAGGAAAAGTGGTACATAGAGCATAATCTAATAATTCTTTAGTGTTGGTAATTGGAGTCATCCTAAATAATATAGGCCATGGAAGTATTTTAAATCTAAGCTCAAAGATACAGGCATATGGCCACCCCTCCGAGACACTGGTGTGCCTTTGGTTGTGTATTTTCTACTTTTTGAACTTTATTTGGTTTTTAATTTATAATGGCAGTAGAGTCAAGTCCCACTTTCCAGGTAAGCCAAATGTAAAGGCATTGAGAATTCAATAAGGCTCTGCTGTTGCCTATGCATGGGAAGACACAAAGATTTTCTGCTTATGTGATTTATATGATCATATTTCTCTGCTGAGTGCCAACAGCAAACCTTTTGTTGTATTTGTCTGTGCTCTTTTATTAAGGTTTTTATAACAAATGCAGCACAGGAGTTTTTGTGTATCACAAAGCACTTGCAAACTAAAGCACATGTCCAAAGCCTCAAGAGGCACAGTGGAGGGATCATTGCAGAGATCGCTTTGGAGAATTAGTTTTGATTTGTGCTGCAGTAGAGAAGCAATGGCAAATTTTAGAACACAAAACCTTGTCCAAAAAAAGGCAGATACAGTAAGTCCCATGAAACAAAGCAGAGACAGAAGAGACCATGACAAAGAACACAATGAGCTGACAAAGCTGGTATTAATAATGGTGTGTAGCAGAGAGAGAGGTGGACAAGCCTGTGCCAAGGCAACTTTACTAGATGCAAAGGAGGCTAACTGATGACCTTGACAGTGTATGTAAGGAGGATACATAAGTGGGTTATGCACTTAGAGCAAGGCTGTAAGCAGAGCTCTGCTGGCAGTCGCTTTGTGCTTCTGAAGAGGTAATGCCAAGAGGAAGTCATAAAAACAAAAGAAGAGAGGATATCATAAGCAAGATATGAGACGGACATGCTTTGGAGGAATGTCAGGATAGGGAGCTTCTAGGACAGAAGACACCTCAGGTTCTTGCAGTGGTAATTCATGGAAGAAGAACATCTAGCATTTGATCACAGGTCAGATGTCTGTTTGGGGAAAGGAATAGCCAGATATTAGAAAGCTAAGAGTCAGTCCCAGGTCCTGAGCCTGCAGAAATATTGCTAGAAGGAAGTAAAAGTTAAAAGGTTTAGGAAAAAAAATTAAAGACCTCCTGTTCACCTGTGTTGGTCTCAAGTTGTCAGCAACCCATCCAGGGCAATGCATCAGAGACAGGCTCAAACATACAGTGGAACAGCTGTGGGGAAGCAGATTTGTAAGTTAGAAGCAAAGAAACAACAGGTACAACCTGGAGCAGATGCAGTGGCATCCCCAGCAGGCACCTTGTGTTCTCTCCATCATATTCTAAACTGTTGCAATGTGCTACATCTTGCTAAAACAAAAATAATAATTTATAGAGAAAATTCCTCCTTGGTCACTCATTCTGTCACCCTGCCCAAACCTAGACTACTTTTATATGACACTGATGATGATTTTTTCCTAGAAGCAGAGTCCCAAAATATGGTGTGTGATTATTACTGCAGCACATCTTTTTACTTGGTATTAATTTCCTGACATTCACTGACATTCACAACTATTCTCACACCTTCGTGAATAATAATAAAAAAAAGGTGTTGGGTAGATGGAGGCATTCTATGGAATTCAGATATGGATTCAGGTCTAAATCATGAAGTACTTAAGTAACAGATTTGATATATTCAGTAAACTTGCACTTTTGTACATAAGGCAAAGACCAAAGCCCTTCACTAAGGGTATGTAGTACTTTTGCATCTGATTCAAAGCTCTCTGTTTCACTTAAGTACATGGCTGAAGAGGTCACCTGTGTTTGATTTGGAATTATAAAGTTTGTACATGATTAAATATGAAAGCAAGTCTACAAGTGAAACAGAGAGGGATTGAAACTTAGGTCTGCTTGTAAAGTGCATGTTGAAAAGCCATTTTGAAAGGTATTTTAAATTTTGCTTATATCTTGTTGCCAAATCATCAGTGGTTTGACTCACATATCAGAGTTTTCCTCAAAAAAAACCCCAAAAACTTCAGATGAACCTATTTACTTAGGAAAAGGTGTTTCAAAACAACTGCACAGGGGCCAGGATCAACATCTGAACACGGACTGAGTTGTTACATTTTTAGAATTATTCCTTTCATTAAAGGCATGAAGGATATCTCAGGCATCTTGGGGCCTGATTCAGAGTTGTAACATCCTAAATCAATAATTGCTCTGCTGGGTGAAATCCTGCCTTTATATTTGCAAGACTTCTAAACCCAGTTCCTTTATAACTCCATGAAGGCAAGCCCACCTTGCCTATGATCCTCATGACTGTAGTAGCAGCACTGCTGGATGTTATGGGCCAGACCTTCTGCAAGAACAACACCCACAATCAGGGGACCAGCAAACTTCTTTTCATCTGGCTGCTGCTCTGGCAGTGAGTAGAGTCATAAAACTAAAGGTTGTTGCTCAAGCAACTGAACTAAATGTCCAAGAGAATGGGTTAAGAGCCTTGTATGTGCCAACTACTGTTGAGTTCTTTCCTGCAATTAGGTAGTGATGGAACATCAGGTTGTGGAAAAGCATAAACTTTTGTGACCAAAGAAATCACAAGCCTAGGAAGGGAGACTGCAAAGTGGGGTGGTAGCGGTCTGGTCCTAGAGCAAGCGGATGCCTAAAGAGAAAATCCCAGAGGAGGGGCAGCAGAATTGGGCTGCAGTGTGTCAGAATTAAGAATGTTTTCTTTACTGTTTCAGAAAGGACTTTTAAGAAAAAAAAGATCTGGGTCAAAAAACACAGCAGTCTGAAAAAAAACATTTTGTTTGACTTCATTCTCTCTCCAGTCACTCATCTACTTTCTGCATTCCTTCCTACACAGGGCCTCAATGTTATCACTGCAAGCGTAGAGATGTTGCTGACTTGGAAGCAATTTGGAATTACGTTCAGCACTTCTGCAAATAGATCATCTGAGGTTCATCCTTCAGAAAGTGCACCCAGGGAGCCAAGTGTTTTATCTCTGTGACTGGGGACAGAGCTCACTCATACACTAAATTTCTGCAGTCATCAGTGGCACCTCAGTGACCCTTGAGAAGGTTTAAGTAGCCCCGTCATAATGTCGCCTTCAATCCCCAGGCGGGCTGATGACCTTTCCCTTGCAAAGGCTTTATCTGGATGTGAGAACTCATAGCGCACAGGCAAGTGGTGTACTTCTCCCACTGGAGATATCCCTTCAGGGTGTTTGGTTCCCATGTTGTGAGTACCCTTCCCTGCATGCCAGCCTGGCAGGGCAGAAGGAAGGAGAGACACCCGAATCTTTCAAACATTTTATGCCAATTTGCAAGAAAGCAACAGGGATGATTTATTATGAAATCTTTTCCAGCTGGAAAAGATCTTCACCAAGAACACTAGTAAACCTTTAGCCATGTGGAAAAAACCCCTTCCTTTATGTGAAACTGGTGTAAACTGACTCCATAATCTGATCAGTTGCCCAATGAGAGGACATTGAGCCCTGTTTCTGATCCTGGACACAGCAGTATAAACAAGGCACAGTCTGATCAAAGTCACTAGACCAGCAGAGGGGAATGCACAGTATGACCACGAGGAACATCTGGCTTTACGCAGTAACAAAATCTGGACCAAATGGATTTTAAGCATCTCCCATTTGCAGCTATTTTAGTGTATGAGAAGAAAGCCAACATCTATAGAGATATTCCTGAAATGTCTGAAATAAGTAAGGCTACAATGCTTTGTGAGAGATGCTGCTGAGCACAGTGCTGTACTCACAGACTTTGGAGGACTCGAGCCCAGAGCAGCTTACAGCAAAGCATGCAGAGGGATCCAGGATTTGGCCATTCCCTCTCAGGAACAGATGATTTCAGCCAAATTAACTGTGTTACCATGAAAAACGTCTTGCTGACAGGTGTTCAACACTGAGATTATTTAAAATGCCAACTAATATACTTTTTTGATGTGTCACTAGACTGCACTGCCAAACGTCTCGTCACAAGAATGCCTCAAAATTCATGCAAAAAAATGTGTATCATTTTTTGGCAGAGCAGGGCATTGCAGCATTGGAAGAGTGAAATCTTGGAGGAATAGAGACAAACACACAGCTGGGAGCTGAAAAGGCTCCGTCAGCCACTCACTGTGCCCATCCCAGATGATTTATTTGCAGAATTCCCGAAGGCGGGAGTCTGCCGGGGCAAGAGAGGTGAGGGGGGCTGGAGAGCCCAGCAGAAAACGCCTCCGAGCAACAGCCTCGCAGGGAAACAAAACCAAGCACCCTTCGAACAAGGACGCCAGCGCGGGTGTGCGGGCAGGCAGGAGGACGCGTGGGGCACGGCACGGAGCGGAGGGAGGAAAGGCTGCTGCTGCCATTGACATCACGCCGGGGAGATTCCCATGTCACGACGTCGCTTACCAATCCCCGCAGCCGCGGGGCGAGCGGCGGAGCGGGGGATGCTCCGAGCGGCCCCGGCTGCCGGTCGCGCCCCCTCCGCGCCCCCAGCTCTCTGCGGGGGGGCCGGGCCGGGCGGGGCGGGGCCCTTTAAGAGGTGCCGGCGGCGGGGAGGGCGGCACAGGGGCCGGCGTGCGGGGAGCGGGGGGACCGCCGCGGGCAGAGCGAGAATCACCGCGGGCAGAGCGAGAATCACCGCGGGCAGAGCCAGAATCAGCGCGGGCAGAGCGAGAATCACCGCGGGCAGAGCCAGAATCAGCGCGGGCAGAGCCAGAATCAGCGCGGGCAGAGCGAGAATCACCGCGGGCAGAGCCAGAATCACCGCGGGCAGAGCCAGAATCACCGCGGGCAGAGCCAGAATCACCGCGGGCAGAGCGAGAATCACCGCGGGCAGAGCCGCCGCCGAGCCCCCCGCACGGCCCCCGGAGCCCGCTGCGCCCCGAGCCGCGCCGTGCCCGGCTCCCTCCGACGGAGCCCCGCATCCCGCTGCACCGCGATCCGCTGCGCGGAGCCCACGGCAGCCCGGCTCCCAGCTCCATCGCGCCGAGCCCGGGTCCCAGTGCCCGCAGCCCCGGTGGGGCGGGCATGGCCCCCGTGGGGAGCCGGCCCTGGGGGGCTCTGCTGCTGCTGGTGCTGCTGCCGCTGGTACCGCTGCTGCTGCCGCTGCTGGCGGCGGTGCCGGCGGGCTGCGGGGGCGCGGCGGAGGGCGGCCCGCTGGAGCCCTTCGATGCGCTGTACGCCCGCGGGGTGGAGGCGTACTACGGCGGGGACTTCGCGGGCGCGGCGCGGTGCCTGGAGCGGGCGCTGCGCAGCCGGCGGGAGCTGCGGGCGGCGCGGCTGCGGTGCCGGCGGTCGTGCCGCGGGCAGGTGCGGCTGGCGGCGCCGGGCCCGGGGTCTGCCGGGGACCTGCCCTTCTTCGGGTCGGTGCTGCGGCGCGCAGACTGCGTGCGGCGCTGCGAGGAGCCGCGGGTCGGGGCCGCCTCCCGGCACCGCGCCGCGGAGGAGGTGCGCGCCGACTTCCAGCGCAGGGTGCCCTACAGCTACCTGCAGCGCGCCTACATCCAGGTAGGCACCGCCCCGCCCCTCCTCGCCGCCCTCTCCAGAGGGGTGCCCGCGCTTCCTGACATCCCAAGTGTGTCCCCCTCTAACATCTCTCCCGAGCCGCCCAGGTGTGGTCCCCCCGCAGTGTTCTGGCTGGTGTGTGCGGTCGGTGGTCACGGCCAGTTCCCGAGACGGAGCATTCTGGATGACAGCGTGGACTCTGTCCAGCTTTGGCTTTCTTGTGTTTTTCCTGTTTTGTTTTGGGGGAAGGATGTTTTTGTTTGTGTTTTAGCATAACATAACGTAATTCGGAGAGAGATCTGTCTTCAGTTTGCAGAGAAAAGCCCCCAGAAATCCATTAGTAGCCCTCCAATGCCCTCTGACAGAGGTGTTGCCCGTTCAGACAAACCGAACCGATGCTGTGTTTGAGGAGCTGGGACTGTACGTGAAGCTGGGAGGTATATAAGCTCTTCTCATGGAATCTGATGGTTTTATCCTCGATGTGATGTGAAATACATCACATAACACTGTGCATTCAGTATTTAGCAGCCACTGACATCCTGAGTATCATCCTATTACCCCAGGACTTCTGCCTTATAACTGTTACCTTCCCTGAGAAAAACGGTGTTATTCTTTGAACTTCTTTGCCAAAAAGAATGAAAAAAAGAAACCAGCAAAAAAACTCCAACAAACACCCACCAGCCCACAGTACGATAGTTAGTGGTGTTTTATTAATTCAAGACTTGTGCTCTGTCAAGCCAGCTACCTGTAGTAAATCTTTCTGTTCATGATTACTAAGGACATAAACTATGGGAATTTTGGTTCATGCCAAGCTGAATGTTTAAAGCATTTCTGGAACATCTCCATCTGGATTTCTGCTTTATTTGAGCCCATTCATGATGTTTTAGTTGCTATAAGCAATCTAGTAGGTGAAAAACTGCACAGTGGGGCATGAGAAGGGTGATTCTGCTGAAATCCATTTTCAGTTGGAGAGGCAAACCTCTGTCCTAGGTAGTGCAAGTGCCTGTGGAGCAGTGCCTACACAGCAACACCTCAAGGAGGCAAATCATCAGCTACTGCACTTTGAAACCTTTTGGAAAATCATAGCCACATTTCTTTTTCTGTACTTCCGTTTCTGCCATTGCCTTAATGCAATTTTACAAATCAAAGACCTGCATTGGCTTAAACTCTAATGTCCACGTGCTGCATAAAGTTCCTGAAAGAAATCCTGTGAGTGAACTGGAACTGTAGCTTGGCTTATGTGCAATGCCAGTGAAACTGACAGAATTTTTCCTGCCGTCCTTACAGTCAAAGATGCTCTTTGTAATGTCAGCATCTGTGGGAAGTGACACTAAATTTGTCATGCTAAAAAAGTGATTTCTTGTCCTGGTTTCAAAGCCTTTTCCAGACTCACTGTCAAACTCATTGAGAAGCTTTTCTCTGAATTAGGGAATAGGGTTTTTGTCTCCCACATCAGTAAAATTGATTTACCAAACCCCAGAAGATTTTGGGATATGGGTTGTTCTTGCATTTATGCTTCTGCTGTGACTGAGGTTATTTTCCTCATTTAAGATTGCATTCCAAGGTTATCAAAGCAATGTGTTGAAAGCAGCCCTTTTAAAATTTATTTTATTTGTGACTCATCTTAATTTGCTTTTGCAGCATCTGGATATTTTATGTGCATGCTAACACTGATTTCACTGCTCTCTGGTGGAGTAGTGGATCTTTTTGTTCTTTGCATGACTGTCCAGGTGTTGGGCACTGTAGCCAAGGGAGGGTACTTTTTGACTAGACCTATTCATGTTTTTAGTACCTTTTCTTTTAACCCTTTCTGATGCTCTTGGGTTTTCTAAGCAGCACTCCAAGCAGCTTGGTCCTGCAGGGCAACCTGCAGTGATTTATCCACATCTTCACGTTTCTGCTGCCTGTACCTGAGCTCTGCTCCTAGGATTGTGCTTTTGCTCTGGCTCAACAAGTCTGCACAGAAGAAAATGCCCCACATTGGATTTGCCTGCACTTGCACAAAACACGAGATCTAATGTCTGGCCCTTACATACACTCCGATGTGAACCATCCCCTTGTGCCAAGGTTGAGTGTCAAGGCTTTGGCATGTTCCCCGGGGGCTGGGCTGAACCAGCTCCACACCCTCTGGGCAGACCTTGGCTGCAGCATCTGCTTGGCATTTTATCTGAGGAGGGGAGCTGCAAAGTGGGGCTCATGCAGCATCCCCCTACCTTGCTGTGGGTGCAAGGGCAGGCTATGCAGCTCCAGGGGTGGCCATTTGACCCTCGTGTTTTGCCCCTTGAAACCAAAAAGGAAATGAGATGAAGTTAAACAACCCAGCTGCATGTGCTGTCCAGCTCCTCCCCGGGCTGCGTGGGGAGGCTGGGATGCTGGGCACTTGCGCAAGGTGCTGGACGGATGGCAGGGTTTGGTGCCATTTGTGGTCTGAGAGAAGAAAAGTAGCCTGGAATGTGCTTCCCACCTCCCACTCCCGCGGATATCGTGCTTGTTTGTTTCTCAGGAGGGGAGAAACACATCCCTTCAGGAGGGAGTGACAGAGCAAGGAACACATGAAAAAAATTGAAGGGTTTGGCTCTTTTGCAGTGCTTTGAAAAATTGTGCTGAATATACATGAACTAATCTTTGCAGCACTCCTGTGGGGTAGAAAAAGCAAAGGCTTTGAGTCCTGCTGGACAGAAGCACAGGGCAGACACTGGCCAGCATTGCGTGTGCCTCAGCCTTTTTGGGAGCAGGCTGGGGGCTCCTGCTGACTCCAGCCTCTCAGTGCAGAGCAAGCACCAGCACAGTCTGGGCCAGTTGTGATGATGTGAATGAGGCTCTGCAGTGAACTGGTGAAAAACTGGTGACTGGTGCTAGAATTGGAAGTTTTGGACTTTTTTTGATGCCTGTTTTTAATTTTTTTTTTTTATTTTTGGGGACCTTTTTTTTTATTGGACCATAACAACAGCTGTCCTGGGCTGCATTGCTTCTGCTTTTGAGCAGATGCTCAAGATACTCCTGCACAGAGCACTGTAAAGGGCAGGGAGGTGACCATGTGTTTAGGTGAAATACTAGTGGTATCCCTCTATAAGAACATGTTCCCTCAGTCTCTAAATCTATGTCATTCTATCAGTTCCCTAAATTATTTCCTAATTTATCTTTTTCCCTGTACTTTTCTGATTCACAGATGTGACTTGAGTGTTTCTGGTGACTCTAGCATGATGTGAGGGGAGACTGTGGTGGAATGTAGGAAATGGACAGCTTGTGGATTCAGCTGAAGGTTTCTATCAGCTTTGGGCTCAGGATCAGGCCTCTGAGGTTGACTGCAGACTCTACAGAGACTGTAGACAAATTGCATTGAACGAACAGCCCAAGTCCAAATGTGCCTGCAAATCTTTGCAGCTTCTCAATATGTATTGTAAGTAGGAAGAGTCCTCCTTTTCCTAGGGTAGCTGATGCTTTCAGGTATTGTGGAAATATACTGGGTGCAGGTAGGTGATGTAGTGGGTTTGAGAAGATTTGAAAACAGAGAAGGAAATGAGAACATGGGATTTCACTCTTGTAAAGCGTGTGGTGGGGTCTCCATCCCACAGAGAAAAGGTCCTTCATTGGGTTTCTGCTGTCATGTCCCATGGGCAGAAGGATAGTTTACTGTATGCTGGTGGCTCTCTGTTGTGTGCTGGTTGCTTGGTGTTTGTCCCTGAAATACCCTCTAGGCTTGGCATGTGGGTGTGGGGGGATCTCTTTGCCCTCTTAAACGTTTTATTACTCATGTCCTTCTTGCTTTGCTGCTTTAGTCATCTTGTTTCTGTTAAAACCTAGCCTGTAGGCCATGATGTTTCTAACCCTCCTTTTTGGAGTTTTTCTAGCTCTGAGAGTGAAGGGAGGAGGGAATGTACACAATGTACAGTGTGACAGCACTTGCTGTGTGGGCTGCTGAGTCAGTAGCCCTGTTGGAGCTTGCCATGGATGGTCTTCCATGAACCCTGTGACAGGGCATTACTTGCAGTCCCTGGTCTAACTCCCGCATATCAGCTGGGTCTGAAAATAACAAGTAACTTGGAAAAGTTGATTGCTGTATCTACTGCAAAACCAGGTCTTGTTTCTCTTCTACGCTACTAGCCCTTCTCTTGAGGTCTCTCCTTTGTCTCATCCTGTTACCAGCCACAGCATTCCCTGGCCTGTTTGGCCAGAATTGATTGCTATAGTTAATTTTAATTTTTTTTGTATACTGGTGTGCCATTACTGAGCACTTCCTCTCATTTTGTAAATACTGACGTGCAATGGTCTTGTCATCCCATTTGCCTGCATGCCTCGTTGCACATCAGTGAAGCATGGCAGGAATCGTACATATGTAGCTTGTAACCACCAGCCTTGGATCTAGATGAGAAAAAGCCTTTTAGTCTGTGCTTGGGTTTGAAACAATAAATAAAACAAGTCCCCAGCATGTCAGACATCGCTCCTCTCTTAGTAATGCCAGATTGCAAAAGGGGCAAGAGTCTTCTATATCTGGCTTATTCTGTCTTTGGCTTGGCTTCCCCCTTGCCGTGTCTGATTTGTTCTCAAGTTGTGTTATCATTATGTTTTCATGTGTTACAAGCATAAAACAGTAATGTTTAGGTTTTCCATGTTGTAGGAGAGGCTGTTTATTTGTTCTTTAAAGCTGTTTCTTTTTTAGAAAAAGGTCTTGTTTGGGAAGAACTTCCACTCTTATCTTCTCTGCCAGGTCTTCCACACTACAGCTGATGGGTCAGTGCTGAAGGCGCTGCTGGGAAGGTGTCCTTGGGTTGCACTGTGCTGTCCTGTCACCCACATCACCAAAATTTCTGAAATGCAAGACAGATGCAGTAATAACTTGAAAAAATACCATAGGAGAGAAACAAAAGAAACAGAGTGAGATCCCAAACTTCATAAACCCTTGTGATAGATGATTGTCTGACTCCAGTTCTGTCTTTGAAAACTCCCTATTTATGAGAATCCAAACCCAAGGGAGGAGACTTGTGTGTGTAAATCTGGGCCTCTAACCATTCCAGACTCATCATTCTGTCCTCTGCCAGTGCTCACATGATCCTCACCACCAGCCATGCTTGGATGTCTGAGTGCCTGTAGCAGCTTTTGGGATGGTTGTTAAGACACCTTCACCAAATTCTTTTCACCTCAATAACTACTCACTGCTGCCCATCTCTGTGCTGTTTCACAGGGCCAGAGTCTTTTGTCTCCATGACAGACATGTGGATAACCTACCTAAAGATTGTGGAGTAACGCTGGATTCACATCAATGTAGTTGCTTAGGGAATTGTTTTGTTTCACTCAAGGACTGATATTTCCCATGAACATTTTGTTCAGTTTTCCTTTATGCCATAGCGCTGCTTGGACTTAAGCAGATATTAGAGTTCTGTCCTGGGATGAGCTGCAGCCTTTGGGTTAAATGTTGTGGTTTAACTTGCAGTATTTCATCCGTAGTGACACAGGATAACGTGTAAAACTTCCTAATTTCAAAGTTTCAGGGCAGCAGCCTACTGAGCCTGTTTCTCACCACAGCCACCGCCTGTCCTGCAAGGTTTGCCCGGGAGTTAGTCTTGTTTTCGTAGGACTTACGACACATCCCAGACAAAGACCTACAGTAAAACTGCCAGATAATCATTATTATTTGTCTTATTATCATTAGTGGGGTTTATTTGTCTTCAGTCTTGAGAATCAGTATTACTCAGATACTGGATAAATGCATAGATCCCAGAATTAATCTCTTGGAACATCTCTTTATTTAGATTTTCTGAGAGATCATTCCTAGTCCGCAGCAGAGGGTAAATGTTAGTGCTCAGAAAGTTAAAATTATGTAGACAAAAATAAACTCAGTTTATGGGATGGAAAACTGAGTCTTGATGGCTGGGTCAGTGTCCTGGGTTTAGGGCAGGACTAAGTATCCTGCTCTGAACCCAGGACACTGACCCAGCTGCCCCTGCTCCTTTTCTTGCTGACCACTTCAAATGAAATGTTTCTAAAATGTTTTGGGTTGAAAGTGTTGTCAGAGAGGGAAAGAGGTGACCCACTGGTTCAATACTGCCGTTAGCAAATGCAGACTAGGCACATGTTTTTGTGGTGAAGGTGTCACTGTCTTCACAGGAGACTCAGTCTTGACTTTTTGGACTTGCCTCTGGGTTAGTGGTGTATTAAAAGTTAGACTAGATAGTTGTAGTGACTTTCTTCTGCTTTTTTGTTTGTTTGGTTTTTTTTCTGTTTTTTTTTCTTTCTCTTTTATTTTAAACAGAGCAAATCCAAAGTAAAACTAAGGTGTTTGCAGTTTGCCACATCATTTCAAGTGATGGTAAATAAACATAGCTCTGCTCAGCAAATAAGACACAATTGGTACAAACTGGTCCTAGACCCACTAAGCTCATTTCATACAGCCTTGTAATCAGTCATTTGATAGTGAGGGCTACTTTCTATGTTTTGCCAAATTCCTCTTCCTCACCTCATAGCTATGCAGTCATGCCAGGGCTTCAAACTGCACTTGCAGCAAGTCCCAGACTGCAATAATTCTCAGTCTTTTGCAGAAAATAAAGTGAGCCTGGATTCCTCTTCATTTCCTGGCAATCCCTGGTGACGTGGCTTGGATGATGGATGAGACAGGTGTGACTCACATGGTTTCAGTGGATCTTTTGAGACCTTAATCTCAAGGCCTCCCAGTGCATGAGCTAAGTTAAAATCAAGCTGGAGCAAAACTGGGCACCAGTAGTGCAGGAGAGCCCAGACTCCTGCTGCTGGACTGTAACCTGGGAACCTGCCCCTTCCCTGTTCTTTTATCTCCTTAGTTTCTCGTGGTTTTTGCACCTTCTTCTGCTGGCTACTCTTTGGCAGAGCCTTGCTGATGAACAGCCCCATCCATGCACCTTAGTGTGCTGGGATTTGTTAAATGACTTTTTGTGCTGCCTGTTAAATCTCATCCATACATCCTAGCGAGCTCTTCTCTGGCTTCTGCAGAGTCCTTTTGTTGTCCTTGGCCACAGCAATAACTAACAGGAGCTGATAATGAACTGCATGTGAATGAGCAATGCAATTTAGCCCTGCTAAGCAAATTTATGCCCAGAATTGTCTAGTTGTGCCTGAGGTTTCAATAAGGATTATCCCCATTTCCTTGTACAACTGGTGATTTCATCGTGAATAGTGTGGGCAGTAATGAGAAACCATCATGTCAGTAGCTGAGCCATTTGCTGCCAACCTCCTGAGCATTGCTGGAACCTTGCTAGCAGGACTCTGGGCTCAAAGCAGTGCTGGACGTCTGGAGCAAGGAATCGAGGGGTTATTTATCTTATTTTTTTTTCCTTTGGAGGTGGTATGAATTAGTCATTGTGATTGGGTTTGTTCCCAAGGAGTAGGAAACCCTGTACTCTGCACATGGCGTTTTTCCATGTGTGTAGTCTGGATTGAGGCCAGGCTGAGTTTGGATAAATCGATGTGAACCTGAAGTGACCCAGCTGAGGGCTGTGGAGTTTCTCTGCCTTAACACTGGGGAAACTGAGATCAGGACTTGGCCTATGCTTTTCAACAGTAATGGATGGCAAGAAGGAGGGTGCAAAGTTCCCTGGATGCTTTTTTTTCCAGCCAATGTATCAGCAATAAGGTATTGACATTTTTATTTCTTGGCTATGAGCTGGTGATTACTAATGAAGGCAGGGGGTCTGCCTGTGGGTGGGTTCAGGCAGCAGAGAGCTGTTCCTCATCAGCCTGTACCTCCCTACCAGTCCTTCTTTCCATGACAACTGGTCAGTTAAACAGACCCTCCAGGGCTGACGTCAAGGGTCAGGGATTTGGCCACCAAATAATTATAGCAACAAAAATAGCATCCCTTCCCCACCCCTTCCTTCCCACACGCTCCTGCTGAATCCCGACTCATAAATGTCCTTTTTTTTCTTTCTTGGATGGGAAGTAAAGCCCACATGTATTAGCTGGAACATATGGCAGGGTTTGGCTGCAGCCCATCAGCTGTGAAGGCCAAATACTCACTTGTAGCTTCTTGTTCACTTCAAAAAAAAAAAAAAAAAAAAGGAGAAAAACACGTTCTTTCAGGATTGGATGAAAGGCTGAGTCTGTGCTTGTGCTGAGATGGGAAGCAAATAGGGTGTGGGACAGCACGTCGACCGTGCTGTCGTGACGAGGGACATGTCCCTTCTCAGCACAGAGGTGACAGGCTGGCCACTGAGAGATGGCCTCATGGCAGTGACAATGCCCCCTGATCCCTGCTGGTTCTCTGGTCAGCCAGAGTTTGCAGACAGGCTGCTCAGGAGGATGTCATCAGCACCATGGGCACAGAGAAACTAGGAGGTTTTAAATGTGGGTTTGCCACGGGCAGGAGAAAATTCTGTCTTTGTAGCACTGAAGGTTTTATTAAAGGTTGGGGGAACATCTGGGAGGTGGCAGAAAACTCCTGAAGGAGTAGAAAACGGAGGAGCATTGTCAGAAATGGGCTGTCTGCACCACCAGAATGTACCTCTGATCCAGGGGTTTCACACCAAGGCACTAACATCAGATCTGTGCAGTGGCTGGTTTCCATGAATATGCTGAATGACAGGGGCTCCTACGGGAGATGCGTTCAGTGCCTGAAAACGAATTTAGGTCCATAGCCAAGCTCGTGTTTTTGCCTTTAAAATAATCTTGTTTCTGCTATATAAGGTATGGAGAGGTGGCTTTGATCTCACATCATGTCCCTGCAGAAAAATGAGCCTGAGACTATATTGTGTCCAAAGTCAGAGGTGGGAGCACTTGAATCCAGAGAGCCTTCTGCCTGGGAAAAAAAAAAAAAGGTGGGCAAATTCTGCCTCAGAGTATTGCAGGTAGGGCACTGCCTAAACCCACAGCTTTTTGAGGTCAAGGCTGGACTCCCAAGGGTGTGATGGGGAGACGGGCTGAAGTTCATAGCCCAGGGCTGTGGGTGCAACTTCTTTTGAAGATGGAGCCAACCACATCCCTTCCCAGGAAAGATCAGTGTGGTACAGAGAGAAAGACGCTGGAAAATATCCTTCAAAATATTTGCTGAAGGCGTTCCTGTGACTGCCCAAGGACTGAAGCATAGTCTGTTGGTTCCCTTGCTTAGAAAGCTGTTTTTAAAGTGGTTTTTGCCAAGTCACTGCCTGTTCTAAGGCTTATATATATTCTGGGGCATCTGTGACCTGAGTTACTCTGTCTGTTTGGAAGCAGATGACAACTGCAAAGTTTGATTGAAATAGTCGTAAAGGAAGAGCACTGACTTGTGGTGTGTTGCACTGTTCTGCTGCTGGAAAACTCTTCCCCATCCAGAGCAGCCAGCCTCATCCAAAGGATCTATGATTGAGCAAAATATTTTAGTGACAGGGAGGAAAATGTGTTGTGTCTTATCCCCGTTTTTCTCACTTATGGAGCTGTGTAATAAGTGGATTTTTTTATGCATTAGTATTTATGGATTCTTCACTGAACAAAAAAATTTCATTTTGTTCTTGAGAGTCTTTCTAGAGATAATCTTGGAGATGTAGATAAGTGATAAGCAATTGCTTTTTTGTAAGGACTTTATTAAACCTCATTCTATTTTAAGGAAGTTAGAATTAGTTAAAACTCATTATTTTCAGAGGTTTTGCTCCACCCATGTTCCTTTCAGTTGGGTTCAAATCATCCTGTCTGCTGGGACTGCTAATTTCTCTGTAGGAGGGGTTGAGAACAGACAGGAGTTTTCTCACCTGTGGGCAGCACTGATCCTGGGGATGTGTTTGCGGGCTGTTAACGCGGAGCTGTGAGATGCACTGAGCTCCGGAGGTGAGTGAGGAAAGGCTGTTTGTTTAGGGGGGACTCCTCCTCCTTTGGGAAAGACTGCCGTGAGCAGTGTGAGAGGAGGCAGCTCTGCAAGGCAGTGGTTTGTAGAGGACAAGGCTTGTAGCTCTATGATTGCCTGGGATGTGCAGGACAGTTTCAGTTTCAGTGTGGCAGCTGGAGCTCTGGGAGTCAAACTATTCTATGATTCTTTGAATGTTCTCAGACTGAGATCTGAGCTTAACAAAAGGGATTTTCTCATCTTGGGAGACTCGTTCCAGCCTGATTACTGTTTGGGTTGTTCAACAAAACAGTCCCTGGAAAATGACTTCTGCACTGTAGCAGAAGGCTTCCCACAGTTGTGTTTTTAACTCCAGATAACTGTTAGTTTGATCACTGTGCTTCTGTTTTCCAAATTTATTTTTGGATCCTTGCTGTGAAATCTGGCTAGATTATAGACTCCTAAATAAACCATTTTTTAGCCTCTAATGTTTTTTTGAATCAAACTAAGTAAAGAGACCTGAATAACCATTTGTCTGGACTTTGAAAGTCAGAGCACTTAAAGCTGTCACTGAGTGGCCAGCAATCAGCGTTCTCAGCTATTTTGGAAAGCTCAGTGTAGAAACCACACTGTCTTTCATGATGCTTTTGAGAAGAATGAGATAGGAAAGATTTGCGTGCTTCAGGCTTATTGTTTACATTCCTTTGCTGTTATTTTACATTGTGGATGTTACAGTTCAGCTCATAAGTGGTGGAGCCATGCTCAGAGAGGGTTCCAGGTCCCCAGGGATCTTCTGTGCTGCTCTTTGGGGTTGCTTTGGTATTGCAGCCAACCTGTGCTGAATAACAAAGTCCTGCTAAGTGGGATTGACAGTTGAGCTCTTGCCTGCTTTAAATGTGTGTCATGGGCTCTTCTCAGGTGCACAGTTATGCTTGGAGCTGGAGTGGTGAACAGGAAAATCCTCCTGGTGTTTGCCTGTGCTGCACACCTGAGATGGGAGGAAGTGCTCAGGTATAAAAGTCAGCAAAGCTTAGCCCCCTGAGTAAGGGATTATTTCACTGGGGTAAGAATGTACTCAAGCCTAGACAGGGTTGTCTTTGGGAAGTGATCAGGATTACTGTACCAAGTGAAGCAGAGTTCTATTGTAGCTATCAGTGCTTTTAAGTGCCATGGTACAGCTGGGTCAATAGTGCATTGTATGAACCATTTCACTGTCCATTTTACTTAAGCTACTTAATGCCAAGTTTGGAAGTTACTCTCTGTTATCGAGGGAGAGGAGCTAAGCCTGGAGAGCTGAGAGCTCAACCATGTTTAATTTTGCAGAACTGCAGTAGACTTAGGCTGTGCTCTCCCTTTTATGTGTCGGCAGGCTTTGCTCTCTGCTCTTATCTACACTTAGTGCTTTAGCAGTCCTGGGCACAGATCTGCTTTTGTTTAGCATTAGGAGTCCTAAAGCAGCACTTAGCTATCTCTTGTTTCAGAGCCAGGATGCTGCTCAGCGCAAGCAGAGACTTTGTCCCAGCAGTGACTGGTGACAGCAGAAGGATGTCAGTGCTAGGGAATTTCAGACAGAGATATGTACCAAAGGCTGCTGAAAATAGCAGGGCTTGAAGCCTCCTGAGTTGCACACTTTGTTCTTTGTCCATGCTGAGGACAAGTGCTCTGACTGCTGGGCTGCACTGTAAGTTGATGATGGATTTAGCAGTGTCCTCACAGATGTTTGGATTTGAGATCTGGTGATATTAGCAATAAAACTTGCAGTTTTATATTGTATAATGGCATAGCTGTATCTGTCTTTAGACTGAAAGCCCTGAGATAGAGGTTGTTAGAATAAATGAAAGGGAGCGTGATGCAACTTAAGCAGGAAAAAAAAAAAAAAAAAGAGCTGAATTGGTACCTCTACTAGCTGTGGACTTACATCTGTTCTAATGACTCAGGTTGATGCCTGGTGACTTACTAAAGCACAACTACATTGTACATTGAACCATATATGTTGAATCCAGCACGTTGGGTTTTAAGTCTCACGGTGCTCATATGTGACCTGGCAGACCTCATGCATACGTGTTGCAACTACCTGATAGTCCTGTGCTTTATTTGGGAGCATGTTTTCCCGACACTAGGAACAGTCCGTGAGGCAGGAGCGGAATGGCTGGATTTGCTCCAGCCCAGCACTCCATGCCCTGGTTTGCCCATCTGTGGAATGAGTTTGATGTGCAGTAATTGCATACCAGGCACTCGGCAGCCTGAGACATGACTGACATCACATGTTTGGAGAATGTCAGATGCGCTGCATGATGTCTGTGCACTGTGAGGGAGCTCCAGTGGGAATAGCACACATAAACAGTAGCAGATTAATTAAAGATGTCCTGTACTGCAAAAGGCCAATTATGGAGCAGTTTGCTCAGAGTCAGTAGTGCTGCCTGGCTTATTAGCAGAGCATGAGCTAACTGTCCTCAGAGGAGATGGCCATACAGCAGTGTAAACTCTCACAACTGGCCTGCAAATGGAAGAGGAGATGTATGTGTCAGCCATGCAGGTCCAGAACAGCTCAGTTTCTGACACAACTTTTTGTTAAAGCTCCTTTACAGGCAGCAGTGCAGTGTCTGTGTTCCAGCAGCACAGGATTCCATATAGCAGACATTTGCAGTCAGGTGTTCCTTATTACCTTTGCAGGGATCCTTTTGGCTGTGGGGCCTTCAGTATGTTTTATTCCAGACATTTTCCCCTGAGCTGCTGCTAGTGCTGTTTAAAGGGCCCTCAAAACCTGATGATATCCCTTGGGATCTGGGGGAAATAGAGCATTTCTCATGAGTCCTAAATCATTACCAGGCTGCTGAATAATGGTTTTCCTTGTTTTGCGCCTTAAAAGCCTGATAGGATCACTTTAGGAAATGTGACTCAAGGGTTTTCTTTGGAGTGGTTCCTGAGTTACAAACATTTTCTGGTTGGCACCTGGACTGAATCTGGAAAGACAGCTGCCCTGTGCAGAGGCAAGAGCTTTCATTTCACAGAGCAGGATGCATCTGGCCAAGGATAAAGGGTCAAGTGGGGATCTTCAATGTCCTAAACACAATCCCATCCCTCTGCCACATCACCCTATGCCATAAATCCCATTCTGTAGCACACCATAAACTTCCCTGGAAATCTGCTCTGCTTACCTCCATATTTCTTTCTGCTGAAACTCATCTGCAAAACGCCTACAATCAACACAAGGTACTTACTGCAAGGAGATTCAGAGCAATCTTCACAGCCCAGCCAGCAGTGGGGCTGAGCAGGGCTGACAGCTCGTCCTGTCTCAGCTGCAGTGCTTGAGGAGAGTTGCTGAGAGGGACTCTCCCTTTGCATCAAGACTCTATCTGTTTTTCCTATTGCTTTGCCTTAAAAGAAAAAAAAAATCACTTCTGGAAGCATAGTTATTTCAAGATCCATTGAGCTGTTTTTTGTTTTATTTGAAAGTTGATATTCTGCTTAATTTCAAATCCATGAGGTGAACTGCAGTTTCAGCTCTTGAGCATGTTTCAGTTTGTCTTCCAGCCATGGGAGAGTCAAGAGAAGTGTAAGTGAGAAAAGTGGGGCAGGGAAGAAAAACGACAGAGGGATCAGGAGAAACAAGTCACAGCATCAAATGCATTTGTCAGACTCCTGTGCCAAGCTGGAGGAGGCCACGGGGATGCTGTCATGTTGCAGGGCATCCCCTCAAAGCAAGCTTTGAGGACAATAAGCAGTAATGGATTTGGTTTGTTTTGAAAGGAGGAACTTTCCAAAAGGTGGGATTTGAACTTCTTTCTGCAGAAACCTTAAGCAAGAATTCATGCTGGGACTGAAGCAGCCAGTCAGGCTCCACTGAGGCTGAGAAAGGGGGAGCTGATGGCAGGATCCCGCTGGGTCTCAACCATGCACAAAGCAAACAGCTGTTGTTCATGTCTCTCAACTTGTCAGGTATCTTGTTTGCATTATGGTTTTGAGGGCTGTGTAGCTTTGCTTCCACGCCTAAAGCCTGTGTGCCCGTGTCTGGCAAAGCCAGCACTGTTACACAGAAGATTTGGTCTTTCCTCAGGAGGGACTCATCCTCCAGGTCAGGTAAGCAGAGAGGTTTAACCAGGGTTGCTCTCAGGTAGTATGCATCAGGTTTTCACATCACTGAAACATGTCCAAAATTTGCCTTTTTTTTTATTTATTTCTAGATCCCACTAGAAGATTTCATATTTACACTATAACCATTCTTTTCCATTCTTTTGTAGAACATTGGTCTTCATCAGTAGGCATAGACACATTTCTTTTCTGAACTACAGTGATATGGATTGTTACAGAAGTAAATTAGCAGTGGAGCTGGTTGGTGTTTTGATGGGTCCCAGGTTAGCAATTGGGAGCATCTTAGCCTGTCCATAAACACCTTTTCTACTACAAAGTGAGGATTTCCAGGAGCTTTTGGCCTTTGCTTTAGCAAAAGGGATACACTTACCTGGCATGGGATGCAGTACCCCAAACTCTGCTTTACCCGACACAAATCTTTGTATCCAATTCCACAAGTGTTAGTGCATTAAACTGCTGTGTGGTATCTCCACAGAGCTGTGCAGGGAGGCTTGTAAATTTGGGAATCTTGGAGCTTGCTTGTGCCTACACATTTGTATGCACTTGTGGGTGCAAAACTCTAGGAATAACAGTTGTTTTCCGTGAACCCTTCATAGTTCCCCAATAGACGTAAACTTGGCAAAAATATAGCACCCTGAATTTGTAACTCTTTGCTTCTTTGTTCACATTTGCTCATATTCCCAGAGGAATGAAGTCATTTATTTGATTTGCCCTGCTGGTTCACACTCCTGCTTATGAATGGCTGGGACAAGACTGGGAGTATGAATAGCTTGGCCACATGTGGTTTTGAAAGACGTGTTCGCTTGCACATTAGTGTCCGAGTAGAGTAGCTGGCTCTGAAATCCTATCAGTAAGGCTTTTGAGTAACTTAAAACCCTTCTCGTAGATGCTTAGAATTTCTTCCACTCTGACATTGTGTAAACGCCTGTTGAAGTTTCATTACCTCAGTAACCACAGAAAAGCAGCCAGCCTTTTCACTGAAACCTTCCCCACAAAGGTCTGGATTCATTCCCCCACCCCCCTTTTTCCTTGAATGCAGAGCACAGCTTATTGTAGTTTAAATACAGGGTAGAAGGCCAAGGCTGCATATGGATCTGGGTGGCCTTGTGCTAAAGAGGGAGTAGGAACGTGTCCTGTCCCCTGGCTATCTCTGTGCCACTCTGCACTAAATATGGAAGGTGACCTGTATAATTTTCAACATAAGTAGGATATTCAGTGCCTTCTTTAGAGTAGCTTATAAAAGGCCAGTCCCAAACAGCTGCTGTTTCATGGGCCATTCTTGGTATTCTCTGTGCTTCAAATAACTCCAGAGCTTTGTGCTGTGCTCTGGTGAGACCTTTTCCCACTTTCTCTCTAGAAATTGTTCGAGAGCCTTGTGTATTGATTCAGTGATTTACCACTGGGTTAGCAGGGCATCGTGGTGTGGGCAGTCACAGGATTTCTCTGTCACTCCTCCTGGGTGCAGTGTTCCTGGCAGAGGAACTTCAGCCCTCCCCAGAGTGGAACATGTCCTCCTCAGCACAAGCATCCCCTTCCCATGTTCACTACCAATCCCCATCAAGGTTGCTTCCAACCTGACTCCTCCTGCTACTGGTAATGTAGATCACAAGAGTTACCCAAGAACAAAAAATGTATTTTTTTCCCCATTTTTCATCTCCTCTGGTTTCACCCCAGGAGAGAGTGATAGTGTATGCCACTGCTATGTAGAGAGCCTAAAATCTCTCGTTAAAAATTTTAGGCAAACCTCTGCCAGCAGCCACTACATGGAGCTGCTGAGGACTTTTTCTTGCTGTTGAATACTGCGAGAACTTGGGAAAAATTTTATTTTTTGCCTTTTTTTAAATTCTTTTCTTTTGAGTGGCCTGACCCCAAACAACTGAAATCAGTGGCAAACTGAACAAGTTTTCAAGTGAAAAGGTTTTTGATTTGAAACCCCAAGCTCCCAGTGTAAATCAAGTCAAGTTCTACTTGCCAACACTTGGAGAGGCAAAAGAAAGACCTTTTTAGACACCAGGCAATGCATTAAATGTGTCTCCCCAGACACTCATTTCCAGGTTTTTTCTATAATCAGACACCTATAAAATTAAGGGATTATTTTCTTTGGCACAAGATCATGCCTATTTTCAGAAGCATCCAGAGCTGCTCCAAATGCTGCAGTTAATGCTGCTGGGGAAATCAGTGCCAGGCAGCTGCTCTTCATTTTTAGGGAATTTAAGAAAAGTTCACTGTTTAGCCAATGTTTTATGTGTAGTAAAGCCTGTGTTTTCTCCCTCAGAGGTTCATTAATCACATTATTTGATGCTTAAGCAGCAAGGTAGCAATCAGGCAGAAATGATTGATGTTATTTGCTTATATCCAATACAAAATTGTTGGAGCATGAAAAAAAGATGAGAAGACTTCTTGGTCCTGAGAAAAAAAAAGCTGTTACTTCTGGCTATGCTGTGGGGAGGGGTCCAAGGCAAGCAGCTTACCTTAGCTGAGCAAATAAGCACACAAAGCTCATCTAACAGCTTTCCTCTTTCATCATGGTTTTTGGCTTTTTTTTTTTTCCCCTCCAAATAATGTTTTTTTTTTCATGTGTAGTCTGCTCAGAGCCAGTGTAAAATTCTGCTCTTTGTTCGTGGATGAGATGCTTAGAGCCAGTAACAGGCCTACAAACTTCTGAAGTTGATGGACTTTCATCTCCAAGAACCTGCAGTGGTGATATGGTAAATAAATTACTGAGAGTGTACAAGTTCAGCAAGGTGAAAGGAGGAATGAGAGTTCCCTGCTCTTGGTTTGTGGCCATGGCCACAATCTGCTGGGCATCAGACCCTCACAACCCTGATATGATGAAAAGATATGAAGGCACTAGAAGTTCGATCATGTGCTTTGCCACAGATCACACCATGTCTTCTTAGAATGATTCAGTTTAGAAGACTAAAAGGTCCCGGTAAATTGCCTTCCATAGAAAATGTTAAAAAAACCCCAAACAAACAAAACCGCAGTGTATGCCAGAAGGGTGGCAGTCAAAAATGCACTGGTAGGGCTTCTCTCTGCCCTGCTCCGGGCAGCATGAGTCTCTACAATGACATGAAATTCATTCCTCTTTCTTAATTTTTGAATTAATTTCAGGGGTGTAGGTAGAGCTGTGCAGGTGGGTTTGGTCTGCACGTTTTCATTACTGGTAGGTGCAGAAAGAAGGAGGCTGCACCACACCCAGGGATAGGGCTGAGCTGTGTGTGTTGGCAGGAGGACAAGAATTATCTCTTCATTAGCAAGCTGTGAATATTTGATCTAAACTTGTGAGGCAGCAGGTATGAATTGACAACTGCAATTCACATCCTTCCCATGCCTGATGCTATCAGGTTCACCAGTACCCGATGAATAGTTTGCCACCCTGTAATTCTGGTTAGACCTGACCAAACCCACAAGTGGGGTGTAAGGGGGAAACAGCTCTTCATGCCTACAAACCCGTGTATGAGTGAGACCAAGAGGCACATTCTTGCTCTTTCCTTAATGTTTCCAAGACAGAGGTTTGCCATGTCTTTCAGTGGATGCTGATGTTGCCACGGAGTCCCTCCCTGGTTGTCTCAAGTGTGATATGCAGTAAATGTGGCAATGAAGCCATTTTACCATAAAAGCTGTGGTTCTAGAGCTGCTTCCCTGAGACAGCTGACATTTCACACTCCTTGCTGAGAAAGCCTTGCTGTAATCTACTAGATAAGGAAAGTGTTTTTATTTCACATCCCTTTCACCTCCAAATACACTGCATGCTCAGAGTCTGGCTGTGCCACAACTGCACATTTTTTCAAGGCGAGGAGGAGGCTCTTGGTTACCACAGATGCTGATTTTACCCCCTCACAGCTTGCTGAGTCAATAAGATGCAGCCCAGACATGATGTAGGTCACATCTCAGACTTCCCAGGTTTTTCCACCCTTGCAGACCTCCCAGTTAGTCATTGTGGTTTCAGCTAAAAATAGAATTAAGGGATTCGATTCATCCTTCAAGGAAAGAGCAGAGGAAGGACCTGGATTTTCATGTCTTTTCCATGCAGGAAGCATGGAAAAGATTTGGCAGTTTTTCACCTAAAGCTGTGTGATATATGGTATTGCTCCCAACTCTTTTCCTGTCACGGGGATATGGGAATTGCTGTACTGGCACTGTCAACAAAAGTGACACTGGATAGATCAGAGAAGAAATACCAGCATGGCTTTATTTGCAAAGTCATGGATGGACCAAGCTCTACCTGAGAGTCATTTGGTCACAACATTTTGAAAACAGGAGATTGTAATTTGACATCTTGTTCTGTAGGAGAGCAACCAAGTAAGTTTTCAGAAGCTCTGAGTACTGACAGCTGCCATGACTGAAGTTCCAGAGGCAAACATTGGTATTGGCCTCTTGGAGAGATGATTGGCTTCCTACTTCAGCCTTGGGAATTTAGGATACTTTCTGACTGTCATGCCTTGGGTTATGTTCTGGCTGCTGTGGCAGCTGGAGATGTGAAACTTTGCTGGGCTGGGAACTTGCTGATTCAGAAAGGCAGAGGAGGAAGATGCCAGAAGATGCCTATATTGTGACATTTGACCAAAAAAGATTGTTTCCGGGAAGAGAGTTGCTATACTTCTTTCACAACTTCAGTTATAAGCAACTAGCCTGGAGCAAAGCCTGGAAAATGTAGTCATGGGCTTTTTCATTCTTGGTTGTACACAGCCTCTTCATCTTAGCCCTTGAGAAAGAACAGAGCTCTGGTTTGTTATTTTCCAGCTCACAGCCAAAGCAGACTGCTCTCATGGAAACTGGTTCCTTGCGCAAGGAAAATTTAGAGAGTGCTGGTTTGTTTTCTTTGCCATTTATCTCACTGAAGAAGAGGAGGTGAAGGGCTGCAGATGAGACAGGTATATCATCCCCTGATTAATGTGAATTGTCTAGTGTCTTTTGGGATGAATCCCAGTGTCCTCTGGTTATTTTTATTGTAAAAGGTGTCAAATGCTAATCTGAATTTCATCAAGCGACTTGTTGATGCTTTTCATGCAATAGATGCTTTGGCTGAAATATCCCAGCATGAGAGAACAATCAGAGGCTTTATGGGTGCTCTGGGGGGAGTGGTAAATTAGGCTGAAGCTGGAGGTACCAGCTGAGGAGAAAATGGTGAAGGCAGTGTTGCACAAGTGGCCTCCTGCCTGCGCTTGACACACTGATCTTCCACTGCAGATTGATTTTCTGCTCCTGTTCCCAAAGATAACCCATGGTATCAGTCAAGCAGCTTTTTTTCCTCTTCCCTTTTCCCGTGTCTGTACTCTTGAGTTCAGCAGGGTGCCAAGGAGCAGTGTGAAATCAGAGGTGATGCACTGCCTGGCCACCACAGGGCTCCTTTGACTTCTCATTTCAGAGGCAGAGTTGGATGAGAAGCAGTTTCCTACCTGGAATTTCCTGTTTGGGTGCTGGGGAGGTTGTTAGGGATTCCAATCTTAATTAGGAATTTTCTGTTTCAATTAAGATCCCTTCCAGATAAACTCTAGTGCAATACCAGATGTGTCATAAACTATTCCCTGCAATTCTGCTCCTTTGAAGATCCTTGCAGCTATGGACATGCAGTGCAGAAACTACATTTGAATTTTCTACTGAGAAAATCTATTTGTCCCAGTCTTTTTGTTATTGTGGTTGTTAGTAAAGTTTGTGTGCTCTAGAAAACAGATGATTAATGGTATTGTGGGAGGGGGAGGTTTGTTTTTGTTTTTTGTTTTTATGCAACTGACACAGGAGCAGCTGTATCCAGTTGGAATAAAGGTCCCCAAGAGTGGCTATCACAACACTCAAGGAAGGACAGAAGAACATATTTAGAGCACAAATAGGGTGCTTGTTTTCATTATAAAAGGCAGTTAACAATTGCAGTGGTTCATTGAGAACTCTGGTAAATCTTGTGTCCTGGGAAATTTTCTTTCAGAAATAGTAACTAATTCTTAAAGGTTGTAGATTCATGCAAATGTGACATTGGGAGGCACTTAAAAAACTTACCTAGTCCAACTACCTGCTCTGAGATAATAGGTACATGCCAGATATTTATCATACATGCTTTTAAAAGCCTCCTGAGGAGAATCCTGAATTCCCAGAGGAAAATATCCTTGAAGTTGGGAATTCTTCTCCCTGATACCTAGATAAATGTTTTTACATGCTGCAAACTAGGCCAGTGGCAATGCTCTGGCTCCCCATCACCTTTCTTTTTATGTGTTGTGCATTTGAAGGCTGTTTTCAGCTTCCCTCTGTGTTTTCAATCCTCGTTTGAGAAAGCCAACTGCTTTCAGTCCTCCATCCTGGACCAGACCTTCCAGGGTCACCTTATCTCTTGCCTCCTCTCCCTGCCCCAACTCTGCTGGATATGTGTTTAACTTGCTTCCACTTTTCCCAAAGGATGGACCTTGCATTTCTTACTGCTGGTGTTCTGCAGCGGGAATGTTAAGACTGATGTTACTGTGACATAGGCTGTTTGCAAGAGCAGCCCACATTCTTCAGATTATTCTAGCCCTTTCACTTCTGCAGAAATCAGATCATTTGCTGTGTCTTTTGTGTTTCTAAGTCCAAGGCTGAGTTGACACTGTGCAGGGCCAAAGAGGTACTTTTTCCTGGAGGAGAGTGCTTGTGAAAGGGCTCTTCCTACTGAGGGAGGCTCTCCTTCTTTCACAGGTACAGACCATGGGGGGATGCTGCCTACTGGAGAACGCTGACAGCATGTGCAGATGTTTCAGAGACAATAGGATGGACAAAGGCAGCATTTCCTGTTAGAGGTGGTTAATTTGCTGAGGAAGTGGGTTTCAGGGCCAAAGGAGCAAGAGCAGAAGAGTCCCGTGGGTGGTTTCTTGCGGTATTTTTCCAGAGGAGATGCTGATTTAATACTTCCTGTTGTTCAGTGGGATTCTCCAGTTCCCAGGGCAAGAGAGTTCATGGTGCTGAGCCCTTGCATAATGGTGTGCATTGCAGCAGCTGCATATGCTTGCCACGACAGCAGATGTGGGAGATGCTGGATGCTACTGCCTGTCAGTCAGGTTGGAAAACACTGCCAAAGTCATGAGGAGGGGTCTAGAGAACAGTGGCAGAGCTGCAGGGTATTACTCTGGAAGCAGATGGCTTTCAGGGAGTCTCCTGCCTTGCTAGGAGGTGATTGATGGGATAAGGTCATAGCAGGGGGTCTGAGCAAGCTCTGCAGCACCACGAAACTGCAACTAGTGTGGAAGTCAATGAGCTCCTTAGTGTTTTACTGCATTGCCTGTGATCACACTTATAAGCAAATTTCCCTGCTCTGGATAATGAATTATCAGATCCAGACAAAGGAAGTCTCTGATAATTCTCTTCCTCTGAGGTAACTCAGATTCTTTGTGAATTAACTTGTTTTACAAACTAGAAGCACAGGATATAAAAACAGTGGTTAAGAATCTCCTCCAAGTAGTACTCCAGTGGATGGAAACTTAAGTCAGATAGCTGTGCCAAATCCCCACTATCTGAACCAAGTAGCAGACTTTCTGCTTTCCTTTATCCCTTCTCAGATGTAAACATCAAAAAGCAGCTCAACATATGTGTGTCTATTGCAATCATTTCAATGCATAAAGTCACACAGAATGTGTGTTCCTTTGGAGTAAAGCTCTGTTTAGAAAACTGGAGATGTGTTTTCCACCTTTACCCCCTCCCTCTGTTACCTCCAAAGAGAGCTGATAAGCTGTCTTCCCCTCATGCTGGCTTCATACTTAACCATTGCTGATGGACAATCGCAGACCAGTCTCATTGAGCTGTCGCTCTGCAGCAGGTCATCATCCCTCACCATTGCAAAAGTGACAGGTGTCTCACACCATTTGCTCTTAATACATTTAACAACCTTGTAATATTGATTTCAAACAGCTTTATGTATACCCTTTTTATTCTGCTTGCATTTGGTTTTACTAAAGACTTCTAGTTAAAAGTAAAGATTTTTAACTTCCCTTTTTCTTATTGCTTTTTTCCTATTCCCTTTTTCCTATTCCCTTTTCCATTTTCCCTTTTCTGTCCTGTAGCAAAGTTAAAGTTGATTTGTTTATGGCTGATCACATTTTGTCAGCCTTCCCAGCAGCAAGTAGTGTTTGGCAGGGGAATGCTGAGACTGAATGGGCCAAAAATTATAAATACCTTGAAATTTAGGTCGTATGCTCCCAATTTCAAATTTTATAGGGGAAAAAGTATTGCTTCATGTTACAGAAGGGAAGCAGAAGAAGTGGAGAAAGTCAAATGCCTCAAGCAAGGTTTTGTCCAAGAACAGAATCCAAACAAATGCTGTCAGCTTGTGTCCTCTTTGGACAGAGGCAATTTGGGAAGAGGACGTGAGCTCTGCAGTGTCGTCCTGTGTCCACGGACTTGGCTCTGCTGCTGGTGGAGGATGGAGAGAAGGGTCCAGTGATAATTTGAAGATGCTGTTTCCAAAATGAGGAAGCCTCCTCAAATTGAGGGATTAGATGACACAGGCCCTTCACACTGATAAGGTGAAGATTTGAGGAGGAGGTGGACAGGGATGGGTGTCCTCCATAGGTCACCTCTGTGAGTGGTGATAAGTTATGGAGTGTGCAGGAAGGCCAATCTGGAAAGTGTTTTCCCTGTAAATTCTGGATTACAATGAAATCTTGTTGGGAGGAAAGCATGTGTGTGTGTGACACTTATTCTGCAGAGTTTTGCAATGTGCCAGGGCTGTTCTGGAGTGTGGGCTATCTGGATTTGTCCCCTCATTGTAAACCACCAAGATCTCACCAAGCATGAGCCTGTGCTTCACAGTGTCTGAGTGCCTTACCTGTGAAGTGAGGCTTGTAACCATAGATAAATTCATTCTATTTGGAAATTTTCATAACACATGCATAATAAAAAAGGCCAGATACAAACCTGCATAAAATTCTGAGTGAGAACTGCTGGAAAGAAATTTTAGTAGGAGATGAGCAGTGATGTAGGGGACAGATGATAATAGGGGTTATGTAGGAGTTGAACTGATACATTCCTACTTTGTTAATTGAAAAAGTACCCTGGGGGAAAAACACCCACTATAAATTTCCAGCAGGAGCTGGACACCAATGTTTAAATACCCATTTTGGTGTTGCCCCTGTGGTGTGAGAGAGTAGCCCGTTCAGCAGTGTATTCTGATTAATGTGTCAGTTCCCTCCTCTGGAACACAGAGATCAAAGGTTTTTAGAAAATGCTTCCTTCCCACATGGAGGGCTATTCCTAGTATTATTTTTGGAACTGGGGTTACCAGAAGTTTCCCACAAAGAAAATTGCAAATCTCAGTGCTCCGTGGGCCATCTGCTTAATTTCTTTCCTTTTTTTTTTTCTCTCTTTTTTTTTTTTTCTTATACATGGGACATTTTGGAGCCTGCACATAGTCAGACAGTCACGTTGACTGATTCTGGCATGTTGTAGAATGAACACCTTGTAGCCTCCACCAGATGTGGGGAGGCTAATGAGGTGTCTGTAACCAGAGTGTGAAAACCTGAAGCTGCAGCAAAAGTTTGGAATTTGATACCTCTTGAGGTAATGGAAATTAGTGCTATAGGCAGAAGAGAAAGTGCAGACCTGGGGGAAAGTGCTATTAAAGGCAATGAAGCCGAACATGAATTAGAAATCAGGGATGTTACTTTGAGAGTTGAATATCATTAAAAAGTGAGGTCCCTGGAAAAGCTTTCATGAAGCTTCTTTGAATTTGATTATTTTTAACTGCTGAGAAAACACAGCTTGCAAACATGGAATCCATAGTCTGCTTTCACCTGGAGCATGATTTCATATCTTGCACGGAGAGCCTCAGCAGTGCTTGTGGATGGGGGTTGTGACTTGAGTCTCTGTGCAGGGTCTGGAGCATGGGACTGAGTGCTGGTTGTGGGGCACAAGTGGTGACACACAGCCACCTCTCCCTGCTGGTCACATGTAGATGAAAATGAGGGGTATTAAAGAGTCTCTTTTGAAGTTTACCACAGGATGCTGGATTTTCTTCTGCCTTGGCAGAAGTAAGAAAACTCAACTTCACAGCTCTGTGCAGTCCCTTCAGACCACTGTCACTCAGTTTGACATGGTTGGACCTCCAGTCCCATAGCTCAGAACTGCTAGTGATTGTATTTTTCTCCTCTTTTGACATCTCCCTTTGAGTGTGACTGCCTGTTGGGCAGCACAGGTAGCAGGGACAGAACCAGCCAGCCTCATAGCTGGAGATTTGGCTTTGCCTTCACCTTGCTAGTTCTGAATCCTTGAAATGCAGATTTTGGGGCACATCCCATGCATCCCTGGATAGTTGGGTGTCTGCGTGCCATCTTAGAAGAGCTAAGACAGGTCCCCTATGTTTCCAGTGCCCATTGCCTCCTTGGGAACTGAACCCCAGGAATGGTATTGGATGGGGCAGCCCACAGAGCACAGGGCATGCAGTGCACACTGTTGCCCATGTTGAAGAAATCAGGGCTCTTCAGTGAGGTGAGTTTTAATCTGGAACTTGCTGTTTGGTGCTTCCAGTGATTTCAGGCTATAAAGATTTGCCTGTTCTCTGGGTGGGATTCCTGCATACTTGTAGCATAGTATGGGTGTTGTGGACTGGAGTGTGGAGAAGCCACTTGGGGCTGTCCTGGGGCTGCCAAGTTCCCCTCAGATTTGCCAAACTGCACTTAAATTTGAATGCAAGATTTTTGTGGTGGCATTCTCATAAATAGTAAGGAATGTTTGATCACCCCTCGGAAATACAGGGAAAACCCACGTTGGAGTGTTGGGCATTGCATATGTTACAACTATCTTAACAGATAGGAATAACTACTTTAAATCATCCTTCTTAGTTTATGGCTTTTGCTTTCCTTTGGGAGAGGGCTCTTCACTTAAATTCCTTTGGGGAACTCCACGTGTTTGTTTTCCTCTTGTCTGTTTGGCATGTTGAAGCAAAATGATGTGATTGACCTTTAGGGTTACAGACGGAGCCCAGTTTCCGATCCTTGTTAATTTAGGATAGTTACAGGAAAACTTCAGAAGCGCAGAGACATATTACAGATAAAAGCAAAAGCTGAATGGCTTGAAGAGGTTCAACACTTTGGAAATTTGTAAATATTCAGCTGAGATAAGTGGATCATATGTGTGTGATTTACTGGGTGTCCTTGGCACCCTTCATCCATTTTTTGAAGCAGAGCAGGAATAGCCAGTATTTTTTTCTTTTTTTTTTTTTTAAAACAAAACAAAACCAAAACCAAACAAACAAAACAGGAAATCCTCTTAAATTTTGCTTGAGGCTTCCCTGAACACATACATTAGATGGCCTTTCTCTTACATTCTAATGAACGCCAGAGGCACAGAAAGGAGGCAGAGGAGGCACAGAGTGGTGGTGCATCCTGCAGTTCCATGCCAGGACTGCTGTTGCATGTGGCTGCTTCCCAGTGGATCACAGCCGGAGCTGTGGCGCCTCGGACACCAACCTCCAAGCATTGCTCTCTTTGTGTCTGCCGAATGCTGTCTGTGGGAGAGTTGCTCAGCATTTTTCTCAGGGATATTGGAATAGTTTTCAGCACCACGTGGATCACTTCAAGTCCCTGGTTCTTGCTGGAGTGAAGAGGAAATCTAGGTCTGATTCCCTGCCCATGTGATGGAAGCCTCTCATTCCCTGTGATCTGCTAGGCCACTCCAAGGTTTCTGAAGAGGGAGCAGCAATCTCTGAATTCCGATCCAAAGGACTAGGGAAAATCAGCCTCTCTCCTGTGCACTCTGCTGTAATAAATACCAGCCCAGAGCCTGGGGCAGACAGGCAACTCTTCCAAGAGTGTGCTGAGAGGGACCATGTCAGTAGCTTTCGATGGCTTCATTAGTACAACAGTGAATATTCAGAGAGGCTATTCCTGTTATGTCTTCTGGGCTCTGGTTTAACCATCAGACAAACCCCTGCTTCGTGTGGCATCCCTGCCTGCTGCTCTGCCCCTGAGGAAGTCAAAGCTCTGATGGAGCAAAGCCACGGCAGTTCACTGGAAGCCATGGGGTAATTAGTGACAAGGCTGTTTACATATCAAGTTCCCTCTTTCTGATGCACTGATTTGGCACTTTGAACACAGCTGCTGGTTTAATGCTGAAGCCAGCCTTTTCCCAAGGAACAGCAAACTCGGCTGTGAGAGAACCGCTTAAAAATGTGTTGCCTAATTGCTCTTGCTTAATTAATGGTGAGAGCATGCCAGCTCTGCATCCTGTCTGTGCTAGAGAAGGGAGGCAAGCAAAGCTAGGAGGAGGAAGCAAAGAGAAAGCCTGGAGTGTAGTGGGTTTGTGCAGGTCTTAATGGTCTGCCAAAGGCTGCTGAACTTTTTCACTAGGCTGCAAAATGCTGTTAAAAATTTTTCTTTCTCCTATCCCTTCTTCCCCGCTTAGAGCCAACTCTGAGAGCCAGCAGCTTTGTATAGTATAGGTTGGAAGGGAAGGCATTAGGCTTAAGAAGTCACAGAATCATGGAATATTCTGAGTTGGAAGGGACCCACAAGGATAATCGAGTCCAACTCTTAAGTGAATGGCCTGTCCTGGAGGTTTCTGGCTATCTCCATACTTGCTTTGAGCACATGGAGAGTGGCTGTCCTTGGTAGCCAGCATCTGGGACAGCAAGTCAGCATGGAGCAGTACAGGACCAGCGGAGTTACCAGCATGGGGCTGGAAGCAGAGTGGTTGTGTTTGTATACTGCTGTGCCTTCAGCTGATAAACTCTCCAGGCAGAACTTGTTTGGATGGAATATGCATCCTGGAAAAAGGCTTATTTGGTCCCAGCTGCATTGCCCAGATGTCTGGATGAACGGTCCCACTGCTTCCATCTCTGGTTAGTGTGTGCTACATATGGCCAAAGGCTTCTGCACCCATGGGGTGGACATGCCTGGTGCTTCACCATTCTGACTCTTTAGCTCTAATTTCACAGGATTTTTTTTGTTTTGTATATGTAGTATTTTGCTACCTTGCACTACTGAACTTCGACATCTAGAGGTCGGAAAGGCTTCTGTACTCTCAGTCTCTTCACTGCCTGTGGAGAGGTCCTCTCCTGGCAAGCTGGAGGCGGAGCAGCATTGGCCTGGCTACCCTCTCTAGTGGGAAGTGCAAACAGGAATGTGTTGATGTTCAGACTCAATCTCCAGCTCCCTGCCAGCCCGTTTTCAGCGTTAACTGTCTGCTGCAATGGAAGGGCCATGTTCAAGCAGAATGTCCATATGTGGGTCTTGAATGACAATGGCAAGGGTGAAATATGAATGGGCAGGTATTCTCTTTTGCTGCCTGGAGATGAATATGTGCAACTCGTGGCCTGGGAGTTCAGAGAGGTGTTTAGATCCATCTGCAGAAATGCACTGAGCCTCTACAGTGGCTAATGGCCGGTCAGACTTGGAAGGAAGGACTGGAACATAAGATCAAAGTTAGATGGATGAAGCTGTGGGTCTCAGACATCTGTTAAGTGCATCATAACTGGCTTTGCTGCAACATTAAAGTCCCAATTCCTCTTGTAGAGAATTCCCATTGCCTGCATTACATCACAGCCCAACTATGCAGGCTGTACTGTGCTGCAATAGGGTTCAATTCTTTCTCCAGACCAGCTTTTAATCCACTTACTTTTCAATAGACCTGTTATAACATAAATGAATGCAATTAAGTGTGTGCTTCCAGTTGGACAAAGGCAAGGTAGAGGAAGGCAGCTGGCCTGGAAGGAGACACAAAGACTTTGAAACAAGCTGCTGTGAGGTGCTCTTATGTGCTTTTTTGATTTAGTGAGAATCCAGTGAGGAAGATGCCAGGGAAAATGTGCCTCATACCCATGTGAATTGCCTTGATGAGAATCCTCCTGTTTGTTGCTGAACTGCGTGGGACTCAGCAGGGGAAGTGGTGAGGAAATTAATATCTTTGGGATCTCGGTTATTGCTGTTGCTTGTAAGTAGGAGTGTGAACATGTGCTATTGCTGTGGATCTGTTGCAGCTGTATCATCTGACAAGGTGCTGAGCAAAGAGCTCTTAGGGTCAAGGGTTATTGGTGTCATTCAGTGTTTTGCAGGATTTGATGCACACGAGTAAGCAAACAAGGTACCTCAGTGTGTGTATGTTACCACTGCAGGACACCAATTGCTTATGGAAAACGGTCATCAAACTCCCAAAGGACACTACTAGGACATGAAGCTCCTACGTTCTCTAGTATCTCCCATCAGTGCAACTGGGGGAGGGGGCAGGAGCAGTGTTTTTGAGGTTTTGGTGATATGGGGTGTAGCTGGCTTGGTCCTTCCCTCACCATGGCAGCTGAGTGGGGACAGAAGCCATGATTGAAGCAGTTTGCTCACCCCTATGGTGACAGCAGCCACATCAGTGCAGCATGTGGAGATGGAGCACAGCTGCTCCGAGCGAGTGAAAGATGAGAGAGCTCCTGCCATGGCCTCCTCAGGCCTCTCGGCTCGAATCCCAGAGCCTCTGCCTCAAAGCAGCAAGGGGGGATGAGGTCAGGGGATGGTGGTGCAGGGTGGCCAAGAACCCATGAGCTGGGGCGGGGTGACCTCCTGTTCCCTTGATGGGGGCAACAGTGCAGAGAGGGGAGTCAATATTTCCAGTCTTGGCTTTTACACTTTATTGCTGCTGCTTTCAGCAAACTGGTTTGGCTGGAGGAACTGTAGGGGGGCTGCAGACAATGACTACTCAAATTTTCCAGCTGTCAGATACTTAATGATATTAACTCCCCAGTCTCCTAATTCTTTTACTTATTTTATTTTTTTTTTCTCTCTGACACAGCCAGATGAAATGATGTCAGCAGCCAGCTAGACCCAAATCCTGGCCCCCACTATGGCCCTTCTGCTCCCAGGGACCCTGCTCTGCCAGGCTGTCCTCCAGCAACACAGGGCTTATCAGAAGCAAAGTGCAGAACAACCGAGGTGCAATGGGTTCCCGGTCTTTCCCTCCCCTCAAGGAGCTGTAAATATACATTAACTTGATGGATGTGTGGGAAGTGTCTCTTCATTGAGAGCAGGAAAATATTTGTTTTGTATATGGAAAAGGCATCTGTTCTTTGTGCAGACTACTGAAAGCAGCAAAAACCAGCTGGTCTTAGCATCCCAGAGAAGGGGAGGGTGCAGGGGTTTGGCAACTGCATTGCCCTGCTCACCCACAGCCACCAATGTCCCTACCTTTAACCCTTTATAGTCCCTTCCTGCAAAAGTTATCATCGCTCTGGGTCACTTCCATGCCCTGTTATTCACTGGGCTTCAGGATCACTGGAGCCCTGAGCAGGGTGAGGTTTGGACCTTGCACTCTGGTTGTTTCCAGTCATTTTCTTCTCTGCTGGTGCTATTTGGGTTGAAGAACAGCTGAGCTGGGGAGCGTACTAAGCCTTGCTGCAGCTCAGTTTGTGCAGTTATTCTTGTGAATTAACAATTTACATTCAGCCTTTCCTGGGGGTAAAGTTGATGGGAAAGGAGACACTCAGCACAGAGAGGAAAAAGGAAAAATACTGTTGGACTCTATACAACTGTTTGAATTCTGGAACTGAAGCACATCACACCACTTCTAAATGGATCCTTTCTGCCTGGCTTTGACTCCAGGCATACAGTTTGCCCTTGTTATAATATATGTATTATATATAAGTGTATATAGATCTGTAGATAGTTTGCATGCTGTCACAACGTGCTCCTGCTGTGTATGAGCATGCTTGTGTGTTTAGATGACAAAAGCTATAATGCTTGAAGAAGCTTTGCCTGAGAATGTCCTGAAGATTTACAGTACCTTTATGCCCCACTGCAGGGTACCTGCTAGGTACGTGCTCTTGTATGAATGCTGCTTCCCTCCCATCCTGTGCTTTGGATTATGCTCAGGATCTACAATAAAAAAAAAAAAAAAAAGGCAAACCAAAAAAAAACACCAAAAAACACCACCAAAATGTAATTCCCATCCAAATCCAGACGATAAAATGCATACTGCTAATTTCATTTACATTAAAGACAGAGAACCTCCACAGTCCCACACTTGGCCTCTTTGAAGATGCTTAACAGACACAGGAAAAAGCATCAAGAATTTGGCCACCACAGTGTGCTAAAAGCAGACAAGTCAGCACAAAACCAGGGATGTCCCCCAAAAATGCCCAGCAGAGGTACAGGAGAGATCTCTCAGCCACCACTTCCCACCCAGGCACCAAGTGGCTTCTTCCAGTTCCCTGGATTTGGAGGAAGGGGGAAGACAAGGCGCAAAGTTTATGAAGATTATGTTCTCTTACATTTCCTCTTTGTGCCAGCAAGAGTCAGGACTCCACATGTTTGATCAGCCTGGATAAATGTGGAGTACAGTAACCCCTGAGGAACCTCCTACGTAAATGAGTTGATGTAAATAAGAAACTTGGAGAATTTCAAGCTTCACTATCTCAGAATAAGCTCAGCGATCCAATTTAGGCAGAATTCAGGTTTGTCATACAAGTGTACCCCAATTTTAAGCAGAAAACAAATAGCCTGAGGCTTTAAATGGAACAAGCACAGCCAAAAATCCTTCCAAATGCTGCTGGGCAGTGCTGGTGCTCAGGCAGCCTTGCAGAGCCTTTAATCCAACATGTGCTGCTTTACACCAGAGATTTCCCAGTCCAGGAGCTACAGAAGGAATCCTGAGGGCAGCACTTTTCTTGGTGTCCCTTCTCCTCTCCCCAGGTGGGACAGCCACAGATTCATACCACACCACTCCTGGCTTCTCCAGCAGGCTACTTGGCGTAGTATTACCATCATTAAAAGGGTCCCTGGAGGGAAAACGCTGAATAGGCAAGGACCAGAAGAGCTTGCAAGATATTTAAATAACAGCTGGACTGAGAATCACCCTCAGCAAAATGTGGTTTAATTTGCATGAGGATTGTTCAGACCCCCGAACATGAGAGAGAAGCTGAGGAGAACTCCAAAATAACTCCACATGAGGCAATCTGTGCATCTGGCTTTTCACTAAGTGATGGGTTTTAGCTACTAAAACAACTGCAGCTCTGGCTAAACATTACAGTCAAGTTCAGGAGTAAAATGTCCACTGCCAACAATCATTTTCATCCCTGCAAAATTATCTGGACGTCTTGCTAATGGTTTATGTGCAGCTTATTCAATGGCTATGTTCAATATTTCCAGAATTAAACATTTCCACTCCAAAACATAAGTTTGTGAAGCCACAACATATAAAGAACGATGTAATTCCAAATAGATCTAGCATCAGATCTTCCATTTTGCTTGCCTGAACATACTAGGTTAAAAAAATGTTCAGCTATGGAAAGAAAAATACCTCCTTCCTAAGCTTATCTAAACATAAAATGGCAATATAATTAAAGTAATAAGTACTACTGCAAATTACCAGCAATCAGTGATGAAAGAAAAAATGTGCCATCCTCAGTTCACGGCTCATAATTATTTCATTTCCCAAATACTGCAAAAATTCATGATAACTACTAAATAATAAGAGCTTTTCAAAGAGCCAGGAGGTGCTCACCCTGGATGTAATTTTTTCCTGTAACTCATCAGATCTGTCCAACTCATTGAATTCGTCCCCAAGTTTTGTGCTGCAAATTTTCCAGTCTTTTGTTCCATGAAAAGGTGGAGAACTTGGCGAGTGAGTCACAGCAAGGTTTGTACCTATTTTCTACCTACCCTGTGCCTGGATTTGGAGCCTCAGCTCAAAGAAAAGCCAGTTGATTGTATTTCCCAAACAAAGGCTTGGTTTTTCAGTATTCAGGCACTTTCAAGGGGTTGTGTATGTTACCAGCTGTTGACCAAAGCAAAAATATTCCCAAGAAGTGGATGAAATCCCCAGATTCCAGTTTGCTAAAAGGAAGAAACAGCCCGAGCCTCCTCACAGGGGCAGGGCGCTGTGTTTGCTGTGTTTGTAGCAGTCCAGATGGCTCTGGTTTATTTACACGTCCCATCTAAACACTCGGTGCTGCGTTGTGGAAACATTTGTCACTGCTGTGACAACACAGGGACATCACCCCCCTATAAATCACAGCTGGGGGCAGCTGCAGCCTCTGCTCCTGCACCATCCTCTCAAAGACAGGAGCTGCAGGGAAAGATGGGAATCCCTGAACTTTGCTGGCTGAGCTAAGTGAGGAGAGATGAAAGATGGGATAATGAAGGGGACAGGAGGCAGGTTTGGGGCTGACCTGTGCAAGGACAGCCAGCCTTCCCACAGCTGAGTTATTCCACTGCCAGCTCCTGCCTGCAGCTCCACCACGCCAATCCATTCCCAGCCTGCCCACTTCACTGGCACCACCCTTAGGTTGGTCCGAGTGGACAGGATTGTTAGTATTTGGAGAGGGTTGGGTTAAAAATTCGCTTAAGGAAAACATTTGCCATTATCAAAGAGAATAAACCAGTTTATATCACCCTGGCAGCCTTTAAAGGAAATAGAAATGCAAGATAAAGTGCAATATCTATCAAATAATTTTCGAATAATTCTATCAACCTGTTGTGGGAGATTAAACTGTTCTTACTAAAAATACCACAGCAGGCATCTCAATAATAAAACATTTGTGTTAATTTAAAATTTTGTTAAGCAATTAAATCCCTCTGCACACAACAAACCACAAAGGTTAAGAGCTGCAGCCACGTGATCTCAAGAAACTCATCAGGCCTGATTAGTCTGAGGGTGCACAGTCTCTTCATGGAGAAAAACCACAAGCAAAACAAGCAACAAAGAGTGAAAACTACACACAGCTTAAAAACTGTGTATGTTGCTTATTAAAATACATTTTCCTTATTCCATTAAGACTGCACAGGGAGAGATGTCCTTTAAATGAGCAGGGTGGGAGCCTTTCCTTGCAGCAGATTTCAGGTGCTCCACCAGGACCTGGGCCACAGACTCCTAACGCAGCCTTGGCTTTACTTGTGAAATGGGATAAACTGGGAGGGAGCCAGTAAGGAAATAAACACACAGAGAAACGTGAGCCTTGTAACACACTGTGAGCACAGTTTACAGAAACTTCCAGGACATACAGCAGGTACCAAAACATTCCCATGGATTTTTTGAGCTAAAATATCTCCACATAGTACTCAGCAAGCTTAGACTCATATTACAACACATTGATGTGCTTTACCACAGCAGATATGTAGAGTGGGAGCAGATTTTAGGCATCTGTACCAACAATTAAACAAACAGTTCAGACAGAATTCTCTTCTTACAGCAATAACCAAGGTTCAGCGAAATTGGAAGCACAACAAATGGAGGAATACAAAAGCTTCCACAACTTAGAAATTCATAAGCCTTCTTGTACATCTTGGACAGCCACATGCAAGTAATGCATTGAGACCACAATGTGAGTTTAAAAAAAATCAGGTATAAATTTTGAGTCTTGTTAACAATCCACCACCCACAGGAAAGTCACTGCTCCCAGGCAAACATCTCTGTGATAAAGGGATGGGAGAAAAGGGAACAAAATTGGCAGATGTACACAAATCCCTGTGGGGATCTCAAGTCAGGCAAATAAAGCCCCACGCCAATCAACCAAATTAAGCAACGCTTGTTTACCTTTGCTGGAAACATAGGGAAATTTTCATTACAGAAGAATTACAGCAGGAGAAGAAGCCCCCAAGAAGGCAGCCCCTGACATTTTAGGGAAAGGACACCTGACTCCAGCTGCCTGCAGCCCACACCCAGGAGCACCATCTCTCTGGGAGCATCACTCGTGTCTGCACGACATCTCCAGGGCCAAGCCATGAGGGCTGGGCTGGGCTGGGACGGAGGTCTCAGTCTTTGATGGGCTGCCTCTGGGTTCTCTCAGATCGCTGTGTCCCCATCCATGTCCCCACTTGTGCATTCCCTGTGCCAGCGAGCCTGGTTTGGCTTTTCCCCAGTTATATGAATACCACATAGAATGACCTGGCCCATTTATGATTCAAAGACTGAATTTAAGGTCTGCTGACTTGGGTTCTGTGGAGAAGTAAAAAATGCTGTCCCTTCTCTGAACAACCACAAAGATATTTAGCACATCAGTGGAACTTCTTTTATTCATACCAACAAAGCATCTGGGCTGAGGATGTAAATTCCTTTCTCACATAACATATTGCAGTAAACAGAGTTACACCACCTATCAGTTTATTTGTTTGGATTTTCCAGTAAAGATCTACTGCACAGAATATCAACTATTAATATTAACTATAAAGCCACAGGGGATTTATTCAGCACTTATCCCTACTCACCGTATCAATGTAATTTAAGGTTTTCAGTTTTTTCAGACTTGGCTCTGTGTAGAGTATATGAACTGTAAATACAATTAAAGAAAGCACATACATTTGTCCCCACCTTTCAAATATGGGTCATGCTGCCCTTTGTCGTGAGTTTCTTCTATTCACAGTTTGTTCCCTTCCCTGGTTTTGCCAGCCAGCAAACAGGTTGGTCAGTCTTGTCCATGTGACCCAGTTTTGTTATCCACAAAGCTGTTTGCTTAACACCATAAACACTAGGAAATGATAATAGTAAGAATATTTATCCCACACAAATAAGGTATTGAAAAAGTCACAGATACCTATGAAAAACAGATCTACTACTGATCACTAAACCAGCCCTACAAATGTGCAGATTGCTGTGTGGAGAACTGGCCTCCCATGCTGCAAAAATAAGTATTAATATGCCCCAAAGCCACGTAGGCTGGGAAGTGAATAAATATTCCAATAGTTGCAGCCTCTGCTGAGTGACTGTACCTTGGAAAGCAGTGTTTTTATTCAAATGCAGCCTCGGACAGAAACACTTCCCTTCCTCACCCCAAAAACACAAGTTGTGTGTGTCTGTCAGGAATTAAACAAAGCTAACAGTGCACAGTCACCCTGACCTGAGATATAATTCCAAGGTGTACCACAGGGAAAAAAAGGAAGAAGAAAAGGCAGCTGGAAGTTTGAAGAGCACATTTGTGAGTGGGAAATATAAAATCACTCTTGCTGAAGGATGTCTCTGGCTTCCACTAAGCCATGCTTTAATCTCCAGGTGACAGAGTATGACCAACTGGGTATATGAAACGAAGAAATAAAAGAAAGAAGGCACAAAATAGCTGGAAAAGCCACTATTGACAATAATCCCCACAGTGAGGTCTGACCATTCTGGACGTGGGGAGTCCCAAAAGCTCTGGGTCCTCCTTCCTACAGGGGAGGAACCACAAGTTGACTGCGATGCTGCAGCAAATAGCAAAACAGCAAAACTTCCACCACTCTGTTTCCAGCTTAACTTTCAACAAGCTCTGGGAGACACCCAAAGGGAGGAAGAAGCTGGCACAGGGAGCAGCAGGAGCAAGTGATGGCTCGGTGGGGAAACAGCAGAGAGAACAGAAAGCTGATGAACATGAAGTGACAGCAGTTCCAAACACACAGCAGTGGAAGTGGAGCTAATTAATGCCATTCAAGAAAGACAGTATCTTGCAAATGTCGGTTTTACACAAGAACATTAGGACAGAAATAAAGAACAACATCAAACATATTAAATAGTGTGATAAATACGTGAAATGCAGGTCCTGGCCCTACTCTTTCCCTGTCCTCCTCTGCCTGAAAGGGTCCAGTCTGGCCATACCTTGCACTCCAAGTCTTGTCCTGTGTCTCTGTCTCCCACCTCCACCCTCCTCAGCCATGTGGTGTGAGGGCATGTCATCTGCACAGCATCTCAGCTCCAACAAGTCATATCATTACACTTTTTTGTTGGTGTTATGAATATTCTGACACAGACAAGCTGGAAGACCCTTCAGAGGACAGATGAGTGTCTGCTGTGCCTCCTTAATATCAACAATAGCAACCAACCTGAAATATGTACCATCACTAAGTGCAAACAGAATCAGTGGCTAATAGCCTATTAGCAACATAATTAGCAAATTGGATATTCATGTTTATTATCTATCATTCAATTTGCAAACAATATTTTGAATGGATTAAAACACAACACTATCAGTCCAAGTCCCATGTGAAATGCAATGTTCTCAATTAAGAGGTTACTGAAGTCTCTCCATAATGCACTAAGGTTTACTTTTGGAGTTCCTAGAAGGTCTGAAATCCTGTTATCCACTGAGACATTGTTTCACAGAGAGAGAAATAAAAAAAATCAATTTCTCTTCTCCCCAAATAAAGACCAATTCCTAAGTGCCTTCCAACAACCATCATGCTGGCAGTGCTTTGTTGCCAGCCTTGGTTAGGTCTTCTTACCACACTAGGCAGAGAACTGCAAGGCTGAGCTTGTCCCACTGCCAACTTCAACAGTATTCACATGTAGTGGCCTGAGTTTAACCCAGCCCTGCTCAGAGGGCACTAGTGGAAATCCTTTTCCATTGTTCTAAGAAGACTCTTACCCTCTTTGGAAGTTTCATCTTGGTGGTCACATTCTACAGAGCTCATACAGTATAAAAATGTACTTTATCTGTTTTAAACCAACCTACCAATTTCAACCAAAAAAAAAAAATTTAAAGATCCATTTTTAGCTCTCATGTTGCAGGACTCAGTGAAGTTCCCAACTTAATCCATCACTTTCCAGATTTGGAAAAACTCGGCTCTTTTTTTGCTCAGCCTTCTTCTCTCCAAACTGAAGTTACAGTTTCTTTGTTCTCCCTTTGTATCTCATCCAACTCCACGACATCCTTCATATCATCTCAAGCCTGGATGAACTGATGCCCTATCACAATGCTCACCAGCTCTGTTCAGCCTTACATCTCCAGCATACTAGAATCGTCCATTACTAAGGCACAGGACTGTGACAATCCTATAAACAGATGTAATACAATGTCCTGTAGCTCACACCACCCTTTCTCCTTGCACAGCTCAAGTCAGAATACGCACAAAATAAGCCCAGAATAAGCCCTGAAGGATGATCATGTTTGACTTGCAGCCTCACAGCTCTTTGGCTCCTTCTGCAAGGGAACCAGTCCTGCTCCTTCCACCCACACCCAGCCCCAAGTGACAACTGCCCTGTCTTTCTCCTTCCCAGCCTTTCCTGGCCTGAGGGATTTCACAGCATGTCAAATTTCTGTGGGGAAAGCGAAAAATCTTTTACCAAAGGCTCTGGTTGGTTACACTTCCCTTATCACAGGGCCACCAATGACATTTACAACAGCAATCTCCACAGGAGCTTCAGAATGCAAGCCAAGAAACAGGAAATGAAACAGAGCAGCTCAAGTTGGGTTGGGTTGTTTTGTTTTGTTTTTTCCCTTTGCAGCTTCTTTTCAGGAGTGTGCCAGCAGAAGTAAAATAACATTTACTTTGGTAGAACTAAAAGCAAGAGCTCAGCTGCATCCTGCTCTGATGTGGGGTTTAAATGTACTACACAAAAACCTCGTACCTTACTGGTGCCTGATTTGGGGATTGTTGTCACTACTGTGCCTTGGAATGTGACAGTTAAAGGTTTCCAATGTACTAAACTGCTTGCCCACAAGTTTATTCTCACTGGGGTTGAAACAAATTTCTTCTCAACCTTTTCACCACTGCTCTTGGGCCACCACACTCTCTTCTCTTTACAGATGAGAGTGATGATGTTCAGGAGCCCTTAATGCCAATGCTTAAAGGACCTCACCAAACAGTCCTCGGGGCAACACATTCCACCACGAGCTAAGAAACCATGATGGCTTTCACAGTGGAAGAGAAGCACGTGGAAAGGTAATTTCCAGCATTCCACTGAGTTTTAGATACTGCCAGAGGTGACAATACCACAAGCCTCTCCATTTGTCTCCAGCCTGGCAGCAGAGACGCCCTGATGGCACTGACTAAACTACTGATTAGTGCACCTTGGGTACTTCTTAACAGGCTTAGTGACTCTTCTGAAAGTGTTATAATTCAGGGAGGCCGTCAGGAATTTGTCACACTCTGTCCTTTTGAAGAAGGCCTGAATTAAAGGCGTGTCCCCATTATTAGACAGTCCATTAATTAAATGATCCACATCCAGAAATGAGAGCAGGAGTTCACAGGACTACATGTTCTTTTAGCAAAATGCTTTACCCTAATGAACAAGTGATTTTTGGTCCTCCTCAAACACAAGTAAAGTAATGAAGAAATTCTGGAGAACCAATTAACTGACTGTCATCAGTTAAACATAACATCCAGAGAAGAAATTTCTTCAGGAAAAATTAATTCAATTACACTTTCTCAGCTTTATAAATTATTGACCTCCAAGATTTTAGCTGACCAGTCAGTCAGACCAAATATCGGGCAGATTAGGGGCAAACATACATCAAGAAGGTGTTTAGTGCACTCTCTGCCCCCAAGCAAGGTAAAATACACTAGGTAGATACCAACAGGTGTCTCTTGTGTGAATCACAAATGTACCAGTGCTGGTTTCTCCTTCAGCCACTTGCAGCCACTATTTATGGTTACCTAATCAACTCACTTCAGTGGCTGCATGATTGTTTTAACAAGGTATTCAAGTATCTCATGGGAATGGATTCATTCAGTTAAAAAGAACATCAGCATGGCTTGAACCAGCAAAATGATGCCCATATTTTATCGTAGCAGGTTTGTATATAGTGATTAACTTTCTCCAGCTCTAATGCTGATTTGGTCTGGGTTTTTTACATTCCATTTAAGGCAGACAGGTTTCAAGGCAAATCCAGTGTTCCCTACAGGACCCGTTTAACACCTCCAGGTGCTCTGAAGCACATATATTTTTGTATAGGTTTGAAACTACCAATACAACATTTGTGTACAGTTTGTGAGAAACTGATAAAATTAACCTGTATGACCTGAGCACACTGAAACAGAAGATGCTCAGGAAATCAGGAACTTGCATCAGCCACAAGTGCCCAAGGGAACCCAAGTTTTCCCCCTTGACACAGTGGAAAGAAAGTCTAAAGCAGGAATTCAATTAATGTTTCTTCATTTTCTTGCTGGTTTGAATCCGTGAATCTGATTCCACCATTGCAGAATGTCTTTATTACTCAGAAGAAGATGTAATATGGAAATCTGAAGTCCTTATCTTAGTCAACTGGCATATAAATAGAGGTTTAGAAAACAAGCAACCTTGTTCACTTTTTGGGTCACCAGTTCAATTATATGTGGTGCTTCTCATTCTACCAGCTTTTTAAAATATTACAGTTTATAGTTACTCACCAAGAGATTACAACAGAATAAACTGTTTGCAAAAAAAGAAAAGGAAAAGCAAAATCCAAGTTCCAAAGTGAAAAGCTAAAACCACCATCTGGTTCAAGCAGGTTTTTAATTAAAAAAAAAGTGAGAGAGATGAAAAAGTAATTTTCAACATAAGAATTGACAGACTGGAGAGAAGCTCAAATACTGAACAGTTATAAACAATTCAGCTGTAGCCAAATGCTAAGAGAGAAACAAATAAAACCAACAATTGCAACAACACTGTGGACCAAGGCTTGGGTTCATGATTTCATATAATATGCAGTATAAATGACAAAAATCCACCAATTAGACTGCACTTTACAGGACCCTTTCACACTTCCAGACAACCAGCAAGGAAATGTTGATATCTGAGGATCTCGGTAGGATATTGCTTTCAGTCTAGGTTAAAATTTATAGACTCTTAGGTATCAATAAATATCACTTATAATGAATATATCAGGACATGTGTCATCGTGTACTACACAACATTCTGTCATTCTGAATAAAACCAGTAAGCCTGAGCAAACCGTAACAAAAAAATGCATTTCCTCCTAAAAGTGTATTATTGAGAAACAGTGTCCTCCCAAGAGCTAAACTCCTGCATTTAGAGTAGCTGGCACTGTACTTCTGTCCCATGTGCTTTGGCAGGTAGGAGAGCTTTGCAAAAGAAAAGGAAGCAATATAGTTTGATGAGTTTAATTTCATAAAGTTTTATACCTTCTCTGTCAATCTGAAGTCTCATGTGAGGAAAGTTTCAAAGTGATCCTCAAAGTTTTAGCCCAGCTTTGGTGACAAAAGAAACTCTCATCAAACAGGTGGATTACCACAGGAGAGAAAATTTCAAGGAAATGTTTAAGTTTTCAGTCAAGCTTTAAAAAATGTTCCTTTTCCTCTTTCCTGCTTTGAAGCATAAGAAGGTGTTTATTTCAGGAACTCATTAAAAATGAAGATCATGTCCTGAAGAGAAGGGAAAGAGGAAAAGCCATCAGTCACCAAGAGCACTGTGGGATACAGACATTTGGGATGAAAACTAAAATCCACTGGAAAACAAAGAAACAGAGCCACGCTGGGATCCAACTCCATGGGACACAAGCCAGCACACAGCTGGGTGGGAAGGATTGCTCTCCTCGGGAGAAAACCAGAGCAGAAGAAAGGAGGAGAGTGAAAAAGCAAAATCCTACCTTGCAATATTTTCTGTGGTATGAATCTTTTAGGGACTTTGACATACTTTTTCCCACTTAAAGGTGCCCCACCTTGCTGCTCTTTGCATTACACTGGCAGTTCTGAAGGCAGCTCTGAACTGGCCTAAATGACTGACTTCAGCAGAGCTGCTGCACCAGCTGAGGATGGCCAGGCACATAAAATAAACACTTCTGCTCCTCAAATGTTTTCCATGGGTTGTGAAGGCTGAAGATTTCGCCTTGCTTTATTCTGCACACTCAGTTGACCTGACTGACAAGTGGCACTCACAGTGACACAAACCCCTTGCTTTTCAAACCTGACTGCCAAAGTGCAAAGGCCAGAGTAAAAAGCAGGCTTTGTCAGAAGATAATTTGTTCCACAATGACATTTTCAAATATTTGTTTAGGGTCATCTCCACCAGCAGGTAAACACCATGCTGATGGCAAGGTGATGCACACTTGTCTGGTTCATGCAGCAGGAGTATATTAAGGAAAATAATAAAAGCATGTTTGCCTTCTCTAACACTTCCTCAGCCCATGAAAAATTGTGGGTTCAGTTGAGTTTTGCAGGTGGTGCCTGTGGTATTTGCCACAGATAACACCTCAGAAAACACAGACTGCCACAGACAACACCTGAGATAACATAGGGTGCCACAAGTAACACCTCAGATGACACAGGGTGCCCCAGGTAACACCTCAGATAACAACTCAGAAAACACCTCAGAAAACATAGGGTGCCACAGATATTACCTCAGGTGACACATCAGATAACACACAGTGCCACAGATAACACCTCAGATGACACCTCAGATAACACCTCAGATAACACCTCAGATAAAACACCTCAGATAAAACACCTCCGATGACACCTCAAATGACGCAGGGTGCCACAGGTAACACCTCAGATGACACCACAGATGATGCCTCAGATGGCACAGGGTGCCACAGATGACACCTCAGATGGCACAGGGTGCCACAGATGACACCTCAGATGGCATCACAGATGATGCCTCAGATGGCACAGGGTGCCACAGGTAACACCTCAGATGTCACAGGGTGCCACAGATGACACCTCAGATGGCACAGGATGCCACAGATGACACCTCAGATGTCACAGGGTGCCACAGATGACACCTCAGATGTCACAGGGTGCCACAGATGACACCTCAGATGGCACAGGATGCCACAGATGACACCTCAGATGGCACAGGGTGCCACAGATGACACCTCAGATGGCATCACAGATGACACCTCAGATGGCACAGGGTGCCACAGATGACACCTCGGATGGCACAGGATGCCACAGATGACACCTCAGATGGCACAGGGTGCCACAGATGACACCTCAGCTCCAGGGACAGCCCCAGGGTACCTCAGACTCACAGGCAAGGGAAAGAAGCAGAGGCAAAGCGGCGCCCACAGGTGTGAGACGCCTTCTTTGAGGGCAAAAGCCCTGAGGGATGTTTGGTGCTGCCCCTGAGGTGGCTCTTCCCTGCCATGAGAAGCCTCTCTGCCCCCTGGACACCCCACCTCGTGCCCATGAGGGCTGGTCCGGCTGGCTGGTGCCCACCAGACCCTCCTCTGTCCTGGGGGGCTTGTGCTTTCCAGCAGTGGATCCAAGAGATGGAGCAGGGCTGAAAGCAAAGGGCAGCAAAGGGGTCACATTCCTGGGGGCTGTCGGCTTCCCCAGCAGCTTTCAGCCTCGCCAGGATGACTGAGGCACCTGGAAGAAAGGTCCTCCAGGAGGGCCATTCTCTAGTCACCACTAAAGGTATTTACACCACTCAAGTCAAGGAAAACAAAACCAACCCTAAATTAAATGTATTTAAAAGCAGTAAAACCCCATAAGCCATTCAGTGCAAGCCACAGTTCTGTCCTGGTTCCTGGCCCTGCTTCAAATGACAGCAAGTGGTGAAAAAAACCCAAACTAACTGTGTCTCTTTGCCTGAGTCCTCCCGATCCCTCCCTGAGGATCCCACAGCCAGCACATCTCGCTGGTCCCAGCAGGAATGGCATGCTTATAACCTGCCATTGCCTGCAGTAGGCAGGTAGACAAGCTTTTCTACCAAAAAACAATGCCATTTCACTTCAAACTTTTCATCTTCTTCAGACGTGAACGGTATCAGTGTATGATAGGAGAGGAGCTAGGAACCCCATTAATGTGTTTGGATGCACAGCAACTTTTGTTGTTCCCACAGAAATTCCAGCTTCTGGGAGTCAGTACAATACATCCATATTCCAAAAAATATATTAGAACCCCCAAGAATCAAGGTAAAAAAATTAATTGGCCAACAGTCACATTTCTTTTTTACTACTCCTAGGAAGAGACAGTGGGTAACAAAGGATCTGTGAGTAGCAGGAGTAGGAAGAGGCATCATCTTGCTTATGCTTTTCAGGCTATAATATGGCTCAGGAAATCCTATCTTGATATCTCCTGGAGCAGACAGAAGTTGTCCTGGCCACTGCACTGATAGCAACAGCATCCTGCAGCCCTCTGAAGTCATGTACAATAACAAACTAATAACAATATACTACACCAGAGTCGTGTCCTGGGAGGATATTGGCTAATTGCATAGATATCATTTAAGAGAGACATAATGTTTCATCCAGCCAGAATCATTTATGGTGTACTTAAAGATCTATTGTCAGAAGTAATGGCTACAGACACACACACACGCTAGACTAAGTTAATGGGCCAGATTACTGAGCTCCCTACAGCAGTGGCATGCTGGAAGGGGAATTTCAGGGGAAAGCAGCTGGGCTAAAAGAGCCAGTGGAAGATTTCCACAGGTCAGTTACCTGCCAGTTCCAAATGTACCCTTCCCGCTGACACAGCAGCTGGGAGTGGCCCAGAGGTTGGCAAGGGGCACACGTTTTATTACACTCCATTCTTCATCAGATCAGGTCTCTTGAAAGTCCCTCTCTGCAGAGAATGGTAGCTGAAAGTCCAATTCCTCTCCATCTGTGGTGTGGAAACGGGGAAGGATTCAGGTGGGAACCCTTCCAGTTCCATAACTGCATAAGGGGTTATATGGTGGAGGAGCTCAATGAGCTGGTTTTGATTAATTCTGATTAATTTTTTAAAATCTCCATATGTACAGTGGTCAGTAAAACATCTGCAAACAGCGGGGAAATGGAAAATACGTGACAATTTTATCTGAACTATGACTTAACCAAAACACGGCATGGTTTCCAGTGACACACCCTATTCACATCACTTTCTTTCCCTGGAAAAGCTGCTTTCAAAATGTATCTATGAGGAACATCAACATAATTCACTCCAGCCTACTGTACATCCCAGTTTCTGCTACCAGTGCTCATTTAATAGAGGGTCATGGGATCTGAGCACAGGCTTTTCTCATTAATTACAAAAGCATCTTGTAGAACCCAGAGAAGTCCTATCTCAAATTCTTTAACTAGATGCCTTGTTTCACTGAAGGCTGCATTTTGTTTAAAAATTAGATTGGAGATGGTGTGTAACACACCATCAGTGACATCTCAAGCTGCCAAGAGGACTAGCACAGATTTCTTAGTAAAAAAATTCTGAGACAAGCCCTTTAAAATGTCTCCCAGGAAGGGGAGGCTCTTTCACACTTAAGTCAACGTTACAGATCTTCAGTTGCAAAATTGACTGACTGCAAATTTACAGCTCCATGAAGAAAGTGAACCCCTCAGATACAATAATGTGAAAGGATGAGCTGCACGAGTCACAAACTATTCAAGGCACAAACCCTCGTCTCACATCCCCAGGTGAATTCAGCTGGATGATTTAAAATATTTATATTGAAGTGATAACACAAGTTAAAAGAGGAGTATCTTGATAACCATTAAGATTAAAGACTATTGAACATATTCCCTGTTATAGTCTGGTGACTAAATGTAAAGCTTAAACTGCTGGTTTCAAGCTTCAGCAGCTCAGTGTTGAACATAAAAACACCATTTAGCTAACTGCTTTCTGTGTTGAACATAAAAATATGGGTTAACTAACTGTTTTCCTGAGTTCACTTTCAAAATTCCCTTAGACAGAATAAATACCCCCTGTTTGTGGCTGAAAGGGTGCCAGTCCCAGAGTTGTGTCTCCAGAACAACTGCACCCTCATTATAATTCTCATGGTTTGTCAAGAACTCGCTCTGCTGATATTTTGTCAGTAAAGTTTAATTAAACAAAAGCACTCGTGCACTATGAATCTGCAGCTGCAATGATGAGCTGGTGCACAAGGTGAAGTGTAAGGGTATTACCAAAACCTAAATCAGCAAGCTTTAGAATCCAAACATAGGAACGAAATGGTTTAAGCCAATTATATATGACAACCTCTTCTACGTGAAGGTGCAGTAAGGATTTCAGAAGAATGATGCCCGAGGTCCTGAACATCACAGCTACAGATTCACAGTAAACAAAACAGCTCAGAAGTTTCTAATGGGTTTAGTTGCCTTCACTCTCACTGCAATGCTTTTTGCCTGCTCATGCCAGGATGTCAGAGAGTGAGTGAAGGGGCACAACTCAGAGACCCCAGGCTCCATCCCCACTACCAGTCTGGTCACTGCCACTCCTTTTGGAAAAGAGCCAGTCTGGACACTGCCACCCTGTTTTGGAAAGGAGCCAGTCTGGACACTGGCACTCCTTTTGGAAAAGAGCCAGTCTGGACACTGCCACCCTGTTTTGGAAGGAGCCAGTCTGGTCACTGCCATTCCTTTTGGAAAGGAGCCAGCCTGGTCACTGTCCCTCTGTTTTGGAAAGGATTGAGCTCAGGCTCATGAATGGAGCTGTGCCTTGGGGATGGAGAACAGCCACTGGCCTCTTAACTATGAAGGCTCTGGTGCCTCTAAGAAGGTGCTGGCACAACATTTACTGCATAAACACGCTGCTCCCAGTGCACAATGCACATTCCCCACATGCTACAAAGGAGGAACACGTGCTCAGGAATGAATATGGTGTGCTTCTTTCCAACAGAGACATGGCTGGTTTCTAAAAAAGTGGCATTTATTCGAGTGAGAGATTTAATTTACTTTTTATACAGAAATACATTAGAAAGAATGCTGAGTGAGAAATATACCTGCCATATCTCAGACATCACACAGCTAAATGTGTCCCAGCATAGGAAACAAAAAGCTTTTCCAAGTACAACTGGAACTTCAATCTGATCACTATTTAAAAGCCGGAGTTGTATTCGTATCAACAAAACTGTTGCACACTGTTATCCCCTCCTTCCTGAAAGAAAAGACATGTTAAAGCTACTGTCCTCGATTATCAATAGCAGTGGCACTTTGTTTGCTCCCCAGGGGTGCAGAATGTGCCTGTCTAACCACAGCAAAACAGGAGCACAGCATTTACAGTGGCAATCATCCCCACAAGTGAGCACCCGGCAATTCTCCCTCTCAGCACCTCTGACATGAGCAAAGCCACTCCTGTAAACTGGTGGCAACGCGTCCGTGTCGTGTCCTTGTGTGCTGAGTGCTCCACACTGGCACTCCCAGCCGGATCTCTCAGCTCAGACACAGAGCTCTGTGCTAAGGAAACCGAAATTCGGGGTCAGCTCCACTCCCACCCCAGCTCCAGTAACATTATTTTCTCCTGGGTTTCCCTCTGTTCCTTGAAATCTCCAAGTTCCAGTCCACAAGTACAGGTACTTTCCCATTTGAAAATAAAGCAATGAACCTTTCTGTTGAAGAATGAAGACTGAAGAAAGAAAATAGTTAGAAAAATTACCATATTTTAACATTATTGTTCTTCCCTGGATCAGGTGGGGGAAAAAAGAAAAAAAAAAGGCAGAAAGTAAACAGCAGTGCTGAAAGCAGTTCATATTGTCAGAATTCCTGGCTTGTGAATTCCAGGTGCTACTTCTCAGGCAGGCAGGAAAATTAGTTTCCAAAAAACATTGATTTTAGCATGACAGTGTTTTTCGGGAGTTAATGACATGCAAATCATTATGCATGGATTTACATTTTTGATTAGGACAAGACTGAGAAGTTAGAAAATAGAGCAGTGATCCTCCTGTAGGTTCCAGCAAAGATGTTTCAGATATGCAAGAGACATGAATAACTAACACAGAGGATATAAGCAAAGGTCAAAAAAATAGAAGGATTAAAGGCTGAAGATAAATAACTTGCCTCTACTATCCTTATCAAAGAGTTCACGCTATCTAGGGTGCATACTTTTTTAATTAATGAAGAACTAGTTTGATGGGAAAACCTACGTCACACTGGGGCTCTGAGGGGCTCCTCTAGAAACTCCCAGTCCTGTCACACTGCAAGCTCCAGCTCCCCCCCAGAACAGTCTGACCTCGGGAGCAGGGAAACTGGAGTCTGCCAATGAAACTTAAGAAAGACATTTGATCAAGTCTCTTGCATAATTCACTTTCTGGTCTTTGGGCTGAGCTGGAGAAGGAGCATCACACCTCCCAGCATATCCCACCAATGCCTGACCTGAGACACGTCCTAAAGGGAAAAGCTGCAGGACCACTCGCTCCAGGAACACAAGGCAAGGAGCAGAAGTACTATTTCCAGGATGCAAACTACTCAGAAAGTGCTGTGGCCACCCTGCAAGCAGCACAGGATGAGAAAGAGGGATATTTCTGAGTGGAATACCTAAGAAGTAACCTAGGGGCTGCAGCAGCTGGGAAACCTGTAAGCTAAACAGAAATAGCCTCAGCTGAGACAGAGAAGCACAAATGTGGGGGAAAAGAGAAAAGCTGGGATAATCAACCTCAAGAAATTAAAAAATACATTTTCTGGACCTACCAGGAGGGGAAAAGCATGAGTGCTGTGGGATGAAACAGGAGCCACCAAATAACCCAATCACAACTCAAGGAAAGGATCCGTCAGATGGCCCTGACTTTCAGTTGTTTCTTCGTGAGCTTTTAATTCTAGTTTACAGCAAGACACTTGGGAAAGGTGTGAGGAATAATTCTGCATATGGCCAGTCTTCAAACCTGCCTAACTAAATTCGGCTGCTACTTTTTCTAGTTGAATTCTTCTAAACCAGCCAGCTGTGGCTAGAGAAGAAAGACCAAAGCTGTGCTGCAGTTTGGAGGCACTGCAGAAAATCATTGCAAGTGCCTAGGGAGTGCTTATACCCAATATATGTAAGATCATGTAGGCCATCAGGTTTGGGACTGGGAAAAGCACTGCCACTAATCAGCAAGAGCCTTTTGAGGTCATTTTGCCTCCTTCTCAAAGACCAGGCATGTTTCTCCTTAGCTGGGGCCTGGCTAACCTGCTCACCCCCTCCTGCCACTGACAACATCTGTTTCTCTACACTCTTCCTGAACTCTCATTTAATTTCTGGAGAATTCATATATTCAGTCTAAATGGAGTCCTTGAATTTTTCATATAGAAGATATGGGCAAAGTTAATGTCCTGTGACATTTAGGAGGACAGCGGGGACTTCAGTGTCTTGGAGCTATGAAATGCACATAGGTGTCTGTTCAAACATCACTGCATTCCAGAGAGGCTGGGGACCTGTCAGCTTCCACTCACATCCATACCCAAGCCTGAAAACTCTTGCTGTGCTATCCAGCAGCAGAGCCCAAAATTTAGGAGCAGGTATTCTGGCTCACTAAGTGTAGCTGCAGCTTCTGAACAGGACAGAAACCTGGAAAGGGTGGGTGCATACTTCATAACCCATTTCCTCAGGGTCTTGTCAGCTAACCCAGTGGATCATAAAATTATAAAATGGTTTGGGTTGGAAGGGACCTTAAAGATCATCTTGTTCCAAACTCCTGCCATGGGCAGGGACACTCTCCACCAGACCAGATCACTCAGAGCACATCCAGCCTGGTCTTGCTGGATGTGAAAGTTCTCCCAGTTCTTCCAGTTCTCCCAGTTCCCCACTGCAGGCAGGGGTGGCATGTCCATCAGCAGCTCCTTGCTGAGCCTGAAGACCATGCTCCAGGTAGACCAGGCAACATCCACTGCTGTTTCATGCACGCATTCCCTCAGGTGGAGCAGTGCTAGTCCCTGTTATTCGTTCCACAATGACAAGCAGATTAAGGCCATGCTGTGCTGGGTGATACAAATGAACTACAACAGAACCATGGGGCTGGAAGGACGATGGTGTTTATTGATTCTCATTCTTCACAATCAAGGGTAATTAGGCAATCACAAGTCTAATTCAGACAGGTCCACAGGAAATCTAATGCACTCAGCAACACACAACCAGACTTAAAATAGCATTTGGTGGCAATAAAATAACACAGCACACCTGAAGACATAGCTACAGACCTTGGGAAGAAAGGGGGAAAGATTCAAAGTGTTATCAGTTACAATCTCTGTCCTGAAGAACTTCTTCAAATAACACACAAAAAGCAAAGCTGCAAAAAGCCCTACCACCTATTATATATATTTATTCCCAAGAGAGATGAGCTACTGTAAAAATTACATTGAAGTTCCCTCTGCTGAACTGCATTTCAGCCTAGTTAACCTCCCAAGCCTTTGATTTTTTTAATGTGTTCCTGTGTTTTCAATATAAGCAAAGGAGAGCCACGCTGCTTCACAGGGAAGTCACAACCTTGATCCACAAACAGCTTTGAACAAAGATAGTGTTTGTTTTGAGGACTTTTTTTTTCCCTCCCTTGACAGAGTCCCTTCAACAAGGCAGGTTATTCTGAGAGGGCTTAAACAGAGCCAAGAGCATGGGAAAGGAGAAAAGGGAGGTGTAAAAAAGGAAAGGATGGGATAACTTCCAGGAGAAGAATAAATTCACCGGTGCATTCGGTTACTTGCAGGGAGGTTTTGTGACTTCAACTGTGTTAAAGAGCCAGGCCGACTTAGACAGGGGGTTTGGAGTAAACGTGCCAAGAGATGATTATTTCCCACTGCCTTTACTACTCCACGGGGCCCTCTGGAAGCGCTTCCCCGCTATTCCTCCTCTGATCCCGATCCCCTCTCCTCACCCATCCTGCCGCTCGCAGTCAGTCACACAGTGCACACAGAGGGAAGGTCGCTCAACTCTGAGCGGGGATTCAGCATTCCCTGCATCCTTGCTTACTCCCTGCCCTCTTCCTTCCGCGCGAAAAGTCAGGATGCTCTTGTACTCCCCAAAACCTTCCATCCCAGCCCCCTCTACGAGGGGTCCACCTGCCCCGGCCAGTCCAGCCCACCTGCCTTCATCCCCACCCTCCCCATCCTCCGCACCGCCGCATCCCCCGCCAGCTCGGGAGGTCCAGCCCGGTCCTCACCCGGGGATGCGGGCGGGATGCTCCGAGCCGCCCACCCCGAAATTCCGCCGCCCAGCCCCGCGGAGCATCCCGGGGGGGTTCCCCTTTCCCCCGCCCGTCCCTCCGCCCCGATGCCCCCCATCCCCGACCCACCTGCCGGGAGCGGCTCCCCCGCTCCGGTGCCTCGCACGGGGCAGCGCCGCCACACCGCCCGGCTCCGCCGCCTCCGCCGCCGCGTCCCGGGGGGGAGCCGGGCTGGGAGCCGCCCCCGGGCCGCCCCCTGTGCCCCGTGGGTGCCGCCGGCCCCGCCGCCCGCCCCACGGCTCCGGCGGTGCGATGGGTACCGCGCTCTGCTGTCCCGGAGCTCCGCCGGCTCAGCCAGCGCCGCTCCCCGCGCACTCCATATTTTGGGGGGGGTTCTGGGGGTTTTTTTAATCTTTCCGCCCCTCCGAGTGCGACCGTGGGGGTTTGCAGCTCTCAGCTCGGTGGGCGCATCCCGAGCATCCAGCAGAGGGATGGATGGGCGCAGCGAGGATGCCCAGAGGCTCCGTCCGGCAGCCCCGCCGCTGCCGAGTCACCAACTTCTGCCGACACACCGATTTCCCCGAGGGCTGGAAGGCGCCAGGCTCGAGCCACGAGGGGATCCACGCGTGGGGTGCAGTCCCGGCCGGAGGTGCGGGCAGGGATGCACGGATCTCACGCCCTCCCGACCGCACCCGCACCCGCACCCGCAGCCAGGGGCGGCCCCGAGCGCACCGGGGGCTGCCGCGGCACGGGCTGCGTGTGCGAAGCTCGCTCTGCTAAACGCTCCTTTGGAGCTGCGGTCACTGCCGAGCCACTGCCAGGACCGGGAGGAGTGAGAACCGCAGGCTGAGCCCTCGGTGGGTGCAACAAAGTTTGGAGCACGGTAAAAATGTCGCTCTCAAAATACCCTTGACTCTTTTGATCCCCAGATGACACCGACTTTGAATCAATAATGCCACTCGGAGCAAATTTCCTGTTAGATTCCATGCAAGAATATGGATTTTGGACCACTTGAAGGTGTCAGCCCTTAGGCACAATCCCACACTGAACTTCAACAATGACCCTCGCTACATTTCTCAATATAGGCTGTTTCAAACTAAATAGGGCAGAAAATACACATAAATATCTTTAGTAACTCACGTTTGGACTTTCTGAACTGCTTTGTACACCTACCAAACTTTTTGCTCTGTTAGCTCTCAAATAGCTCTTTTTCAACAAGAAATGTCCTTGAAAAGGAGAATATTCTTTAATATACACAGAGGAACTATGTTACCTCATGAATATTAATAAACATTAAATTTCGGGCCATGAAAAGCATTTTCATGCAAAAGGTCTTGTGCCCATAAGTGGATTCACTGGCAAATTTCACACTTATGACACATGGAGGTCTTTCCTTTCAGATGCAGTGAAGGATGTTGGGAATACCAAGCTCTCAAAATGTATCATCCTTAGGGGAAATTAAAAGCAAACAAAAGCAACCAGAATTAAGCAAGCAAACAAACCCAAAGAAGGCTGTTTGGTTTGAATGGAATTTCTTGCCTCTTCTGAGCTAATTTATCCATCCCTACATTTTGCTCTTTAAATTTTAAAGCATCTGAACATTTGTTCTGTCAGTCGAGAAAAAATGGACTTACTTAAACTCATGTTAGATCCCCTGGGGATATCATGGGGAAAATAGGACAGCAGTGCTAGGGAGAAAAACTCCATCTACAGCATCTTTTACAATTAAAAACTTGCAAACAGGGAACAGCAACAACAGGGAAAAAATCACCCCAACCAACCAAAGCAACAGTGACAAGTATCTCGTTCATTTTTATACTTTAATTCAAAACTCAATATTGTATCCGATGGCCAGTGTACAGAAAGGGGAAATGGAAATTACGCACGTCAGTGGCAAGAGCTGATAGTGGAGTGTTCAGTTCTAGATCCCTGTTTTTACTGACATCTAATTAACATATACAATCTTCACCAAATTTCACAGGAAAATCCAAAAGCAGGACTATATTAAACAGCACGTAATTCAAATATGTTCTAAATGCTGACAGAGACAACAGTGAAGCACAAATGTAAGTCACCCAACTTTTTAACTGTGATGTCTAAAACCTTCCCTTGATGAGTTAAGTCCTGCCAAAGCTTTATTTACAACTAAATACATTTTGTTTCTAGATGTTTAGGTTTCATCCTTTAAAAAACATTATTATGACCTTCAGGGGCTCCAGCTGAGTAAGAGCAAAGAAAACCAGGACAAAGCAGCTTCTCCCAACTATAACCAGTTGCCTGAAAACCTTGGTAGGTTGAGATGTGATGTTAGGGAGTTTTGTCTGTGATATTTTGTCCTGGAAGAAAAGGAGGTACAGCAAGAGAAAATCTCTGTATTTCATAGATATTACACAGCTGTGCAGCTTCAGGGAATGCCCTTCCATGGGATTATACAGGCCTGGAGAAGGGACACTTTGTAGGGTTGAAACCCACATTTCTTATTCACAGCAGAGGAAGTTTCAAGGACTTTTTAACCTCTCATTGTTTCAGATTAATGACCTGGTTCCAGGGCATTCTGGTCATTTCGAATGCAAGACCAGCACTGGGTTTTTAAAACTCTGTCAAACAGAACCTGCATGTAGATGAATTGCAAGAAATTAGGGTAGGACTAAAACAATAATGTGGCTGACTCCAAACTTAGAGGTAAAAAGTTAAATATTTTGTTTAAAACCTTCAAACTCCTACATATCCCTTGGCATTTTATCAGTTTCCAAAATGATCTAGTTGTATAAATTAGCTAGGAATTTTATTTAGCTCTTTTGTTTTTGTTAAATACTCCTAAGAACTACTTTCATGGCCAAATTAAATCTTTTAAGTTATTCTGAAGAATGTATTTTCTTCCAAGACAAGATCTCAACCCCTTCACTCTTAAGGAGCACTTAAATGGTCCTGCCCCTGTGATGCTCACACTGAATTCCCAACTCTTTTCCATGCTCTATTCAATACTCTCAAGGTCTGACTTCCTAAGCCCTTTCTGGGTGGGATGTTTTGACACCTTTATCCCATTATTGTACTTTGCTTCCACACCCCTTCAGTAACTATTTTCCCCCTTCTATTCAGAAATGGTTTATCAGCCAATGGACTTAATAAGCCAGCTTCTTAAGCTTAAACCAATATAAAGTTAAATTAATGCAGAATTTTTTTTTCCCTGTGACTGTGAATAAATTTCTCCAGCAGTTCTTTATGTTCTTCAAGAATAATAGAAGTCATTAAAAGCCTCAGCTAGACACAGATCTGGGAGAGGTGTAAAATACATGAATGTCTCCTGATATAAGATTATTGTGCCCTTTAAAATAATAGGGCATTTAAATATGAAAAACTTTGTGTCAATTTTTACTAGGTTCTTTGCTCTCCAAGATAAAACACTTTTTTAAATTAATGACTGACATGGAAAGAAATCTGTTCCTTTTCCATTACAGATAAATTACCATGGAGCCCTGTGCTGCAGGTTTTCACTATTAAAAAAAAAAAAGAAAAGAGAGAATAAAAGGCTTCCCTAACTTTCCTTCCTTACCTTGTTCATGTTGAAGAAAATAATTCTTCTAGAAATTAGTAGACAAGCAAACATTTTTATTAGATAGCAAAAATTCAATAATAAATCATCTGAAAGTCCTGTGTCCAAAGTTTGTGTGCCTCCTCCTGATGCATGTGTGACTTGTAACATGGATGGATGTTCCAATTTCCATGGTTAATTCATTTCCTCCTCAGGTTACCCACATAATGACACAGTGACACAACAATTTATTTTAAGGGCTTGTTTCTAAGTGCCCTGTCAGGAGTGTTGGACATCATCATGACCTCCCAGGCCACACCTTCCACTGGTGCCTCCACACTGGTGGGTTATATTGGTTGGCTGTGGCTCCACTGCCACTCTTCCAGAGACAACACAAACACAAGTGGCTTTGTGATGTGCATAAACTGGCCCAGGAATTTACAGGTTAGTATCAACGGTGTCTTGCTCCATCTGCTCTGAAGCCCTGAAGGAAGGCTGTGGTTTAATGGGAAGGGTGGTCACCCTCCTCCTCCTGCTCCTCCTGGAGCTGTGCTCCCTCCCAAGCACCACAGACCATCCCTCCACATCTCCACATCTCCTTCCAGCTGCAAGTGCAGTTTCTAAATAAAGAGCCTCCTCATTCTCATTGCTGTGTGCAGCAGATGTTGTACTCTTGTGCCTCTGCCTCACTTGGGCCCACATCCACTGGAAGCCTTTAATCAATCAGATTTGCTGTCTGAACTAATTGAAATCAATGAGAACAATAAAATAGAACACAACAAAGAGAAACTGGAATTTAAATGTACCTCGGGCTTTCACTGAGTATTCCCCAAGTCTCACAGCCAACTATGCTGGTTTATAGAAATTGCTATTTTATACACACTTCTGTTTTTTAAACTGAGTCATTCCACTCTCCTTTTTTTTCATGAAGTCTCTCCATACTTTCTGTAATTCTATCTATATCTGGATTCTCATTAATTTCTTCTTTTTTTTTATGTTGGAGCCACCAGATTTAGTGTAGAAGAAAGAAACAGAGACACATTATTGTGCTAGATTGTACATTTAATTCCTTTTCTTACAGACTGGATGGATCAGCATTCTCTTCTGCATCTCTATAAATAATCAGAGAAGTAGCTCATTTGCCACACTTTTTGTTAAGGACAATGCTGAGTGAGGGCAAGAAGGTTCACCAGAGGGTTGTGTCAATCACAAATACTCTGGAAAACAAGTGTTACCTTGTTCAAATGCTTGTGCTTTTGCAAAGAGTTTCTCTCTCTCTCTCTCAAAATAGGTATCATTTAAAAAATATATATTCCCCTCAAAGGAATTTAGCATTTGGCTCTCACAGGAACCATGCCAAAATGAATATGGTACACAAAATATAAATTATGGTGTCAGAGTAAAAAGCCCTGCTCTTGTGCACCTGCAAAACTGAGTGACAGGGATAACAAATTAACTTTGCACTCTCCAGCCAGAGCAGAATCAGCTTTGTTGGGCTCATTTGTACAATATCAGGCAAGTGACTCTTCAAGGTGCTGGTCCTGGAGGCAGAGAGAGAATGTGGCTTCAGGCTGAGAAAGCTCCAGCTTGGCAGCTCCAGGCTTGTCCACAGCTGATTTCTCTTCAGAGGGAGGGAAACCTTTCACACAGACTGCCCAGGAACAACAAGTGACAGGATCACACAATGGTTTGGGGTGGAAGGGACCTTTAAGGCTCATCCAGTGCAGCTCCTCTGCAGCCAGGAGGGACATCAGCTAGATCAGAGCCTCATCCAGCTTAGCTCTGAATGCTTCCAGGGGTGAGGCACCCACAGCCTGTCCCAGTGTCCCACCACCCTCATCATAAAGCTTTTGTTCCTTCAGTCCATGGTCAGTTCATCACAGCAGCGCTCACAGGCAAAGCTCCTCCTCTGGCTAATGGGACTAAGGAAAACAGTGAAACATCCTGCAGGTTAGTCCTATTTCCACACAGTAGCACAGCTGTCTTTAGGAATTAACCGTGCAGACAGCCAGGGTTAATTATGTTGGCATCCACAATTCCCCCTCACCCCAAACCTGTCTGAGATTCAGAGGTGTTTGAATTGCCAGACCCACTTTCAATCTGAGATATCTGTGCACAGAGAGAGTTTAGGAGAAAAGCAGGCAAGAGCTGTTTGGGTGTGTGGTGCCAGGTTCAGGGTGGCACTGCAGCTCTCCTGACCACACCTACAGCAACAGCTTAAAAGAGTGGAAATTCTATATTCTGGCTGCTCTCAGTGTTGCCTTAGCATATGTAGGAAGATGGAAAGGTATGTTAAAACTTGATTTGGCTCAGTGTTTTGCCTGTGCTTATGTGCCTTTCTGGGTAGGAACAGACCTAATAATTTTGTGAATTTAATACTAAATAGTGAAGACAAGATCAAATGAGGCCATTTTGTGCCCACAGATTTGTGTGGCTGTGCACTCACAGTCAAACAGTCATTACAACAGCTTCTGAGGGTATTGAGAAAAGAATTCAAAAGTGAAGTATCATGATTTTAATGCTTTTAGAGTGATTTGCAGCACCTTCAAATGCCAGACATTTCCATGTGCTGCGCTCCTGTTGTCTTAGCAAGCCATAGCTAATTAGCTGTAGGCTGTCCTGCTGCTAACTCAGGCAACAAACCACTCCTGACTTCAGCAGATGTTCTCCTTTTCCTGCCAGTAGGAATATTTACTAACATTTTTTTCACATCATGGCTTTCTGTCTCAAAACTTATTCCTCAGGATCAGGAATATGCCATGTTAAACCACTCAGAGCTGTAAATGTCCCTTTAGTAAGGTTGGTGCTGGCTTGCAAGGTACATCAGATTTTTATAGAGTTGAATTATACAAGCCAGGGATTACACACACTCCACCTCTTTAAAAATGAGAGTTTATTGAAGTTTGTTGTTAAAAGAAGGAGTTCATCAAACCCTTGAAGGATTTCTGCTGTCAGCATTCACTAACCAGCACCTCAGGGAGGTCTAAGCAACCTTTGATAAAGAAAAGCAGATAAGTTTCTTTTCTTTAAGGTTAAGATTTAAATGTCTTTACCAATCATTGTCTACTTGGTTTTGTTTACACTGAATTTTCGTAGTTCACAAATACCTTCAGTGCAAGTCCATTTTCCACAGGGATCTGGTAAAAATAAAGATTAAGAAACTTTCCCAAGGGCATGAGTTAGTCACAGGGAATGAAGAATTCATAAATCCTGCTTCTTGCTAAGTCCAAATTATGTTCCCTCTTCTGTTAGGCAGGAGTTGCTGTGCTGCAGTTAATGCCACCAGTGTTGGGTGAGCTGAGCTTTTATTGCTGCTCAGGCCCTTGAAAACTGGAAATCAGTTTTAAAGCATGAAATGCGACTCCTGTGTGATGGCTGCCAGGTTACAGAGACCCAGGGCACACAGAAAAGGGGGGAAACAGACTTTTTTTTCCCTCTGTTTTGTTTTTTGTTGTTTTAAATTGACAACACAGAGCACAGTGGCTGGTAGCAAGTCATGATGAGTCCAAGAGTTAGGAGTTCACATGAACCCATTTCACTCTTCATTGCAGCGGTGCAGGAATCTGCACATGTCAGTTAAGGGGCAGGTGAACTCAAATTTAAATAGTCATCTATTAAAATAAGCTAATTAGAACTTTCATGGCTAATCTGTATTATTTGCTGTTAAGAAACAGCATGTGTGTACATAACCATTACCAAGCAGCAGGTTCCCCAAATTTGCTAATTTGTCACTTTGATTATCTGACTGTATCTTGAATGAGTCAAATAACTTATAGGAAACTGTATTTTGAGTCAAGTCTGGATTGTTAAAACACATGAGCACAGTGTCCTAAGGGATGAATAGTAAAGGCAAACCTTACACTCTGAAAAAAACAATTCCCTTAAATACATGTTCTAGGAAGATTATTAATTAACATGACAATGTTGATCAGAAGTCATTTTTCTTGCAGACAAAAAAAATTACAATAAATACAAAACAAAAACATAATCATCCTGTGTAACAGATTTACAAATACCTTGTGACACAGAAAAATGACAAACACTTTGACATGAACATTTTAGTTGGCTGTATGACTGAACAGTAACTCTAGCAAGGGGTGTTCATACAGGTGCACTGAAAAACCCAAACTGGGTATTCATGTCCTACAATTTACTCTTCAGGCTGTTGCATATATAAGAATAAATGCAAAACACTGGTGCATTCAGCAGCAGGGGATAAAAGCACTCCACCTGCACTCTACCGTCTCTCAGAAGGTGAACACAGCAGTCATTTCCAAGCCCTGTGATGTTTAGAAACCCAGCTCCAGCACGGGTACATCGGGCTGTCATCCTGCTGAAAGCTCATGTAAATGTTCCTGAAATCAAGGGGGTTTTCTGGATAAAGACATGGTTGTTGTGACCTGCTTTTCAAAGACAGCAAGCACCCAGCCCTCCCCTTGGCTTCACAAACAGCTGTAGCTGTTCATCATGTCAGAGAGCCGAGCCATTCGCCTTCAGCATTCCTGTATTTAGGATCATTTAGATGGATTTACCCAGAGGAAATTATTGTAGCTATTAATTTACGTTCCTTTCCTCACACGTAAGGGGAACATATGAAAGTCAAGTCATTTCTGCTGCTGACAATAAAAGTCACACACTCAGAGATCAAGTGCTTTGTGGTTCTGCTGAGCCAAGCCCTTCATGCCCTGTCAGCTCTCTGTCCTCTGTGGAAGACCCCCAGTTAATGGGTTTAACCTTTGCAGCAGTGGGAAGGGAGAGATCAGCACGTCAGAGGGAAGTTACACCAGAGTCATGTGTGTCCTCTTTCTCCTTCGCTTCCTTTTACAGCCATTACATCCCATTTCCTCCACTGCTGCCTTTACTTACTTTCATCAAAAGTCTGCTTATTGAAGCAAGTAAAAGGCAGTTTAAAAGAGCAAAGTTACAGCTCCCTGCCCTCTGAAACTCGGCTCCCAAACGTGCCACGTTCCAAATGTCACCACCCATCTCCTGGAGCCACCTTTGCAACCCCTGCCAGCTCTTGACTCAAGCAGCAGTTTAAACCAAGTGACCATCTAATGATATTTTTTTCCCCCCAAGGCAACATAGAGAAGGAGAAAAATCACTTGGTGTCGAAATAAATTCTGCATGAAACAACTGCAACAAAAAATATGACTATTTCACTGGTGTTTTATGCATTTCCTGCAAATAAATTTACTTGCACATAACATGAACAGTCCTGTAAGTACTGGCAGGAAATATGGAGGTGTCAGAGGAGAACCAGAGGTCCTGAAACATTCCTGGATTGTATTCAACAGCTCCACAATTCCAGGACAACACCTGAGACAACACAGTGGAAAAAACAAAACCCCAACTGTAGACAGGAGGAAACTGAAATATTTAGGAATTGAATGTTAATAAGTCTCTTTTCTGTGACACTCAGGCTCCTTGGGCCATCCCAAAATGGATTACACTGGCAAATCTGAAATACAGGCAAGGCCAACTTTGTCAGGGATTTCTACAGGTTCGACAGGAGAAATATTGGAAGTGGGATGAAGTACTTTAATTATTATTTACAAATGAGTTTCCTCTGGGCCAAGCAAAGCTCAGGTGCAGATTTTCAGGCCCATATTCTGCTCCTGGCAAGGCCAGCTGGGTTACAGAGCCACAAAACAGAAAGCAAGACAAGGACCTGGGAATGGGACAGCTCTCGGAGTTTAACAGAAGTCGAAGGCTTTGGTCGTGGCAAGCAGAAGTTTGGTGCCATGACCAGCTCTGCTGTGGGTTTTATCAAGTTCAGCCACCCCTTCATGGCCCCAAAGGTTTTATTTAGTTGTCTATACAGAGGATTTCTCTTTTTCACTTCAAACTAAAGCCCATGTGAAGCAATAGCAAGGGTGCCAACCAAACCCAGCTTAAAGAGTGATCCCAGTATTCCCGAGGCATCTTCCCAGGGCTCTTTCTAGGATCCCTCTGGCTGCAGCTTGTCCTGCAGCATGGCAAATGTGAATGAATGCTTGGAGCCAGCACAGAGTCCCAGTGTTTTGGAGTATAATGATCCCCAGCAGCAGCTCTGAATGCAGCACCAGGTCCTAAAGCCATTCACTGTTTACAGACACAGCTGGGTTTTGGTAAAGAAAAGGAGATGCCTTAAAGAGAGTCACAGTTTCTGTAGGATTTCTTAAAAGTAACATTTCACAAACAGGGAATGGATTATTTCCTGATAGATTGCTCAGCTCTTCCAACTCCTTTCTCTTCTCCTATCCATAGCTCCATATCTGAGCTGTTGTGTGACACACAGCCCAGCAGGCAGTCTTGTATTTTATACACACCTGCCTTGGACACGACAGTGACTCCATGAAAGTTTTGCCAGGTTTCAGTAAAATTCCATCATTGTTTGTTGCTTCAAAAGTTAAAATCAAATCCAGACTCATAAAGAGCTTCACCTTTGTGCAGATGTAAACAAAAAAAAAGAAATTTCCTTAAGATAAATTGTGGTATTCAAAATATCGACACTTGTTTTCAGGGTAAAGAAGGTTCCAGAGGGGGCTGGACAGACAATGTCAAAACTAAAGTTAGAACGGGGACTACCATCTCTTATTCCATAATATAGTGAAGTAAAGAGCTCTGTAAAGAATATTTACAGAAGGGTAAGCTATAAATGAGCTGAAATATTTAAGTTTATTTTACAGTTCTAAAGAGTGATTTCCTACTGTTTAAAAAAATCCCAAACAACAAACAAAGGAGCATAACCAGCATGGGATGAACGTGAAACTGCCAAACCACCAGAACACCAATTTTTTACTGCACATCCTCCAAGTATCACAGAAGAGAATCATGGAATGGTTTGGGTGTCATTCAGCTCCTTGGAATGACAAGAAAAACGGGCATGCTGATATTGTAGGCATTTATTTTGACTCTGTTTTGTCACAGATGATGATGATGATCATCATCATGTTCAGCCACTGCAAAGCCTCAGGTTTTCATAGAACTCAGCACTGACTTGCAGAAACACATTATGTTTTAGCAGCTTCCCCTGGAGACTCTTCAGTTTAATATTCTGGAAATATGAAAGCTAAAATGTTTTTACAACATGTCAGTAGAATATTTCCCTGCCTTCTCAGGATTGCTCATCAATTATAACAAATCATTCATTCTAAGTCTCAGCTGAAGTTAAAGAATTCATTTTTAAAAAAAATAAATTCTTCATTTGATGTAAAACACCCTTCCTTCAAAGCAAACATTTTTCCATTATGATACTTCTGGTTTGTGATTTTTCATTTTATGATGGAAAAATGCTAATATTAATTAGTGCTTCAATGCTCATTAGTATTTGAACTGAATTGCAACTACTAGGATGTTAAAGACAAGGTAAATTATTACAGTGTTTGATTCAGGGATAGGGAAAGGCCTCAAGTTTAGTTTCTTTTTCAATTTTCCATACCAGATTACTGCAATGATGGAAACACATTCCTTCAGGCAGAGGCTGTCTGAGGATAACCCAATGCTCCCCTAATTTAGGGGACACCACCACCCTCAGCTGCTGCAGAGCAAAGTAACATTCACTGCTTCCTATGGGAATTGATTCACACAACATCAATCCTTTAAGCCAATGGTGCAGCCAATTCTTTGCCTGTTTTACCAAAAATCCCATTGTTTTATTTTTATTTTGCAGTCAGAAGAGATTTGCCTTTGAACAAGTACATGTTTTTACACGGTCACACATTCTGACTCTCCCCTAATTAAAAATGGTTCTCTTTTCCTATTACTTTAAAAAGCAATAAATTGACCCTGACTTCAGGGGGGACAGGAATCAATCCAGGCTTCAGGAAACAGAGCAGTGTCAGCTGGCAGATGATTTCTCAGCCCCCAAAGCCTCCCGGCCTCCCAGGAGAACTGGGAACAGCAAAACCCCCTCCTAGCAGAGTGTGTCTACATTTGATAGCAGCAGACTGCATATTCTAATCTGTGACATCCTTTTGGTCCAGCATCTCCTGGCAGAGAAAAGGACAGGCAGCCCCAACACTTTGCAAACCATTTGACTGTTCCTTGACAAAACATGTGTCAGTTCTCCCTGACAGTGTTCCCAATAAGAAACAAAACAAAACAAAACACACAACCAGCACATTCACAGGTATTAAAGCTTTTGCTCTTCTGCCTCTCATGCATAATGGCAGTGACACGGAACTCCACTCAAATCACTTTATACCAGCCATGGGCTCGAGACTCAGCATTTTCAGAACATAATTTTACATGTCATGGCACTGCTGCGTTCACTTGGTTATCTTAGAGGTCTTTTCCACCCTTAAGTACTCCATGATTCCATGTCTGCTGAGAATGCCACTGCCCTGGGAATGTGATGGAGTGAATGAGTGGTGGAACACACCCAGGAAACATCAGCCTTTGACTCGAGGGAGTTATGTCCCAAACACTGTCCCCTGAGTTTCCTGCTTCATTAGGGGGTGTGAATGAGAAATGTGCTGCATTCACACACAGAGCCTCCTGTTGGGCAATATCACTTCATTGATATGACATAAAATAGAATATTTATATAAAAACATATATTAAATGTGTATATGTGTATACATATATATATAAAATTTTATGAGCTGCTTAATGCCACTGCATAAATACGTAATTTTACCATGGATTTTTTTCCCTGAGTCATTTTCTGAAGCTGAAGAACCTCCTGCTTGACTTCACAGTGATGTGGTCTGAAAGCAGAAAGGAGGCACGAAAGAGGAAACCGGTGTAGTTTTGCTCTGATGGTTGCTCCTGCCATAAAACATACATAAACCTTGTGCAATCTCATACAGTTTTTATTGCTCTCAGAAAAAAAAATAAAGAATCATTCTGTTACAAATATTGGCTGCACTGGAACTGACAGTGGATGGAGAAGACTGGTTTCTCTTTCCCTTCAGGAATGCACTTGGTCACTACAAAAATAAGGAAAGCTAAGGAAGAAAATTGTCCTGACTTGGGCATGGGATCAGTTCATCCAGGTTGAAACTGCAGCCTTGTCCCAAACTGGATGTCACACTCAGAGGGTTTTCCCTCCCTTGGCACAAAACCCAGTGTAGTGGTAGTGAATTATTATAAGGAGCAGCCTGATAGGAAATAAAAACCAAAATGAAGCCCCAAAACAGCTACTGAAATAAAAAGTTGCCATGAATCCTCAATATTAATGAATTAAAAAAGGAGAGCAGACCCCACCTCAGCAAGGGCAGCACTAAACAGGTATAAATAAACACTTTTTAGGGGTTTTCTTAGCTTGCCTTTGGATCCCTGGAGCAGGGAGAAATTCTCTGCCAGATCCTCCGTAGGGCTCTGATCTTATTCCTGCTTTTCCCTTTGGCAGGTCCCTTCTTGTATGATGTTGGGAATTTCTTCACCTGGCACATTCCAGGGCAGTGGTGGAGTCCCCATCCCTGGAGGGATATACAAGCCACGTGGATGTGGCACTTGGGGACATGGGTTAGTGGTGGCCTTGGCAGTGCTGCACTTGATGATCTCAGGCAGCTTTCCCAGCCTAAATGACTGTGAAAGATGGGCTTAAAGCCCAAACAGATCCTGCAACTCCTCAACCATATTTGTGTGACTCACAGAGCTGCTCTCCGAGTCCCACACTCAGTTCATCTTTCAAGGGAGTTTATTTCTAACTGGGCATCAGACTGTGCCATGATCAGAGATGACAAGCAGTGCCTCAGCCAGAATTTCCTGAATATTTCATCATAAGAGTCATGCCACCACTACCAGTAAGCACTGGAAGGAGCTGACTTCAGAGGCAGCAGGACCAGGATACCAGCAGAAGTTTTCCTGAGCAGCTTTTACAGCCCAATAGCTCACAGCCATGGGTGCATAAAACAATACATTTCCTAAAAGTTAGGCATGAAGTACAGAAAAACCCATCCAGAATATTCTTGTTTTCAGAGGAACACAGGCTGGCCACAGTATGGTCATAATGGAGGGTGTTCTGCTGAAAAATTTGAGCAATAAACCATAAAAAATGATAAACCATTTAAAAGTCAAATGCATGAGCATTGTTTTAAAAACAAATGGGAAATGTGTGTCTGTAAATATCTGAGCAAAGAATTCCTCTGGTTTGCTCCAGTCAAGAAGCAGGCACTGCACACAATGTATCTGGCCAAATGCATTCAAATAATAGCTCAACTCTTGAATATTCGTGGCTAGTCACAACAAGAATAATCCTCATGTTGAAAAAATATAATACATTTGGTAAAATAAGAGGAAGTAAACTCACCAGAGAGAACTCATATACTCTGTAGTAACTTCCAGAGTTGGTGTTTCCCATACTGTAGCATTGCTCTGATTTGGCATTTTCAATATAAATTAAAAACTAACTGCCTTTTCCCTTACTTCAGGTTTCCAAGCAGTGAAAATTCCCTTTTCCCTGTCCCCTTCCCTAGGGATCACTACTTTAATTAAATTTGACTTACAGGATCTTCATGGTAAAGGACAGTAACACGTAAGTAAATAGAAGTATATAATTTTATTATAAGTAGCCCATATGCAGCTTTTAAAAGCTTTCCACTCTTCAGGGATTACCTAAAATTGAGTGCAGATTCACAGGGATACTGTTTTCATTACAGAATTATAAACAATAATTTAAAAATACTACATTGTATATGCTCGTGGCTTCCCTTTCTAACATATGTTCCTTCAGAATCACTTATGGACTCTCCATGGCAGACCAGCACAAACTCATCAATATTTCATAAGGGGTTGAATAAAATCATGGTGGAGATACCTACTTTAATTTTCTGAGATTTAGACCAGAAACTTTTTTTTTTATTATTTGATTATTTTTCACTCTTAATTGTTTGGGGGGATTTTGTGTGATTCCCCTGCAGATAGTTGTGAACAGCTTCAAAATGTGCTTTGATTTATCACAGGTTATGGAAGATAAAACTAATTTAACCACTAAAAGAGATAATGATAATAATTCACTGTTTCCTTCAACATTGGTCTTAAAGGTTTTAACTGACTTACCCTTGAAATCTCCAGCTGAAATCTGGAAGGGAGGTGGAGAAGAAAGGAAATTTGGAGCCAATTTTATTCACAAATCCTAGTCAAGAAGAGGCACCAAATCCATCTGGATGGGGCATGGTGTTCACCTATATATCTGTATATCTATACATATTCCTTTACAAATTATGTTGGTAACACCTTGGGCACTTTTTTTATCCCAAATGGCAGATACAGCATTTCATTGAGAGAATTTATGACAATGGCTAGTGCTGGGTCTCACATAATAAGGCAGCAAAGTAGGTCATTTTTGTCTTAATCCCACAGAAGGCAGAAGAGTTTTTTTTCTTGGAGGTCTTTACACAAAATCCCAGGGAAAAAAAGGTGCAATTGTTCATGGGAAGAAAGGTAAATGCAGTATAATGGAATTTTAATTTCCTATGTCATGCATGTTGTGCAGATGGCAGATGCTTTGAGGTCCATACCAGCTGTGGTTATTTAACTCCATATCTAAAGCCTCATCTTAGGTATAATCTCATCCCAGACTTTGCCTTCATCATCATTTTCATCATATTCCAGTTTTCTGGCTATTTTTAAGCAGTGGTTAATTTTTTAAATGATGGTGTAGACACACCTTAGGCCTGCCTGGAAAGTTTTGTTTGCATGCTGCTTATCTGGTTTTACCTTTGGTAAAAGTTAATAACAGAAAGGTGGATTAAATGCAAAAGCAGAGAATAATAATTCCCAAAGAGTACTATTTGTTGCTAGAATTCAAAATTTAATGTACAAGATGTCAGGTCACTTGCTAAATCAAGCTGAATTGTGTCTGTGAAGTTTTATACATATGTTAGATCCAACAACAATGATTTCAAGTTCTAGAGTTAAATTTGTGTTGGAAAGCTGGGATAGGTGTTGCCATTACAACAGATGCTAAATTCCTCTTAGCACTGCATACAATTTAAAATCTTACCTAAATTTCATCAACATTGCCTTTAGAGTAAATTATACTGATGAGGGAAATGCAATCATATGGTTTGATTGCTAGAAGGCTCAGAGTACCTTTTCCAAGTTAGATTTTTTAATAGCTGCATTTACTGTTAAAAATATTGACAAAGTGCCTTTTTCCCCTAAAAAAAATTGCACTTGAAAAGGTTAAGAATTTTTCCCTCCTGTAAATCTCTTCCTCACTGTCATGAAGAAATTTCTAAGGCAGCCAGCAAGAATGCTCTAATTCTTTTGTCCCCATTTCTCAAAATATCAAACTGATGTTACGTGCCTTGTTGTCCCAGATTGTCTGTTGGGGATTGCAGGGCGGAGCAGCTCGTTTTGTGATAACCCAGAAATGAGGAGCCCAGCTCAGTCCCTGCCTGTGAAACCCACCCTCCTGATGCCAGCTGGGCTGTGGCTCCTGGGACAGCACGCAGGGCTTGCCTTGGAGCAGCTCTGCGAGAAAATGTGTAAACCATTTGCTGCCCCTTTGATATTTGCAGCGCCCTGAGAGCGCTCAGCATCAACCAGCAGCACTAAAGAGAGCAGGGATTTCTGTGCACTGGCACAGAAGTCTCTGGAAGGGCTGTAGCAGGCTGGGTTTCCTCAGGGGGTGCCCCAGCCCAGTGCCATGCACAAGTGCATCATTAAATACACTCTGTACTCACGACAGCGGTCCCTGTGCTCACCACTGCTGTCTCAGTGCTGCAATTCTATACAAGGCTCCAGCCCTGGCACCATTTCGAGTGTCTCCTGCACGTGACAGCACACTTTCCAACAATCCACAGTTATTTAAATGCCATATGTGTGGGTTTATGTATGTATTTAAATATACATGGATAGCCAGGCATTGGAACAGCTGCCCAGGGCAGTGGTGGAGTCACCATGCCTGGAGGGATTTAAAAGCCACATGGATGTGGCACTTGGGGACACAGTTTAGTGGTGGTCTTGGCAGGGCTGGGGGAATGGTTGATTTTAGAAGGCTTTTCCTACCTAAATGATTCCATAAATATATATATAAATATATCTCACATGACACCTACAACCTTTATAAAGTCTGTCCTCCCCCTGAGTAAAAGCTCTGCCTTTGCAGTGTGGGACCCCTTCCTTCAGGAACAACAATTACTTCATCTCACAGCGTTCCCAGAGAACTACAAAACCTCTGTGCCCCTAAGGAAAGAAATGTGCTGCCCATCCAAGGGGTGCCAGCTCATCCAGACACTCGAGCCTACCTGTGCCAGCTGCGAAACACAAACCAGCTGTCACTGCCTGGGCTTTGCCTCTGTGTCCTCTCAAGGTCCTTATGGAACCCTGCTCATAATGGCATTGACATCAGGTGGGGGTGGAAATGGCATCTTTGCCCACAAACAGAATTATCCAGAGGGGTCAATAATTAGGAAAGCCCTTCTGCTTTCCTGCATACTGCATCCGTCTGCAAACAAACAAGGAAAAGGCTCTGCACTGCCAGGTTACCCCCTGGCACACCTCCCAGCGCTAAATAATTAAGGCTCTCTGCTTTCACATCCCCGGGGAGCGTGGCTGGACCTGGGTATCAGTTGCTTCGCTGCTCTGTGAAACTTGAGCAGTGGAAACAGCAGAGCCCTGCGGCAGCCTGGGCACAGCCACCCATCCCCAGGGGACAGCTGAGCAAAGCCAGGCAGTGTCACCCCAAATAGAAGCTGCTGCTGCAGGCACAGCTCCCCCTGCACACCACGAGGAGGGCAAGCCTGGTGACCCAGCACTTCTGACAGACAGCCAAGGATGCCCCAGACCCAAAGCTGGGCTTCCCCCAGGCATAAGAGCAACAGAAGTAGGAAAAAGTCTCTCCTTTCTTTGAGAGAAAGTGTAACGAGGTTATTTCTTACAATGCCTTGAGTCAATCTGCTGCAAATGTCCACCTCTGCTGAGTTTGTGACACTTGGGGAGCGTGACCACAAGTTATGTGCCTTGAGGCTTCTAAAGGGAACAAAAACCAAAGCAAAAGTGCCTTGAAAGCACCGACAGGATCCCTGCACTGCCCACCTTTCCCCAAAACAAACACAGAAACAAGGATCAATAAACATTCTCTTTTTTTAGTGCAGATTAATTCACTCCAAAGTGTTTCTCGACCAACTTACTAACCGTGTTTTGAAAGCCTTCCAAGGGCTCAGCTAATGATGCCCAAGGCGTGGCTGTACGGTCCCTTCTCCCAGCCAGCACCATTTGGGTGGGACACGCTCCCACTTGGCTGCAGAGCTTTGCAGGTGCTGCCATGCGGCTCTGGAGACCCTCTCCCATCTGTTCAGATCCTTTTGGTGTCCCTGGGCTGAAAGTGCAGCTGTCCTGCTCTGATTCCTTCAAACACCCATCCCAATGCTCCATTTGAGGAGGCTTGCTGATCCCAGAGCTCCTTGTTCTAGGGACACAGGAGTGTTTGCCACATCTGTATCCGGCTGTTCCCCATGGATGTGAAGGGGATATGTCACTTTTCTCACTGCCCGAGGACTGGCAAACCAATTCACCCACGGCAGGGAGTTGCTCAAGCCCCACAAGGATGGTACAAGTGCTCCATTACTGATGTGCCAAATGAACAGTTTATCAGAGGTGACACACTCAAAAGAACAGAAATCAGCTCCTGCCCGTGACTTTAGACTCAAACATGAACACAACACCCAGCAACACATCACTCAGAGTGTCTCCCTCTGGAAGGAAGGGGATGCAAGTGGGTTTAAATTGCTGTGTGCAAAGCCACCACTGCTTTGATCTGCTTGAAACAACCCAGTATTTGACAGATCATTCACATATCAAGTGGCAGGTGTGTGTTTCTGCTTCTTATTAGAAAACCCCCAGCTGCATTCTGTGAATTGAGCTCTGGGAGCCGCCGTGTTCCAGATTCTGTCTGCATTCTGGGACAGGTAGCAGAGACCAATTAATCAGGAAAGCTCCCTCAGATGGCCTCACCTTCTTTTGTCTTTGAACAGCGCAACAGAAAATAAAAATGGGTCATCAATGCCTTAGCAAGAGGCTACAACATCCTTTCCTTGAAGGAATGTTACACTTCAGAGAGACAGAGACAAACAATCATGTGCTGGATGCCAAAGCTTGTCATCTGTGGGTGGGCACTGTTTGTTTTCTCAGCAGCACTAAAATACTATTTTATAGCAAGGATATCGAGAGCTTTCAGCTTTGCAAAGCCTGGGAAACAAAAGGGCTGGAAGGCAAAATGCTGAGGGATAGACTCAGCCAGGGCTCCACAGAGATGCCCAAGGGCAGCAGAAGCCACGAGGGGAAAAAAGGGGTTTGGGCAGTGAAGGGAAGGGTAAATTGCTGTGGCACAGGATGTCCTGACAGGCTGGGAGCAACAGGTGGGTGGGGAAAGTGTGGTTTGGGGGAAAGGGAATGGGGAAGGGAAAGGGAAAGGGAGAAAGGGAAAGGGAGAAAGGGAAAGGGAAAAAGAAGGGGAAAGGGAAAAAGAAGGGGAAAGGGAAAGGGATAAAGGGAAAGGGAAAGGGAAAGGGAAAGGGAAAGGGAAAGGGAGAAAGGGAAAGG
>JAWWEE010000010.1:10890998-10901628 GCA_035221455.1 Xenops minutus | reverse complement strand
AAAAAAAAAAAAAAAAAAAAAAAAAAAGGCAAACCAAAAAACTCTATCTCATTTAGAAACACTGCAGAGTTTCAATAAGTTGCTTCAATTATTATTTGGTATTCCTGCTTTTCTTTCTTTTTCTTTCTTTTTGTGCCATAGCAGTCACAAAAAGCCAGTGCTTTAGTTTGTTAATCAGTGTACAGGCATGTTACCAAACCCTCCCTGCCCCAGAGATCCCAGTCAGACTCTGTCTGGGCTGTGGGGTGTTGGAATGTGGTGGACCTAGCATGGGAGAGTCATGGCATCAAAGTCTGGCAAAGTCTAAGCTGTCAGTCTCTGTAGCAGCAAGGAGATGTCCTCTGCAGGTCTTGATTTATGAGCTGGGGACCCGTGGGTGAGACTCTTGAGCCAAAATTCATTTCTTGGGTTAAATGCTGGCAAAAGCACCTTTGCTACCCTTTGCATGGAAGAAAGTGCACTTTAATGGTTCTTGGAGCTGTAGCAAGTGAGGATGTTCTTCCCTCAGCTGTTAGAGTGGGCAGTAGGACCATCCGGCTTGTGGTTCCCAGGCGCTTGCTTTAGCTTGTAGACACTTGTCAATTTACCAGCAATGAAAAAGCAGGAGCATGGGAGGATTCCCATGTTGTGGTGAGTAGGAGTTGATAGCTTGTACCTCATAGACCTCCCGATGTGCAAGAGAAAAACTCTAGTATTAAAGGGCACTTGAGGGCTGTTGTTCCTGCAGACCCCACATTATTCTAGTCCACTTCACCTGCGGCTTCTCCTTTTTGCACCATTTCATTTTCTGCTTGACTGACAATGAAAGCAATATGCTATTTTGATATTATTAGTGATAGAAAGGCCTAATCAGTCCTTTCTTTTCCTTGACAGTATCTGCCCTGCCTGCCTGGGAGCTGATCCACCCTGCCTGGCCAGTCACACAGCAGGATTTCCCAGGGGCTGTGGCACACCATCCTCCTCCCCTTCCTGATTTTTGTCCCATTTACTAGGCACAGAGAGCTGTGGGAAAAAGTCAGCCCGACTTTGTCATCTTCTTTGCTCTGAACTGACACATCTTGAAGTTATTTACTCGGCTATCAAATCTCAGCCGTGGGCTGAATTTTGGCAAAGAATGTTTCGGGGCAAAGTGTGTATGTGTGGGAAGGATAGAATGGATTTTCCTATAGGAAGCATCCTGGATCAGGGGCATAAGCACAGCAAGACGGTTCGTCATCACCTTGCCTCTAGATTTCTTGACAGCAATGTGATTTATGGGCAGGGCACTCATCCTAGTTCAGATTTCTTTCACCAGTATTTGTGGGCTGTGGTTCATGCTGATCTGTTGTGCCTCTTGACCCCTTCTTGTCAGCTAAACAGATGGTTGAGTCTTGTTAGGGTAATTCATTACAGTGGTCAAAGTACAGTAAGAGAAATATGGATTTCTCCCTGGGAAACTTCAAAAGTTCCCCTCTCCCCATCTGCAGATTTGATACTACAGTCCAAGTAAGCTGTGGAATTAACCCACAGGAGCAGCTTTGAAGAAACAGACAAACCTGGAGCATCTGCTTTTGGGGCCAGTTAACCTGGGGTTGTATTTTGAGCTCCTGTTAGCATTAGGAGGTTTGCCATTGACTGTCATAGTTCTAAGTTTTGATGCTTTCCTGCACCTGTGTGTGAGCTCAGAATCTTCCGGCCTTTTATATAGCGGGTGGGGAAATACTTGGGACATGTGTTACTTCTTCTAATGTTGTACAGCAGAGGGTAGGGAGGGAAACCCACGCGGCACGAGTGTGGCTGGCAGCACCCTACTGAGCATGATGACTTGCCCATACAGTGCATTGGCTTGCATGCTGTGTGCCAAACAGCATCAAACAGTCATCACTCCACTAAAGCAGGTGGTGAAATGCTGGAAGGGCTTTTTCACTTGGTAGAAGAAAAGATCACTTGTCCAGAGCCCGTCTGTGTGTCAGTGCAGCACCATGTCATGCTCTGACACCTCTCACACTTTGCATACCCTTTCTCCTCTTTCCCTGCTGGATACAAGTCAGGAGAGCTGAGGAGGATTTTCTTTCATTTTGTTTCACCAGCTTTCTAATTTAAGTCTTACTGTCACTTCCTTGCTCCAAAACTACTTCTTTGGCAGGGCTGGGGGAGTGAGTCATGGCCATGGCCCAGGATCCTGCCTCCTGCTTTGGCCAGCAGTGCTGCAGCTGGGTCAGAGCAGATCTGCTGGTGATGCTTGTGTGTGCCTGCTTGCTGCAGGAGATGGAGGCACTAACCTGGAGCAGGGGGAGGCTTTGCTGGTGAGAGTCAATTGATGAGTCAATTGGCAAAATCGCTTATTCTGACGTATGAGCCCAGACCATTTCCTAATGTGTTGCTTTCCAATGAGAGGGTTGTGTGCACTCACTTGGTAACTGCAGCAAACTTCTCCCAAACCTAGGATCCCTCTGGAAAGCAAAACTCAGTGGACGTGTACCTATACAGAGGCCATCTCTAACATCATGGGCTGGAAAATGAAACCAGATTGTAAATGAAGATGTTCCTTAGAGATTGTATGGATTTTGCAAAATTTATGCTGAATAGGGGTAGCCTTTCCATCAGGCTTGTAGGAAACCAGAGTTTTGTACTTTCAGCTGGTATCTGACTGTGTACCTTAAGCTGAACCTGCTGCTGGAAGAAGAAACACAGTTCCAGTTGGTAGCATGGTGAAATACAAAGTTTCCTGGAGATACCACTCCTAGTTTCCATCATGGTAAGACCCTGTGTCCAGTCCTCAAGGATTTGGCTCTTGCAACCCACTGCTGACAAAAGGCAGAGAAAGTAAATATGCAGCCCAGCAATTTTGTCAGTGAAAATGCCAATGTCTGCTTCCAATAAGAAAGACAGGGAGAGAAGCAGCAGGGAGGAATATTTTGTTTCTGGTGCATAATGTTAAAAGCAAACAAAAGGCCCCTCTTAGGGATAAAGGAGACTCTAAAAGTGCTATAGCCTGCTTGAGACATGCAGAACTTTGTCCACAACCTTGAGGACTTCCAGGCTAGCTTCAAGCATCGTGTGTGTTGGCCAGACAACAACGAACCCTTTGAACATATTTTGGGTCAGAGCACTGTTTTCTTTGAGGGGAAAAGGGAAGGGAAGCTGTTGCTTTGGTCTTGTATCGGCAGCCATCTGTGGTGAGCCCCAGATGCCTTCAGTGGATGGCAGGGCTGGCTGTGGCTTCTCTATGCAGGGTGGTTCCCGAGGCACTGAACCCACAGCAGAGGGTCTGCTGCAGAACCATTGCCCTGCAAGACTTGAAGCACCTCTGTCCAACTCTGCAGTTCCAAAGGGAGCTTCTAAAGTAACGTGGGAGTCCGTGAAATTATCCTGCTGCAATGTGTCGACTGTTGACACAGCAACATGACAATATGTCATCACTTATTTCCTGCTTGAGGGATCATAAAGCCTTTTTGCATTATTTGGGCCCATCTGTTTTCCAAAAGTTAAGCTTTATTGTATCCCTCTTGTCCTCACTGTACTCCTTTTCCAGACTTCATCTCTGGTGCCTTTCCTGAACCTCATTCGTGAGCTCTGTGGGGTGAAGGCATCTCAAAGCCCCCAGTTGACTTGAGCATGGGAGAAGAGTTACTCACCTTCTTGTACATGTTTGGGGCTGCACTGGTCAGCTGGCATAGAAGGCCCTGCTCTGAGCTGTCTCTTTGGTCCACTGTCAACAGTAACAACTCCTCAGTGGTAGGGCTAACAAAAAGACTATTCTGTGCAGTCAGTGGGCACCTAGGTCTGATCTCTTTTTCTGCACCACCTGGGACCAGAAGTGTCAGCACACCAGCTGACTTGTTGGGCATGAGACAAAAACGTGATATGGCAGGTGAGATACAGCAATTGCCTTGCAGCCCTGGTTTGAGGCATCCAGGCATGATGGGAAGCCCTCAGCCCATACCTTGAGGGGAGTTTGAATCTCCATTTGCAGCAAGAAGCCCACCCTGTCTGCATGCCTGGACAAACCAAGGGGCACAGCTAATTCAGCATCCCTGCTGGGACTGTGGCCCTCCCTGGTGCTGCATTCAAAGCAACTGCTTTCAGGAGTCAAAGGCTGCTACTGCTGTTGTTGGTCTGGTGTAAAATCCAGCCCAGGGTTGATGGAAAATTGGAGGTTGGTGTTGTCTCTTCTGCCCCATCACAAGATGGAGCTTTTCCTGCTCTTAGTGTCCTGTAGAGCAGAGCCTTTTTGCCTTGCCAGTGCAGGGACAAGTCTGTGTGCAGCCAGAAATCAGCCATACGGTAAACCCTTTGGAGAGCTGCTGAAGGAGCTTGGCTCAGGTCTCGTGTCAAGTAGGATGAGGGAGGGAAACATCTCCAGTTTGTGGTCTGGCAGCCAGAGAATTTGCTGCTGCTGTCACTGGAAACCAGAGTTCTTTTTTACATTTACGTAATTCCTAGGATGTTTCTGCTGCATGTGCCTGTGCCACAGCCCAGCAGTGTGAGCACTCCAGAGCATCTTGCACTGGGGAAGCGCTCCTGAAGAGCAGGAGGGGGGGGGATGCTGTCGTCATAGGAAGCATCTGTAAATAATAACCCAGAGAGCTGAACGCAGCACTGGTGCTAACTATGCAAGTCTGCCCATGCCTCCATTTGCCAACAAAGTCACCATTTAAGTCATGCAGATTTTATTCTGTGCCCCAGATTTATTTAGGATGGAAAGCCACATGTTTCCAGTGAAGTTACACCTGTGGTGATTTATGTTTTGAATTAGCCTCAGCAATGACCAAAACACATTTGTTGAAAGTTCTTCATATTTGTAATTTTTAAAGCATTTTTATTTTAAATGTTAGAAGAATACTCTGCTTTTTCAACAGTAGTCTGGTCTGGAAGCAGAGGAATATTTTTCCGACAGCTTCTTGAAATGAACAGCTGGTGTGCACTAAATCAAACAGAAGGACTTTGTGGAATCTAAGTCCACAGTGATTCTTTTTAAAAACAAACCCAAAATTACATGCGGTATTATGGTTAGGTGCACATGCCAGAAACTGAGTAAATGTGACAATAGCCTTGTGACTTAGTCTTCCCCTTCATACTTAATCCATCAATAGATGGCTGTAAGTCTATTTTTAGAACAGAAGTGTTGAGAAATGCTGCAGCTCCCGCTCTCTGCAGCCTGGGGTGCTCTGAGCTGTTGTTAGTGGTGGGTGGTGTGGGAGCCTGGGAAACCCCACTCACTGCATGGTCTGTGGTGTGCCTGTTGCAACCAGAACGTAGGTTTAGTTTTTTGGGGAAATCATACCTACTGGTTAGGCTCTAGGTTATGTGGATTACTCAGGCTTAGCAAGTGTGCCTTGGATCTTATGAGGGTTGAAGTTATAGATGATATTCTAAGTGATGTCTTTTTAAAGGTAATAGTGGAATAAACTTTGAGCTGTTTCTAAGTGGCTGCTGTGCTGGAGATGCTGTCTTTGGATTGAGATGCAAAATGCAGATCCTTCTCATTGGTTATGGGATTTCTCAGGGCTTGTGGTTTCCATTCAGGGGCGAGTCCCATAGGGTGTCATTACGTTCTGGCTACCTTGCTGCCTTTTGTGACTTCTCTTTCCATCTCTGCCTCTCGCGGTTGTCACCCTGGATTGTGTTTAACCAAGTTAAAGGATCTTTGTGAACCAGTTGGTGATTAGGATCCTTACTATAAGGTTTATTAATATAGTTAGCTATATTTTCTTTTAAACACTGCTGCACTGGCATACGTGTTTCTTTAAGCACTCTGTTCTGTGCCAGGGAAAATCCAGACTTGGTACTGGTGAGAGAGAGTCCAGTTTGGTTCTCCTACTCCAGGCTAGGAAAAAGTTAGCATCAACTCTGCTAGATGGCAGAGTTCTTCTGCCTTCATCAATATCATGTGCTGTCTTTGGAGCTGCTTGCATGTTTTATTTTATTAAAAACTAATTTTTTTTCAGGGTTCCTGAGTTTGCTAATTGGCTTTTCATAAAAATGGAAACATTTGCAGAAAACAAGGGTGAATTGACATCTGGAAATTTCCTCAGCCACTGTATTTTTTGTTCTTTCTTGTGGATAAATGCAAAAAAGAATTTAAGTGAAGCTTTTGTGCACATAAACTCCTCACTGTCTGAGCGTGATTGATTAGGGGCGCTTGCTGTTTTCCTAATTCTCTTTCTTAATCTTGGCATCATCCACCTTTTCCGTCTTAGCTATTTCCACTGAAGATGAAATGTGTCTTTGCGAAAGGGAAGGAGACACCCACCCATGTTGGAGGCTCCTTGGACAGGCGTATCGCTGTTCCCCATGGATCGTGCGGGGAGCAGGAAGCCACCCCTCCCTGGGCACAGCTCAGGGCAGCAAAGCCATAGTAAGCCTGACCCTATTTGACTTCTTTCTAAATCTCAGTCTCTATAAACAGCCTTTTATGGTATTTGCCTTTCAAAAAGGAACTAGGGTGTGTATGGGAATGCTGACAGAGAGCCACTTATAAGGATTGAGTGAGCTCTTACAGGAGCCCAGTGCATAATTTTCAGATCAACAGAAATACCTTGCAATGTTTGAAGCCCTGAAATGTCAACTGACATTTAAATGCTGTCATTCAGCCTCCCAGCAGTCAAGACTGAAAGATTTGTGCTCCTGTTTAACAGGAAAGCTGAGTCCTGGCGGTGCTTAGTGACTGGTAGAAGAATTCCCCGTAAGTCAGAACCAGAGCCAGGAATTAAAAGCAGAAATCCAGTGCTTTGAAAACACTGGCTTCTGACAGGAGGATGACTTCAGCTGTGTCCTCAGCAAGGGCAGACAGCTTCTCATTTTTTGCATACTAAGCACAGTTTTACCCCAGACAGCAGGTTACTGTCTCTCAGGGTGCCAGGGTGATGCCAGAGGTGGGGCTGCAGCCGGCAGCTGGGACACAGAAGGTGCCATGAGTGACAATAATCTCTGCTCAGTGGGATCCCCATCAGCATCCCTGTGGGAGACACCACCACCCGAGTATGCTATTGCATAGTATTCCTGCTCCCCATGGGCACATGCTCTTCATTCTGCAGTGGCTGACAGGGCTCCCTCTTCAGAAGGCTGCCATCCTTCACTGCAGCTGCACCAAGCAGCTGCTTTCTCCATCTCAGACAGACACAACAAAGCAAGCAGTGATGGAATAAACACCTGCCTTGTGCCTACAAGTGAAACACACATCCTTTAGGATGTTACTTCGTGGTGCCAGTGAGAGCTGAGAAACTGAGGAGCCAGTGCTTGGGTAGGAGACCAGTGAAGGTCACTCACCAGGGTGAGTACTTTTAGGCCCCTGATATGAAGAAAGTTATGGAGGAGTGTGTCTGTACAGGGTTTCCAGCAAACAGGGCCACAAGAGTGTCAGAAGTTGGAGGTTAACACTGTGAGTTTGTCCAGTTTGTGGCTGACATCCAGCCTGGCTCTATCCATATCTGCCCCCAGTACAGGAATCCATACAGACCAAGCATCCAGTCTGTGGACTGCTCTTGCCCAGGGTAGTGGTCTCATTTCCAGCTTTTGCATGTGAGGAAGAAGAAGGGTGAAGGCAGACACCTATAGGAGAGCCCCCAGAATCAGAAATGTGGGATGTGCCACTGATCAGCCCTTTGCAGAGGGCACATCTCTTGGCTGCACTCAAGGAGAGACACATGCTCAGTTCCTCTTGGATCACTCCTTTGGCCACACATGAACAGATCAAACTGGGAGCTGACATATCCCACCCATGTCATTCTACTAACTCTTTTGAAGGGAAAACTGCACCACTGGGAGGACCCACAGCTCTGCTGTGCCTTTCTCTAGGCTCTTTCCTAAGCTAGGATAACAGGATTAATGACAATACCTGGAAGCCTTACTCAGGAAGCACAACCTTAGCTCAAGTCTTCCTCGCCCTCCTTCTCCCAGCAGGTGTGCCATGGGCTGCTCCTGTTGGATGCAGCAGGTTTGCCATGGGCTGCTCCTGTTGGATGCAGCAGGTTTGCCATGGGCTGCTCCTGTTGGATGCAGCAGGTGTGCCATGGGCTGCTCCTGTTGGATGCAGCAGGTGTGCCATGGGCTGCTCCTGTTGGATGTGGCACCTGCAGGTGCTGTTTGGCCTCCCGCCGGGATGGGCAGCAGCTCCTGTGCAGCTCACGGGGTAAAGCTGACGCTGCTACAGCAGCAGATCTTGTGATTTGGTGCTAATGGCTCTATGACTCCATTACTGTGCATTTGCAGGGGTTTTTTGATACACTAATTAACCAACAGTTTGATTTGATGGTGATACTCTGAGCTCTATTACAAATGGGTGATTGTAACTCAGCATCCCAGCGGGCCCTATGGCACAAAGGAGGGGTTTGAAAGCGCTGCTCTGTGTGCAGCACATTTGGCAAAGGCTCCTTCATCCCGCTGCTGGATCAAATGTCCTGATAAAGAAATGGAGCTGTGGGGGCTTGTTTCACTCCTTCGAGGAATGGCAGTAGGAGCAGGCAGCTCTGAGGTCTGGTTCTGATTTTCTGTGAGACATTGGACTCCTTACCTGCAAGCTGGGGAAAATGATACCTCTTTGCAGGGGCCTTGCAGGGCTCAGCTAAGATTAATAAGGGAGGGAAGGGAGATGAAATAGCTCTGGCATTTTATTGTTATTATTAATGATGTAGAGTGAAGCCAGGGCATCCCTGTGAATGATCACTGCATTTGCCTTTTGAGATTTGGCTGTGTTTTTACCCTCCCCTACCTTTTACTAATGGGAGCAAAGTTAGACCTAGTCCTTGTAGTAGAAGGGCTCATAAACCAGCATTTCTCAGTGTCTGAAGAAAAAGCGGCATGTTTCCTGGTATAATTAGGTCCAGGCTCTCAGGAAATGAAGGCTGTCTAGTTGATAAGTGTTTAGTAATGATTACCAAGCCAAGGCTGGGGAAAGTGTTTTCATTTCAGAAGCAGCAAATCCAGCTGAGACTTGTGGTGTGTGTCATGTATGGAGGCAGTTGTCCAAGTGTTATGTGGCCTTGCTCGCTGAAGCACGAGCCAAATTCGCCCTGATGTAACTCCACAGGAGATGCTGGAGCTGCACCAAGAGCCTGAGCAGCACCATGCACTCCTCCGAACTGTGTCCCTGGGCTATTGGAGGTGTCATTCTGGAGCCTGGTGTTACTCGTCTGTCAAAGCCAGCAAGTCCTCTCTCAAATTAGTAACAGTGCTCATCAAAGCTGGGGGAGCTGGTGTAGAGTAAGAGTCGCATTTGCACGGGTGGAATTACATCCTCTTCAAATGAAATGCATGTGTCTTCAGTGGGGCTGGATAGACTGAACGTGGAAGTGCATGAAGGTGGGTTCTTCAGCATACTTTTGTTCCATATTTTCACTTTCTTAAAAAGAGAACCTCTCCTCCAGAAATTTCAGGGTCAGATTTTGCTGAAAACAGGTCTGGCAGATGCAGTGCTGTGAAATCAACACAGTCCATCCCATGTCAGCATATTCATCCTGTGCACCAAAAGAGTCCTTCAGACCTGATGTCCTCTTAGTGTTCTAGATGAGAGGGTGGGTTGCAGACCCCCTCCACTGCCCGACTTCATCTGCCTTCATGTCAGAAGGTGCATTTTGGTGGGAAACCCCATCTCTTTTTTTGCTCAGATGGTTTTGAGTTTCAATGCAGTAAACACTGGAGGAACTTGAGGACTTTTGCAGTGCTGCTGCAGTGCCTCTTGCCTTCCAGGTGTGCAAACGCGTGTGCAGGTGTATTTTGCAGCAACTCGCACATCTTCTTAAAGTCTCTAACACTGGTAGATCTTTCTCAGCCACACATGTACTCTGGTGAAAATAATACACTGATGTCTTAAAATCTCCCAAATCCCTTATTTATTGCAGCTTGCATAAATGAGTTCCAGAAAGGATTACACATCTTCCCAGAGGACAGGTCCATCAGTGGCTTTTAAGCACAGTGGTCCAGAGGCAAATCCTGATTCAGGAAGCCTGTAAGCTGCTGCTTTGGCTGACCCTCTGTGGGGTCACTGTGTATCTACCATGTCCTTATGCTTTGCCCACCCCTGGCCACTGCTGAGGGAAGATCCCTGTGACACCTGAACCTTTGGACTGAACTTGGCAGCCCATACAGGTAGTGCCCTTGACAAGACCTTTCCTTTGCTTTCCAGACTAAACAAGATGATGTTGCACAATTATGGATATATTTTCAATTCCTTCCTTGTACTCTCTCCTTTTTTTTGCAAACTTTGATTCCACTGCAGTGCCTTGATGCTGGCCCAGTAGTGGTGAATCAGGACAGAAGTTTCTTTTCAAAGATGGTAGTTTTCTTCAAAGTCATGTAAGGCATAAGCTCAGTTTGCTTCCCCATGGTGTCAGTCACTTTCCCTCATGGTCAGCAGAGCCCACCCTTTATTTGTAGATCTTTATTCTTTGCAAAATGCTTGTTGAATTGGAATAGTGATCTGATGATTTATTTAATCAGGTATGCAGTGCCCTAATGTCCATCACCATCATGATGGTTTCTATGAATTCAGCAGCTGTGAGTCATGATCCATTGGTGTATGACTTGAGCCCTGGAAAAGGTATTCCAGAAACATTGTGTCTGGAAAAATTATGGTAATTATAACAATTTCCTTGAAGACTGTAAAGGGTTTGGGGGGGGGGGGGGGGCATTATGCCCACATATGCTATAA
>JAWWEE010000010.1:10856541-10890988 GCA_035221455.1 Xenops minutus | reverse complement strand
CCCCCCCCCCCCCCCCCCCAGGATGCACAGAGAGGCTATAACTGTTTTCTCCTTGAAATGTATGGTTTGTTTGCTTCTCCCTTTGCTGCCCCATCATGGCTCAGGGCAGGGAAAGAGAACCTCTTTCTCAGATAGCACAGTCCTGTTTGCAGCCCACTTTCAGGACTATGCACTCTGCTTTTCCATCCAAAGCTCTGGTGGTAATAAAATAAACTGACTATAGTCGCTGTCTGAGTCAGTCAGTACCTTCTTCAACAACCTTTCTCTTGCTAAAGGGAAAGGGAGGGAGGGAGTCTTCTGGCTTGCATAGGGCTTAAGTCCTTTGACAAAATTCTATTTACCTCATAGAAGGGCTGCAAAAAAGTATGGTTTATCACAGATTGCCGTGGCTTTCTGTCTCCAGGATGGTCTTGGAAAAGCATGTCTTCTCAGAAGGGCGTATTCTAAGGACACACGTAGCTGTTTGGATGTTGTTGAGTAGCAGCAGACAAGCATATGCATTCTCACAGGAAACTTTGGCTCCCAAAGGGCATTCAACAGCTCATCATGTCTGACTCTTCCAAGAGGTGCTGAGCCATTGCTTAACAGTAGAAAGGGAGAAAAGTTTCCGATGTAAGAATTTTTCTGCTTGCCTTGGATTTTTCTGTTGTGGTTTTTTTTTTTTTTTTTTTAAAAGCATTTTAGTAATTATTTCTATAGAGATACCAGTGTGGAGACAGCTTGATTAGAAGTCTGAACAAGTTATCAGTCAGTACAGTTTGGTCAGCTCAGATGTCCAGGGAGTCAGGATGATAGAGAAAATTCACATCTAAAGTGCAAAGCTGCTGCTCTATGAGTCTCAGGGAGGAAAGATACATAAAAGCACGAAAAATGCAGAATCTGGAAAACAGAGAATGTGTGGCAGTTCTGCTGATTTTGGATCTAGTCTTACTTGCATTGCTGCATTCTTGCTATCATTCTGGAGAAATGCCATTGATCCTTTTCAGGCATGTGTACTGATATCCAGAAGTTTGCCGTAATAAGCTGCTTTGCCTTAATCTTGTAGGCACATGGATGACATCAGCCTGTCATGCATAGCCCTCAGGCAATCCACCATTGCTTGTGTAGTACTTGTTAATCAGCTTCAGTCACAAGAGTGTAACTCTCATCCCCTCACTGGGAGAGAAGGTTGTGTGTTGCTGTTGTTTTAATGAAATCTTTTGCTGGTGGGAAGTCTTTTGATAGACACGTGCTGCAGCATGCTTTGGCCTTCATCCTCTTTAGAATAAGCACTTTTATACTTGTTACTGTGCTGGTGACTCTGTGTTGTGGATTGTGCTTGTGTTCAGATCTTAGACACTGTGACACTCTAAGACTGTCTGTAAAAGCACCCATGATCTTCTCCCAAGTGTTCCCCATTTCATCTTTGTGCTCCATCACTTTGTTTCACTTCTTTCATCACAGATGAGTTTGCTTTGTTTCTGTCCCAAATCAAATGTCTTTGGGTTCCTAAAGCTGGGAGACTGTGGAAATGTAGAACATTGTTATTTTCCTGTGGCTTCTCTGCTGCTGGAGTTCTCTGTCTGCTTCCTCCTGTGACTCACACTCAAGTGATGCAGCCCCCAGCCCTTTTAACTGCCTGCCAAGTTTGTTTTGTTCTGTTTTTCCCCAAAAAGTTTTAGACTTGATCAGAATGAAGCATTCTAGGCTTGATCTTCCTCCCCTTCACAGGCAAAGGGCTATCTCAGTCCTTGCCAGCAGGTTCAGAAAGAGTCACCTCTCTCCTCCCAGGTATTGCCACAACTCTCTGCAGAGATGCCTGCCTCTCTGTCTATTCTCAGTCAGTATATCAGATGAAAGCTCATTATTTGCTGAACAGGCAGTGGCCTATGGGACTCTTCCTGGTGATCCCTGAGGAAGGGATAGTCACATCCTGCTTGTTCCCAGCTGCTTGATTTCATTAGCTTAAAATGCCTGGGCTAATCTTTGATACTTTCCCAGGTGAGCAACGACTTGGGCTGCCACAGGGATGTTGTAACAACAGGCGGAAGGACACGTATGAGAAAACTTCCTCTCTGGAAAGCACGGCTGGTTTTATACCCTCGGCTTTTTAGTATCAAGCACTGCTTGTTGCCATTAGTCTGTAAGTGTGTTGCTTCTCCCATGCTGCTCATCCCCAAGGGCCAACAGCTAATTACCTGGCCAGGGAAAACTCGGGGGTGTAGGAGCCTCATGGGTAACCTTCTGCACAGATTCCTGATGGCAGAAAACATCCCACCTTTTCAAGTGAAAATTGTAAAGGAAGCTCTTACTTAGTTTTCAAATTATGCTGGCATCCTTAAAAATAGAGAGGAAGAGTTTCTCAGAGCCCATGGGCCAGGGTTTTGCAACACTGTCTGTGGTGTGACCATCGTATGTTGGCAGCATAGTGCTGTGTTTAAAGCTGGAGGGAAGGGGACAGCTCTCCCTATGACCTGATAGGAGTGACAGGGTGGCATGCTGAAATCTGTGCATTGCCAGCTCCTGTCTGTGATCTCAGCTGTCATCTACTGGAATGAAGGGAAGAATTTCATCCACAGGGGGTTTCTTGTCTAAGCTTCAAAAACCCAATTTTTTGTTTTTGCCAGGAGAGCCCACACTGATTATTTTTCCTTTTTGAAAATACTGTTTCACTTTCAACTTAGCTGCTCTCAGGGTATGTTAGACAGAACTGAGCATCTACACAGGACAAAATCTGGCTCAGTGTTTTTCACAATCAGTCAGATTGATGGTTCAGTAAACACAAACACATTTCCCACTGCTTGCTCTGCAGATGAATCCTGCAATGCTTCCATGTGTTTGAGATTTATACGGGAAGGATCCTTCCCACTGGGAAGTGATTTTGCTGTGAGTAATGCCCTGCTCCTTGTGTAGGATTTGCTACACAAGTGTGCTCTGAAGCATATAATGCACAGCCAGAAACGTGAGGAACTCTTCATTCTTACATGCCTGGGAACAGTTTAAGAGGAGCATGTCAGAGAGGGAAGGAAGGGAGGGTGTAAGGGTCAGTCTAATTTGCTTTCTCAATGCAAAATGGCCCCTTCAGACAGGATTATCCAGTCAGTCTTCTTGGCATGAACACATGTACACTTATGTAAAAAACTACCAGCATGGCTCAAGAGAGAGATTTGTTAGGAAATACAATTTCTATCTTGATTAATTGAAATAATTTTTTCCATGAAGAATATTGAAGTGGTTTGTTCAGTTTGGTTTTAAATTTCCAAGTATCTTCCACTTTCTGACTAATTGAATATCTAGGCAGCTCTTTTGACCGTGTGCCTACCAATCCACACATGTTTTTGTACTCAAAATTGCTTGTTGGAATACCAAAAAGCCTCAAACCCTTTCTAAATTCTCTTTCTCATGAGAAATTTTCCCTATCCAATTTTCCAAATTTGTTCTGTTTTGGATTTGGGTCTACCAGAATAATTGGTAGGCAGTGGCACACAACAAGCTGGGGTCTAAGAGGAACTGGCCAAAGCATGCTGAAGGTTGTCTTCGTTTTGAAAATGAAAAAGATATCTGAAAAGATGGACATGGAGCCTTCAGGAATACATCATTACTGCCCCTCATCACAGCAGGGGCATGAATAGGAGCCAACCATGTTCGTCTGGATTTGGAAGACAAGAAACTTTGGAGAGCAGGGGATGGGGTGTTACTGCATGCTTCACATCTTTGTCTCTTGGTACCTATTCCCTACAATTGACTAAGGTGCTTTCCTGCCATGTGTTTGCCTTGCTCTCTGATTTTAGTGGTTCTGTGGGGTCAGTGGGTGCTGTGGTGGGCTGCAGGCAGCTCAAGTATTCTGTAAATGTGTGATCCCATCAACAGAGGGAAAATTTCCTGATTGACTTCTTTGGAGAATTTCTTGTTCTTATTTATAATAATAAAATAGTTGAGACAAGGTCACACTATTTATAGCCATCTCACTGCTGCTTGCTTCTACTCACCCAGGCAGTAAGCTCTGCACAGACACAATGAGATTAATCCTTCACGACACTGAACCTTTTATTTCCCTTGTTGTCTGTGATTGCAGGCTCCAGAGCCTCTCTCCTCTGCAGAGCCCAGTGCACTAATCCTTCACTACAACACAGCAGCAGTGGAGCTATGGAAAAGTTTAGAAAAACATTATCTGTTCAACAAACCAGGAGTTGTCTGGGAGGTTTAAGACTTTAGTTTCTAGGTCAGTGGAATGGTTTGAAATTTTTCTTCCATGCCAAGCTCATGCACTTAGCAACTAACTGAGGTTATTTGTAGGTAGGTCCAGTCCTGGCATGACAAGAAATGCTGGGTATTTGAGGGTTCTGACATATTTTCCAGTGTGCAAACCTTATTTATCTTCCCCTCCAAAAAAAATAAGTGAATTCAAACTGTGTTTTATGTGCTGAAGATACCTTAATATAGAAGCAGGTTGGATTATGACAGTCTGATACAGAATATGTGATATCTGCAAATATCTGATACTATGTTCAGTGCAACAGGAACTAATTATGAAAAACAGTCTGAAGTCTTGATTATATCATACCTGTGACCCCTTGTCTCAGGCAGTCAGAATCAATATTGCTTTGGCTACATTTTGACTAAAATCCTCTGACTTTTGTACTACTTTTGTACTTGTTTTTCCCACGAAAACCTCAGGGTGAGCTGGGAGCAGCTGAGTACCTGTAGTTGTTCTGGCTACAGCTGCTTCCTCCAGTAAGTTGCAGTGTGTCAGTGCTCAATGCAAGTGAAGTGGTTGGTGGTAGGGTGACCGCTGCCCTGGCTGCACAAAGAGAATGTAAAGCTGTGTGATGCTCATCTCACAGACCTGGGATGCTGCCTGTTCCACTTCGTTGTCCCCACTGCCAAGGACCAGGGAGCAGACTTAAGGACTCCTAAAGCCATGGTGCTCCTGTGTAGCCTGTCTCCTAGGGAAGGGGCCATGGGTCTATGCAAGCTTGCCGAGCATCTGGAATGAGAGTAGCTTTGGTCAGACTTCATTCATCTGCAAATAGTGAGGTCAAGTGTGAATTCAGAGCACGTGCCTGCACATGGAGCTGAGCCAGTCTGAGCTGTTTCGGGTGGGCTTTGGCAGTGAAGTGAGTCTTCTGTGTTTCTTTTTGAGAGACACATCAGCCAAAGTGGTGGTAAAATCAAAAGCAAGTTAGACATGCTCCAGTGAGACAGTTTTACTTTTTAAGCGTGGCAGGTGACAGTGTCATTACAGGTACAAATTAGATTGCTAAGCATGGAGTTTACTGGCTGAAACTTAGCTGGACAGGTATTAGAATGACAATGAACTATTAAGGATTTGTTAACATTATGTTACATGTTTCATCATGCAGCCCAGGAAGACTCCATAAAGGATCTTATCAATGGTTATCAGTGACAATTGGGATCAATTGTCTAGCAATGCTCAAGATGTTCACTCAAGGTCTTTTCTCCAGCCTGTATATGTTCTTGTATAATGCTCTGGTTAAAGCAGCCTTCCTAATCCAAGCCACCTCTGCAGGCTGGAAGTCACAGTCCCACTGAAGTCCAGGCCAGCACTGTCCCAGATGGGAATGAAACGGAGCATTTGCAATTTGCCAAAATTCTTCATCTGAAATTCTGCTGCTTGAAATGCTTTTTCCTATTTTTCTGTGACATGAGCTACTTCTAACATCTCAATGAGGAAAATAAATATTTTCCAGCATCAGAACCCACAAGCACTTACGTGTTGTGTTTTCCCCTTCTCAGCTCTAGCTGTTGGCATGTTAAGATCAAAATGGACAGGGCAAGGTGGTCCTCGGTTCTCTCGGTGCTGATGTTCTGATTTCATGTGTCTTCTCTAGCTGAAATACACAGGGTTTGGTGCAAAGCTGCAGCAATAGTCCAGTGTTCTCATTCCAGCAGGATGAGCAGTCAGACCTTAGAACACATACTGAGGTTGTTAGTCTGCAGTTGTCACTTTTTCCTTGTGATTTTCACTCAGCAATGATTGTATAAAGATCAAAATCTCCTTACATTACGTGCTTGAACATGCTTATGGCCCTCAAGTTGCTTGCCATCCAAATAAACAAAATTACTACTCTGGGAAAAATGCTATTATTTTTATTGTTATTTGTTTAAAACAATGGAAAATCAGGCACAAAGAAAACAAAAATATTTTTTTCCAATGGCTGCACAGTGAGATTGTGACAGGGCCAGGAACTGAGTCCAGGTGTTCTGAGTCCCAGCCCAGACCTTTAAACACCAAAATATCTTGCTCATTATGAATTTGGAGTGTTTTGGCAAAAGTTTCCCCAGAGTGTTTCATAACTAATGTCAGTGCTAGACTCTGAACATGTCTTACTAGTTAGGAATTTGCTTTTATATACACTCAACCACTTAAAAACTCCCCCAAACTTAGCAGCTGTTGGCTTCTTTGTGTTACTTGAATGTTTCTAAGGCAAATATGGGACATGATAAATTGCAAAGTGTTGAGTTGAAATGTACTGCTTTGAGTCCACTTAGCAAACTGCAAAGGTCATCTCTGCTGTGAAGAGCCAGCAGGACTAGACACACTATGAGCCTTGTTTGAAAGTGATTTTCTCTTGTCTAGAAACCAGTCTCTTCCTATCTTGCAGGGGTGGGTGTTATCCAGAAGAACTAAGCCCATCTTGGGATCTGTGACAGTTTTTGACAGCTTCCTGAAAAGGAGCTAGGGGAAAAGGGAAAAAGAACATCCAACAACAGGCTATTGCAGGTTGTGTCTCAAAGAACCACTTCCCTTGCTGAGATGCATTCGGTCCCTTTTAAGTCTACACAGACAGGGTGTTTTTTGTGAGTAGAAATCTGTGCTGTGGTGTGGAGGAATGCAGGTCTCCTAAACAGCTCAAATACTGGCTTCATTAGAGTCCTCTGGATCAGGTCAGCAGCTCATGTGCCTCCAACAAACCTCTTGCTCCATCTCAACCATTTCCAATTACTGGCTGCAGTGGCAGCCCCACATACACTCAGCAGGACCTGAAAATTCCCACTGAGGTGCTCGAGTCAGTCCTTTATCCCACATCCGATGGTGTCCAGCTGCAGTGAGCTTTTCCAGAGTGGGATTATGTTGAGACGAGTTTTTCAGGATGGGATAGGTGTTTCTGAATAGGAATGCCTCTTTTTTTTTTTTTTAAAAAAAAAAAAAAAAGTATTTCTATACTGAAGGGGTTTTGATTTTTTCTTTTTTTTTTGGTGCGGTCTTGGATAAAAATTTCTTACGGTAGTTTTTTTCTCCTGCTGGAAAGCTAAGGGATTATTATGGAGAGTGGTGTCCTTTGGAAAACTCCAAATGAAAGACTGGAGTAGAAGTTGTTTTTGCAGTAAAAGCTGACTTCCCTGCATATGTTGTCAGTACAGAGATAATCCTCTAAAACTTCTGAAGTTTACACAAGGCAAATTTTTTGCATTTCTGTGGGCACTGCAGCACAGCCATGCTTTGGTGTGCAGATGGCAGCTCTGGGGAGCAGGCTGGGATGCCATCTGACCAGGGCTTTCATATTCCTTTTAGAGATATTCATGTGTGCTTCTTTGGCCAGCTCTGCCCTCCAGCCTCTCTGCCCTGCTCCAGGGACACGATAACAGGGTGTGAAGCTCATTCTTCACTGCAGGTCTCTGTTCAAGGGGAACACTTGGACACAGCCTAACTACGGCTAGTGTTAGCCTGGTCCTGGCCGACAAGCTTGGGTGAGCCTGGCCAGACTCTGGATGTGCACAAGGGACCTGACTGCATGTTGCAGGTTCTCAGTGGTATTGGCTTTCTTTCAGAAGCAAGTGCATTAGTGACTTCTCTCCCGTTAGGTCATGCAGATGTTTCACCTGAACATCTGTTCTGCTTTCTATGCTCCCAGCAGCTGCTGTGGATATGTTTAGCACTAGCATTTCTATTTGTTTATGAGTCTTTCTCCAAGGTGAAACTAATGTCTGATCTCCATTCTGAATGTCTAAATCTGAAGTAACTTGATTTACCAAAATAAACTCCTCTTTACACCTCTGCCTCTGTCAGCAGAGTCTGGCCTTTTGCAGCTATACACAGCTGAGCTTAATAAATGGTCCCAAGTCCCCATTTCCAAGCAGAAGTTCTTAGCCTGGACATAGCTCAGCCTCTAAGGCTTGAAGAGAGAGTAGTCTCAGCATCTGTTTTCCCCTCTTCTCTCTATCTCATATCTCATGAGAGCATCTTTCCACCAGGGGCTGTGGAGGAGTTGAAGTAGCTGAGTTAAGAGAATGTGCTGCCAGAAAATAGGTTGGATCGCATCACCAACAGACCATGTTGCAGTGACCTACATGGCTCTCAAGAACTCCAGCTCTTCCCATTTAACTTGCACTGGGCTTTCCTCTTCAGCTGTTTTCTTTACCCTTTGTGTTCAGGTTTTCCTTGGTTATCCCATCATTGCCCAGTCCAGTGGTATCAAAAGGATGTCAGAGGTACAAGTGCCAGAGGATGCAGCATAAACTGCTGTGTTCACTTTCCTACATCACCAACCTCACTTGGTCTTTCTTACCTTTTTACAGCTGAACAAGCTGGAGGAGGCAGCAAATGCAGCTCACACCTTCTTCATGGCAAACCCTGAGCACATGGAGATACAGCAGGACATCGAGAACTACAAGACCACGGCAGGGAAGGTCAGCTTGATTGACCGGGAAGCCAAGCAGCACATGGTGAGTCTGAGCTAAAGAGGTGCCCAGGTTAAGTATCAGGCAGTCTGGAGAGCAGAGATTTAGGAGGCCAAGAGAGGACTGTGTACAAATAGGGAGATTAATGCAGAGGTCCATACTAATGGACAAACAATACAGCAAAACAAACTCTCAGCATTTTCATGAGTAGACAAACCAGCTCCTGCATTTTCAAGGCATTCTGCTCTTTGTTTGAGCACCACCTCCCCAGCATGGTCCCTCTCTTCAGAGGCCTCTGGGGTCATCTGTGGCTGTGAACTCACGCCAGCAGACAGCTTTGATGGATGCCTTCATAGGGCACTCATAAACAGGTCTTGGCTCCTGTGTGTTTCTTTTCAGCTGAGTTCTGCCACCTGGGCAGGATATATGTACATGAGTGGTTGTGCTGGTGAGGGTGCAGGGTGGAGAGAGAAGCAGGAGAGTGTCAGCTTTTTCCACCTCTCTGAAGCAAAAGCCCAAGATAAATGCCAGGACCATCCCAAACTTCCCGATTTCACAAGACTCAAGGAAGCAGGGTGGCTTTTTGATGTAATTGAAGGAGGTGCTCATTAGTGGCCTTTCTAAGAAAGATCTTCCTTGGTCAGGACCAGTCTTTTCCCTTGGCAATTGGTGTTGTTGTTTTGTAGGAGGGTAAAAACAAAGAAAACAAATGTTTTTTTTTCATATAATATATAACCTAGCAGTGGCACTGAGGATTCCCAAAATATGGAGGAGTTCAGAAGAGCATTTAGGCAGGTTTATGAGGTTCCAGTGGTCCAAAAGTCTTCTGATGCTTAAACGTGGTTTGGTACAACCAGTTATATCTGGTAGGTCTCTGGGGAAATTTTCTATCACTGCCTGCTTGTACCTTGTTTCGAGAAGCATCTGCAGTTGGCAAGGGCAGGATGCTGTGGTCCAGGCAGCAGAGCCTGCTCACGGTCTTGCGTTCTGCCTGCCTGCTTTGCAGGAGGACTACAGTGCTGGAGTAAGGCACTATGACAGAGAGGAGTACAAGCTGGCCATTGAATTCTTGGAGCGCGCATTGAAAGGATACTACTCCGAGGATGAAGATTGCCAAATCATGTGCGAGGGACCGCAGAAATTTGAGGAACATGAGTACCTGGAGTATAAGGCCGGCCTCTACGAAGCTATTGCAGGTGACATATTTTTGCATTTTTAGGGTTCTTGCCCTTGACCCTGAAATGTCTTTAATTACTGAGTTTGGACCTTCAGCTGGATTTGGGGGTGTCTTCCCTTCCATCACTGCTGCTGGTGAGTAACACTGCAGGAGGCAATTAGAAGTCCAGAAAGTGCAAACTCAGAGGACAGGGAACTAGAGCATCTCCTTTTGGTCCTAAATAGAAGCTGGGGTAGAAGAATTGCATTTCCAGATGTGTGGAGCATTTGCAGCTTTCCATAAGAGCTGGAAATGTAGGTGCTTTATCATAAACTGCTTCCGTTTCCCCCTGTACACAGTCTTACACACCTCCCTGGAATCTAGACATTGCTGGCCTCTGTTTATGTTTTCTGGTTTTGAGAGCATATGAAGAGAGTAGCAGAGTTCTCTTGGTCATGCTCCAGATGGCCAGGAAAATTGCCAAAAAGGCTCGTAATGTGGATTTTCTCCCCATCCAAAAGGATGGATTTGTCATTAGTGGAGGCCCACCTAATTATGATCTTGACTGTAATCTCTGGAGAGAATTGAATGTTCCTCTGTAATCTTCAGACTTGCATGTGTGGCTGTGAGCCAAAGGGGATTAAAACAGTTCATTCTCAGTAGAAATGAGATTACATTTAATTAGTCGTAAGGGAAGGAAGAGCAATACATTAAGGTTTGTTTGGTGACAGAAATCTTATTTATCTGCTTATGGTCTTGGAGTTGCATCAAGCTTTGCAGTCTTGCTTCTTGTGTGGAAAATATTTTACTCAGAAGCAGATTGTTTTTTGGGTTTGCATAATTCTGTTTGTGTCGAGACAGGAAATCTAATTGAAACAACCAAAATGAGAAACCACCAGCATACCAGATTGGGAGCTGCCTTTGTTGGGTTTGTTTACCCATGCAAAAAATAGGAGAAGTCTTGTAAGGGCTGACTTGGTACTAAAGTAACTGTCAGCTGATCATGTGTGCTTTTAGAGCCATGCCCAGGACACCAGAGGCCACATCAAGAAAGCAACTTTCAGTGGCAAAGAAAACCCACTGTACTTCTCACTGAAAGCTGCTGCTCTTCAAATTGGTTTTGGTCTCTGATAAATTGTTCCTAAGCTGTGCAAGTTGACTGCAGCCCCAGTGAGCAGAGATGTTGCTGTGCTGGACCATCTGGAGCACAGACATGGTCATGGTGTGGTGGTCCTTAACCCAGAACATCACCTGGGAGTGAGAACAAGCCAGATGGTCACTGCAAGTGCTTTGGCTTGGCCAAATATGATTGGGAATAACAATTCCAAACCTCAGGACCATACAAGTTCCCCAAAGAAACAGGAAATTCAGAGCACACAGAGGGAAGTGAGATTCATGATGCAACTGTTTTTCCTTACAGGACAGCATAATTCAGACTTCACTCCGAGTCCAGGACACTCAGGTCCAGATGTTTCAGCCGGGAGTGGGAACACTAATGCACCAAGAAAAGAGAGTTTAGGTTTCTTCAAAACTTGTTTCTCTTTTCAATCCCAAGCTGATTTGCCATGCTGCTGCTTGGGGTTGAAACACTCTCACTTCTCCCCACCAGGGACATACATTTCAGAGAACTGATTCCAGTCTATATAGCCTGTTTCTAGAGCACTTTAATAGTACCAAGAAAAATCAGTGCTTCTCAGTGATGGATTGATTATTTCAGGTCTAGAATGCTTAAACAGGTTTAAATTACAACAGTATTATTTATGTCCTTTTCCATCTTGCTTTTCTTAATGTAATACCCTGGATGTGTATGGTAAATCAGATGACTACTCAGACTACCTGTCCAGAGCAAATGGGGACTGTTTTGAGTTTCCACTTGATTTCATTGCAAATTCCTCAGGCTGTTTTTTTGGCAGCTCTGAGAAATGCTTTGGTAGTTGAGCACATAGTTGTTTCCAAGCTTGTGTTTGTTCCTTAAGGCTTTTAAAGGTGTATAGATGCAGAGCAAGCAAAGTAGATTGCAGCAAAGGCTCCAAAGCTGGAATCAGATGTCAGTGTTTGCTTTGAAATTGTACTGCTGGTACAATGCCTATGTTGTGACTTCCCACCAATTAAGAAACTTCGCTAATGCAGATGTTTACCATGTGCTTGTGATTCCCTGGGAGGTAGCTCATCTCTGTGAAGCAGCAAACATGGGGATTTGTGCTGCCCATAGTTGCACCTCACACCTTTCAGACTGGTGCTGCAGGTGCCTTGCTCAGCCATACTTGAAAGAATGAACAAACCCCTCTTAGCTAAACCCCCCTGTGCCCTCAGGAACTTTCTTGCTGCAGAAAGGAGAGGATTAAAGATGAGCTGAAGGAAGGGAGTCTGGAGATGGATTTCAGGTGGCAGTACATGTGACTACCTTGTCTTTTCAACTTCACTTTCTTTGTGGGTTGTCCTCACCTTTGGATTGGCTTTTGGGGTTTAAGAGGTACCTGCCACCTGCACATCACTGCACCCTGCAGCAGCTCCCAGCACACAAAAGAGATTCTCAGGCTCCCTCTAGAGTTGACAGAAGGAGAAAGGTATTTTTAAAGGCGGGCAAAAATGTGACTGCAATTCTGCATTGTCTTTGGGAAGGCGCCTGAGCTCTTTCTCCAGGTGCAGTCACCTGCTGGTCCAGAGCAGCATGAGTTGCATGTTCTTTGGTGGGGGAGTTTTAACCTCTCCATGTTCTTGTCTCAGTACCGTCATCATCCTCCTCAGCTCAGACCATCCTCTCCATCTTTTCTTGGCAGATCACTACATGCAAGTCCTGGCCTGCAAACACGACTGTGTCCGAGAACTCGCCACGCGGTCAGGCCGTATCTCACCCATTGAAAATTTCCTTCCCCTCCATTATGACTACTTGCAGTTTGCCTATTACAGAGGTAAAGGCTGTTGTATTGTTCCTCATACTTGCTGAATTTTGTTCATTTTGTACAAGTTTGAATTATTTCATGTGGAAGCAAAACTATTTCCCCCTGATGTCTGTGCTACAGTGATGCAGTGGCACGACCTGAAAGAGTTGGGAAGCAAAGGGCATTGGACATTGTCTCTTCAAAAGTCAGGTTGACTGAAATGCAGTCAAGTAGTTTTGTAAAGGTGTTTTAGACCATCAGTCAGATTTTAAAAGCCCAACGTGTAGATTAAACATTACTGTTCTTTAAATAAAGAATTCTAGGGATTGCTTCACATTTTCTGAAATGAACTGATGCATTTTCAGAGTTAATATACAACAGACATATGAATTACCCCAAGCTTATCCCAAGATTCCACTTTTTGCCAATTACCAAGTATTTTAAGATTGAGAGTAAAGTTGCAGGAGTTGGCAGCGTGGCAAAATGTCAGGAGTTGGAAGTGCTGTAAAGTACTGCCAATTGTGTGGTTCTGTGTGCTATTTTATTGTGTTCTGACACATAAAAGAAAATGCAGGCAGAATTCTGCTCTCTCAGGCTTGTGCTAACAGCTCTTTCCTGAAAAGGGAAGAATGTGTGAGGGTCAAAATTGCTACTCAGGCATAAAGGTTCTTCATTCATCAACACAATGGGAAGAAAGCAGTAGGAGTCAGCGGCGTTTTGTGTGTAGTGTACAAGCTTTTTAATTCCCCTGCCCAGTTAGAGGTTTAATGTGGTGGGTAAAACCCCCCTGAGTCCTGAGGGATGCCACACAGATGAGAGGTAGTTTGATGCCAGACAGCATCCACATCCTGACCATTCAGTTGAATCCAATTTGGATACCCTCTGATCTGTGCACGATGGCAGAGAAGTCTTGTGCCTCAGTTTTCTTGCTGGTGAAATGGAGCAGTTAAGACAAAGTTGCCTCCAAAGAGCTCTGTAGAGTGCTGAGCTGCCCCTTCAGCTGGTGGGGAACTCAGGCTGTGCCCTCCCTCCCTGCAGACTCCCCTCCTTGGCTCTGCTCTGCTGTGCTCTGTGTGAGCCCCCAGCACCATCAGTGGGGCTGTGTCCCCCCTTTGCCCCCCCTAACAGCTCTTGTATTGCCTCCCAGTTGGTGACTACGTAAAAGCCCTGGAGTGTGCCAAATCCTACCTCCTTTTCCACCCCGATGATGAAGATGTCTTGGAGAATGCAGCTTATTACGAGGGCCTCTTGGAGGGTGTAGTGGATCCAGGCACCATCAAACCCAGAAAGGTGAGAGTGAGTGACACCTAACAGTTCTTCCTGGGAGGCTTTAATAAAAGCATCAGATGGAAATAAAAGCAGCTTGGCAGCTTTCCTGTAGTGGGACCACCTTGAAAAGCACCTTGAAATGCTGGGCTCCTGGTGATGCTAATTGTGAGGGTGCAAGTCCAGAGTCACTGGTGTGGGGGAGAAGCTGATGGGCAGGATCTTCTTTAAATGGGAACTTCAGCTTAGCAAAGCCTGAGCAAGGGCAGGGAAGGCAATGACCAAGTGCCTCAATAATGCCAACCCTCATCTTGTCCAGTGCTCTGGAGGAGATATGGAGGAGGAATGCAATGCAGCACTGAGCAAAGGGCAACCTCCATTAAGAGAGGACTGAGAAATATTTTCCCAAGGAGAGACTGGGATGTCAGCATTACTCTCAAGTCCTTTAGCTTGGAGTTCAGGGCTCAGCCTGTTCTGCAGGGAGTAGCTTTGCTATCACAGGGTTAGGCTGGGGTCAAACAACCAAAAACTGTGTGTTGTTGCCCAGCAGGACAGGCTTCCTCTCCGGTCTGGGCAGCCTTTATCTGGGGCCATGAGGCTGCCTTTCTCACGATGCAGAAGTTCCTCCCATCCCATTACAACCCTGCTGAGGCTCATTCCCCTTGCACCATAAGTAAAGGGTAGGCAGGAATTGTTTTTTCCATTCCTTTGGAAATTCTTTGATTTCCAGGCAAATGAAGGTTAATTTGGTAAAAAGAAAAGGGAAATGATAAAAAGGAAAACAAGAAGAATTATCGGTTTTCTTCACAAAATGAATCTAGGGAAAAAACCTGACAGTGATAAAAACATTTAATTATTTCCAGTGTTTTGAAGCTTTCTTTAAAAAAAAAATATCTGATTTTTGCTTTGCAAAGTAATTTTCTAGGAGAAATCCCAGTGTCTTGTTTACAATTTTTTTTTCAAAATAAAGCCGTCTGATGGACGATTTCCAATTGGCTGTGCTTTGTGGTCCCCATTCAAGTGGCCTGAGTGCATCCCAGGCTGTGCTGCTGTAGCCCACCCACAGCCAGGCCCTGGGCTCTGCTTTGCACATGGGGAACCAAGGCACAGCCCAGCTGGGGTCCCTGCCCCACCAGCCTGAACCTGACCCTGTTCTGCAGGGACTGCTCTGGCCAGCCTTTTGCCTGGATATTTGGATGCTCTCCAAGGTGCTCAGCACTCTCGTTCAGCTGTGGGCTTGTATTATGGGAATTCAGACTTCTTGAATGAGTTGCTGAATATCCTTTCTGTAATGTGCTGAGCAGCTCAGCCCTCTGCCCAGGGTTGCTCCAAGTGTCCCTTACCCCATAGGAGACTGCAGTATGGCCTGAAAACCAAACCCCTCTGAAGCAGAGGTGCATTACCTGTGTCTTGTGAAAACTGCATGTGCAACTCCTCCCCTTTTCCTTTTCTTTTCAGGAAGCAAAAACACTCCTGCAGCGCCATAAGCTGGAGTCTCACCTCTTGCAGGTGGCTGCGGCCGGCCTTGGATACGCCTACACGGAGCCGGTAATGTCTGAATGTTCTGTGACCAGGATCTTTAGGAGGTCACAGCTACAGGACCAGCTTCCTCCTCTCCTCTAAAGGCAGTCCTGTGTAGGTGACTCAGGAGCTGAGCCTTGGCCTGGTTTGTTCCCTAAGGGAAAATGGTCATGGCAAAGCAAGGATGGCAGCTGTTCGCAGAGCGAAGGAGATGCAGATGCAGCTTAGTCCAGCTCTCCTGCTGTGGTGTCTGGCTGTGTCTCAGCCACTGCCATGGTGGTGGGGTGAGACAGAGTCTGGGCAAGCTGGGCTCCTTCTGACCTTGTTTTACTGTGCCAGTTTGGTTTAGGGTTACATTTTCAATCTGGTGGCCTCAGTGAATTGCCCAAAGTTATATGGGATGGATCCAGAGAGGCTGACTGATGTTCCCAGGTGCAAGGTAGAGCAGATAGCTCCCTAGTTTTGGCTGGAGTATTAAAGTAAGAAGCTTGATGTCTCTCTTTTCCCACAGAACTACTGGAACAGGTATGGACCCCGTCAGGATGAGCACAGGTGAGCCACCAGCTGCCCCAGCTGAGCCCACAGCTTCACCATTCCACACAGTGGGGTGAAAGGGATGTGGCCATGGATGGGGTACCAGCCTGCCACCTGGGAGGTCCTGCCCATCCACCCCAGCACACCATCATGGTTGAATTAGAGCCCTTTGCCCCTTGTCATTGCAAACATTTCCACAAGGACCTTATTGTAGCTGAGTGCCTCAAAACTAGCAGTGGTCTGGGGGTCGGTGTCTCTGCTTTGCTGGTGGAAACTGTTCCCATTACAGGAGAAGCAATACTTGTTACAAGACAGGGTGAGGGCTTCAACGTGTATGGTTGTGGCATTTTTACAAAGTACTGATTTGCCTGGTTTTTTCATGCATTAGTTTCCAAAGGGTGCAAAAACGCAAGTCCAAGAACTGGAGACCTATGGCCAAAGTCATGATGTTCCTCTTCTCTCTTGCTCCTCAGTGTCCCATCAAGTATCAGCAGTGAACCGGAGGATGGGCCCCGGCTGTCCCTACCAAAGAAACCCATGCCAAAGCTGGATCGAGAGTTGAAGGAGGGTAAGTGTGATGAAGATGTTTCAACAAAATCAGATTTTTGCCTACTGATAGAGACTGCATACTGCAAAGGCTGGCCACACAGCAATGAGGCCCACTTCTGTTTGAGGAAGTTGAAGATTTGTTCAAGAGACAGAGAAGAGTTCTGTGCTGCCACAGCATTTCTGGGTCTGTGGATCCTACCAGCACTTCTCTGCTCTTGGACTTGATTTTCCCAGCTGCTCAGTACAAAGCCCTGAGATGTGAAGGTGAGAGGTTGGGTCTTCCTCACTATGGGGAAAGTGGCACCAGCAAACAGTAGTCTTGCCTCCAGGCCCTTATAAGACCAACATGTTCCCTGTTGTCCAGGCTGCAGGAGGATGAATGCTGGAAGCATCTGGTCCCGATGCTGTGCTAAACGTGCTGGATCACACCATATCAGCAACCATTTCTCTTTGCAGACTCGTTTGTGATTTCATGTCTTGGCTTACATGACATCACTTGTTTTTAAGTCTGTCGGCAGACATTTCAACTGACTTCAGCACATTTTCGGAAACCACCGAAAATACCATAACATCTTCTACTAAAGACAAGGTTTTTCCCCATGACAATTTTGAATAACAGCGTTGTAGCCAAGCACTGAAGCAGGCTTCTTACTGCAAAATAACAGGATCTGAAGCCAAGAGGTGTCTTGTGTCTCCAGTGAGCTAGCTCCACAGCAGCAGGCAATTAAACCTCCCTGTAATGCAATAGATGGTTGCACTTTTTGGAGAATTTCACAGCTTTCCCCAGCCCAAGTTGTCTCCAGCTGCTTAGTGTTGTGATCAGAGTACTGTTATCCCTTCTCTAGACATACAGAAAATAGGCGAATACCACAGGAAGATCCCAAACAGCTTGCATAAGCCAAGAGCTGGTTGAATTATATTTGTTGGCCTGTTCACCTTCTATAACCAAGTAATTTGAGAGTGCTTCTTTCTGGTTTTTTTTCTATGTTTTTATTCTGTTTTATTTGCAGAATGTTTTTGTTTACAAAGAAAACTGAAACCATTCAAAAAGAAAATGGGATTTTTGTCCATCCAGCTGCTGGTTTTCTCTGTTGTCTTTTCCTCTCTCTTTCTTACTTGGAAAAATAATAGGCCAGAAGGGAAAAGTCCATTTTAATTTTGTAGTCTTCTGTACTTCTTTTCTTCCCCCCTTCCTCGTTTCTGCCCATTCCTTTACTCCCAAAAGTAAAAAAAATTACCCAGTTTCTTTGGAGTGTTTTTCACAGAGAATAGACACAGAAAACAGGAATCTCTCTCTGTTTGTCCTTAGAGGCAGTGGGGCTAAGGAAGGCAGGTGGGAGTGCACTGCTGGTGTGAGACGAGTTCAGTGTTCATAGCACAGGACCACCCCTGATCGTTCCCTGTGAGGAACAGAAGAAAGGGTGGAAGTGGTGAGTGATGCCTTCCATGTTCATCCCTTTTGTGCCTATGGCTGGGAAAGAGCAACATCCAAGCTGGACAACTCATCCCTGAGTTGGAGTGTACCAGGAATTTGTATTTGAGAATCCTGTTTCTGATCCAGCTGCATTTGCAATAAATGTTATTATCAAGCAACAAGATCAGCACAGTGAACATGAGAAACATCCCATCTTTTCCATTTCCAAGAAACCTAATTCTTCAGAAATAAATTGGACTAGTGGCAGGGCTCTGTGGGGATTATGTGTCCTCCATAGGCCAAGGAGACCTTCCAAAAACACAGTGTGCCTCAATATGGAGGAAAAGCAGAAATTATAAAAGCAGAGAAGCTTCCTTGTGCCACATGGTGAGAGGAGCTCTGTGGCTCTGTTTCTTCTATTCCATTGTCTCTCTGTGACAACAGGTGATTTCCCCCACAATTTAGATGCATTTCACCTTCCTCCTGGAGAAACACCTGCTTTAGGCTTTTATTGCTACCATTTCTTTCATTTTCTCTCATCTAGGAGATGCAGGGAAGAAGCCTCAGAAGCTGGTGATTTAGGGCCCTTGCCCTGGTTTATTGATTAGTCAAATTTTATGGTGATGGAGCGAAACCTCTTGTAAAGAGCTAATCTCTCTTTTCCTTGCCTGTTTGCTCAGCATGTGGCTAGGCTCAGTTACTCCATAGCAGGCGGGAGCCCAGCAGTGTGCAAGCCCAGCCACTGGTACATTCCTATTCCAGGGATGTTACCTGGGACTCCCAAACCATTGGCTTTTGGCAGGCAGAGGGAGGCAGCTTGTAGGCAGGATGTGAGGGATGGCAGGGACAGCCATCACAGCCCCTTTGCCTCAGTGGAGGATTGTCCTTAGACTCCTCTGGCTCACCCACTCCCAGCCCTGCTTCTTGGAGGAGAGCAAGGGGTGCTTGCTGCAAGCTCAGCACCTCATGAGGCTTTCTCTATGTGTAAAGACAAAAAACTCACTGATGACAATTGCAGAGAGCAGCTTTGCATGCCAAGCCAGCAAGATCCACACAGCTCAAATGCAATGAAAACTTATCATCTCTGATGATGTTGACAGCTGGGCAGAAGAGCCACTGTCCGTGTCTCTCCTTGTGTCCCATCAGCTTTTGGCATTTTCAGGCTGTGTTCCCCATGTTTTGCAAGGCAGCTGATGAGAAGGTGGAAAATGCTGATTCTCTTGCAGCAAATTGATTTCACCTCCACATGTTCCCACTGCTTCTGTTTCTTTTATTGCTGATGGGAGGCCAAACTTTTGCTCTCTGCTGTAAAGCTCTTTCCCTGGCTGGACACCTGGGTGACTTCAGCTGGTTCTCAGCCATGGGACAAGATAACAACAAGGCCAAGGCATGTTCAGCAGGGTCATTTTGTGTCTCTCACCAGGGGGTCCACTTCTCTACAGTGATGTGAAATTTGTCTACAACTCAGAGCAGCTGAATGGCACCCAGCGAGTCCTGCTGGACAACGTCATCTCGGAGGAGCAGTGCCGAGAGCTGCACAGGGTGGCCAGTGTGAGTTGGCAATACCCCTGGGTGGACACAGCTGCCACCTGGGTTGAGCACCTGATGGTCTCCCCAGCATCAGGCTTGTGACAGCTGAATATGTATGTGATCAGCCCCTGGGGAGGTTCTGGGTTCGTGCCTTGCTCTTGAGTGTTGCAAGTGATGCGAGGATACCTGTGGAGAGCAGGCAGATACTTATCCCCATACACACCAATAACTGCAGCACAGGAGCTTCTGCCCATCTCAGGCTGTCCCTAGACACATGCTGCAGGACAGAGCCTGTGTAGACAGAGCTCTTCACCCCATATTACACACAACCCCAGGGGATGGTCATCCACAAGTCTGGTTGAGCCTCCTTATTCACCATTAATTGAGCCTGGGAAGGGACTTAGGGCGCCTGAATATCCCCAGTTAAGAGGTGGCTGACTGATAGCCAGCATTCATGTTCATAGAGAGCTGCAGCACCTTCCCACCCAAGTTACCTGTCCCAGTGAATACAGCCCTGGGGAATTTGGGGAAGAAGGTACCAGGTGCTTCCATTGCAGCTCCCCCTCTCCTGATGAATCAGTTGACCTCTCATCTGTATATTCATGTCTTTTAGGGAATCATGTTGGCTGGAGATGGTTACAGGGGCAAAACCTCCCCCCACACCCCAAATGAGAGATTTGAAGGAGCCACTGTCCTCAAAGCCCTCAAGGTAGAGATCCCTGCTCCTCCTCTCCCATGTCCTCCCTCCCGGTGGGCACATGACACTGACCTCTCTTGCCCCTTCTTGCTCAGTATGGCTACGAGGGCCGCGTCCCGCTGAAGAGTGCGCGGCTCTTCTACGACATCAGTGAGAAGGCTCGCAGGATCGTCGAGTCCTACTTCATGCTGAACTCCACTCTCTACTTCTCCTACACACACCTGGTGTGCCGCACTGCCCTGTCTGGTGAGGGCTCGAGGGGCCAGTGGAAGGGCAGGGCTGGGGGAACAGGAGGGGTTCAGCCTTCCACGGGTGATTTATGAGTATGGGTCCCAAGCCTGAGATAAACTGTGCTTTGTGTGATGCTTAAACTGGTGGCCAAGGGCTGGGCAAAGTCACTGTCCCCACCACAGCAAAGGGTGGGCGCTGCTGTCCTGAAGAAGCTCATTTCTGGGATATGTCTCGGTTTTCATGTCTGCAATCCTTCCTGTTTTCTCCTCCCTCTTCTCTTGCCTCCTCTCACTGTCCCTTCTCCTTTCCACTCCACCCACAGTTCTCCATTTCACTTCCCTGAGGAAAGGAACAAGCAGAGCTGTGCAGATCTGAGTCCTCAGATGTTGCCTTTTCTCCCCAGCCTTTGCTTTTCTCCTCTCACCTGTGAACACCACCTGGCATGGGGTCGGGCCAGGCTCCCACCCCATGACAGACCTCACAGAGCATGGCATTTCCATCTCATCCACCCTTTCCCCTTCCCTCTTCCTCCACATGGTCCTGCCTAGGCCAGCAAGAGAGGAGGAATGACCTGAGCCACCCCATCCATGCTGACAACTGCCTTTTGGACCCCGAAGCCAATGAATGCTGGAAGGAGCCTCCTGCCTACACCTTTCGGGATTACAGGTAGGAAGGAAGGGAGGCAGATCTGTTCTCTAGGTCACACAGGAACCCTCCCCAAGGCAGGGCATCTTGCTTCACAGACCTAAAGCTGGTACATCTCAGCCATGGCAGAAGTGAGATTCAGCAGGTAGTTTCTGGTGCCAGAAAGCATTGTGGCTAAGTTTGAAGCCATGGTTTAATTATAATGGCTCTATGATATTTTAGCGTCAGGAGATCCCAGCTGTGGCCCACAGGACTGTATCTTGGTCAGGTGTTTTTGGTGCAAAACAGGAGGGTGAGAACTGGTGGGACCCAGGAGACATTTTGAGAATTGTTTCCTAGCCAAGGAAAGATCTGCTGGTTCTCAGCGGTGTCTCTGAAATCAGAGTAGCTTGGGCGACCTCCACCCGTATCTTGGTGGAGTAATGTGGGATCTGTCCTGCAGGCAGGGATCAGCCTTGAGCCCTCCCCCCTGCTCCTGTCACGGGGCTCTCCTGCTTCCTCCCCTAGTGCCCTCCTGTACATGAATGCGGACTTTGAAGGTGGCGAGTTCATTTTCACCGAGATGGATGCCAAAACTGTGACGGTAAGGAGGTGCTGTGGACCAAATGCTGTTCCTAGGCAGCCCATGCTCAGGGGTCTGGGCTTCCCCAGGCAGCCTGTGGCTCCTGTCTTGCAAACAGCCCATACAAAATCCTGCTGGCAGAGGTGCACAGACCTTCTGTTCCCTTTCTAGAGGTTTCCTGTGCCAAGCAGGAAACGTGCAGATCAGGGGTTCTCACCTTTCCAGCACAGGCAGAGGGATGGCTGGTAGTCACCCGTGCCTGGAGGACTGCTGAGCTCCCACCCCATCTTGTGGCCAAACATGAACTGATGCCTCCATATGGATGCAGTGCCTGACTTGGGTCTCTTGTTCTGGAGTCGGTCACAGTGGTGGACATAAGACCCTAAGAGGGATGTGGCTCAGGCTCGAGCCTCCTACCTCTGCATAGGCCTGCTATGGAAGCGGGGCACCCCCTCTGTGGTTGGACAGAGGTCTGAGCACTAGATGGGGCCTCTGGAGTCCAGTAGGTGCTAGAGGGTAGATTGTGTTTACTTAAGTGCCTGAGGGTTGATTTGTTTGGCACTTCCTCCCCTGAGGTCCTGCAGGATACCTCTTGTGGACGCTGCAGAGAGAAGAAAGAGGCATTGCACAGCTATGCCAGGCTAAGCCTGAACCTTCCTGGAGTATGGCCCCGTATTGCTCTAGGTGGTCACTTAGGCTTTGTAAGGACTCCATGTCCTTTCTATACGATTCCTGAACAGCATGACCAAGCTTCACAGCTCCCTATTCACCCCACACATTTTTTCAACCATGCCCAGAGCTTTACATGTCCTCCAGAGCAGGTCACCATGCCGTGGGGTGATACAGAGATGTGCAGTAAGGTCCCAGGCCCTGGACCATGGTGAGCCCAGCCACAGGCAGTGTGTGCTCCTTGCTACCCTGTTTCCCCACAGGCCTCCATCAAGCCCAAGTGTGGGCGAATGATCAGCTTCTCGTCGGGCGGCGAGAACCCCCACGGGGTGAAGGCAGTCACCAAAGGGCAGCGGTGTGCTGTGGCTCTCTGGTTCACCCTGGACCCTCTTTACAGAGAGCTGGTGAGTCCCTCCATCGAGATGTGAGGGGGGTAAGGTGGTACCCAGCATCCCACAGGGACCAGGACCATCTCATTCTCTAGTCCCAGCACATCTGTAATGGTGTCCCATTATACCCCCAATAGCAGCATTCCCACGATATGAGCTAGTCGTCCTGGGACTGTTTTTTCCTGCCAATCTTGCTCCTGGGCACCCCTAGCCCTGGACCCATGGAGTGCAGTGCTGGCTGGGGTGCTGAGGTGTGGAAGGGCTCCATGCAGGGCTGGGTTGGCCATTTCTGACACCTAGTGGCAACAGCCTGATGGACGGGGAACTCCTCCAGAGCCACCCACAGCCCAGTGGTATGCGGCTGCTGCTAAGTCCTCAAATAGGTTTTGGCAACCTGAAGTCCATGGGTCTGGGCACCCAGGATGCCTTGGAACATCTGAGCCGTGATGTCTTTCACCAAGCACTCTCCAGATTCTATGTTAAAAGGTTGCTGTATCAGCCCCTGCCTCCTTGTGGTAGGAATTGTCTGTAAGAATAAAAGATACAAGAGCAAGCAAAACTAAATGCAGGGAGAGTGAAAAACCCTCGTCCCTCTTCCTTCTGATGCAAGTGGACTGTGGGATTTTGAGGAAAGCTTATTTCACCCACATACTTTAATGCCTCTCAGCTTTTTTGCACTAGTGGAAATTCCTCTGTGCTTGGTGCCTGTATGGTAGGAGATCAGCCCTGCCCAGGGAGCTGGAAATCAACATCACACAGAGGACACAGGAGGAGGGTATGCTATGCCGGTGGCTGCTAGTGAAGTGTGATAAGGAAATTGCAGTACATCAGCTGTGCCCCAACCACTGCAGCCCCGGAGGAAGGAGGGAATTAGGTATTGAGGTGGAAACAGATTTGATTAATTTTTCCCAGCAAATCCCCAGCTCAAGTCCCAGGCTATCCCTCATCCTCTCAACTACACTCCTGGTTCTGGGGTGAAATCCGTGCTATGTCTCCTCCCAGCAGTCTGAGCCATGCTGAATCAGCTGAGAACAGGCAGTGAAGCTCTGCTGTTACCATTTTTTCCCTTTCCCTCTTGCAGGAGCGAATCCAGGCAGATGAAGTCATCGCAATGTTGGACCAGGAACATCTAGGACCCAGTGAAATGAACATCAACCCAAAGGATGAGCTATGAACTAGGCCAAAGACTTTTTCTATTAAATATTTATTTAATATTGTTAATCTTATTAGAACCCTTCTATTTTTGTACAGAGATGCTGTATAAATTAACAGATTAATATGATTGTGGAGTTTCAGGAGTGCCTCTTCTGTGTTTAGCACAGCTTTTGCTGGTACCCTCATCCCTGTGACAGCAGCTCCTAGCGGGATTGCCTCTGCCTCCAGAAATCCCTGATCTTCTCTAGCACTTCTCAGAACTCATTCAGGCCCACAGTACCCCTTGCAGTACCTATTTTTTTTTCTCCCTCAATGAAAAATAGCTGCTTCTCTTTAGCATCTGCTAGAGAAATGTCTCAGGTGTGCTGATGGACCCCTCTTCCTGCTCCTGATAAGTGCTGGCTGAATACCTGGGAAGTGCTGCCATGGGGCAAACTGGAGCGCAAGTCAATAATGGCTGTTCTTCACCATTTGAAATATGCTTTTTAGGGGAAAAAACAAAGGAAAACCCAAGTCCTAGCAAAATGCATATACCTCTGTATCCATGCGAAGCTGGTGTTTGGGCATTAATTCTGAGCAGAACTTCCTGAAATCAACTTCTGAGCAGAAGCATGAGCTGTGCACAGGCATGAAAGAATGTGATTTCCAGCTGATTCTGGTGAAATAGGGTCTGTCACTCATGTTCAGTCCCTTTCCTTTCTAATGGCCTGGGAAGCATGAAGGAAGGTGCTTCACACCACGTCCTTTGAGCTTCCAGACCAGTCTGCTGCTGATAAACCCTGAAGTTCATAGTAAACTCCGTAATTTCCAGGTCATGTTGGAAAGCAGCTGAAAGGCTTAGGAAGTTATAGTGCCATAGTGTTGGATTATCACAGTGCAGCTCTGTACTCCAGATGTCCTGGCTGCATCTTCCCATCCTGACAGTGCAGAAGCAGCAGATGTTCATGGTGTGGTAGCATCTATTTGCTCAGAGTAGTTGTAATGAGAGCACTTATTGCCTATCACAAGAGATTTGCTAGGCAAGTAACTGCTGCTAAGCCAGTAAGTCATCCCTCTCCAACTATTAAATTTACTCCTGGCTGTGGGATCAGAGCAGCCTCTATCTCAATCAGAACAAGCATTGAGTCACAGAATTGCTCATGTCCTAGACATAGGGACAGCTTTTATTTTGATCCAATAGCTGCTTCTGCTGCTAGATTGCTCTTCCAAAAAGGAAGGTTGCAGCAGTTTTTACTGCTGAATTTACTGCAAGGCTGCAATCTCTCCAGAAAACACTGCAGGGATCTTTGCTGGAATTCTCATTCTTGAGCTCCCTGCTGCATTTTCACAGGACTTTTCTGCTTCCCTCTGCCAGCTTTGGCATTCCCAGGACTTAAAATCTGAAATAGAGAATTGTCTTTTCGCTCCTGCAGCTTGTGCCTATCCAAACCTTCCAGTCTCAGAAGCACCCTCTTCCTATCCAGTCACTGGCTGCAAAGGCTGCAGACAAGGATGGTCCTTCTGTAGAGACCTTCTCAAAAGCTGGTCCTGGGCAAGACAGAGGGGAACTCAGTGCATCTGGAAAAACAAATAGCCAAATTATAAAGAGGGCAACATTACCACCTAGAAAATGCTGGAAGAGTCATTTGCTGCACCTCATCCAATGCTTAATCTGCAGAGGAGAATGCTCTGGGTGTTTCTGAGCTCCCAGTATGGCTTGTTTATTTAAGGTTATCTCCATCATAGAAGACTGTCGAAAGGATTCCTTGTGTTGGCTCCTCAGAGAACTGCTCACAGATCTCTGCTTTCAGAACCCCTTCCCTTCTTAATAGCCTGTTCTGTAAATGCCCCCTCCTTTTCAAAATAGCGAGGGGAAAAGCTGGGGGGAAGAAGGGGAGGGCAGCTGTCAGTTTGGAGAGCTGACACCCATTTTATTGTCCCTCCATCTGCACTATGCTGTTGCATTCAAGGCTTGACTCCTACATGCTGCACCTTCTGTGTGGGTCTGTGCTGCCATCCCCCAACAACCACATCTGCCCAAGTGTGTTCTGCAGAGCTGCCCCCTCAGAGCAGCCCCAGCCCTCCCAGGGCTCCAGAGATCCTGCCAGCTGGTCCTCCTGTGAGGAGGTAGGGGAGCTGGCACAGGTTGTGGTTTGTTTGCTGCTGTGGTGGTTAGCCAGAGCTGTGTCTAAATCCAGGGGAAATAAATGAAACACATCTGGGCCTGTCTTTGTCTTTCTTTAGTCAAATATTAGGAGAGACAGGAATTTGGGGTATGCCTCATGATGGTACCTGTCTCTTTGGGGTTTCCTGCCCCAGACCCTCCTCCCATGCTTGAGGAGTGTCAGAGACACCAATGTGGACAGGGTTAAATGTGTATGTGCTTTTGACTGCCTATCCATCTCCTTTGCTCTGTGTCCAGCTGAGCAGGAACTCACATACCATTGTCGTGCTTTCGGCAGTTTGGTGAGCAGGAGGAGGGAGGTGCAGGGGTGTGCACTCTGCTGGGATGTACAGGCTGACAGACACTTTGGGTGAAACACCTTTTGTGCAGAACCATGGAACAGCCTCAGAAGGATGCAACGTTTTGAAGCTCAGCTGCAAATGTGACCCCTGAATCCCCAAGAGGGGAAAAGACTGGGTTGCCTGGGCTGTGCTGTTCACTGTGCTGCTCTGCTGACAAGACCTGCTGGTGGCCTGTGCCAGGCTGAAGCCAGGAAACAAATGCAGTGAGTCAAAGGCACTTTTCCAGTTTGTTTTTTCAGCTCTCTGCTCTGGCAAAGTCTAGCTCAGAAGTGGATTTGTATTTCTGCTGCAGCAGCAGAAGTGGGTGCCAAGTTTATTGGCCTGCTGTGGCCTCACAGGAGCAAGTCACAAAGCTCTTTGAGACACCAAAATACAATGTAGGTTTTTGGGTCTCTTTTGTATCCAAGTGGGATGGGTTGCCACCAAGGTGGCTTGGCCTTTTAGAAATTTTAGCTCTTAGATTTGATGCAGGGGTCTGGCATGTGCCAGAGCTGTCACGGTCACACTCAGACAGCCTGCAGGGCACCTGTATCCCTGGAAAAAGAAAGCTGACAATACTGAAAGCATACATTTCTCCTTGGTCAAATACACCCCAGAAACAAACTGGTACACTTACATTTTTGCTTTCTGCTACAATGGTTCACATTGCTACTCCTCTCTTGCCCCGCCAGTCTGGTAATTGCCACTTCCCAAATTCCCAGCATGAAGCAGCTCCCCAGGGAGGCAGTGCCTGCACTGAGCACAAAGCTGATGTGCATTTCAGAGCACACTTTAGGGCTTCCAAACCTGCTCTGAGCTCCCCTAGCCAAGGCTTGGCCACCAAGGGGAGGCACAACCTGTGTAGGTGTTGGCCATTTGTTATACATTTCCCAGTTGTATCACCAGCAGTAGGACCCGTTTGGAGATGGAAATGGTCGAATCGTGCCTTAGTTCCTTGTTCACTCTGACGTGCTCCTCCTAATAATAATATGTGTAGAGTGGGATTAGCCGGGTTGATTTATAACAATCAACAAGAAAAAAAAAATACAACTCATAAAGGAAACGTAATAGAATTTAGAAGTATTTAAAGCAACAACTGATGTGGTTGTGTGTGTGTGTGTTTGGGTGCGGACGTGGTTTTGAAAGCGAAGCCCTGCATGGTGTTACTCAATGCCAGGGGATCTTTACTAGCAAGAAACGTTGCTTTTGTTTTAATGTTTAAGTGAGCCCAAGCCAAATCTAGTTGCCCCTTGCACAAGAGGCTGCAGGTTATGGAGGCACTGGAGGAGCCTGCTCTGTGTCACAGATATGTCTCAGCATGTGGAAATCATTAATATTTCAGGACAATACAGATGAAATGATGCCTTCATTAAGGAGAAGATGAATCCTTGTGGGGAGCAGTGGCTAGCAGGGGTCATGATAGCCCAGCAAGACACCTGATGCCTCTTGCAGAGGGTAGGTGCATGGAAAACACCTTGTCTAAGAAAAGAAACCTCCAATAGACGCCAGCAGAAAGTCTGAGGCTGACCCCCTTTGGGCCGTAAATGCCTTACTGTAAGTGGCTGCTGAAAGCTTCCCTCCAGCCAAAAGCTTGCACCTGAAACCTCACCTGAAAATAAGACTTGTGGGTATTTGCAGATTTCTGAATCTATAATCAAGACTGAAATACCTAAAGCTCTTTATGTCCAGTGGCTACAGTCTCATGAAACCTGGACATTTCATAGGTATTAATCTAAGAGACATTTTGAGGCACTAATTTTAAGCAACCAAACCTCACCATTCTTGTTACGGAGGCTTAGGGACATGTGGACAAGTCAGTCTCCAACAACTCCACTGGAAGATGACTAATCACTATTATTTCCAAGGTGGGGCATGATAAACTTACAAAATGTAGTGCACTTGGACCCCTTCATATGTCACCTTTATTTTCCAGCCTCTAGACTGACATCTCAGCAGTTTTGATCACCCTTGCTACAGCAACTTCAACAGGGAGAAGATGTGGGCAAAGGAGATGGAGTTTGCACTGCTCATCCATCCTGCTTAAACCTGGGCAGAGCCAAGCTGAGCACTCAGGCAGCAGAACATATTCCCACAGAAAACTGTCATTAAAAGAAAAAAAAGTTGTTTCCTCCTGTCCACACCCTTGCTCAGCCTGGGGAAAAAAGAACAAAACAGCTGGCAGTGAGATAAAAATGGGCTAGTTCTGCTTTGAGGAAGAACTATATTAAAAAAGGAAAGAAATATATATGTCTTTTGTTTCCACAACTGCTCCTATGTCCACACCCCACTGTAAGAGCCACATTTTCTGGTGGGAAAAGTTTCTGCTTGTCTGTGCATTGAGGTATGACCCTGGCCAGGTCCCATGACATTGTGCTCTTTGCCAGCTGTAGATGGGCACATATATGTGTGGGCTTCTCCTCCCGTCACTCCATTTTCTCCGTAGGCACCCAGGTCCCATGTATAGGATGTCTTGGTGCCAGTGACAGCACCAGAACCAATGAAGTGCAGCCATGCACAAGGACAGATTTCGCACTGTTGTTCACCCCAAGCACAGCCCTATCTTCAGTTTGGGCCTGGGGTCCACATGGACAGATGCAATAGATGCCATTGAGAGCAACAGGGGGAGCACAGTGTAGTGTATGTGGTTCCATTCTCCCTAGTGGAAACTGCTGTCTCCACAGGTCTAGTGGATACCATGGCCCACCCAGAATTACTTTTATCTTGTTTTAAACACATGGTGAAAGCTGGCATCGAGTTTGTTTCCTTCTCATTTAGCAAAACTTTGTTATGTACAAAAAAGAAAAAAAAATCATAAATGTCAACATATCCCAACCTCCTGGCCACCATCCAACCCCACCAAAAATTGGTCCAGCATGCTACAGGAACTTGACAAAGCAAAACACATGACTCTGAGAGCTGCCTGGCCACCCTCACCTTGTTTCTGGGTGAAAGCACTGGTGAACTTCAGGGGAGGGAGTTCAGCCATAGTCCATGGGCAGCACATGGCACTGTGGCAGGAGAAGCCAGGTGCAGGTGGCCACAGTGCCTTGGCACCGTGGGGGTCCTGTGGGCAAACAGAGCCAGGCTGGTGAGCGGACGTGCTTGGCAAAGGAGCAAGGCAGCTAATGATCATTCACAGGGATGGTTTGGATAACAAGATTGGCAATTCTAGTAGGTATTTCCTGAAGTTGAGCAGGGCAGGGCACAGAGAATTATTATGAGCTCAGTTTAGCTTCTACCCCTCCTTTATTTGTAATAATTCGAGATTAAGAGCAGAGATGGCAGCGGCACCATCAGTCTGCTGCCATGATGGGCTGAGCTGATAAGCAGCTCCCACATAGCCTCATATGTGAGCCCAACAGCTGAGGCACACAGGGAAAAACACCAGAAAAAACTGGCCAGTCTGCTGCCAGCAGTGCCAGGAGTGTGGCTGATATCCCAGTGCAACCCAGTGTCACCATCCCATCCTTGCAGTGCCTCTGCACCTGGTGTTGGTTGAAAGCGCCAGGTTAAAGGCTGGTCACTGCTTTTTTGGTAAGGTATGAGGACAGCACTTGCCATCGATGTACCTTGGGCATCCCCAGTTCAAGCAATGAGTATGGTTGGTTTGGCTGCATTGAGGCAGAAGCTGTGAATAAGATTGTGAATGCTCTGCAAAGCATCTTCCAACTCCTCACAGTGCTGTAAATGGACCACAGCAAAGGTGAAGAAGAAGCTGTCTTATGTTCCCCCTCATACAGGGGAGAATGCGGACCCCCTGACAAATTTTGCAAAAATCTTTATTGCACCCTTGAGAAGGTCTGTTCATGGCAAACCCAGAGCCGCCTCTGAGTGTGCATAGCTCTAAGAAGGGGAATTTTGGCTGGAAAACCACTGAAAAGAAACCCCTGTATTAGTCACAGTAATCAAACATGCATGGGCCAAGTGTGCCCATCTAGGGCAGAGGCTCCAGTTGCTGTGGGGCACCTTGGCACCAGGCTTATCCTTGCAAGGCTCCCTTCCACTGTGGGCACATCTGAGGTGATGGCCAAGCCTGACGAGCCCTTCACGGTGTTGTTAGTCACTGGCTGTATTGCCCCATGCCAGGATGCCCATGAAAACCATCTGTGGTGACATGCTTTTCTGCATGAAGACCTTCTCGTGGAGCCAAATCAAAATGTGCCCATAGCCCAGGGGTAGCCAAGTGCTGTAAGGGGCAGTTGCCTGGTGATGGCTGGTTGTGGGGGGCTGCTCCCACCACTGCACAAGAAAAACGACCCATCAGCATCTTAAAACCAGTTTGTGGCCCCCAGGCATCTGAGGGTTGTTTGTTCATCTCCTTTCATTTCGACACCTCATGTGAGAGGCTGGGAGCTGGCATTCACTCCTCCTGTGGTGCCAGCTCTGAGATTGTTTTATTTGATTTACCAACCAAAATAGGTGGAAGGGTGGGGACTGTATTTTCCCCTTTATTTTTGTTTTCAAAAAACCCTTCTGGCCCTGGGCGAGGCAGAAGCAGCTGAGTAGTTTCACGTCTATCTGCTCTGTGACAGTTACCTGCCTACAGCATTAGGGCACAGCCCAGCTCCTTCACACAGAAGAATTGGATGTGGAGGGACAGGCTCTCTGTCTAGGTGGGAAAAGCACCCGGCCACCTCATAAAGCAGTTTTTTTTCCTCCTCCAGTCATGCCGGGAAAAGCTCTAGTGTGAGCCTTCTTTGCTCTGCCTGACGGGTCAAAGTTAAAATTAAGTCTTTTATATCAGCAGTCCATGTCACTGGTAGAGGATGAGGCAGGCTGTGAACTCCTCATCAACAGTGGGGTGATCACAGGATTCATTTTGCACAGCTGCAAAGGAAGGGGCTTGCCACCAAAGGTCCCCAGGGAAAGCCCTGAGCCATGTGTGGTTGACACCCTGAGGTGCTCTGAGAGCAAATACTTTCAGAATAACCATCCTCATGTCAAAATGTGGCCCCGAGAGAGACTCTTAGGAATGGGATGAAGTACATAAGGACTTTCTCTGAACCTGGTTGTGCCATATGCTTCTCCAGGTGACTCACAACACCCTTGCAGCATCTCTGCAAGCAGAGCAGTCCAGAAAGGTTTTGCCCATCTCACTCGTGGCTATGAAGAGAAGGATGTTCACATGTGTCTTGCAAAAGGTCAGTCATGAGCAAACGATGTGCTGTGCTCTCCTGTGCCCAGCAAACTGCCAGGTCCACCCCACCAGCCACAAGCCCATAGTGCTGCTGCCAGGCTTCCCTGGCAGCTTGGGCTTGCCCACCCTTCTGGAGACTCCTGAGATGCTGCAGGGAAAGTAAACATGCTTGCACCAAACCCATGCGCTGCAGGGAGTGAGAAATCCTGGCTGATGAGCACACACCCTGCCCTGCTCAGCTCGCACCATGCTTGTTCTTCCCTGTTTGCTCAAACACCTGTACCAGGAGCTGTGGTACTGCCCCTGCAGCCACGATCTGCACCCTGCCAGGACCCTGAATGCAGCCTGACCTGCAGGGTCTGCCACCTGCCAACCCTCAGCTGTGAGGGCCAATGGCACTGGCTAGAGCTGCCAGCATCTGTGCTGGAGGGAACCAGGGCAAGTCTACTAATTGCATTTGCTCCAGGAACATAATGAATCTTTAGCAGTTCCCCTTGAGGTGGAACATGCTATGTTCTTTCTCCCCTTTCAGACCAATTACACTGAAACAAAAGGTGAAATACACCATATCAGAAGTGCTACCAAGCCTGTGAGTCCCTCACCCAGCAGGATAAGGTAGGACCTCTGGATAGGATGGATACAGAAGCCAGCAGCCAGCCTCCCACTCCTCTTGCTCAACTGCTGGCACCACCAGACAAAAGATAACAAACATTTCTCCTGTTCTTGTGATGGGCCTACCAGCAAAAGAAAATTTCCAGGTCAGAAGCTCCTGCTGGGTAGTCCGTGCTCCAGGCTATGGGGAAGAGCTGTAATACCTCAGAACCAATTTGTTCCCCCTGTGAATATTGCATAGTACCAGCACATAGGGAAGATCAATGTGCTGCACACCTGAGGCACTGCCTTGGGTTCTCCCCTACTGCCCCCAAGCTGCATCTCATTTAAAGCACTTCCACTCTTCCCAAGGAATGACATGGCTGCTACTCATTCCTCCTAAATACCTGTGATTTTTATGAGAAAACCCAACAGGACTCTTTGTTTTCCTCTCTCTCAGCAGCTCTGCAAGCCATTAGTTGCCATGATGCCAGGCCATGGAAGCCTGAAGGCAGCTCTGCCTTATAGACACACTTGGTATAAACAAGCATAAATGCACTGGAGAGGTCATCCTGTTCTAATCTAGGAAGGGAAAAAGGAAAGAGTGCTGCCTGGAAACACAGGCCAGCTTTGGAAGCATCACCCAGACCTTCTCCCACGCTGTCATGCCCGGCCACCCCAGTCAGCATTGCTCTTCTCTCACTTGAGGATGCTCACAACCAGCTAACACAGCATGAATAGGAAGAATTTGCCTGGATCAGTATATGTGTCTTAGGCACCCTTTTTTGCAGCCTTGCTGAGTTTGATTTGGCTTTGTCAGAGCTACTCCAGATACCTTGGACTAACCAGGCATGTAAGGGTTAGCCTGTGTGCTCTTTGGGACCAGCATCACCTCACTTCAAATGGAACAGAAGGAAGGCTCTACTCATTGGTCTTGAAGATGTGAAAGAGTGAAGAGCTGCAGTTTGTCCTCTGTGTCTTCCCAGCTAGACTCTCTTGCTGGGCTTCATCTCCTGTGAAACACCTTAGCATCTGTGTTCTGTTTCCTGGCCATGGAAGCACCACTATAAAACAAAAAAGCAAAAAAACATAACAAGAACTAAAATCAAAAAAAGAAAACAAAAACAAAACCAAAAACATTTCAAGCCTCTCTCTCTCATTCTTGGGGCCTCTTCAGACAGCAACTGGTCACAGTCTCTGTGGGACACAGGATGCCTTCACTTCTCACCTGCCCATCTTCACCTGGCTGCTGGCATCCTTGGCAGGACTTTCAGTCCTGTTTGATATCCTCACCTCCAAGGCAAGACTGAAATAATCTGAGACAGCTGCTGCCTGTGGCCTGATTGTAACACATTTGCCTTAATATTTTACCCTTGGGTGAAGGTTGTGGGCCAGGTGGAACACGTTCAGCCATCTCTTCTTTGGGGCAAGCTGAGTCACTGCTGTTAGGGTTGTGCAAAATCAAGTTTGTGTGTGGTTTTTGTACATGTGTTTTTACTGGGAGCCCTTAACCTATAATGCACAGCACAGCCCTGTGCTGATAGCTCCTAAACACTGACTTCCTGCTGTTCAAGTCACTAATTAAGCAGCAGGAAAGGCCAGAATACAAACCATAATAGAAGTAACTGTATTGCTACCCAATCACTTAAAGCTGGAATAAACCTTTTCTCTAAGGAGACCAAACAGTGAGTCCTCAAGCTCTAACCCTCAGTGGCAGGCAGAAACCACCACAGGCTGCTCTCCTAGCTGATGGAAGCCCTGCTCAGGATTTTCAAAGGATGTTGTGGGTTTGAGGATCAGGCCAGAGCCTAAATGCCAGAAAGGAAAGGGCTCTCACATACTGATGCTCAGGGCTGGGTATTTGCTCAGCGTGCAGGAGCTCTGCATCAGCCTTCAAAGGGCCAAATACTGCCCTGGGGGAAGGGTGCTGAGCACTGCTCTGGGGCCAGGCTTCCTACACATGGGCATTGCAGCACCTTCTAGGCACAGCATGGTGGAGGTGACTGGTTACCTCCTGTTCTGTGACAAACCTCTTCATGAAAATACTTTTGTTCACCTTCAGGCCAGCAACTCTCTGCAGGCTCAGATGGGCTCCTTGACTGTGTCCTTGGATAAGAAATCAATGCCTTTATCTCACATTTCGCCATGGCGCGTGGATAATTTGATGCAATTGTGTAGCCACCCACGCCTTTAATTAATCAAACAGTTTTTCATGCAGCACTGTGCAATATTTTATTTCCTAACATCCCTGCTACAGAGTACTAGAATCTGTTGTAACATTTCTTACCCAATTCCAGCACTGAGGGCTGTACAGTCAAAAAGAAGATGGATCACATGTGTAGAAATCTTGAGCGTTGTCTCCAGAGGCTATTGCCAAGGAATCAGAAGCTGAATTAATCAGAAGCTCACAAAG
>JAWWEE010000010.1:10790667-10854521 GCA_035221455.1 Xenops minutus | reverse complement strand
CCCCCCCGCACCCCCCCCCCCCCCCCAGACTGCTGCTAGGCACTCATTTTGAGACTGGTGGCAATTGAACAGAAGAGGAAAAGCACCATCTCTTCCCCAGGTCTGCCATTTTATTTTGTTTCATTTTTTCCTTTTTTCTCCTCAGATCCTGCACCAGCTTCTTTGCTGCACATGGCTGTGCAGTGACAGTGTCTCTCGCAGTGCAGCCACAAGCTTTAGGATCTCAGCAAAATTGATTGTATGGATAGAGGCATCCTGCTTTATATTAGCAAACAGGCTCAGTCTTCCCTTGGCCTTGATACAGGCAATAATGAGACCACATCTTCCAGGGCATGATTCAGAGTGGGAATCTAATATGCTCTGAATGGCTCCCCAGGGACTTCCTTGCTACTGATGATGCAGGGAGGCTAATGTCCTACCTTAGGCTGTTGGGAGAGACAATGTAAGCATCTCCCTGGCATGCTGTAATGGTTGGTATCAGCCCAGCTGCCTCTGAGTAATTGCTGAACATGCCAGAAGGCACCCACCTCCTGTTGGAGCACGTATTCCCATCGTCCAGGGAAGTGGCACAGCCAAAAAGCCACTGGCTGCTGATCTCACATTACCACAAAGGCAAAGGGCAGGGCACTGCCGTGAGGAAATCAGCTGAATGGTGCATGGAGACCCTCACCAAACAATCTTGGAGCTCTCAGCTTGAAATCCAGTTGTACATGGGCCTGTGTGAATATTGCTGTGGGTGCACAGTGAGGCATGGTACTGCTGCGACTGCAGTCACCAAGGCAGAAACACACTGGCTACAATCAATGTCTTCAGGTGTAGCTGGGACCCTTCAGCCCTTGGCTTCAATGCTGCAGGCACACAGTCACTGTAAACTGTCCCCAGAGATGTCCCTTGGTGCTTGTCCATGTCCTGGGGCTGTAGCTACAGCCCCCTCGTCCTTCCCTAAATCCTGCATCTCCTGCCCCCTAGTCCCACAAAGCCTTTCCTTTACTCACCTGTGGTCCCAGGCACATGGCTCATTTCAGGAAGGCAGAGCTGATCTTTTCTAAGAACAAAACATATGACACTAGGAGTGTTTGAAAGGAAGTCAAAGCATTTTAACGAAGACAGCAGACCCTCTGCAGTGCCCTAAAAAAGGACTTTGAGCCAAGGAAGCCCATAGCCATGCTCACCTAGGAGCAGGGCATGGCTGCAGTGGGCAATCCTGCAACACCCACATGCAGACAGATGGGGTGCAGGGGGTCTCCAGCTCCTCGCTGAATGAAAGGCACATACATACAAAACTAAAACTACCTGGTTCCACAGCACTGATGTTAAGACCTTGTGGGAAGGAATGGGATATACAGGTGGAGAGGCTGGACTTAAAAGAGGGGCCCAGATTAGGAGAGTAAAGCTGTAGCAAAGGACAACTGCCATATACCTCTGAGTAAAATTTGGGTTCCTTAATCTTAGGAAAGCAAGCTCGGAGAAAGCCACAGCCAGCCCTTGCCAACTGAGCGTAAAGATTAGCTTCCTTCCAGTTTATTTGACCTTCATGGCCAGTGTATCCAAATACAATCAGGCACCAAAACTCCACCCTCCACCCTTTGCCACATGCTCAGGAGAACAAATCACTGCTGCCATGGGTCACAGAGAGGCATAACAACTCGGGACCCAGAAACCACCAGCTTGAGCCTGGCAGCCAGACAAGGCTGTTTGCCAAACTTTCCTGGCGAAGGCTCAGCACAGGTACAGGGGACCATGCAGGGGAGCTCTGCAGGGCCTGCCACAGCTCCTCACTAACCTCCACACAGCAAATGACAGCATATTTCAAGCCTATCTGCTTAATGGAAACTGAAATCTTACTTTACCTAGTCCAAATTGCTCATCTAGAGGCAGAGTCAATTAGCTGAAGTAACAAACTCTCACATCTGTTCTAGTAGCACTTCTCTCTTTGAGAGCATCATACTCGTTTTTAACACCACACTCAGGCAATCCCTGCCTGCCAGTCCAACCAGGGTACTGATGCTTCTGGCTATTGGTATCTGGAGACAACTACTTCTCTAATCATATGGCAAAAGGGAAAGGAAACAGTGATCAGAACCAAAGAAATCAGGCAGGCATTTCCTTCCCTAATGAAACTAGCTCTCTAGGGAAGCTACTGCCACCTCTTTTTTCCAAGATCTTTGTGGGGTTTTCTTTTTACTTTCCCCATTCCTGAACATCCTCCCCCAACTACAGCCCAGGAAAACTGTAAGAGACAGACATGGAGCCTCAAAGAGAATCCACTGATGAAGCCAGGCTCTTAATGTGATGGGTGGCCCACAGACAGATTGAAGCCCCTGGCTGATGAAGGCCACTCCATCACTTTCACCCCACTATCTCTGAGATGTTCTTATTTAAAATCCTTGGAAGAAGAATTGAAATGCAAAGGAGAAGGAAATGACTTTGCTAGAGAAGAGGATGCATAACGTGATGCACAAAGCCTTTGGTGTAGTTGACTAAGGAAGATAAAGCTCCCCAAGCTCTGAGGAGGATGGTGGAGATTGCTGTGTAAGACTGTCCCAAGCAGAGAAGTAGGAAAGGGCAGCACTGACCCTGCCTGCTTAAAGCACACGCTCCCTCCCCTAAGCCAGGACACACAGCTGTCACAGCTCCATTGAGTTTGAGCAGGACATGAAACATTAGGCACTACCTGATGCCCTGCTCAGCAAAAGAATAAAGAAATCTGAACAAAGGGCAAAAAACAGCCATGAAAAAGGCAGAAAGACATCACAGTTCAGCAAGAGGCTTATAGGGCTGGCCCATTCCATCTGTCAGAAATGCAGCAGATGGATGTGTGATGGCACCTTATAACACACTCTTGTGACATGGATGCTGTGGGGGTGAGAAAACTGCACCCATGGCCACACACAACACTAAGCCCCAGCTGCTCAGAGGAGGACACAGCAGCAAAGACTCTGCTCATTTCCAAGAAGGCACATAGGCAAGAAAAGAAGTTGTTTGGGAATTCAGTGTAATTTTCAATTTGGCTTTTATTTTCATTCACTTCAACAACAAGGTGTTCCAAAATACATAAGAGATCTTCGTGCAGGCAACACTGTCATTGCTACAAGTATTGGCAGCTTCTCCGCTCAATTAACCCATAAGGCTTTGATGCATCAAAACAACAACAACAACAACAAAATCACAGCTCTACAGGGGAGGGTAAAAGCTACAGCAGTTCAACTCACTTGAAGATTCCAGTTATACAGAAGTGGGATCCATAGTGGCATACAGTAGAAATAAGGTTTTCACAGCACATATTTTAATCATTAGTGATGCAGCAGAAAAGCTCCATCTCACTGCTGAGTTGAAAAGCAGATACTGAAGTTCTTGTACCCAGACTCTGGGCACAGCATTAACCACATTAACCTTTATAGTCAGAAGCTTCCTAGTTCCTAAAAATGACCGTGTATTTTGCATCAATATTAGTACAATACTGAAGTAGCTCAAAAAGATTACATAATGGAGATGCAAAACCTTGGACGTGAGAAGGGCACAGCCTAATTCACCTCCAGGAATTTGTAAAGTACCCACACTAATGCTTTCCCCACACTAACGCTGCCCCACTGAATTGATTATTGTGTCAAGAGCAGGATGACTTGTTTCTTTTGTACAAAACAGAAAAAAAGAAAAAAGACATAGTAAGTTCTCACACTGAGCATGTTAAATACTTTGAAATCTAGGACACTGCTCTTTGAAGTGTTACAAAATAAATTGATAAAACAGGCTTTCAGTACCTGCGCCCTCCCCCTTCAACTGCAAAGTAACACAGGAATCTCAGTATGAAAAATACAAATATATTCATCCAGTGACTAGTTGTTTGTTACAAGGTATACCGTAAGAGTTCTGCATAAAAACAGTAATTACAAAAACAGAAAAACAAACATTTTATTGTGGTTCTGTCAAACCCAGTAGCCCAAGAAGAAATAAAAACTGTCATCTTATGCTGTAGGAAACAAAAATTACATGTACAAAAAATATTTATATACACACTTTACAGTAATCATCTGGCTTTACCATTTATAGCTAACCAAAACAGGCTTGCACAGTTACCAAAACGCAGTCTTTGAATGCAACACAGACCTGGCACAGCAGACAGATGGAGGATGCTAACCATACTGGACTTAAATGAAATACATGGCACACAGCAGGGCCCAGAAAACAGCCACTGCATTGAAACGAGACTGTTTGGCTGTAGCAAAGTAGGATGACAAGTCATTTAAGCTGCTTTTTTCATCTTCTGCCAGCCAAAAAAAGGTCAGGCTTACTGGTAAAAAGAGCAAGCCAACTTTAAAGCAGTTGTGCTGAGCTTTGCTCCTCAGCTGAGATTTGTCTTGTTTATGTTAAGAGTCTCATCACCTCGGCTAATGAAAATGTGAAAATACACACTCTGTTCAGTTACTTGACCACAGGACCACTGGCAGTCAGAGCAAATGCCTCAGAGCATGGCTGTTATAGAACCAATAAAGAAAAAAAAAAAAAAACAAACAGAAAAATCAATTTCTCATGTAAACATGACTTACTGCAGTAACAACACTCGTATTACCAGGAACTGGTCCTTGTTTTAAGGCAGTTGACAATTCTTTGTCCTTCTAGTCTTTACTTCTAGTTGCTTATCGCTTAGCCTACAGTCAACAGCAACGAACCACAACAGGCTCCAGCCTATTACAGATATTTTCTAAAGAGAGCTCTATTTTACTTGCGAGGAAACCAATCTAACCTGGTCTAAATAAAAGATTGTCTGAGTTTAGAATAGCTGAAGCCCTATAAATCAGTGTGCAGCTCTTGGTTCTCCATTCAACTGGAGGTTACGTGGGCAAATCCTTATGCTAAACTAGCCAGGCTGCACATGTGGCAAAGCCTAATTCTCTAGCTTAAATGTCAGTAGTAGCACAGCATGGTTAAAGGCTGGGTGGGGGTAGAATTCAAGAGTGACCAGAGCCTTTATTTACACTTACAGCCTGAAAGAAGCAAACCAGGACATACATAAGAATGTCAATCCAAAACAAGAAGAGATAGCAGATTTGGTTTTTCCCAGAGAAGGCAAGGGAAAAGGAAGAAGTAGGATGCAGGTGCCATAAGCGCTGGCCTGTCCAGCAAAGTGCATGTGCTGTCTCCGCTGGAGAATATTACACATGAACAGAGCACTCAGCTCCATGGGAAGAGGCTGTTTAAGTGCAACGTTCAGCAGACCGATTCCCATTTATTTTTCAGATGATCTGTCAGTTCAGGGTTTGGTTTAGCCCTTTTGCATTTGGTTTTAGTGTTGGGGTGGGTTTGGTTGTTTGGGTTTGGTTTTTTTTTTTGTTTTTTTTTGCCTCTTAAAATATTATTTTAACCTTCCTGCTTTTCAAAGTGGGATGATCACTGAATGACAGAAACAAGTTTGCAGGTCAAGATGCCTACAAGGTTTGTGAGGATTAAAAAGTCAAGAAAAGAAGCCCTCTCCCCATAGGAAAACATGAAAGAGGAACAATGCCTTCTCAAGAAGGTCAACAGTTTTCAAGGAAATACCACCCGCCTTCCCCCTTTGCTCAACTCTTCCCTTTGCAAGAGCTGGGGTGGAGGTCACAGTTCAGGAGTATGACCTAGACAGCATCAAGGGCATAACCTGGCATGAGCAAGCAGGAAGGTTCCCTCTGCGCTTCGTCCAGGGGTGCAGTACCAAGCAGAAGGAAGACAAATGAAGGGCTGAGCAGTTTGTGGCCGAGGCAGTTTATGGCCGAGGTGGGGTGGAGCGGGGTCGGGGCAGGGGGTCTCACTCCCCTTCCTCCTTGATGCGTTGCTGTTTGTTGCGCCGGGCATCCATGTCAAAGTTGAAGTCGTTCCACTCGTCACGGGGAGGGAAGGAGATGGTCTGCCGGAGCGTGAAGCGCACGGCGTCGATGACCCGCTCCCCCCGGGTCTCACTGGAGCCCACGCTGACGGTGGAGGCGCCGCTGGGTGTGCGCAGGAGGTGGGGAGGGGAGGAGAAGTCATGGAGCTGCCGGTGGTCCAGGATGCCCTTCCAGATGGCATGGCGGAACTGCTCTGGGATCTTGAGGCTCACCAGATCCTGCAAGGCAAGATTCAGGGCTTAACAGGGCAATCCCTGAGCAAGATGGGCTCCAAGAGCAAAAGCAGCCACTGGGCCACCCTGCAAATGCCTATGAAGCACCAAAGCTGCTGAAACCTAGGTGGTCACAATGCACTGCAGAAGACAAACCACTAATCATGGAAGTGGTGGTTCACTTTTGAACAGGCATGTGTGGCCATGAGGCAGCAATGGTCTTTTTAAGGCACAAGGTCTAGTTTTAAGTTACACATAACACACGCTCATGCGTAGGACATGGTGACCTAAAGCTTGATGCTTAACTGGACTGCAAGGTCTCCAACGCAACCTCAGAGGTCTGCTGGTTGTCAGTGGTGGGGGATGCAGGGCTGCTGAAGGCCAATGTCTTAGAAAACTTACATGTTTATTTCAAAGGCTGCAAAAGGATATTAGAATCCAACTTTGAGCTCCAGTATTCAAAGTTCTGGGTCTGACTCTATAGGAACTGTCTTATTTACTTGAACATAACCAAAATTTAGTAACAGACACATAATCTTTGAAAACTCGTGCTTTGAGGCCCCATCACTTCTGGTGCAAAACCTGAGGGTTGTGTTACCTAAACAGCTTCTGAAAAAAATTAGCAACGAACTTCAGTTAATTTGGGTCAGCTTTTTTAATTAGAGCAGCAGCAGAAGGAAGGCAGCCCACACTAGGGAGCAAAAGCGCCACAGCCTTCCAAAGTCTCAGGGGGGGAAAAAAAATGGGACAGCCAGCTAGAAGGAGAGCAACGGCTCAGGAAAGGAAGCAGCAACCCTGCAGCAAAAAGCCATGCAAGAGAAGTACAGAAAAACAACAAAGAGGGCTGAGATGCCAATGGCAAGGGAAGATGATTAAGGTAAGGCCAGAAAACAGAAGCGGGGAAGGGAAAAATGCAGACCACTTCTGGACAGTCTACTTGTCTGCAGACAAGCAAGGTGTAAACTGAAACGGAGCCTTGCAGAATTAACAGGCGCGAGGGCTGGGGCCACTTCAGGGGGCTAAAACAGAGTGGTGGGGAAGAGGACACACTCTTTCTCTGTGCCAGGCAAGGCAGTTACAATGCTGGCCCTGAGTCCAGCCTCTCTTCACCTTACAATAGGTCTTCTCTGTGTGCACACCCTTAAATCAAACTAATCATGTAAAAATAAAAGTATACTGCATCTAGATTTCTGACCTGTTCCTAAAGCAGGGCCAAGAGTGCAAACAAAGGAAACGGTGAGGAGTTACTTACATCCATGGAGTAATGCTCAATCTGATAGATGGTGGTCAGCCCCTGGGTCGTGAAATAATCCACACAGGATGAGCAGCCCAACCTCGCTAAGAAGCTGCAGAGGAGGAAGGAAGGAAGGAGAGAGAAAATAGGATCACCCTGGCTGCAACAGCCCAAACCACAGAAAAACCAAACACTCAAGCCAATCTGCAGCAACAGGAAACAAAGCTTTCACCCTTGGCTTGACCTCCTCCAAGACATCTCAGGCCAGCAAACCACACTGCTGCCACATCAAACAAATGAGGGAGTCCTTTAGCTCAGTACCTACCAGACAGCCCTCATGGCAGCACCTTGCCTCAGTCAAGAGCTACTGCTGCACAGCCTGGATCTTGGGGCAGGAAGGCTCACACGGGCCCTCCTGCCAGGTCACATCATCCAGAAGGTGGTTGAGCCCAAGGCAGTCTGCTACATGCATGGAGGGCTTCAGCAATGCATGGGGTCTGGGGTTCAGACACACCATGCACTTCCAATCACCACATTCCTCCCTAAGTGTGAAGGATTCCTCCTTTATGGGCAGCATCTTTCAACTTGTCTGACCTCATGAGGCCAGAGGGGCATGGACCCCAGCCATGGCTTGTCAAGCATCCAAAGGGGAAAAAAGAAAAACAAGAAATTTTTGCAAGACTGCCTGGCACCCTCAAGCTCCACCAGTCCAACAGATGCTGCATCCCTCATCTTACAGTCCTAACATTGCTGTTTCTCTCAGCTGCTCAGAGGTGGCGATTTGAGGCTCAGTGCCCAGAGGGAGCCAGCCTCAGGACTGCCAAGGGCCCAGTGGGATGCAGTGCTCCAGGAGAATGGGACAAGGAACCCGGCAGGACCCTTCAGGTTCCTGACACAAGGCCTCTGCTCCCTGTGGATGGCAAACACATGGTGGGCAGCCTGCTCCCGCTCACCTGACGATGCTGCAGTCTGAGGGGTATGGAGGAGGGGGGGTGCAGTGGGACGTTGAAGGCATGGAGAGGGGAGGAGGCAGCGCCTGCGTGGGGCTGAGGCCATTCATGTCACCGGTCATGGCCATGTGGGTGCCCATCATGGGAACTGGAGGAGAGAAGGAGGAGCACATTGTTACCCAGGCATCCCCAGACCCCTGCTTCGCCCCCAGCACAGCACCAAAGGACAGCACCCACAGCCCAAGCAGCCTTACATCCCCTGCAATGCCCTGCGCAGGGAGAGCTCATGAGAAGTTCCAGGCAGGGCCAAGGACCAGATGACAGACAGCCCTTCAGGAGCTCTTCCCTCACAAGAACAACTGTCAGCAGTGCCTCTGTCATGTCCCTTTCACTCACAGACAGTCAGTAGAAACCTAAGCAAGCCTCGTCTTGGCTTGCCCTGCCACAGGAGAGGAGCAGGACAGCCAGTAGAGTAACCCAATACAGAAGCCAAACAGCTTTGTTTTCAGAGACAGCAAGAGCACCCCAAGGGGATCAGCAACAGGTGTGGGCAAGAGTCCAGTGCTTTCAAAATAAATAAGTAACAACAAAAAACAACTCCAACAAAACTCAGCCCCCAGAACCATGTCTGTAATCCTGGATTTACACGGCTGCTGGGCACTCTTCAGCAGCCAGGAGGAACAGAGCTGTGAGATGCAGATATTTCCTTTGAAATTAAGAAGCATCTTAATTGAAACGAGAGGGGAAAAAATGTTGCTAACATTTGCATCTCCTCTTCTGGGAAAGGAAGAAGAAACAAATCTTGAAAGCCAGAGGACAGTGCAGCCAGCTAGATCTGCATCAAAAAGCAGCTGTTTCACCCCTGTGTGGCTCTGAGCAGGATGCTGAAGCCTTGCCCCATGGCAGCAAGCAGTATTTGTTTGGCTCTGCAGGTTCACAGCAAATGACTCCAGGCTCTCCAGCTTAACACTAGCCACTTGGAGATGCCAAGTCTCCTTGCCCAGACTAGCAGGGAGCACGCAAGGAACAAGAGAAGGAGGAATAAAGGTTTCTTACGGTTGTTTCCCATGCTGTCGGGGATGGTGGTTGGGGTCAGGGCATTGCGCTGCTGGGGGTTGATGAGCTGGCTGACCGAGGGCAGCTTGTTCATGCTGTTCATTTTGCTGAGTGGTGGAGAGTTGGAGCCGTAGGATGACTGTGACTGCATGGAGGTCCTGAAAATCAAGGAGATGTTAGGATAGGACTCACAACAGTTGGTTTGTAAGAATGTGCATCCAAGGGGCTACATGATCTACTGCTATTGAAATTACTGACAACATGGGAGCATCTCAGATAAAGACCACTGGAGAGTGAGTCAACAGGAAATAAGAAGTTTCCCAGATATTCTTGTCAAATAAAAAAAAAACCAAAAGTGAAATAGCAAAAAGGTTTATTTTTAGTTCAAACTTTTTATTTAAGTAAAAGTGTCTATATACGTTTTTCAGTTGAAAAGAATATTTGCAAAGGCAGCAATCAGCTACCAAAATTCACAGAGTATTTATAAGTTAAGCTCTCCTTGCAGTCAAGGACTTTTTTCATAAAAACAAGAACTGAGGAAGCCATCCTAACTACCCCTACAACCTGACTGCAGAAACAATCCTGAAATTGGGTGGCACTTACCACCTTGGTTTCTCCAAAATTCCTAGTTATTCATATAATCAGGTTGTTACCAGATGTATATTTTAACAGCCAGAGGCTCTTTGCTCAAGACAGATTCCATACACCTTAGGAACCCCTACTGAGACAGTCAGAGATGCCTGAGATGCCAACAAGCAGCTTTTGCTGGTGTTAAAGAGAACTTGGTATCCAAACCCTGCAGGCTGCTTGCAAAAAGTATCAGGTTCCTACTACCACTCAACAACAGCATTAGTCTCCTCAAGTCCATGCAGCCCCAAACTCCAACCAGCATACTCATGAGCTGGGCCAGAGAGGCTTGCTGGCGAGCTCCCCACTGCCCAGCCCTGAGGGTCTCAGCTGCAGTCCCACCCTGTAAACAATCCAGACTGTGAAGACCAGACTGCTTCTGAACAGCAGCCCAGTTCCCAGATCAAGTTACGGCTGTGGCATCCCATTTGGAGTGGGGTCTTATGTGGGATATGCAGAAAATTATCATTAAAGCCCGTCCAACAGTGCAATTGGCAGAGCACTGCCATGCCGCAAGGGAGCAGGTTTTTCTCTCCCTGACACCACGGGCATTTGCAGGACTGGGCGAAGGTTTGGGAAACGTGCCTGCTTCCCAAACACAAGTACCCTCACAAGCTATGGTCACCCTGCAGAGCTGAGGTCACCCAGCTCGCTGCAGAGCCTGGTACTTCTATCACAGTGACCCCATGGCAAATGGGCAAGGGCACATTCCCATCTTATTTCCCACTGGGAAACTTGTTCATCTGGGTATAACTGGTTACACCAATTCCTGAGAACTGGATCTTCTTCTATGCAAATAGAATAGTTACTACTTCAAATAAGCTAAGTGTAAAAGGAAAGAAAAGGCTTATTCCTAGATAATTTATTAAAACCTTCAACACTCAAGGTCAAGTTCCACACAATTACATTGTCTCCAGCTTCCTGCACTTTCAAGACTTGCAGTGTTGGGTGGAGAAAACATCTATGCTAACAGGCTAGAGTATCTAAGGCCCTGAAGAAATGTTACCTAATTACACAATTACAGGAGGTACAGAAAGGGTGTGAACTGTCCTTTGGCAGTGAAGATGCAGGACAAGATCCAGCAAACTTCATAGACTCAAGGAAGTGGAAAGCACAAGAAGCTTCACAAATTAATATTAACAATGGCAGCAACTCCCAGGGGGAAGTGAAACCAAGCCATGAAGTTCAGACCCAACTTTTCAGAGTGAAGGGAATGATTCAGATCTGAGGTTTCAATTCCCCAATTATAAAAGTTGAGGCCAGCCATGAAATTCAAGTCAGGCTGACACCACCCTTAGCCTAAAAGGCTTATGGATTTAGGACCAGTGAGTATTTCTACTTACAGGTTCAGGCACCTATCTTAAGAGAGCTTCAGCTGAAATTAAAACACACGTGAATAATCTTTTACAGCACAGTCTGTATGATAGACAAGCAAGGAGGTCACCATGTACACAGTGAAGTCCCAAATCAAATCAACAAAGAACTCCCCAAAGAGGTTGAGTTGCATTGTTTGAGATCAGTACTGGGCTTGTCTTTGGCCTCTCCACCACCAACAGTGATCTCAGCAAAGCTAGTTAGGAGACTACAAAATACTTTGGGGATAAAAGAAAAAAAGAAAGGCAATCAAACACAAGCCAACCCAAAGCTTTAGAAAACACTTCAGAAAACTAATGCATACTCTAACACATACCTTAAGGACTCCATTCTTATCTCATTCATACTCGTAAGAGTCAAGATTAAAACAATCAAGCGCAAGTGATTAAAATATGGGAAACAAAAGCATTTCTCTCTGTAGCTTCAACTAAGCAATTCCACCAATAAGCAGATGCTTAAAAGGCCTAGAGAAAGCCATCCAGTCAAAGAAAAGTTGCAGGATAAACCAAGATGCAAAATTTTATTGAAAATTAATGTCACACATCAATATAGCAACTGCCTTAGAAACACAAGAAAATGTTTTTGGTATTAAGCACAAGGACTACATGGTGTTTGAGGATTCATTTAAAATACATTGCTTTTTTCTCAACTTTTTCTTGAACAGATATAAGAATGTCATGCACAGTGATTTTCATTAAAATTTTACTTACTATGTCTCAAGAAAGATTAGAATTAGAAGCATTAACATTTCTTTGATATTGATGCCAATGAAATGCATTTTAATATCAAGGTATAAGGACTTCAATTAAGAGACTATTATACTTCTTGGAACAGTCTGATACAAAAGGCACTGAGTCACATTCTGCAACTGTCTTTTCTCTCTTCAAGAGGCTATGTAATTATTTAGCAAATAACATTTGTAGTTATGCAAGCTCATATGAGGGCAATCGTCTCTCATGCTTCAAGGCATATACTGATCATCTCAAGAGGTCAGGAAGGAACTTCCTTCTTCTCCCATATATGAACTAAGTTCAGTTCACAGGTTACCTTGTATAACTCTATGCTTTTCCAGCTCACTGGATACCAGCCCTTCACCAGAGGTAGGAAACTGCTTGGATAGACCAATTACCTGATTCAGTAGATAAGTCCCAGAGTCCTCATTCACTAGAGGAGCACACCACCATGTAAGCAGCCTTAATGCAAATGACATCAAAGGTTCATTAAATACAAGAACAGGGCAGCTCAGGCTTAGAGTTTAAGATTTCACCCAAGCCCCTGTGCCTCGTTTGCTGTCCCTGAAGACCCAGAGCCATTCACAATGCAGAGACACACAAGTAGAATCAAAGCTGCACAGCCCTTTGTCTGCCTTCCCTTACAGTAGTCACAGCAAGGACCACATACCAAGTTCACACAAGGTCAATGCACCCACTGGCAATAGTTTTTAAAGCAAAGTTTCCTACTGGGCTGCATAACACTGGGGTGTCACTGATGGAGCCTGGTAATAGCACACAACTGACAGAGATGATGCTCAGTTGCACTCCTCTGCTCTGAAGGCCAATGAAGCAGGACACTAAAAAGGCAGAAAGATGCTCTTGCTCCCCACATCCCAAACAGCTGCTATTCTAAAGCAAGCAATAGTGCATCTTTTTAATCATACTGGTGCTTTGTAGGCTTGGTAACTAACTGGGAGCATGGAAAGGAGGAGCTCCTGTAGTTACTAGACAGAGAGCAACTACAACACAGGGACAGGGGTGGTGATAATGACTCCCCTTGGATTTCAGGTATGGAAATTTCCCAAGGGAGGCAGTGGATGCAATCTGCTCTCCAGGGAATGGAGCTGTAATACAGGGAGTGGATACACATCAACTGACTGATAAGGCCCACTTAATTCACTTAGTTATTCCTTGAAAGGAGAAGGCTTACTTTCCTGAAGCCCTAGAGATGGCAAAGAAGCAATGAAAAGACAGTTGGGAAAAAGTTTTCACTTTATCTGCAGAGGACATACTACAAAGAAACTAAAATTGCTTTAAGCTCAAGGTATTTGATTTTAAAAAAATAGCACCTTCTAAGATAACCACCTTGTAGCTGGAGAGCAAATCAAGTCACCATTAAGATCAGTTTCACAATTATCTTCCTCTTATAGCTAAAGTAGGACAAATTGAAAAGCCTTTACAGAGAACAAAAGGATTCAAATCATTTACATTTTTGTTCAGTGCAAGTCTGAGATGATGTATTGTCCATCATGGTACAAGAGATTTCCTAGAGGTCAGGCCAGATGATGAACTGGAGCATGAACCGGAATCTCCCAGGGCAGGCTGTGGATGCCTTGTATCTTCTGGTGGGCTGCGTCCTTAAACTGGCTGGTGGACAGACTCTGGAGCAGAGCTCTAGATAGATAGTGTTTCCCTGTCACAGTATTTCCATATTGCCATCCACAAACAGACAAGACCAGGATCCAGGAATAAACCTTCATTGGAAGGACAGACGACAGTGCCAAGCATAATCCTATAACTGGGCTGCACTTACAGTTCCCTCACAAGGAAAGGAATCACACTGCCTTTCTTCTCCCAAATAAAAAGGCACAGTACAATAGTTACCTGCTTTGTGATCTCAAAGAATTTCCTGGAATTTCCAGGCAAAGAAAAGAGGCACTTGATTTTGATTATCTTAATACAAGGAATGATGATAGAGCTGCAATTGTATGAAATAGTCACTGCTAGTGTTTAATTAGTTATTATTTATATATTTAATCACAATTTTGGGGGCTCTTTTCCATCAGCCCTCCTCCACACTGCCTATGGTAGAACAAATCTTGCTAAGACAATGAAGGAGATATCCAGAGATGGGATATGGCTCTCAAAGGAGATCTTAGTACAAGTCATCACCTGCTCAGATCGCAGCTTTGCTGCCTGGAAGCAGATGGTGAGATGTTCAGAGATAAGAGTCTTCTCCCTCTCTATCAGCCTTTTTTCCTTGGTGGGTGGCCAGGAGGCCCCCTCTGCATTTGGGAAACACCTTCTCTTCAGGCTGTGCTTAACCACAAGTTTGTCAGAGCTGGGTATGCACCTGCCCCAAATAAATTCAGCACAGACTGCACTGCAGGGCACACAGGTCCTAATCAGTACTGATATAGCCCCCTGTGTTTCTCAGAAGCTGCTGATCACTGGCATTGGCAACTGAGCTCTGGTCCCCAGCCACTGCTGATCTGGTCAGACAGTAGCCTGCAGGGAAAACCATTCCTGGTGTACCCTCAGGAACTTCTTCACTTTTTTATTTCTTGCTGCTGTGGTCATTGGAGGGTTCCTCAGACACAATGCCACTGCCTGAGACTGTGGGCTGAAAGATACTTCCTTACCAGCATGAGGGGCTGTTCTTCATGTAAAGATGTTTGAGCACCTCTCAGAAGGGAGAACCACAGCAGGCAAAATGCTCACTCCTCAACTAGCTCCTCCCTCATCGCCAGCATCCACACCCAGTGCCATACTCAAAAGTGACACGCTAATTCCATGGCATGTCACTTGCCTGTTCATTGCTCCTCTCTTGTGATAGTCTGGGCTTGACACTTAGAAAGTTTTCAAATTACTCAAAACCTTCTTTATCAAGTCCCGTAAGAACAGCTTTCAGAGAAAAAAGGTGTGATAGAAGCAGTATGAGAATTTACAAGTCCTTGCTGAGAAACAGTCTTGTGCACAGGAACTGTTAAACCCAGATTCACTTCATGGACACAATTAGCAAAATCTTCCTGCTGCAGGATTAATGGAGAAGGTGGGCATGGCCTGAGGCCACTTGGCTGAGTCAACCACAACATATGCTGGCACTGCTTTCCTTTGAACTATGAGGTTTAGAGAGAAGGGGTAAAATATACCAGGACTAATGAAAATGCTATGGCAACATCTAATAACTGTTGAACATCAGTAAGGAAAGGGGCAAACTCTGACCCCTTTTCACAGGTAAGGCCATGAGCAGTTTTGGACACTCAGCCCTTTACACTCTCAGTTGCAAAGAGACAGGGACACTGGGCATACATGGATGTCATTACATCTCAGCCTCACATTCAGCTTGTGCAGCTCAGCCCACCACCTGGACTGAGCCCACAGAGCCAGGAGGGACCTTCCTAAATTAAGTAAAGCTGGATCAATGCCAGCAGTGCTGGTGCAAAGTCAAGGTCACCCAGCGTTCCCTATAATTTTGACATTTTAGATCAGACCCTTTAAAGTTGAAAATACAGAGAAACAGTTCATGATGCTAAGTTAGTGAACATTTCTACAGGAGAAAAAAAAGTGATTTCTTAGTAGTGCCAATTCATATAATTATTACCTCTCCCTGTCCAGCAGTACAAATACGTTAGCTACTTGCACTATTAGTGCATGATCAGCATTAAAACAGGCCAAATTGACTATCACAGACCATTTAAACACACATCCCCCACTTCCGTCCCCCCAGTCCATGAACACTTTTCTTTAACTTAAACAAGACAAGAGGCATTTAAAATTGAGACCTGCTCAGAGAAACCCTGCTGATTTTCACAAAAACAGAAGTAAGAAGAAAGAGTATCGACGCATTACAAAAACAGGAAAAAAAGTTACACCAAAACAGACATCATGGTTCCTGACCTCCCAGTGCTATGGGCTACAGCTAAGAGGCCTGTAGAAGTGTCTGTTGTTTTTGCAAAGTTTGAGTCCCTTCAGAAGATTACTCTCACTATTCACTCTGCTGCTATCAGGCTGTGTTTTTGCCTCACTGTTCCTAGTCCCACCAGCTGGGCAAACTGACTTTGCCAGCTCAATTTATGGATATACTGATGGCTTTGGGGGGATGGAATGTTTTAGGATGGCATCAGTCTGTTTGGGAGGGTCTCTCCTTGAGTCCGTGAGTTCATTCCTGAAGCAGGCCGAAAGGAGACTGTAAAGAAGGAACCAGAGAAAAGAAAAAGATGAATGTACAGGACCATTCACCAGCCACCAAGACAGAAATAGTCACTTTCCACCTTCATGATCACAGCATGGGCTTTGAAGGAGAGAAAAAGCAGATGTCTTAGCACCTACAGTGAGGGATGTGACAGGGAGATTTAGGAAGCTGGAAAGCCCCAGGCACAAGCGAGTGCTTGGCAAGGAAGGGAAAACAACTAGTTGATAGGGAAATCTGATTTGTGTCCTAGTGTCATGGGTACAAATAATGCCCTGATAATGTTCCCACTGACAAATAAGAGGAACAAAAGTATTCAGCCAAAGTGTTAAAGGGGCAGCAGCTTCCATTGAGTCCACTTATAACCACAATCACTTCAAAACCAGAAGCTGGTGCTAGAGAGGATGGTGCTTACTGGCCATATTGATTAAAGCTCAACTTCTCCCCTGGGGTCACGAGCTGATGCAGAGGGCACTGTACCCTTGGAGCCCACAAAGCACTTTTACTTGGTTATTTCATGTTTGCAATTCTTTAGTGAGAACACTATCCAAGTGCCTGGAGTTCACATGCAAGCATAGCACTACAAAACCAAACCAAAACATGCAAAAATCCATTATTACCCTTCCCCCCAAAAACAAGATTAACTAGGTGGAGGTATGAAGAATACCTTCCCCACCAGCCCCCTCCCCCAAACAGCAAGCACTGGGATCCTTGCAGCTCCCACCTCAGCTGGAGCACTCCAGGCACTGGATAACTAAGCTCTGTCACACCTCACTTATGAGGTTAATTCCTTCTCTTTTGGATAAGGAGCTGTGCTGCTCATTAGATTGAAAGGTAGCCAGTGGTAGCTGCAGCCCTGCTGATATGAAAGAAATGTTTGCTGGGATACAAGACCCCACTCGGACATAGGAGTCCTCTTCTTGATAGCCATTGGAAGACTTTGTGAAAATCCTTCAATCACAAGAGCTGGACTTGGTTATGGACTTCATAGGTCCCTTCCAACTTGAGACATTCTATGATTCTATGCTGCAGTAAATTGAAATACGGACTGTTCTGAAAACAGTGCAGAGTGAAATCCACCACAGGACATTTTTCTGAATATGAAAAAGTGTTTTCCGGTGAAACCCTTAAGGGATTGTGCGTATAACTCCCTGGGAATATCGATGGTAAATGTATTTCACAGCAGGGTAACAAAGGAACATTCCCTCCCCAACAAAGCACTGGCCACCTCTGATATCTCTGGCAGCAGTGATCATGTGGCAAAATCTATGTTTTACACAAATGGTGGCACACCATGAAAACGAAGTCTTCTGAATAAGTGTATGTGCTGTGCTTCAAATATGGGCCCTAGGATTTGATAGTGAAAAAGGAAGAATAGAAACTGCAGGGAAGAAATAACCAACAACTTCCCACCTATGATCATGAAGGTATTTGGCATAACAGCAAATGAGAGAAAACCATGCACAAAGGAGCAAGCAGAGAGAGGAGCTGAGACAGAGAAATATTGTGGTCTGGTGCAACGTGGAACATTGCAGGATTTTGGTCATCTTGTGGGACACAAGATTCCTGGTTGTCATCAGAATTGTCCTTTTTATTCTGGAACAGTCAGACAGCTGCGTCTGCTGGCCTATCAAGTGCAATGCTGGTCTGTATGTACATGAGAGCAATTATACAGTTGTTTTCCAAAATGACAGATTTATATTTTTAAAACTATCTTTCACCATTAAAATCTCATCCTTGCTTTTCCTACTCTTCAAAAGATGAAGCTTTCCATGTTGTAGAAATAAAAGGATTACTCTCCCCACACACCTAGATAACTTTTCTATGTTAATCATTGCCCAGAAAAGTAAACTGAAAAGTCAAGCAATTCCCCCATCAAAGCTTGACTGAAAGTGCCAAAGGCAACTTGCAAATATTCCAGTCCCACAGGGCCCTGCTAGGTCCTACAGCTTCATTCAAACTTGGTCATGGCATATGCAGGTTCCTAGCTCCCACTTTTCACATATGCATTAAACTAAAGATGAACCGAGACTGAATTCTGAAAGAACATTCCTATTTACAAAGTGATATGCCAGAACAGACTCACGAATGAATTCCTGCCTCTGAGTTTGGCCAGCCTGACACGGAAGCAGTGGCAAGACATCTCCCAGCAACCTGCTTGCCTGCAAGGCTGCTCTTACCCAAACCATTCCCTACAAAGCATCTGCTCTCCCCATTCTCACATTGAGACTTGGAGCTCTTTACAATTCTTTTTTAGGGTACAATTGCATTTAACAGTCTTTTCAGCCTGGAAATGCCTTTGTCCCAAACAAATTGCTTCAGATATTAGGTCATATCCTGGATTATTGAAGAAAAAGCACCAAAACCCAAGCGCACCTAGGAAACTACTGCCTGAACATGCATTTCAGCACAGAGGACTGCTTGATGGCAGGCTATCACCAGAGACAACTGCAGCAGCTCTGAACAAACACGGAAAGTTATTTTTCTCCCCACTCCTGGCATCCTTAAAAGCTCTTAATCTTTCTCCCCTGTATCTGAGCACACTCAGCAACTGAGAAAAATGAGTTTATAACGGGACAAGTGCCAGGAGACATGCTGAAAGATATCTCATTAAATTAAATGACTGGACTTCTACATGCTGGTCTTAAAGGTAACACAAAGAACAACCTCAGTTGCCAGGAACCTGTCCTCCTGATATAGGAAGAATGAAAACAGTAATTATGGCAAAGCCAACTGTCAGCACCAAGCGAAAGCTGTCATCTGCTGCTGTCCATTTCTGCTTACAAAACCATTTCTCAGCTGAAATGGCTGTGGTTCAGGTGGTGCTTTGAAGGCAAGCAGCAGAGCACACAAAGGCTGCAATGCCTAGAAGCTAGTAAATACAAGCTATAGTGTATACAAATAGTGTAGATGACTGATAAAAGTAAGTAATGAGACTATTAAGTGCCCCAAAAAAAGAGTCCAGAGGCTCTGGATGCTCCAGACATTTTGGCACAAGGCTTTTTTCACACCTCCATAGGACTCCAGCTGACACTTAAAGCACACAGGTCGAAATGTGAACACATGCACAGATCTGGCTGAAAGCTGTGGTATTGCAGAAGTCCTGAGACAAGGCCAAGGCACCGAAATAAATCCCTACAGGCTCAAGTGGGACTTATGTGGTGCCTTGGCCTTGTGCTAACCTCTGCAGAGGAATGAGTTATACCCACAGCCTCTCGATGCGAGCGCTTACGAGCAGGAACGCGTGAGATCCGAAGCACTACCGCTGGCAGCTACCTACAGCCCAGGCAGCTATTTTCTGTCACCCGAGACAGCAGGTGAAGCAATGCCTGTGAACAGCACTGCTTATGGCCTGTCTGGGAAGTCATTCTCTGACCCAGCCTCTCTAACTGCAAAGCTTTGGGAACTGAGAGGAATATGGAAACCAGACACTTATTTGGCCCTTCTTTGACCCATCCTCTTGGCACTTACACCATTCCAAAGCAATCCCAGTGCAGCCTTGTCAGCTCAGTTCAAAAAGGGCCTACACCTGCCTAGATGGAAAACTTCTCATGAGCAACATGAAAAGTCAGTTGGCAAATACACAGTTTTTGACAATACTTTAAAAGTGCATGTTGTAGAGTCTTTCTTTGAAGTGCCCCCTGGCCACAAAGGAAATCTTTCAACTTCATTCCCAACTTTGAGCTTCCTGTTTTACAGCTGAGCAGCCTAAAATATTGTTATCCCACTGAGACACCAGCCCTGCAACACATCAGAGATGCACGACAGTGGGGTTCAAGCACTCAGCTGAGCTGCCAAGAATCCCAGCTCTACATACTCTTGGCAAGATGCTCAGATGGATACCCTGGAGAAGACATGGAGGTGGCTCCATGTTTGCTGCTGTTCCCATGGAGCAGACAAGAAAGGAATGCACCCAGCCTAAGCTCCCCAGCTGGGGCAGGCACACACAGCAGGTTTCTGACCACAGCCTGCCAAGGACTCTGCCTCCTGTGTTGCCCCTTGGGCTCTGGTTGGAAGTCAGAAAAAAGGCACTGAACCTGTCCTCATTCACCCTCCAAGAGCAAAAGGCGAAATGTGTAGGACAAGAAACTAGACAGGGACCTTGCAAGCAGTCAGAACATGTGCTTGGGAAGGAGGACTGCTCTGTCCCATTGCTTGGCTCTCATTTGAGCACCGTGAACAACTGTGCAGAAGCCCTTCTATGTCTCTCTCCTCTCTCCCCCTTTCCCACTGTCCCCACTGCAGTGACCTCTGCAAGCACGCTCATACTCACTGCTTCTGGAGCAAGTGCTGGTGCTGCTGTTGCTGCTGCTGCCGGTAGGTCTCAATCGTGTGCTGGGGAAGGTACTGCATCAGCTCCAGGGACTCTTTGATCTTTAGTAGCATTTCATACGTCTCCCGTCCCCTCACCTGCATCGTTGAGAAAGCAAAGGTGGGGGGGAAGAAAAGCTTTAAAGGACTGCATCTGTAGTCCTTAGTGATATCCACCTTGTGAGTTTTAGCAAAAGTAAATAACCAGAGCAGGATGCAAATGCTCTGTTTATACACTATGCTTACACAATAAAACTGCTAAGCCTTGTGATAGAGGCACAGCACATAACGTTGAAGACTGATAATCTCACACTGCAGTCTGATGAACATCTCAAGGTTGTCATATGGCTCAGTGTAAATCTATACCAACCAAAAACTACTTTCTGATCCAGCCTATTTAGACAAAAAAATATCTTTGCCTGCCTTAGATGTAAGCAGACCTGGTGCTGAATCTTACATGCCTTGAGAAAAAAGAGCACTTGAATTTGGGAGCTGGCTTGGATCTCCCTTCTCCTCTAAACACTATGGCTTGTGATTTATCAAACTACACATGGTTCATGGGGAAGCAACTAAATGGTGAATTACAGATGCTTCTTGCCCTTTCTGATCCTACACTTAATAGAGAATGTTTCACTCCTATCATTACATTACAATGGTAATATATATAAAAACCACAGAAGCACCCACCTGTAAGACAACACACAGTATTTCTAGAGAAAAGTCATGTGCCACAGACACAGAAATGAGAGAGAATGAAACCTAGTTAGATCTCAAAGACAGTGTTTCCACTAGGACAACTTGGGATATTCTCATATGCCTTGCACAAGCCACTCTTAGTCATCAGCTAATGGGATTTTTAATACTTTTTATTTGGAATATGTATTTAAAATATGAAGATCTTGGGATTAAAAAACCTCAAACTTTTTCTTTCCCATCCTAACTGCATCATCAGTTCTTTCTCAAATCTAGGTGATCAAGTCACTAAGGAAGATACTATACATAGGGGAAAGAAAAAGACAGAACTCACTGGCAAGTATAAGAGCTCATCATCTGGGGAACGTCTTTTTTTGATAGATGTCATCTGTATGCCATGAGTTCCTTGTCGAAAAGCTGGAAAAGAAACCCCAAAAGCGTCCCATTAAAAAAAAAAAAATTAAAGAGTAAAAAAAAGGAGGAGGGCATGAAAAAGAAAAAGGCTTTAAAAAGAGAGATAAAAAAGAGACATGAAGCACACAGCCAGCTCAGATCTGCAGTGTTCTGAAAGGATCTCTGCCTGAGCCAGTCCAGAACTGTGCTTGAAGCTCTCCTGGCTCCACTAGGCAGATGTTGGTTGGCCACACCATATGGGAAGACACATCAGCCAAGGAGCGCTGGATATATGGCAAACACCCACCAAGCCATGCTTAGAACAAGCACTGGCACTTTACAGGAAAAACTGTGAGTTCTGGTATTACAGTGCTCACAAGCTGACAGTGAATCAATGATCCATAAAGGTAAAACAACACACAGGGAACATGCAGAATTCACTGAGAAAAAGCAACACTTCAGTTTGCCTCGTATGTTAAAACCTGCTGCCTTGCTGTTCAGCCCAGTGCCATCACTGAGTGTACATGGGAAACCAAAGCTGGATTTCCACATCCTGCACGTCTGATGAGTACTTTGCACTCTTTGAGCACAGAGAAAGGCCACTTGCCAGAGCACCTCTGATGCACAGCAGGGTTTATGTGCAGCCTTAATCTAGATCCCTGTGGCTGGAAGACACATGCCACAGCACAAGACACTGGCTGGATGAAGCAGAGAAGAACAGCACAGCCCCAAACAAGCAGTAAAGGTTCAAAATTGGTTTGAGTCTCACGCATATAATTGAAAGGTGGCAAATAAACACCGCAGGCAGGGTTTATCTAACAGTGGCAGTACTGTAAGGAAGCCCACAAACCCAGATTATCAAACACTGTATTGTGAACACCAGCTCATTTTTGAGGCTGATTTGCCCTGGGAGAACAGACCTCTGATGTCCTCCTGCCTCCAAGCCCATGCACAGTACCACCCTGTCCCTGCAGCACAAGCACCGGGGACGCACCGCACCCAGTGACAGCACAATTTGCAATCTGCCCAGCTCTGCCAGCTACTTACGGCGCTTCGTACCATCACCATTCTTTGTGCTGTCAGAGACTTGCTGCTTGCGGATGCTGTCCTCGTCGGCTTTGCGATCTCTGCCTGGGCAAGCACAAATGCGGGCTTCGAAACACCGGCGGCCCAAGACTTGCCCGCTGGGAAGAGAGGTGAGAAGAAACATCAGCTGGTGTCTTGGATGCAGGCCAGCAGCACCCCTCAGCTTCACACCAGACTATGAAGACAGACCCAAACCTCTCGTTTCCCAGTCAGGATTTCCCAGGTGTCCGGCAACTCCTACCTGCAAAGATCTAAAAAATATCCTATGGCCACTTGAATAAAACTGTTCCGAAGGATATGGGTATGGAATGCTGCCCTGAGTGGAAGAGGAGCCAGAAGGCCACCTTTTCAGCAAAGGGTTACATGCACAATGCACTACTTACTCTCTGGTTTCCAGTGTCACTATGATAAGGATCGGGCGACGGTTCATCCCTCCAACGCAGCTGCTGTTACACATGAAGTTGTACAAGACTGTTGTGAACTCAGTACCAACCTGGATGAGAGAAAGGGGATGAGCAGAAGAGATGGTGGATGGAAAGCTCTGCTTTTTCCAAGTTCTCCTCCTGTATTTCCTAAGCTGTGCTGCAATCAGACTAGCACAAAAAAGGCCCCCATTACAAGGCTTGGCTAAAAGCAATTAACTCCTGCTCTCAAGGGATAAAGAGGGTGTTTAATAACTCATTTCTGACAAAAAGAAGGGGTTCATTGTAATGAGGATGGGAAAAGCACAAAATCCTAGCTCCTCTGACTAGGCTTACAATCCCCACCCCTTCATGTGCCAGGATGTCACCACCCTGAGCTCACAACATACCTGGGGTGGCTCGTAGGGGACCAGCACGCTCTGCCTCCCAGTGATCGGGTCTTCTACATACTGGGCATGGCTGTTCCCTTCCACCCTGATCAGGTGGCTGGGAGGTGCAATCTGCCCTGCAATGGTAAGGAGGACAAAAACAAGAGACACTGTTCAGTGAAGCAAGGTCATGCACAAGGTGGCAAGACCTTCCACAAAGGGAACTCCTGCGCCTGGCCCCAGAGGTCCACCTGAGCACACGCATGCCTCCCAGCCCTTAAAGCACCCTTTCCCAAGATCCCTTATGCCAGACACCAAAGACAACATGGACTTCCTCAAGCTTACTCTAGACATCTGTGACTAAACTTCAACAAAGGTTTCCCAAGATCCCAGACTAAGGGAGCCTAAATGTCAACTGAATGGCAGCTCTTCCAGCAGACAACTCTATGTGGATTTTCACACCAGCTGAAAGAAAGCCTTTCTCCTCCTCCCTCTAATGCATACATGAAGCAAAATTCTTCAAGTCTCAATTTCTACTCTTTTCCCCATCAATTGCTATCCCTCTTCTGCTCCCTCCCATCTTGATCCTAAGGAGCTACAAAGGATTCAAGCAGCAAAAAAAATATGCATTTAATTAATAGTCAGCTTGCAAATCATGCTTGCTTACAGCAGCAGAGGGAAACATGATCATCTTGGTTTCTAGGCCACTTTCCAAAAATTACAAAGGTTTCCTTTCTGCAAGTTTCCTTCAGCGTCTCTACAACATACAACAAAATTCTGAGGATAGAAGCCTACTATGGGTTCATCTCAAGGATTTGTTTTGTGTATTAACTCTTCATTTCTTACTCAAAAAACATTGTTTCTAAGGAAATAATTATTTCAGAATAACAGTTTATAGTTTTAATTTTTTCTTTCTTAAAACTCCATTATTGAGTGGTATCAACACAAAAAATACAGTTCAGTCAGAAAAGCACTTGATTATATGAAAAACTGTTTTTAAGAACAGTCTAATGCCACTCTGATTTTACAGTCCCAAGTCCTTGCTTATTTTTGGGGCTGGTCTAGCTGGTTGCACTGTAACCAGCTCCAGGCTCCTAAGACATCCTGCTAACTGACACCAACTGGGTTGTTTTTTTTTTTTTTTTCTTTTTAACAGTAGAAGATAAATTATGCATGTAGAATATAACAGATGCTCATCTGAACTTATGTGAACTTAAGTGGCCAAGGCAAAATGGAACTGAGCCCACGAGTTTGCAGAAACCCCAGGACATTTCAAAAACAGCTGCTACTTCACTAACATGAGGAGAATCAACTAAAAGATTAAAACATTAATACTGAACCAATACTGGTAAGTGTACAGGAAAGTTGCCTGAAGTTGATGCTGGCACTTAGCATTGTCCTGCTAGAGATAAACAGCCCCATCCGTCTTTGAGGCGTGGATTAAGAACTGGAGATGATATTGCATCCTGTTACTAGATCCCTGTCCCAGCGACATGGAAGCTCATTCCTGAGCACAAGAACAGCTGCTTTTCATTGCAGGAGCAAAAGCAGAGCAGGGAAATGCTGCCCGAGGGACACTGCCTGCCATGGGGACAGACATCCATCCAACCTGGGCAGGCGTGGGGTTTATTTCAGTACTCTCTTCCCAAGGACATGCTTGACAGAGACAGCTAAAGTATTGTATGACGCTTCCTGCTAAGCATGGGAAATAAAAAGCTGCACAAGAGGGAGGGAGGTCTGCTTCCATAAGGTTTGCTCTGAAGCTGCTGTCAAATCCCTGCACTGGCCACTCATCAGCCAAGCAGCTCTGGAGAGGAACTGCCAGCAAAGCATTGCCCTCCTTACCCTCGTTGAACTCCCGGCTCAGCTCGTGGTTCGGGCAGCGTTTGACCACCTCAGTGACATGTTCGGCTTTCTTGTAGACTGGCATAGCCCTGATGACAGCTCCCTGAGGTGGTGGGGTCATCACTTTGATCTGGATGGGACATGTCTTGGCAATCTGGCAGTACAGCTTTTTCAGTTCGGTGGAATACTGAAAGGGGAAAAGACCAAGAGAGTCAGGAAGTTCAGCTGGAGATGGAGGCACACCAGAAGGATGGAGATGGGCTTGTACATATAACTGAAAGCACCTGCTACTGCACGTGCACTACATTTGTTTGCTCAACAGCCATGCTTTCAGACAAGTGACAAAACCCCTAGACCTTTACCTGTTTTAAAACAGCAGAGCATAAATCTACATCTTAGTTTTCCCAAGGGCAAAAACTTTAGATAAAGCACACAAACAAATACAGTCTTTATTTCTCTTGGGCACACCATCCCTCTTCCAAGGGACATCCATTACCCACCTAACAAAACAGATGCTATTCTTTTCACAACACCCTGTAATCCTGGAAGCACAGGAAAACACAGGGTGTTTCATCCTGTTTTTTAAGAAGTCCTCCTACTTTTGCAGAGGGATGAAAGAGAAACATGAACCTTCGGACTGAACAGTACTTAAAAGCAAGACCCTGACCTATTTGGGAGTTGTACCAAATCTGACATTTCAGTCATCTTTTAAAAGCAACTCATACATCTACTGAGCACCTCTGTAGCAATCTCCTCACCTCTAAACTCAAAGCATTATGTCCACAAAAGAGGTTAAAAAAAAAAAAAAAAAAGGTTTTTTTTTTCAAATACTCAAAGACCAGAGAGTAGAACAGTTCAAAGACCAGGTTCATAATGAGACCTAGAACATAACTCCGCAGCTGGCTCCAAAAGGGAGGCTGTAACCATGCAATGAACACCTGGAACAGAACAAAATGCTCTTACTGTGCCAGTTTGGAGCACATTAGGTTTTTCTAAAGATGTTCCCCACTAAAAGACTAACACTGATGCAGCATTTTCTTGAAGTGTATTCACATCTGGAAACCTTTACTCAGCAAAACATCACGGCTGATGTTGTTGGTTTCTTTTCAAAGCCCCTCAATGAAGTAAAGGCATGTGCTATAGCAGGGAGGACTGCAAGGAAACTCTTACCCGGTTCAGTACTGCATAACCTGAACCCATTTTCCTGGATGTCTTCCATGAAGGAGACTCTCCAGTCTCCCCTGCTGTACAAGGTTGTTCCAAAACAGGGCAGTTTTTTTCAGCACCCTACTCTAGAGGTATTCAATTTTCTCCTAGTGCTCAGGCATTCACTAGTGCATAGTTCTCCCAGTAACTTTAACAACATAACCCACAGGAATTGCTGGCATTTTCCTATTTCCATCTCTTCAAGTTCTTGCAGAGAAAGAAAATGGGGAGCCTCAAGGTGTTTTTTTTCACAAAAAATGGTCTCTAGCAGCTATGGGCCAATACAGCCCCATTCCCAACTGAGAAAACAGAGCAGCAACAGGTTCATACTGGTCAAGAGCATGATGGTGGGCATCCACCCCACTGGCATGGGAAGAGCCAGCACATGCGTGTGGGTGGGTGGTGGATGATGTGGCAGCAAAAGGATTAGTTAGTGATATTCAGGGATTATTTGCATTTCAAAGTGTACACATGGCTAACACAGGAAAAATCAAACTTGGAAGAGACACTGGGTAGGAGAGGGGGATTAAATGAAAGCCAAGCCAGTCCCTTCCCTCCTCACTCAACACCATCCTGCCATGTGGCAAAGAAGATGCTACAGGTATTTAAGCTACAAAAAAGAGATTTCTTTAAAATGCAAAGGCCAAATTGTGCAATGTATTTTATGTGCCTGCAGGCTAGAGATTAAACCCACAAAGGATTTACCAAGCCTGCGGAAAAAGGGAACATGCCAAACAATTACAAAAAAAAAAAGTTGCGAAACAGATCTAGATAGTGATTTATACCATACATCTTTTAAACTTGAAATTCCTTATATTGTTTTTTAATTAAAAAGCAATTCCTTATTAAAGGTAAGAGTGAGCTCACCATGTTGTCTTTTCATCTCAAGACATAGAAAAAGAATCACTGATATGTCAAAGAAGAAGAAAATCTGTAAAGCATTGTTTCCTTCAATACATCACTTTGCTCATAGCATTGTGAAGGCTTCAAGGACAGAAAGCCTCAAAAATCTCAAAAAGCCAACTAATCACTTGGATGCCTTAACATCACTGAAGTATAAAGAAATCGGGCACCCAAAGGTGATGGGTTGAAAATCTGGAAGAGCAATGGTGCACGCAGGGCAGAGCACACACCAGGAGCCAACGTGCCCAGTGTCTGCAGGCATCCAGAGAATTGAACAAATGGAAGGAGATACACACCCCTTGGTCACAGATCAGGACTATTGGTGTTGACTGTAAGCTTATGTACAATATCTTCAAAGACAAAGCTGGGTTACAAGAAAGGGGGAAAATAAAAATCACTGCTTTTAGAAGGACTGTGAGGTACCCCACACCAGCATGAATACTGAGGCTCCTGATCAAACAGCATGGCCCCTCTGCAGTAGAGAAAGGGATCTGCTCCTCATCTACCCTTTGGTACCCCAACTGTCAGGCCCCTTTGGCTACAACCATGAAGGAAAACATTGGACCTGCAGCTTAATTTCACAGAAAGTAAACAGCCAAGAGCTAACGGGTTACGATGAAGCCTGTCCAGCAAAGAAATATATACACATTCTCAAAACACAGGGTAGACTAAAGAGCTGAAGGTTCTGCACAACACCTCAAACTTGGCATGGCAGAAAAGCAGGGTAACCAGGAGCCTCAGCTCTGCTTTGGGACACGATCAGGTCACGGGGAGGCAAGTGGCAGTGCCCAGCAGAGGCAAATGAGACAGCAGGAGGGCTAAGACACCTTTTTGTCAGCCGAGTGCCTCTCAGGCACCGCACAGGGCTTGAGGACATGGCATAGAGCCACGATTTCACATCTATCCCAGGCACAGCTGCCTGCAAGCGCGTAATCACTGAACGGATGGTCATTTTACACTGGTGTAAATCTGTCCACGAGGTACCTGCTGTCAGACAGTAAGGGGCTCGAGTTTCCCCACCCTGCCAACTTTGCTGCAACCATGGGTAACCTGATGCACAGCCACTTACTGGCATAAATAGATGCAAACAACTAGGTCATGGTGACTTCGTACTGGATCAATGATAATCGCTATATCCACAAGAGCAAGACAGGATATTGTATATAGATTTCAAAGCAAACATGCTTCAGAAAAACCCCCCAAGGCAGGAGCTGTCTTTGCATTCAGATAGTGCCTGCAAGCGAGGATCACGCCTCTCAGTGCAGGTGCTTCTCCTCAGTGGTCTCAAACCACCTCACTTTGCAGGAGGTGACAGTCCCCTTGCCCACTGTTTTGATGTGTGAACTGACAGACACCCACTATATGAGGGGTAAGATCACCAGACAAAAAATTTCCAGAAATCCAAAGCATGGCTATTAATCAACACACTTGAGTAGGAAAACTAAATTAATTAGGAGTACAAATATAAAAAATGAGCTTACCCAACACATAAGCCTATCAGTTAACAAGATGACAATAGTCATTATCTCAGTAGGAACAAAAGTTGTGCCAACAGCCTGAGGAGTGCAAACACCACTTCCACAAGACATACAGACCTGAAAGCCATTTAAAACAAAAGAGTTGAGTCTGGCAATGTGTCCTCTGTTCAAGAGGGAGAGGAAAGAGCTTTGGCTTGGACTTTTCTTTGGGGTTCAAGTGCTGCCTGTCGTGAATTTAGCTTCTTGCTTAATAACATGTTTTAAAAGGAAAGATGAAAACATTCCAGCGACTGCAGCTCTGCTCTCCCCACCTGCCTGTGCAGACATACTGTATTACCCACTCTTGGCACCCTGGCTGGTAATTCAGTATCACAATATACACACACCAGCTACCATCAGGCAACACCTGTCTGACTTCTCTCAGTAAGTCCCTTCTCCGGAAAGTGTGTCAACAAGGGGTTTAAAGGAGAAAACAAAACACTTTTCGATTCTCAAGTGGAGAATATTTGCTAGAAAGGACTGAATGCTCAGAGCAATACAAGCTGCAATGGCTTTCACTGAACATTCAATTTCCCTGCAAAACTCTGATGCAGTGAAATCCCCCAAACACTACTTTCTAAATCTACCTCTAATATCTGTTTTACCATCTGATCTAGCCAGGGGATTATGGCTCCTAAATCTTTAAAAGGAGTGGGGTTCAGTCAGCACTACAAATGCTGATGGATGTCAACTTGAAGGTGATCCCAGAGGCTGGCTTATGGCTTATGGTTTCTGCTCAGATCAACAGGTCTTTCAAATCTTTTTCAAACTTCTTTCAAGTAGTCATGTTTTAGTTCAACTCAGTTAACTAGATTAATTTTACTTGATATTTTCAAAGCTGTCAGTCAGCTATGCTTTCTCGCCTATCAAACTAACTCCAAGAAGGGAAAAAAAGAACAGGTGAGAAGAGTGGGAGAGCAACAGTTACCTGCATCAAAGTATTCACGGGTGAAAACAAGGAGAATCACAAAAAAATTGGAAAATAATCTGCATATGTTTTAATTCTTTAGGAGAGAAAAGGCAGTAGGAAGAAAACAATCTACCTACCAAGAAGAAAATTTGATGTTTATGTGAGCACCTTAAACATTTTTCTTTTGATAAACCATGATTTAACTTTTCATTTACAAAAAGTTGTGGGGGCACATCAGAAACATGTGGGCACATGCACACACACTCTTAAGAACCAACTTGTACCCAGGGGACACTCAGTGAAGAAGAGCTCTACCAAGAGTGCTGCAGACATGGACTTCTTCCAGATTTAACCTTCAGCTCCGCATAACCTTAACCCCACTTGCTAGCTGACTTGTTGCAGCTTCAATTTGAAGTCCTCTATCTCACCAGGCTCCAGAGACAAGTGGATAGCTTGCTGCTAGTGGACATAGCAGGCATTCAAACCACGGGCATGGCTGACAGGTCCGGCGATCATCAGCCCCTCAGACGGCTAATGATCCACCACGTGTGGCAGCAACCCCAGAGCCACAGCCCAGTGCACTGGCGAGAAGCGCCTGTGAGCATCCCCTCTCTGCAGGAGAAGCCATCCTGCGATGACCGGGAGAGGATGCCGATGCAGCCCCACCAGCGCTTTGCAGACATTTACCAAATTTCTCCACCCCGGGGCGAAGGAAAAACCATGTCACACTCTATTCCCTCTTGAGGAAGGGCAGTGAATCACCCAAGGGCATCCGCCTTTGCAAAGCCTTAAACTTCACTTTCCCCTGAGGCTGCTCTGCCCCCTCGCCGTCCCCGCCGCCTTTGCCAGGCGCTCACGAACGCCGCTGACGAGCCATTAAAACCCTCCCTGCGAGCGCTTCCCGCCGGGAGCCGCAGCCAAGGGCCGCCTGTTGCCACCTGTCAGTCGCAGGGATTAATTACCTGCGCCGGGCGGGGCAGCCGCACATTCCTGCCGGCCTCGCCCGCCGGGATGCTGACACCGGGCAGGGGGGCCCCGCGTCCCCCCCGGGCAGGGGCGGCCGGGGGGACGCGACCCACGGGTGTCGTGGGGACCGGGACCCCGCGGGGGATGCGGGGGATGCGCAGGGAGGAGCTGTCGGCGCTGCCCCGGGGCAGGCGGCACTCCCAGCGCCGGCAGCTGCTGCTGCGCCTTGGAAACCTTAGCGCAGAAAAATAAATAAATGTGTGTGTGTGTTTTGACCTGCTTAGGTAAACGGGGAAGGGGAGGGGTGGCAGGGAGGAGAGCGCAGAAACATCGCCTGCGGGCAGGGATTCAGGGGCCGGCCGTGCCCGCAGCGGAGCCCGCCGAGCTCGGCTCCTCTACTGTGCTGTACTGTGCCATCGCAGGGCGCAGAGGGGGAGAAAAGCAGCTCTGCCCCTCCGAGAGAGCCACAAGCACCCCCTTGCCTTGGTGCCTTAGCAGACAGAGAGCGCTCCGCGCTCCCCTGCCATTCCCCACCACGGCCCCCCAAACACACACCGCAGCCACACACCCCGGCGCAAAGGGACATTCACAAGTGGTCATGCTATAGAGACCCGCTGAGATTACCCAAAATACCGAATTCAGAGCATCTGCTAGGTCTCTCTTCAGGATAATGACGCCGTTCCTTCATGGGACAATACCCAGTGTCTCGCTTAAGGCTTCCCAGAGGTTTTAATTCAAAAATACCTTGATTAGGATATATCACCTGCTTTAAGAAAATCCCTACGTAACATTGCCAGAAAAGCCACAATGATAGCAGAAATTACACTGAATTTCCCATATTGCTTTTGCACTCTGAAATATTTGTAAATTTGAAAACTTTACATACAAGACCTTTTCAGTTTCATATCTACAGACTTACCTCATCCACAAACAAAGACCTCTTGAGGTTTGGCTTGAAAACATTTTAAAAGTAAACAAAAAATAGTTAGCTCTTTCCTGTTTCAAGAGGAAAGAGCCTCTGATGGAAAACTTCTTAGGCAAGCTTTACGTGTATTTTTTGATATGAAGTCATGGGCATAAAGGAAGTCTTTATGATTTGATTTTTTTAAGTTCTCTTCCTTTGCTCGTCTATTATTCTAAATCTTTTGAAATTAATTTCTTTAAAAAACAAAATCATAAGACTCCTGCAGACAAATGGCCTTAGCTTATGTAGCCAGCTCACCACTGCCTGTGTATTGTGTCCAACTTCTCTGCTAGTTTCTGAACTGAAACTTTAGCAGTACCAAACAAGTTTCAGATTCTAACAATGTCTAGTAAATTTGCATTTCTGATAGATTACTTTGCACCAGAAATGTTGTGAGGTGAAGGTATGAAACAGGAATGAGTCTGCTGAAAGGCAAAGCTGATCTAATGTTGAACAGTATCTTTGCTGATATCTAGGTCTCCCAGTGGCTTCTGTATTACAAATGTACAACAAATAAGCAAGCTGTTTGCCTACCACAGAAGATAAAACATTAAGAAATATACACCATAGGAAGTCCACGCTCATGCTACCCACACTCACCCAAAGGATATGAACTGTTAAATTTCAGCAGAATAGTGAAGTGTGATCAAAGTTAGGCTAAAACGTTACTCAAAACTGGATTTGAAAAACATCTGCTTCAATAATTGAGCATTAATTAGTAAACCAGTAAAACTCAAGAGTAAGATTTTTAATCATTAAAGTGAATACAGAAGCAGCATTGTGAATAACTCCACTGGATCTCTTCCCTCCATTCACAGCTTGGCTATTCTCATTGACATGTGCCTACTTCGCATCCTCCTAGAAAGAGCCTAACCCAGTGCAAACGAAGTGCTACACTGAAGTATCTGCGTCTATATAAAATCCATCTGCTTGCAGGTAATACAAGTGGACATCACATATATGACTGCATGTTTTTGCTTACATGAAACTAAGTTGATTGTATGACCTCAAGCATCACACCAGCTAGACACTGTGACAATGACACAACCAGCAAGAGTCATTCCAGGAATTCTACTCGTTACATCAGAATGTATAAACACCAAAGCTGCAGGTAAAAAACTCCAAGACTTGATTTAGCAAAAAAATCTTCTGCATATGCTTAACTTCTGGCTGCACTGTTAATCACCACCTGCTTAAGTCAGTATGCCTCTGCAAAAGGGCATTTGTGACGTGAACCCTGAACTTAAGGAAGATCTGATTCAACTTGTATTTTAAAGGAAATGAGATTTTTGTTATAAAGGACTCCAGAAATTAACTGAAAAGAACATAGCCAAGCTCCCAACAGCAAGTCCTCCCCACCACATACTGCTCCAGACTCATGGGCCTTGGCCTCTGATACTGAGCACCAAAACCTGTTCTGCTCATGGACTGCTTTAAGTAAAGCCCAGGTTGGCCATTTCAAACCTCCTCCTAGCTTGTTGTGGGGGATTAAACTTTCTTATAGCCATCTGTCTCAAGTTTAGCCAAAGAGGAAAACTGCTGTGTTTCCCATTAGCCTCTCATATCTCACTTGTTTCAAGTCCACATGTTGTAGCATACTCCATCCTACCAGCCAAACTCCAAAAACTCTAATCAGCTAGAGCAAACATTGTCTGGAGTAATCGCACAACAATTTTTAGTGCATCTCCCTGTCACTTTTGTCCCCTGTTGAAAGTCAAAGGGTGATGAACTCAACCATAAGGAGGGAAGAAGCACAGCAGTACATTAAGGTTGCTCAATTAAGTAAACGCTAGAGCAAAAATCCTAAAGCTCTCCAAATTATGTGTGCGCCCACCAAATCAAACCTGGTTTTGAAAACATGAGTCAGCTGTAAAAGTCTCAGACAGGCCGGTCAAGATCTTGCAGCCCTCCCCACTAGACAAAGGCTTTGGGCCCTTAGCAATGTGGGATATAGCCACAGGTTCAGGTGGCTCCACATCAGCCAATGATCCAGGGGAAGAAGCAGGGTACAAGAAAATGCCTGATGAAAGACCTAAGTCCAAAACTCTTTTTAGTTACCTCACCTGCAAATAAGGGGATTTCATTAATAACTCAGAGGAAAGTGAGTGAGTCACTAATGCAGTATCTGTTACGGCAGAGGGATGCCAAGGTGGATGATAAAACACATTTTAAAAAAAACCAAAATAAAACTAAACAAAAAAACACCAAAAAAGTTGGTCTGGCAACATAGTCTTTTCCATCAGAAACATGCCAAGCCTGCAATTCAGGGACAGAGTCAGACTTGGAGGTATCAGGCACTCTGCCACAGACTGCACCAGCCACTCAACACCCTGGAAAGCAGACACTTGGCTAGATGGTGACAGATTTCCACCCAAATTCTGGCTCGCACCAAAGGACTGTCCTACTTGGAAAATGCCACAGGGTCAGAATGTTACAAAGGTAAGAGTATGTGTGTCAAATACGGGCCCATCTTCCTAGCTGGGTCACTAGGAAAGTGACATGTAAACCAGTCATCTTTACATGCTCATTCTGATACAGAAGAGAAAATTCAAGTAATTCAAAACTAAAACCAGGTTTATGTCTTCTGACCTCTGATACTAAACACCTTTGCCCAGATACATTTTTATCTCGTTCATTCTTTCTTGACGTAGGGCTTAGATTCAATGGACTCTACAAAAAGGCCAAATAATCCCTGAAGAAGTTCGTATACAGATAATATGTGGTTTTCTTCTTTGCCTTCCTACAGTGCTACTGCTGCTATGCAGTGACCAAGCACAGGACTGCTCCCTGACCGTTTCTGGGAGTGGGGAACTGGCCAATGCACCCTATGGAGCAGGGCCAGTAGCTAACTGGAAGGCCAAGGGGCTCAGCTGTGAACTGAAATGCTCTGATAAAATAAAGGGCCACCAGCCAAGTACCAGCCAAGTCAGTTGGTGAGTGCTATTCTGTATGTGCGCTCTCGGCAAAGACCAAATGGCTCAGATGGAAAAAGGTGATCCCCTTTCTCTCCTACTCACTTTGCCTCCTCCCATTTATTTCACCTGAAGGAAAGTACAGATACCTCTCCACTTCATCATTCTCATAGAATATTAATCACACCTATGGGAGGTGATGGAAAGAAAGACAGAAAGCATTAAATCTGACAGTCTCTCAAAGTGGCAGTGCCAGTGAAATGCATCATTAAGGTGAGTAATTTTCCTGTTTACTTCATAGGCACCAAGCACCCCCCCACACACCCCCTTCCTCCCTGCCTAGATGTGGGCAGGACCCATCAAGGCAAAGCTTTGGAAGCAAGCAGCAGCGTCCCCAATTTCTACATAAACGCTGCAGGCCAAAGAGCAAAGGCAAGTTCCAACTGAGCCCTTGACAGTAATCAAGCACTGCGGCGCCTCTGGTCTTGTCTTGTGCATACCTTGCAAGTAGCATCATGTCTTCCCAGTGAGATTTCACTGGCACCGCACACAAGCGCCTTGTTCCTTGGCTTCTGTCTCAGAAAAAGAAAGTCCTGAAAACACACACACGCCCCTGCTTTTCTGCTCCAAGGGAGACCATTTCCCTCTAAATCTTTAGTCTACTGTTAGCAGCCCTTTCAGAACAGATTTATGAATTTGCCAGAAATCTCTTTTGTTCCTGTGCAGAAAGGTTAGCACCAATGCCTTGCCAAAATGGCATTGAGTCTTCTCCGTTAACGTCCAGGAAACTATCCTGAGTCAGATCTTATTACATTTGAAACAAGGTGCAGGTACCAGCAAGTCTCTTCCATGATAACAGCCAGGGCCTGTCCCATTTCCTGATCACATTACACTCAATTTCCAGAATTACATCTATGCAAATATTGTTCTCCTGCTTGCAGAGCATTTAATTGATAATCAAAGTGAAAAGCCAACAAAGCTCTTCTGGACAGGATGGTGAGCAAGGCAAGAAACTAACAAGCAGACACCAACCAAGGACAGATGTTCTTCCTCTGTATGAAGACCATCAGATAAGGGCCCTCTCCTCTTCCTAGAAAACAGAGGATCCAAACCAAACCATTTCTGCAAACATCCCTCTGTTTTCTGCAATTACTGACCCAACAAGGCCATACTCTGGTTCTGAATCACAGAGAAAACTTAAGGACTAGTAAAGAAAGACAAAAATTACACCTAACTGAGCAAGTCATAGTTTTACTGAGAACATAAAGATGTAGTAACTCAGATCTAAGCTAGATCAATAAAGCATGACAGCAGCTCCAGCATACTTAGGATGAATGGTGACTAAGTCAAACCTTTAAACCTTTTATTCATACAATTAAGCTTTGGGGATGAATGGCAAGAAAGTCAGACAAGAACACAGTCACTAGCTATTACCAGCATTTGCAGGGTTCTGGCACCTCTATTTTACCCAGATCCTCCCTTTTCTCAGCCCTCTCCTTCCATTCTCAATGACCTAGCTAAGCACAGTCCTTGAGTCAACTCATGTGGTTTCTCCTGAGCCTACTTTCAAAGTCAAGACATGATTCAGCAAGGTGTTTAAGCAGATGCCTACCTTTAAGGTTGGGAGCAGCCTTGCTGACTCCAACAGAACCCAAGAGATTTCACTGGGAATATTCACGTGCTAGAGGTTATGCACTCGCTTGAGTGCCTTACTGAACTGAGACCTTGATTTTCCTACGTACCGTGGGAAACAATTCATCAAGTTCCATGCTGAGGAGTGTAGCAGTGTTGCTGCTGCAGCCATCAGGGCATGGAGACATCCCTTGCTCCAAAATGCAGCACCTCACCCTCAGGCAGCTAGTGAGGTCTATGCTGTGGCATCTTCTTTGTTAAGAAGACCAATAAGCGTACCCCAGGCTTGGGGTATTTCCCCATTTTTCTCATGCTCTCCAGCAGCTCTGAAGCTTTGCAACTACAGCAGCTAAGGGAAGAAAGCTGTTCTGCAGAGCAGCACTGAGAAAGAGAGTTGGAATGAGTTTGGAAAACATTAGCAGCAGTCCTTCCTATCCCTCAGAAACAACCTACAGTTCTGCATCTCCTGCCCTCTAAGAGTTGAATGAAAAAAAAAAAAATCACATCCCAGTGGACATGCACGCCAAAGGAAATTGTGCAGTAACATATCACATAAGAAATGGAGGGCTTGAACACAGCATAGTCCATATCTCTGATTTTTAGGTTGCTTTGAAATTTCAGCAAGAAAGCACAAGTGCATAAAGCAAGCTTGCACAAACCTGGATGCACCTAACACAGATCTACAAAATCCTGCTAGGTAAACTCATCACGATTGCCTAGATACTGCATGGCATAATAATCTATAAATTATTGGAAATAGATTACATCAAGTCTCTCAATACCTAGCAATCAATTATTTCACTTGGTAACAAAGATAATCATGTCCTCTGTATGATCTAAATGGAAACATAACAGGAATGAATGTGGATTTAGATGCAAATCCTTGCAACCACAATCTGAAGATGGCTTTCCAAGGAAAATATCAAACAGCACTTTGTCCCTGCAGACCTTACTGCCTCTAAACTGCTTCATTTGCAAACTGCATGCTCTGAAGACCCCAAGCAACAGATGCTTTGCGAGAAGACCCAGCCCATTCAAAGCAAGACTGCTTTCCCAAACAAAAAGCTGCCTTTGTTACTGGATAACAATGAGAACAGGAATAGTTCCCTGGGAAACATAATTTTAAAGTCAGATTTCCCAACTAACCACACCCAATTAATAAGTAATGCCATATTTTTAGTGATTATGGAATCCCAGCAGATTTTTCACTGTTTCAATTTTGTAATTTTCTCCATCTTCCCAACAAAAGAAAGGAGACAAAACTCCATCAGGATCTTACCCAGGTGGAAGGTAACTAAAGGCAAGCCCCTTTCTCCCTAAAAAGAAATAAAACAAAATGGAACAAAACAAGACAGAGTTGCAACATCAGAAGTTATTGGCTCACACTGTCTGGCACTCCCATTTTCCTTACAGCTCATACGTGATGCATCAGAGAAAGGTGTAAAGTCTCCATAGACAGAACATGCTGTTGCCCTGCATGATGCTGTACAGATGAATTCTTGCCCTTGCAAAAAGCAACGTTTGTTCTGAGATAGCTACCATGAATCTCATGAGCCTGCACCACTGCGAGTGCTATCAAGAGTAACATTTAAAAACATCCCCTTAGCAGCTCTGAATTTAACACTGTCCAAATGAAAAAACAGGAGAAGGGCTGGGATTAACACTGGCAAGCCATTTGCAAGTGTAGCCCATTGAATACAATCAACTGGCATCAAAGAAGGCAAGGACTTTGAACCTGCAGAAGCAGCTACATCTCCAGAATTTCATCAACCATCACTATGTAGAGGAAGACACCATTAAACAACCAGCATAACCTAAAAGACTCTTTCCATCCACCAGCCTTCAAACTGAACAAGAGAAAGGAGTCCACAGGGAAGAAGTATTTAGCTCTCCAGTTGCAGACAGCAAAGCACCAGGATGCAAGGAAACCCTAAATAGGATCAGAGATATTACAAAACACACCACAAGGATGTGACCACGGTACCGCTATGATGGGCAGCTGATCACTGTTGTGTAAGGCAGGGTGCAAGGCTCCTCTGCACAAAGCACTGGCTTAGAAGAAAAAAAACCCCAAAAAAACATTTTACAAAGCTTGGAAGCAATACATTGAAACAATCCAAGGGGAGACACTTAAGAAGGAAGCTGGTGAGGGAAGAGAAGCCCTAGCCCCAACACATCAGCTACCTGACCCTGGAGGACAGCAAAGGATAGATAGAGACCCAGCTAGACTGTAACTGTTGCCACACATTTCTTATTTAAATGCAATTTGTTTAATCTCAAGTCGGATTCAACCATCAAAGGCTCTCTTCTGTAGCACACTGACAGTTCACTCTAAATCTCTTCACCTTTAATCCTTTAATTAGCCAAGAAAAATGCGATCTCAACTCTTCCACCAACCTAAGCTCATTTTCTGCATGGAGCTTCCAACTCCTGTAGGTTACAGGTTTTAGCTGCTCATGTAGCCAAGGGGAAATAAACAAAACAAAATACACACCCCTACTACCCCATTCCCACACAGGCTGATGTGTGTTCCTCTATGTGCTGCCTTTTCTAAAAGCAAGCTCATTGAAAAGTCCTTGCAAAAGCAGAAGAGACTCATTTTCACATGGCAGTAGTGGGCTAGAAGGCATAATTATATCACACCATTCAAAGAAACAGTGAACAGAGGTTTTAGGGGACAAGGCAGTGTTTGCACAGGAGACGGATAAAACTGGAGTGTGAAGCCAATGCTTGACTAAGAGATCATCATCATTAGTGACTTCAGCCACCTTCCTCAGTGATTTTGGGATGGGAGCTCCTAAGCAAGCAAACAAAACCCCAGTCAGTCAACCATTTTGGAAACACTCTCCAAACGAAGATTTCTCCAGAGATGAGCTCTGCTATTTCTCAAAAGCATCACAGCAAACCAAATCTGAAGGAAGAAAAGGAAGACTTTTGACTTGCATGAGTCATCAGCACATCAGGACAGAGATCTATTTGGGCAGCTTGAAATACAAATCGGACTCCTCATGAAGTCCAGCAGAGCAAACCAAAAAAACACAAGAGGTCCACCTAAATTCCTCTTGTCTCAAGCATTAAGCATGGGGCACTGAGGTATAATCTACACCTGAAAACAGCCCTGACTGTCTCTTCAGTTCAGGAAGCTTCTTGCAGGGCAAGGCAAAAGCAAACAGTGCTCTGTTCAAGGCATAGCCATAGCGCAGCTGCAGGGAGTGCTGGCTGGCCACATGCTAACCCTATGTGTGACATGCAGGAGAAAGGAGATCAGGCATGGCCAAGCCATTCGCATTCCAGCTGCAACGTGCCAGAGCCAATGAACCCTGCCCATTGCTGCAGCGCAATGCAGACACAGCAGATCTCTTTCTAGGCACAGCCTGCAAGTCCACACAACACTGCATGGAGCATAAGGCCATCCCTAGCATCTGTGTCTACCTGCCAAGTGTGGACAAGCTGTATAAGGTTTTCCTGGTAGCCCATCAGGGAACAGAGCTGAACAGCAGCACTGAGAGTCACCAGGGACTTGGCAAAGGCATGAAGACATAGAGGTACAAATAACCTTCCTCTGAGGAGTAAATGAAGACTGGAAGAGCCCTGTCTACATCAAAGGGTAAGGACAGGCATTTGTGCATCTTGCAGTTCTTTAATTTGCTTCCCTGTTGAAGACTTCAAGATCAGCACATGACCAGGGCTGCCTCGCTTACACAAGCACTTTTGGCAAAGTCACAGCAGGATCTGGTTTGAGAAAAAGGGAGGTAAAAAAAAAAGCAGTCTGCTGTTTTTAAGTACTGGCAAAATACTACTCAGGTAGTATTAACACTCCATCTCTCCGAAGGACAGAGCACTTGGAATACATGCCCCTTTCCTCTGGTATGATTTTAGATGCACTGTGTTCACACTGTCCACCTTAACCCAAATCAGTTCTGTTCCCCAGCAAGGAATCCAATCCAGACAATGAAAAAGATCTGAGGAATAGTTGCTACACTCCACTGATAACAGATCCCAGTCATATACTGCATCTTCAAAACTCACATTAGTTACATGTGCAAACCTAAAACACAGCTGCATGTGCATCTCAGGGGTCATCTTACAAAAAAGTAAAGCCTCAGAGCTCAGGGTGATGATAAGAACCATCAGTGTGATGATAGGAACCTCAGCAGGAGAACCTCTATTGCCAACCTCACCACTTCAGCTGCTCCTGAGTCATATAACTGTTCTATGCTGCCACAGCCCTCGAGAGAGAAGCATTTCAAGTGCACAATTAAAGGCAGGCAAATGAGCTCTGCAAGCTGCAATTGCAAGATGGTCATGCTACCTTCAGTTCCTACAGACAAAGAGGATGGGAGTAGCTGGCAAGGGGCATTTGACTGGGAAGCTGCATTCTGGGACCCAGCCAGCCTGGTAACTGAGTCTCTGCACTGTCTTAGATCAATGCATTACAGAACATGACCGTCCTCAGGAGGGTACAAAAAAGTAGCAAACAGCAGATTTGCTCCAGGCCAGAAAGCAAGCTCATCTCACAGCACCAAGAGGAGGAGAGTTTTTATTTTTTTGGGAAAGAAAGAAAAAAATAAAAAAGATAAAATTCTACAGTGCTCTAAAAGCAGCTAATCAAATTATTAAAGTGCTTAAAAGTTTAATGAAGAAATCAAAGCTATTAAGCAAACATTCAGCTTGCTGTCTCCTTCCTTTCTTACCCACCCTTCCTCAATGCATTCAAAACCTCTTTTTTGCTGTGCTATAACATGTTTGAACAGGCACTGAGATACAAACAAGTCTTGGCCCCATCTCATACAGAATGGATTGGTTGCAGATGTTCTCCTGCAAGCTACATCTTGCCTCCTGCAAGAGCATTCATCTCCAAAACACATCATTTCACCTACTTTGCCTGAAGCCAAAACTCAAAGGTTATTTAATTTTTAATATTTTTTTTTATTAACTCTAACATACCTACAGCTGTGCAAGCAAAACCCCATCTGGTTTTTCAAGGCACAAAGAGGCGAGTGACTACATTTAGATAAAAGTAACCAAGTTGGGGCAGTCATCTTTCTGTTCACCTCTGCAGGAGCCAACAGCAATGTCAGGGGTGCAATAAAACAAAAAACTGCTATATTTCAGAGAAGCCTGACATATTTCACTATCTTCCTAGGACAAGTCAGACATGAGCTCATACAGTGGCAGGTGAGTCAGTGACGAGTCAGACAAGAGTTCCTTAATTAAGCTTTAGGGGCAGATGATCCCTCGAAGGTGTAATCAGATTGGTATGGCCAGTGGAAAAAGGGGTAAAAAAACCAACAAACCAACGTTAAAAAAAGCTGAGCATATTGCTACACCCTTGCTGAGCCAGGCCAGGTAGGCTGGAGGCAGCAAGGTATGCAGAGCCAGAGAGCCCCCAGCATGCAGGAATGCCTGGCCATCCAGCACAGCTCCCTGGCAGTCAGCACCTGCCTGCATGCTCTGCTCCTGTGGGAGCACAGAACTGCTGGCTTCCCTGGCGAGCTGGTCACACTGGGGTCACACTGCAGACACAGTGCAGCCAGGGGGAGGGCCAGTGTAAGGTGCACCCCAGGATCTGGACTTTCGGAGGCAAGAGGGTGATCAGCAACAGCTCAGACCTGTGTGGTGGAGAGGGAAGCAGTCACAAGTGAGTCAGTCCCAATCATCAACCAACAGAGTCAATCTTGGACAGGTGATTTAGCAATGCTTAAAATGCTACCAAGCCATCTCACTTCAACTCATGAGTTCGATGTTTTGGAAGTTTCTGTGAAAAAAGCTGCAAAACACACATCAGAATATCAGTGCATTGAAACAAAATAGCCCCATTAAACAGATTGGGATCAGCAGAGTGACTAACAGCATCAGAGCATTTTTGTGCTCTTGACATCAAGACATTAAGAATGGAAATAGTTTTCTTCCAACACGTGTCCCTGCAAATTCATCCTGGAACTCATTTTGCCACATAGCTGCTCTTCCTGTCAGCCAGGGACCTTGCTGCAGTGCTCCCTCTGAATGCCAGCAGCACCACAGCAACCCAGTTCTCCCCATCTTTATCTTGCACTGATCAGTCTGCTGAAAAACAAGCCCGGAAAGGCAGACTCCAACCTCTGCAGCCCTTTTGAGAGGCATGGCAAAGTAAATGGGCAAAAATGACTCATCAGAGGAGTCAGCACACAAAGGGAATGCCAAATAAAGGTCAAATTTATTAATTCCTTAGAGAAACTGATTGCAAAGCAATCAGTCCACACACTTTGTCTTTGCCAAACCTTACAGAACTAATGATAACTCTTCTGAAGATTTTCCTAGGGACCTCAACTTCTTTAGTGAGTGCCAATGCTATAAGAGATTTTAGTAGAATATGCACAGACTCTTCTGTTAAGGTCCCTTTTGCTCACAGATGTACAAGAACTCACCAAGGATGGGTCAAAAAAAATGACTAAGAATGAGCTGTAGGAGAGGTTTTCAGGAGAAGAGATGGGAGACAAGGAACTCATTGCAAAACCAACCACCACCCTGCTGATTAATGAAGAGGGATCATTCAGTGCTCAGACACTGGACAAACATCTCATGGGAAGAGTTTTTCTCTCTCACCCATGGCGATGCTGATGCTCAAATGCAGACAGAGCGGGTGCTCTGCCTGCCCTGCTGCTGGCTCTGCAAACACCCTTCAGGCTGGGCATCAAGCCCAGTGGCATCGCTCCCATCCCTTCCCTATGGGAATCTCTTCCAGTCTTGAATTTTAAGGGGGTGGTCCAAGGAACTCTCAGTGTAGGTTTTATAACAAACCTGGGTTCACTTTGCTCCCATTGCCAGGTCAGGAGCAAGTCAGCTCCCAGCCACAGCTCACACAGTTGAGCTAGTAAGTCCCGACAAGTGGCAGGGTGAGTTTGTTGAGGCTCAGACCACAGCTAACACAGCAGCTTCAAGGTTTAGCCTGGAGATGGGTTTTAGCTGCCTCAAAAGTTAGTACGTAGAAAGACTCTAATGTCCTGTACATAAGTCAAAGTAAGAGGCCTGAAAGCTAAGGCGAGTGATAGGTACACACGCAACCAGCAGAGTCCAGCTGCCCCCCTCAGGCATCTCATATCAGGGGTCCAAGCATTTTTCAACATGGGATCATCGTGACACAGTCCCAGATTTGAGGGTGAGTATGTAGAAAGGGGGAAGAGGGGGAGCAGAGGCAGAGGGAATAACTTGCACAACGTTACCCAGATTACATCTAAATCACAGGGCAGGAGCAGCTCCAAGGCTGGGCCAGGAGCCAAATCTGCTGCACAGCAGCACTGCTCCTGAGCAGGGCATCTCCTGGCAGGGTGGCTGCTCTGCCCAGGAGGGACAGTGTGGTGCACCCCAGAGCACAGAACATGAGGGGAGGGAAGCCCCCAGGCAGCACAGCCACCATGGTTAATGGAGAAAACAACAGAGAACAGAGCCAGAAAATTGAGACCCAACTCCTGTCTTGTGTTTAGGAAAGCCAGATCAGCCTTCAAGTGCTCTTTTCCCATGTTTCCCCTAGCACACTTTTCAACTTTCCATAAAGCTGCATTTAAATGAATTTCAGCAGCTAACATGTATCAGCAGATCTTAAAACACTCATTCTTATCAAACAAGTAATATTTTGCTCCCCTTAAAAAAAAAAAAGGACAGTCATAGTAGCACTCTCCTCCTGCAGCTCCACCAAATTGTTCCAATGCTGAAGTATGTTGAAGTGTTATCTTTAACAACTGGAAACGGTAAAGTTTGTATCAATACTCAGGTCTATTTGCAAGAGGATCTACGCTCTTACTTGGGTAGCTATCCTGCTGTGTTTACAATAACAAATCTGACACACCTGCACACAGCAAAACCTCATGAAAAGACTTCCATTGCATAATAAAGTTCACGCTCTTTCTATACAGAAGCCATCCCTACTCAGGACACTTTTTAAAACAAAGCAGAAATTTCCTCACAGTATATGGTCTGCCAAGCACTGCAGCTAAGCCCTCAGCATACAGAGCACCACCAATGCAACACAGAATTATGCTGCTTCAGCACACTGCCAAAGTCCTGTGTGCTCTCTATAGAATTGGCAGGGATATAATATCTATGACAAATGTGGTATTTCATCTGACCTAAAGAAAAGAATGATCATCTCTAAGGGCAGTCTTTGCCTACAAGGTGAGCAACAGCTCTTGCACCAAGACTACCTGAAAAGCTTTACCCAAAAATAATGCACTAAAACAGTCACTCAAATAGTTTCTGTTCAGCCTTTTTTCGTTGTAGAGTTGAAATATCTTGTAACAAGGCTCAGTTGATGCAGTTCAAGTTATAGAGATCAATGGTATGGGGGAAACCAGCAAGCTATTAGGAAATCCTCCCTCCCCTTCTGGGCCAGCGTGGTGTGCCGTGACCTTTGGAAAGGTAAGGAGGCGACTCTGCTGATGCCTCTTTGAGCTCTGCTGGGCTGCTTTGCATGCTTAGCACTTGTGAAATCCAGGAGAGCTCAGCAGCTTTTACAAGCCAGCCCAGAGGCAGTCCCCGTGCTGAATGCCTCAAAAAACCTGAAGCATCAAAAAAAAAAAAAAAAAATCCACTCCAGAAAACTACTGCTTTGGAAACTTTGGCACTTCTGGCGCCTTGGTTTCCCCTCTCTAAAATGGCGACTCCGCTCCTGATTTGCCTACCAAGCAAAGGTGTTTTCTGATTAGGGAAGTAATGTTTGTGCAGCACTTTGAAGATTTAAAGTACTACATTAATCCTACATGTTGTTCATAGTAGGAGCCAAATTTCAGCTTAGAGGAGGGGAAAAAAAAAAGAAAAGCTGATTTAAATAGTGACTCTCCCCTACTTCAAGATGTTCACTCATCTCCCAACATCAGCTATTCTTATCTGTAAATGTTTTTTTAACCCTTCCTTCTCATAGTTCTCAGAAACCACAAGTCTCATTCAGCTTCTATTTGAAAAATGGCTTCTTTCCAGGCTGTGGCTGTTTCTTGTAAAGTTAATTCCTTTGGTAATACTGCTGGAGGCACATTGGTATGTTTGGTGTGTGTATGTACACACATATATTTTCCCCCTTTTCACACGGTGTTGTTTTTATATATGTGTAGTGAAAGATACCTAATCCAGGATTACGATTCTCTTTATTCCTTTCTCATGAAAGTAGGTGGGGCTTTTTTTGTGCAAGTTGCATTGATGAAAATTATGTTTAATTAACACTTTTTCCTCTTCACGTAGGAGAAAAAAAATCTCCTTAAGAACCATAAAATGTTTCTTGCATTGAATTTTTTCCCTCTGAATTTTCTTTCAAAAATAGCTAAAATATTGAAATGAATTTTCAAAAACAAACAAAAAAAAATAATTGTGATGCCAGTACAACTAGAAATTGCTTGCACAAAGCAGCAGTGGGATTTTCTGCCCCTGTAGGGGATACAACCCCTCTCCATCCTCTCTCTATCCTCTTATGTTCTCATGTCTCATGGTTTTTCACTTGCAGATCCTGGGAGGCCTGTAGTCAGCTCTGACTCATCTCCTGTTACACTGGGAGAGAATCAGCAATAAACACTGCAACTGAAGAGGCCAAATCCTAGTTCAGAAAGGACATTCACACCATCTGATGCCTGCTTTCTCTCAGCAGGTCAGGCATGCTGGCTGCCCCACACCAACTCTGCTGTTTGAACATCAGAGAACAAACTCAAAGCAGGAGTCCCAGCTTTTCAGCTTCCAGTGCTGGCAGATACCAATTCATACAGTAAGTAAATAACTTCCCTTCTCATCCTTCCTGGACATCACCAGCTGTGTGGGCTACAGACTGTCCCTTACAGTGTGGTCTTACACCACAGTGCAGCTCTGTCATCATGGAGAGCACTCATCTATTAGAGAGCACATAGCAAAACCCCAGTTCACTCAGGGAGGCTGTACTGCCTTGGTATGATCTACAAAACAGTCAGGGAAACGAAAAGGAAAAAGAAAGCAAGCAAGACAGCTCACATAACAAGGCATTTTCTAGAAACTACTACACAGATCTGTACAGCTGCTTGTAAGGAGTAAGAGAAGGAGGTAACTGGTAATAAAATATACATGACAAAGACATTATGGGGAAAAAGCACAATTACATTCTAAAGGGAACCTAATGCACTCAGATCTCATTTCACTCAAGTATAAAAACCCAAACAGAAGCCAGCAGGCCCCTCCTGGCTGGTTCTCACAGGTGAACTGGTTCTTCCCAGCTTTGTGAGCTTGACAACACCTCCCTGCCGTGAGAAAGGCACCTCCTTCAAAGACAATAAGCCTGGCTCCTCTCTTTCCAGGTAGATGACCTAGGACAAGTTACATATGCCTCAACAGCCTTGCTGTTAGGCCCTGTAATGTCACACAGAGGGAAACACACCTCAGAAGCTCTTCAAGCAGGAAAACAGGATCACCACCCTTCCCTGCACAAGAGCGACCGTGGCAATTGACACCTGCCCTGTGCCAAGAGCCCACGCATGCTGGAAACAGCCTCTTCAGACAGGCATGGCTGCTGAAAGAGCTTAAGGAAGCCAAACCTGAACCTCTTCTCACCTGAGACAAATGCCCAAATACGGAAGTAGTCCTGATTCTCCAGGACTGGTGAGGAGCCAAGCCCTCAGCTCACACCATTGCATCAGCTCCCTCAGCCTGCAGCATCTGCATCCACCAGCTGCAACCCCATCTCCTCCTCCACTGCCTTTTCCTTCCAGATTGCTTCTCTTCCTTTGGATTGGAGCATCTTTTCCCTTCTTCATCCCTGCTGTAACAAGTGGAGGTTATCACCAGCAAAATTAACTTCGCTGGGCAACCAGCTGGGCTGAAGAGAAAGCCCACATTTTTGATCAGAGTGCCCAGCAGGCGACCAATTTGAGTGCTCATGGAGGTTCTACAAACCCTCTGCACAAATGCATCTCTTATAAAGACCCTTCTCAACTGACCTGTACAAGCAGCCAAAGCCTGCATCATTGCTGACTAGGAGCCTCTGAGGACAAGAAAATTCAAAATCCTGTAACAAGGCCACTTCCATTCCCTTCCTTCTGACAGCTTTAAGTGCAACATTAAAGAGCAAAACTGGAAAGCTCAAATTGCAGTGACCAACACATCACCAAGGAATCACAAGCCTAGGATTTCAGAGAACACTAGGCACAGCCCCACCTGTATGTTCATTGGGAGAATCACTAGCCTTTAAAAGAAGTCTTTGTGTGCAATACTGAACGATAATCAGCAGTCAGGACACACTGGACATTACTGATGTTACTGAAATGATACACTATTTGAATGTTATTTAAGAGAACACTGAACACGTAATTAGGAACTGCTGAGTCAAGGCAATGTACACATCTAATTGCCCTCTCACCACTTCACTGTGCTTGTGCATGGTCCTCTAATTCATTTTATAGAGACTGGCAAAAAATTTCCCAATTTTACTAGGTGGATCAGGACACAGAACATATTTAAAATAAAAATACTGAGATAGCCCAGCCAAGGAATCTGTTCTCTCAACCACAGAAACCTGTTATTGCTCGTGTGGACTAATTTAAGTGCATTCCTTTCGGTGTCCTTAAAATGCAGCTTTTCCAAACCCACAAAGCCCAGCCAGCACAATCCATTTACTTGCTTGCATGCATATTGTAGAGACTATTATCCACCTTTGCTAGCAGAGAGAGAGTCTGAAATCTGAGCATTTTCTGATGGTTGTAGGTACAGCTGAGTTTACAGAGAACAGGAAAACCAGTGAGCCTGCCTGGAACACAAATTGTCGCTTTGGAGAGCTCCATGTTTCATAACAAACCCTTTAAGGACCAACCCAGCTCAGCTCCAACCTACTGTAGGCCATGAGAATAAACTGCTAAACTCAGGTATTGCCAACACCTGAATTATGCAAGTCTTGCAGGGCTGGGTGTCTTCAGCTGAATCAAAAATTTGCAAATAAATTTCAGTTTTCATTTAGAAACTTAAAGCAACTCCTGTCTTCTCGTGACTACCAAGAAAATTTTTAACAGACTGAGTAGATGCACCCTAAAGGCTCAGAAACCTGGGGAAGAGTAAGAAGAACCTGTTTATCTTTTAAAAAGAGTCTCATGACTTATAAGGTGGTATCTTGCTTTTGGGGATGGGTGGAACAGATTAATTTTTTGATAGCTTGCATTTGGCAGTAATGTTAACTTTTAACTTACCTTGACATACAATTTTAATTTTTACTTTCCTACTGCAAACATGTTTTTCCCCATGTAACAGGTTCTGCTAGTGACAGGTGATTGCCAAATATATTTTTTTTTTTTTTACACAAAGAAGTGAGCGCAGTTGTTTATTTATTTATATTTGCTCAGAGTGGGTGGGGAAGGTCGGCACACAACTTCCACAAAGAAAAAAATCTGAGGTGGCAAACTTTAAACGCCTTGCTTTCTTCTACTGCAGAAACAGGAGGAGATATTGCATGGGCATAGGGGAATTCTCCCACAATAAATGAGATGTTATTCTGCTTAAGTTCTTGTTTCACCCAATCCAGAGGGCTTCTCACTCAACCTCAACAGCCTACTCTTTGTCTCAGCATTAAAAGCAATAACTGCTGGTTACTTTGCAGCATGGTTTTCAGGAAGGTTTTACTGAATGAGTACGCATGCAAGAAACTTTGCTCAATTTAGACTATAAATGCTTTTGTTTTTAAACACTTCAATAGAGTTTCAATTGTTAAAGATTTTTCCCTCTGAAAAGACTGATTAAGCTGCTTATATTCTTACTTGCATTCCAAGGTCATTAATTAAAAAAAAATAATCAAGGATGCTTATAAAGTCCTCTGCAATACAATCTCAATTTGTCATTGTTAATTAGATCAACATTGCATACAAATGAAGACCTAACCTGATTAGACAGCATGTTTTACTGGAATTTCTACTTAAGGTCATAAAAGGCTTCAGAGTGAAAATCTGTAATATTTTCAAAGTGAACTGCTCATACATATGGAATCACCTTCTCACCTAGCATCAGCTAGTGTTTCTCTTTGTAATTTTGGCCTTTTTTTTTTTTCCTTTAATTAGGAGCCCATCACAAACCTGAGCAGAGAAACTGTTACACTCATATCCTTCCCAGTCTATACTGTACAAAGACTGCTGATTATGCAAAGGGTGTCCACTGTCCCAGGACAGTAAACCTCCTCCACAGGAAAAGTTTGAAAAATTTGGAGGGGTTAAAAAAAAACAAACTCAAAAAATTAGGAGGAAAAGCTATCCCAGGCCAGGGCTCTTTTCAGACGCATAGCATTTAGATACTCAGCAAGTACTTACTTTCCTTTACCCCACCTCCAACAGAAGTAAACCTTGGGATCTACATGTGATTCCTCATTATTGCCTCCAAAGCACACACACTGGGATCTGTGCACAAAGTGGCTCAGAAATCTGAAGCATCTTCACAAGTCTCTAATCATTCAATGAAAGCAGCTCTTGTTTTTTGGAGAAATAACTCATTCTTCTTACCAAGCCCACAACCTTCACTCCCATGACCTAATCTGACATGACTCAGCTCAGAAGAGCTCTGGTGAAGAGAGCTGTCACCCAGGACAGCAGATCCTCTGCCAGTCACCACCAAACCTTCCCAGCAGGGGAAGGTGGGTCAGCCTGGCTCATCCACTCCCAAACAGGGAAAAGTACAGTGCAATGGAATTTCTTATTAATTCTTACTTAATACTGTTACCCTGGAGAACTGCAAAATAAGAGGAAAAAAGAAAAAAAAAACACCAAAAAAACCCCTCAGAAACAAGGCTTTCACATTTTGGGCTCTTAATAAGGGTGGGGCCTCCAAGTAATTAAACTTTTAATAGGTCACTGCAGTGGAAGAAACTCTTCCAGTTGGGTAAGTTCCTAATCCATCATTAAAAAAAGACAACAGGCATTAATCAAAGTGTATGAAGTCACATGGAGGAGAGCGATGAGCAACTCCAAGAACTTGCTCTTGCTGAGAGGATGGGGCAATCACTCCTCCTTTCATCAACATTTCATGCGTGTTTCCACATTTCTCAGGATGACAGCGGGAAGGAGAGCCTTCACGTCCTTCCCCACCCACCCACCCCACTGATAAAGCTGTCGAACACATATTGCCAAGTGCTCAAGAGCTCATGTGAAATGAGTTGGTGGATTAATTAGCAGAAGGGCAGAGCTCTGAAGATGGAAAGATGCTCCGCTGTGAAAGGTGTATTGATTGAAGATCCCCAGCCACCACGACAGGACTGTCATAATCCACTGCCAACATACACCACACTGCCAGCTCCTGCACAAGCAGCTATATCTGGGTCACTTGGCTCAGTCCAGGGACACCTGGACCACACTTAACTCCTCCTCGATCAGAGAGCTGGTCAGGAGCCCATTCCTTTAGTAAAATATATAGTCTTATACCTAGACAGACTGAAACACGTGTAGAGAAAATACCTTCATCTGTTGGTAGCGTGGTCCACACCAGGGCAGAGGAAATAGAGGGGAGGCTAAACATGCCTGCCCTCAGGCTGCACACATTTCACCACTGTAACCACCAAATAGTAATTTTATTTATTTTTTTAAAGTCAGCACATAATCTGACCTTTGACCACTACCTAGATCCACATTAAAACTCAGCCTTCACTTCTATCCCAGAAAGCCACTACCACTAAGGTGAAACGTCCCAAGTGCTTGATTAACTTTAAGCTTGCTAGTAGCTCTCTCCCCTTAACCTCTGTTGGAACAGCCTACTACATACATTCAAACCTCATTTCAAAAGACTTCTTTTCATAGTTGAAAGGCCAGCATCAAACACTCTGGCTCCTTGCAGCTGCATTAGATAATTCTTTGTACCATAGGTATCAAAAGAGAAGGTCTTTTCATATCTCCTTCAAAGGACCCTCTCCAGAACAGCTTGCAAAAATCTAATCCAGCATTTTCTCGCCCTAAGAAATGCAAAGTAGAACTGACCAACAGTTTCCTTACCTAAGGGAAGTGAAAATAAATCTTGTGTATAGTGTAATGGGAGAAACATGGACAGAAAACCAAGTGTGAACTACAGCAGGGCATTACTCCTCATGCAGATCAGTAAAAAATGAAATTTCAACTCTAACCATAAAAATACCTCATCCTTTTACACATAAAAAAGTGAAAAATTTGTTTGTGACTGGACCTATCATATTTTAATCTCATCTAACACAATTTTCTGAACTAAGTTATTAATATCAGTTCTAGACAAACTTTACCAGAAAAGGCTTTTAAAAGATAAAGGGTGCAAACTTACAGTGATCTGTTGTTATGTGGCATCTTTTTCCAGAGAGGAACACAAGGGCTCCTGCTGGCAGCAGTGCCTGGGAGTTTCATTTTAGTTGCATTTGCAGCTAGATTATATTTAAATCTGAGATCAAAGTAATTCCTCACATTAAAAAGAAAAATAAAAAAGACCCCACACGCTATTTTAATGCTCTTAGCTTTTGGTAAAAAAGTTTCCCTTTATTGCTTAAAAAAAAAAATCAAGTCCTTGCTTTTATTTGGGTAGTGTGAGGTACGACATTATTCACTGCCCCTACTCCAAGTGCCTGCAGGAGAGGAAGGCAAATATTTAAGACAGCAATACTCTTCACTGTAAACATCTCTACTCTAGAGCCCTAAACCCCAGCAGCTGGATTTACAGCTCCAGCAGTGCTGTGCCCTGGGCTGCAAAGTCTCTAGAGCTTGAGCAATCAAGCCAGTGCCACCAAAAATCAAGACCTGCACTTCAGGTTTCAAGTTTCTACATTTTTTCATAAGAAAAGTAGTATTCTGACAGCAAGAGCGAAGTGTTAAATAAAACAAACCAAAACAACAAACCAACAATAAAATCCCACAAGAAAACAACCCCTCCCTCTTAAAACAGCCAACACACAGGGCTGACCAGAGCTGATGACATTGGGGTCCCACACCAGTTGCAAGAGGAGAAAAATGCAGAAAAAGAGAAAGCCTCACACTCCATGGGTCTGAGCAAGGAGCACCACCTCCATTCTGGTGGCATGGCCCTGCATACCTAACCTCACACAAACCCATGGATGTTGAAGAAAGCCAGAGGAAGTACTGAAGCAATGCTAAAAGCCCACCCCAGGTTTTACTCCAGTATACCTGCTAGACTCCAAAGGAGAGCCACTGTTTCATCAGACACGGTCTTTAGGTAACTGGTTTTTTTTGCAAGGCATTTTATTCACCTGGGATTTAGTGATATTATTGAGGGTTAAATTCCCACCACACCCTCTCAGAGCAACCAAAATAAATCTCTCCCTTCTGTGTGACATTTCATTCTCTGAAGAGGACTCAAATCACTCTGTTCTTGCACAAGCCTGGATATGTGTCATATAAATAATGTCACTAAGGGCATGGGACTCAAGCCAGTGAAGGAGCAAAGCCATGCTGTGTCCTTACCGTCCATGTTGCTGACTTTGCTGTGCTGGATTGTTGAAATGATACATCGAAGCTGTGAGGTCCTGGGTAGTCTGTGTTGGAAGGGATGGCTGGGGAGGGTGAGAGAGCGTCAAAAGTCGAGCTGGGCTGAGCATAAGGTGAGGGGGCCGTGACACTGTTCTGTGCGTGCTCCGTGTTGTAAGGGCTGGTGGAGGAAGAGCCATTCTGGATCTGCTGGTCCATGCTGTTCAGGAGCCCCAGGTTCGTGTACTGTGGCTAGAGGCAAAGAGATGCACAGGAGCGTTAAAGAAGCAACATTAGGACAGGCTGGCTAGACATGGCATTGCCTTCACAATGAAGGGTGCACAGCATTATCACAACACCACTGTCCACATGTCACACTAGGACAAAGACTTAAAGGATATCGCCCTCTTTACATCCCTGACTAAAACAGAAAGAAGTAAAGGTTCTCGCAGTCACACAATGGATCAACAGCAGAGCTGAGAAAAGAGTTCACACATAACCAAGAGGTGATTCGCAGGGCAGCAAGCCATCACAAGGAGACAGGCTTGCTATGTCTAGCAACACCCAGACAGACCTTTTTGGAGGTACTGCTATAACGTGATAAAAATCAGCAGCTTCATTACAGTGCAACTGGCTCTAACTTGTACAAGGCTACGTCGTCTCCAACAGTCTCGTGCTCTACACAAAGACTTCCTCTTGTGGATCTGATCCCGCTACACATGGTGACATTTAGGTCCTCTAAGTCAGGTAGTAACTGTGCTGAAGTGTGACTCACTGGAAAAAAGGCTTGTGGCACCTAACTTTGCACCATGTAGTCAATTCCTGGTCACAGACAGTGGTGGAGAATTAAAGTTCTCATCAAGCAGAATAGAAACTGACAGTATGGGAGGCTTCCCCTCATAAGTAAGAAGTATCAGTTGTACAGTGTGTAGCACTTAAGTAGCCTCCAAGTACAAACAACATATGAAACAAGACATCAAAACCAAAAACCTTTGGGAATGAAGTACATAAAAAGCAAAGGTTATATTCAGGAGAGGTTAACAGAAAAACCACATGCTTAATGCCCTAAATTCAATGTGTAGCCACAGTCCCCCATCTTAAAGAGATGAGAGGGGAACAGTTCAGAGGAAGGAATAAGCAAATCCTTTTAATGCCTTCCTGTAATACAGCAGTAGACAACTTTTCAGCCTGGAAAAAGGTAATGAGGAGAAAGGTGGGACTCAGTATGAAAGAAGGGGATAAATTCTTAAGTGACATGGACAAAGGCAAACACAAAATTAGTTTTTATATTTTCTTAGTAGAGGAGCTGGGAAACATGCAAACACCTTGAGCAGAATTTTGGTTTAAACACACTGAGTGATTCTTCAATAGACCACAAATAAACAGATTTTTTTGCCACAAAATGTCTCAATACTAAAAGCCTACATACATTCAAAAAAAGCAGAAGACAAGTTCTGCTGGGAAAAAAAATCCATCAAGACAAGTATATCTGATTTTAAAATTCTGAACTACAAAAGCTGGGAAGCTGGGAATGTATTCTGGAGAAAGTTACACAATTTCCATGCATTTTTTTAAACCTCCAAAGGACATGGCATTGGCCACAGTGACAGGGCAGCAGGTAAGTGGTACATGGCGTTCAGTCAGGTCCACAGTCTCATCCTTGTGTGTGTCCAAATGGCACTAACTGCACCCAGCTTAGGGCAAGCAGCATCCAAAAGGTTTGTGGTACCCATTCCCAACAGCTCTGGGCTCAACCAGGAACACACAGCAATAAAAGCGCCTGGTTCTGTTAGCTGCTGACACAGGAGAAGGACTCGGGCTCCTCCTCTTGTCCAAGGGCCCAAGCAGGTCAAGTCCCTCAACATCCTATAGCTTCAATCCCCCCCAGAGCCATCAAGCTCACCTGTCTCTGAGTATTTCAGCCAGCCTACTCACAAATTCCCTCATCTTTCCAACAGTTGTTCCTTTTCCAGACAACTTCTTATCAGCCAAAAAGCAAAGATTCACTGAATCAGCACCAACCACAAGATCCATAACAAAGTTTTCCCCATACTGGGAATCCCAGCAGCCCTACTGACACTTTGAGTAGCACATCACTCCTCCAAGAAGCTTAAAGGGAAGGGCACCAGCCATCTGCTGAGCTCCCCTAGCACTTTAGATAAGCCATTTAACACCCAGCCTTTCCAGTCATTTCAGTAACAGAGGAAGACAGGGTGGTCCCTTTGCAAGGATAAAGCATCCTCCCTATGCCCAAAGACTCTACACTCTCAGCTGTTCTTCCAGAAGGAAAGGAATTACAGAAATTTAAACGACCCATTGCAGCTCTTCCTTAGGTTTCTGTTTCACTGGAAAAGGCTGATATTTTGTGGGCTTTTCATTAAACACTCAAGGTGAGGCTGATGTTCTGGGATCATCAGTGAGGGATATGGGAGCTTCCAGAGATGGATCAGCTTGCTACTACAAGCTGTGCTGTGAAGAAGGTCTGGTGGGGAACAGCACAGGGGACTTCGTTTTGGAAGCTGGGAGGGGCTGCAGAGAGCAGGAAGAGCTGGTCCCTTCCTTGCTCTGTCAGCGATGCGCTGTGTCCTTGGGCAAGGCACCTTGCCTCCCCCTCCACCTCCACCCTCAGCCTACTGCAGGCAGCAAGGTCTGCAGGGCAGGGATTGCTCCTCACCATGTAAAAAGCACTGCACTTAATGGGCCTCTGCTTTGTCTGAGGCCTGCAGGCAGCAGAGTAATAAAAGCAATTACATATTGAGTCCTAATCCTGGGTGAACCAGTGACTCTCCATGTTGCCTCAGGTTAGTCATTTGCCCTCCCTGCCTCAGTTTCTCCCTCCACAGCACTGTGGATGTTACAGATGCACAGCAGCCCTGTTAGGAAAGCTAATATCTGTGATTGGACGCATTGCATGCTAAGTAGTTGACGCAGAAGAGAGTGATCCAGCCTGGTTCTCCTTCTCCAAAAGGAGATTGCAGCTTTGGCAATGCAGATGACAATTATGTCTCATCTCCCGCAGGCTACTCAGTCAACCAAGACCTATTTAACGGACTTTTGGTACATGTTTTCCCTTGAGGCGAGTTCTGTACGGAAAAAAAACAAAATGCTGATGTACCGTACCAGGAACAGTCTTTTACCTGCTCAATAATTTTGTATTTAATAAAAAAACCAATCCTTTCTGCCCTCCTGCCCCAGAATACCTTAGGAAAACCTGAAGACTTCTCAAAAATGTAGAAGTATCACTCAGTTGTTTCATTTCTCATGGAGATTATCATCAGACACACTCCCTAATCAGCAAATGATGAAAAGACAGCTGTGTTGAAAACAGTCTCCTAAACCAGCTCAGACATACAGACAGCAAAACAATAGTGTTTCAGCTTTCACTTAAAAATCATTCCCTCTAATCCCAGGCAACTTAAGTTGATGGAGAAAGATGGCCAAACAGGCAGTCAGCATTCACAAGACAACACAGTCTGGAAATGATGAAGGTGCTGCCTGGACATCAATTAAACAAAAATAATAAAATAAGTGCTCCATTAAAATGTAAGATATCCTTAGGAGAATCAAAGATCCTTTTCATTCCTTTCAGTCCAGGGACCATCTGTCTAAATGTTATCAGCAGAGCAGCCATTCCACTGCATTTATACACTGACATGCCACAGTCGAATGCCGTGTCCCCATTTGCTCTTTAAATAACTATTAATCTCCTTGCACTTATCCTCACTCTGACACAAGCAGCTGTTGGACTCCCCTTCTCCCACTTCGAGTCCCACCAGCCTTTCACCTTCTCTGGCCCCTCGCTCTCCTCCCCAGGCAGGTGCTCCCTCCTGGTGACAAAGCCAGCCGCAGGTTTGCACACACCAGCTCCAAGCCCTGTCTCCCAGCTGTGCCCCAAGGCAGGCGGGAGAGTTGTTTGTGCTCAGGGGGTCAACATCTGAACTGCTTGCAAGGTTTTGGAGGAATCAGATAAGACTTTGGGAGGCACACGCCTTCTGACAACAGGACAATTAGAGGGGCAAAAGGCCCGGGGAAGGCACACGCAGGAATTCACCCACCACTGCAAGGAGGCCCCTTGGCCCCAGCAATGCTGGAGATGGCAAGAACAAAGAGAGGCTGCAGACTCTCTGAAAGGTATTGCCCCCTCCCAGGAGGAGTCTGCAGGGTGTGTGTGTATACACATGGCTTGCTTTCACCATTTACACAAAGAAACTCAGCAGCATTTAATTCAGAAATTAATTCTTGGCAGTTTGGTAGCCTGGAATTTAACACATGCTCATGTTTTGCTGCGGGGTTGTTTTAAATGACTGCAGAACGTAGCCCCACCACCAATTCCTGATATAAAGGGAATGCTATTTGGTGGAAAGAAGAGAATTGCATGCAAACCTGAAAGAACAGATGATCTAATTTTCAGTGCCTTTGTTCACTGTTTTGTTCCCCCCCATCAAGTTTCTGAAACTATTAATATCACTGAAGCATTACAAAAACCTTCAGGCAAGTTTAACTGCAAATAATTAGATGGCTACAATTAGATCTCAGACTACGTATTTCAGAACAACATTTCAATAATGTATCATGAACTATCAGTTTCGCTTCCTATATCCCATCAGCTTCACTTTTAGGTTTTCGTGCTAACTCATGCTTCTAGATTAGGAGAAACACGGTTTCACTGGAGAGGCTGCTGAATTAAAACCCAAACTGAAAACTGCAGAATTGTTTAAGTGTGGTTTTGCTGCCGGGAGGCTGGATCTGCCCAGTGAACGCGGTGGTCAAGGCAAAGCAGAGCCTCTCCTCTGACCCCAGCAGCTCCGGGGCACTTGCCACCAGAGGGCAATGCAAATGCTCCACTGCAAGGCAGACCTGGTGATGGGGGGAAGATGTGCCAACCCACCCAAACTCACCCTGCCTTGCAGCAAGAACCCACCCCCAGTTCTCTGGCCACAACCCACTTTAAGCCCATTGTGTTAATTATTAAGGTTATGAGAAATCTGCAAAGAGACCCTCCATACGAAAGCATGAAGGAAGTAACTAATGCAAGTCAAGAAAAGTTCTCAAGGGGACTTCCACACCAAAAATCCCCTAAAATACAGAGCTCCAGCTAGTAAATAGCCAGTTACCAGCATTTCACTGACAGTTCTGAATTTCTCCACTTGAGAAAATAAAGGCAAAGTTACCATCTTCAGGTGTAGAACACCCAGATGCCTCCACCCCTATCAAAACCTTTCTTCCTAATGCCAAAAGAACATGCATCTGTATCATGCACACCTACCAACTGCATTTTAATTTTCACCACTGGATCTGTGCAGCCCAAGAACAGCATCCAGCTACTCAAAAAGCCTTGCAAAACACCCGGTGCTTATTCTCCAAAGATATGAGATGATGAAACTAAATAAACTACCATGGTTATTAGCAGCAAAAAGATTTGCACAGCACTTTGAAAACTTTGTGCTTTGTCCTTAACTGCACCACAATGACGCACTAGGACTAACAATTGCAGGACTAGTAGGAAGCAACTTAGAGCATTATTTCAGTGCTGGACGATTAATGCTCCTGTTGGAGGACAGCTATCTTAAAAGCAACAGGAGAAATGGTTTCCAGAGTGCTTGATGCCTATCTAAATCAGATGATAGACACCTCAAATATATCCAGAGAGATTTGAATCCACCTAGGTTTTCAAACCTTCCTAGCAAAGGATTTTAGTAGGTGGAAATAGGTCACTTAAGCTCAACAGAAGTGCTTCTATCACAATTACTAACAGAGATATTGCTGACTGCCAGTTGCTCCGAAGGCAGCTGATACAATACCTGATGTAGGCACTCTGCCTGTGCCACTACAGAGCAGTGCCAAGAAATAAAGGGCTCCACCCATGGCCCTCAGCTAAGATCAGGGCTGGAGCCAAGATACCTCAAGCTCACTCATCGCAATGAAAGCTGTGATTTCGTTTTCCTCGCTAGCCTGTTTTCTCATTAGGAGAAAAAAAAAATACAGACTAAAATATTTCTTTAGGAGGAACAAACTCAATTTGGACACTGCTTTGGTCCCCTCCAAGCCGTACGGGGAAGAAGAGTACAGTCATTTCAACACCAGCTCAGCCACACTCCCTCCAGCTTCACTTCTAGAGTGAAAACAAATCCTGTGGGTCTATTTTGAAGAGGTTTTTCCCCAGAGCTACTGTACAGCTAAATACACCAGGGCCTCGGAAACCCTCAGATAAAATGATAATATGCACCATATACTCAATGTAAAGAGTGAGGGAGCAAATAACTTTGGTTGAACCAAAGATATCAACAATTACCAAGATAGGTTCCCAGGCACTATAATAGAACAAATCAATCTGATTTGAATAATCCTCCAGTTGGGTCATTACTTTTTCCAGGAAGAGAGGAGGCTATTCCCATCCTAGTGGTGTAACAGGTTCCCAGTGTGATGGAGTGCATTGGACTAGAAGAAGCCCTGGAGTCAGTCACTCCCATCATGGTTATTAGACCTGCTGCAGCATAACCAAACAGCATCTCCTCAGCTCAATCCCCCACGCAAGCAGGGAGCACAAATATGTCTGCATACTACCTTCCATATTATTTAGAAGGGAATCTATTTGAGATCAATGAGGCTGTGCAATATGTTCAACCACAGTAATTTTAAGAAATTACATTCAAGACTAATAAAGAAAAACAACCATTCTTCTTCCCAGAAGAATGAAAAACAAATCCCCATGAATGACATACACAATTTTCCTGCACACGTATTTCATGTTAAATAGTAAGATAACCCCAGTGGTCACCTGGACAGCTTCCAACACCACCTAAACACATAAGGAAAGCCTAAGGAAAACAGCCATTCTTTTAAACCAGGTGGGGAGGATAAAAAAAAAAAAAAAAAGAAAACCAACCCAAACAACTACCCTCTTCCCACCAAAAAAACCCCCCAACATTAAGTGACCAACTGAAACCATACCACTATTTTTAAAGTTTAGATACACAAGCTTAAAAACATGACTGCTCTGCCGACTTAAAGCATCCCTTCCCTCCCAGCAGTCACCAAACAGCCCTATAGCCCCCTTGGTGGAGAACACACTACGTACACAAAACAGGAGAGATCAGAGCACATCAGCAATCTGCAAACACATGCCATCACACCTGGAAAACAATATGACTTCTATCCTGGGGGGGGGAGGAAGAAAAGTCTGTGTGTTTTTCACTGGGATGAACTATTCCAGTGAACACACCATGCCACATCTACACCCTTTAGGTTGACAAAAGCAGCACAATTTTAAGAGCCATACCCAGTAAGGCTCCACACCATGTGTTTCACTGAGACACAGATCTCTTGAACTCAGCAAAACTTCATGTTCAAGTTAAAGTCCACATATGCAGGTATTCATAATCTTAGAAATGAGACAAATTAATGAAAAGCAACACGAGGGCAAACTTCTGTCCACCCATAAGGGCTGTAAGCTATGGAGTCATCTTGTCCCCCTCAGCTGTAATTGTTTCCTTTTTTAGCTAAACTTTGAGTTTTGCCCCTTGGTTAACTCATTTAACTCAGCAAGAAGTGTTTTTCAGCCAGAAGCAGGGTGCCTTTTAAAACAAGCACAGCCCAAAGCAGGAATGCCTGTCATTCCTGACTCCTACCACCTGCCACAGGTTCACGTAAAAGACCTTGTCTAATTCGAGGATTATCAGAATGACAGTGCATCCCACTTCACACAAATATTAAGGTTGAACATCCTACATTGTGTACATACTTCCAAATGTTTTTCACTGTATATGAAAATAATACCACTGACTTCCCTAGAGCAGCATTTTAGGCTCAAGAAAAAAAGATTCTGAGTTAGGCTCTTGAAAAAAATTCCATTTGCAAGAAAACAACTTGGTTTCTGAAAGTCAGATCTTTTTATGGTATTTAGACCATAAGGTCTTCATAAAACATAAAAAAACCCCTTTCATGAACATAAAGCACTTTCATTAGAGTAACTAGGCTATGCTTAGTTATTTTGAAAATTCAGACAGTTTAGAACAGGCAAAGTCCAAGATCCACCCCCCGTGCACAGTTATTTCTTGACCCTGAGCTTGTGCTCAGCAATTTAATTTGAAAACATGTAAACAAAAAGGAGAGGAAAGAAAAACAAGGAAATCATTCTATATCATCTCTGTGAAATGCATGAAATCATGAGACATTATAACTCCATGGTATTAAAGGAAATTAATTAATAACCCAAACACTCAGCTTCCTAAAACTGAAAGAGAGGCCAAGAATTTCCTACACTCTCCTGTTACCAGCTGAACAACATGATGTCAATAGAGATTTGAAGAGCCATAAACTACAGACAAATTGGAAAAGCATCCCCTCATGCTCCCAAGAGATGTAAATGTAACTGAAGACAAAGACCTGCATCAGAAAAAACAGAAAAAGACTGAAATATCTCAGCAAGGCTTTTTTTTGCCTGATTTCAGTTGCTGAGAACAGCTGTAGGAACACAGCTCAGGCAGATGTCCAGAAATCCTGTGTGAGTTTGTATAATGATGTTGGAAAAAAATTAAAATAAAACTTTAAATACAGGAAGAACCAATTAAAATACAAATGGGGAAGTGGGGAGGAGAAGCAGGGGCTCCAGAGGAAAACTCCAGTAGTTGATTAAAGCTACCTTGTTTCTTGAACTCTTTACTGGACGGTAACCATTGATGTTATCAGTCATTTCAGACATGCAGCATTTTATTGTGTTGAGAGGGCAGCATTAGGCTGGACAGGATATCTGTGTGTCATCCACAGTGAAAGGCTGCAGACATGGTAACCACCAAAGTATGGCCAAAGGGCATAAGGACAATGAGTAATCAGGGTCAGAATAGCACCAGGAGTTGAAGTTAGCTCCCAAATTCATCACTGTGCTCAATAAAATCATCTTTCAGACATTTTAAAATACTCCAGCTAGGTAGCATTTTAGTCAGAACAAGCAATTCAGATCATCTGCAAGTTAAATAAGTCAAGCAGTTAAACACACACCAAAAAGAAAAAAAAGAAGAAAAAAAAAGGAAGCCACACACATAAACCCCCCACGCCCACTCTTTGAAGCGTGGTGCAACTATGGAATATAAGAATTCATAAGAAGAGTTATAGGAGGGCAAAGGGCAACTTAAAACAAGTTAGAGCAGGCAAAGGAAAAGGGTTACACAGCAGCATCAGAGTCCTTACAGATTAAAAGGAAGATCTACTGGATTTTCTATTGTATTTAGCTATTTCATCTATCTGAATCAGGGAAGAAAACTCCTGGATGATGTTCTCATAAGCCTGGGACACCAAACTGAAGACTGAAAAGTTTTCAAGATTGAGTGGTGGAGTCAAGAGGACTGGATGCCAAACTCTGATTATACCCCAGCTGCACAGAACAAAAGGAGGCAAGGCTTCACTTTCCAACACTATTTTTTGTATTGAAGCAGCTGGCATTGCCTGCACTCAGGGCATCTGCTGGGGTGCAGTACAGCAGCACACACACAAGCAGGAGACCCCCCTAACCGCCCTGCCTCTGTCGTACACATAAGAAACAGCTTCACATGACTGCTGCAGCCTACTCAGAGGTGAGCAGGATTCTACACAGTGTTTTCTTAAAATGCCAGGCTCTGCATACAATAGACCCAAAAGCTGGTCTTGGAGAGAAGGTGTGTGAGTGTATACAGACACAATATGCATGCAAAAGCAATGCTTGTCCCAGAGTAACTTTACTCCATCAGCTTTAGAAAAATCAAGAATATTTTCCCCAATTTAAATATATAGGAATAGTTAATATTTTTATCTTTAAACTTTAAAATTAATATTTTTGATTTTAATATTGAATATTTGCCCCATTTAAGTCACCTTGCCACATATCCTGCACACACAGGATTTCCAGTAGGCTCTCTGGTGTGGGACCTTCAATGTCTAACAGCATAACTAAACCCAGTTTTCCATGCTTCCCTCCCTGTCCAATACTACTGACATCAGCAAACACCACGACACATGGTGCCATGGTCATTTATACAAGGCACAGCTTCACAGATTTACACTGAGGTACTCAGGACAGACCTTTCCCTGTGCAAAGGGAGAAGCTGACAGGTTCATTGTTCAATATGGAATTACATTAACAGAAAGACAGGAATGTATTCTGTTAAAACAGACTTTCGGTAATTTTACTGGTTGCTTCTCACACTAAGTTATCAAAGCTAACTGCAAGGAATTTCTCACCCTCTTGCCCCACAGTTACCCTGACTCATGTGATTTCAATAGCCAAAAGACAGAAAGGGCTTCTTCCAGATCTCTTGAGTAACCTACTAATTTCCATCCAATACCACATTAAACTCCCTACCCCTCCAACTTGAACATTCACAGTTCCTTTCAGACATAGAACACAGTGCACTGACCAAGGCTCATAACAGCTTTCCCACCTTATTAATCAAGCAGTATCTTCCTATTTGCAAAGTATTAGATCACACCTAGGCAGCATACGTACTAGTTTCATTTTTGAGAACTTCTTGCACTCTTTTCTGCTGCTAAAAGAGGTGAAGGGAAATTTGCTGATCTATTTAGTTCTAGACAGTCACCACCAGCACTCCTGATAGAACCAATTCTTAGGATATGGATGAAACACAGAGTAAAGCTGCAGCAAAGAAATGACAAGAGCCTGCTGAGAGTCTCAGAGAAAAATGTGCAGAATCCAAATTTTACAGAGCAGCTCAGTCAGAATTTTATTATTTTATTCAAGCAATCACACCCCATAAAAGACTTTTGTAATGCCCAAAGACATCATGACACTACCTAAAAAAAAATAAAACAACTAAGCAAAATGATTAAACACTTTAAAGTAATTTCCCATATAGGAGAGACCCACTTGCTGACTCAACACTTTTTTTTGGCATCCGCCTATTCCTATTGTTCTGTTCTCCTCCACTCCCGAGGTGCCGCGCACCAGCCCTGTGCATCATCCCTTTGCGCAGCTGGACTGCGGCTCTGCAGCGCTGCGATTTCTGCCTCAGCAGCACAGCTGAAAAGCCCAGCACCGCACCCCCTCCCGCTCCCCATTCCCAGAAGTCGGCAAGATTCTTTGTATTTACTTCCTAGATGTGGATTAAAACTGAAAGATTCATATCTGCAGAGA
>JAWWEE010000010.1:10731855-10790567 GCA_035221455.1 Xenops minutus | reverse complement strand
AGCTCTCCCTGGCCTCTTCCAGGGAGAGAAGACACAAGATTTGACAGTGCACACCTTCAGTGCTGCAGAGAGAAGGAAAACCGTGTGAGACAGTGCCAAGCAGAGACACAATCCATCCCTTTCATTCCCAGACACTACCCCACCATAAAATATTTCCCCTTCCCTCCCTAAACTGGGCGTTTCCACCCACTCTCTTGCCCTTGGTGAAAACATTCATCTTCTTGCCATCTTGAGGAAGTTGGAGTCATCTCAAATTTCACCAGGTCCCCTTATACATCACTTCCCAAAGTCCTTGGGGGGAAGTTTAATCCGGATCCAAACTCTGGAATCAATCCCAAGAGGCTGCTGGGCTCCAATCAATGCATTAATTTTCAAACATGCTCAGCCTTGCCACTTGGGTCCACTTCCAAACACAGCGGACAGCTGAGCACAAGCCCAGAAATATATCACACCTCGAGCCATCTATTCTAGAGACTAACATGCACATCCTGGTTAAAACACTTCTCCTTTAGTTGTACCATTAAGACTCCAGGTGAAACAGCAGTGACAGGGGATTTACAAAAAATACAAGGTAGCACTGAACATTCTTGGATCAGCTCCCCAGTTACTCAAACCTAGAACAAATCAAAAAATAAAACCCAACAGGAACAAAAAAGAAAAGCAACCACCAAAAAAAAAAACTAACCAAAAAACCCACAAAAAACACACAAACCCTAACCCTAACACCCCCCCACACATCTCCCATGTTTTGTTGCTTGCGTTGCACGAAGCTGATAACAATGGTCAGTAATGTCAACTACAATCATCAAATTTAGATTCAAGTTCGCAAAGAGGATACAAGTTTACTTTCCAACACCAAGGAACTAAAGCCTTCTTGCATCTTATCTACAACTTCCTGAACAGTAACTTCTTACTGGGTTTGCTCCTTATATTAGAAGTCTTACAGAAGTAAAACCCCAGTTACTCTGACTGCCACCGTGCTCTGTTTGCTTCTCGCACAGGGTAACTGCAAGCAGCTCAGCTAACCCTGAAAAGCCTCTGATAAGCCCTTTTTTAGAAGAGAGCTGGGATTCATCACCAGGAGCCAGTGTGTTTATAAGAAAGAGCGCAGAGAAACATAGGGGTGAAACTTTCTTCTCACTAGCTCATAGCTAAATCACTTGCAAAGTCTTGTATGTTCTGGGCTGCCCTACTGAGGCTATACACCATGGTCTGCTTCTACGGGGAAGCAACTCTTCAATCCATCTGATAGTTGCAGGTTCTTCTCCCTGCACAGCAAAGCTCTGATGGGAAGCTCTGTTTGGGAGAGTAAAGGCTTGAAGATTTTCCTCAGAAATCACTTACTACTATAACTGCAGAAACCAAAACAAAACAGGAAGTTTTTGAAGAACAGCAAGTTTATTCACTTGGAGAGACCCACCCACATGCCTAACCATGCCTGGGCTCACGTAACCCTCTAAAGATCATGGCCTTGGATAGTTGACAAGGGACTGCAAGGCAATCATGGCACTGAGACAGCAGAGAGTCTAGAAAATGCATTCAGGGGAAAAAAAGTTGAACCTTAACACCCTTGGAGAGAAATTATTTTCCTCTTAATTCCACTTGATACCAAAAGTGACTTAACACTAATCCAGGCCAAGTGGCACAAAGAGCTTGAGCTCACTTCCCTGCTGGAGAGGATGGAGTGTGTTGCTGTTAGTGCATGAGAGCCTCCTCTCCTTTCTGATGATTTATGCAACCTTGCTTTAAAAGAGTTGCATTCATTTTATTGCCTACTCTGCACATTCTCAAGAGGCGTTGGAGGCAGTGCCAAAAAAATAACAGGGTTTAACAATGTCTAGCACAAATCCATCGGTGCAAGTGCTCCTTTCTGAAGCGTTTCCAGATTTTTTTTTTTTCCAGTGGGAACATTTTGTAAATAGAATTTAAAATTTGCCTTGAGCCAGGCAACACCCACTTTTATTCAGCCCTTCACGATAATGAAATAAGTAGTTTCTCCACTACTTATAACCAACATCTTCCAGAGGAAAGAAAGTGCAAAGCAAATGGTTTACACCCTCTCACATCCCACATCCACAGCTTTCCTGTTTACAGAAGCCATGTCTTCTTCACAGAACCAGTGAAGCTTCTGTCTCATGGTAAACAGAGCCACAACTGGAAATAAACCCTTCCAGCAAGCATAACTGGACAAATTACAGCAAACAAAATGGATCATCAGTTGCAACCAGTTCAAGATGCAAAACATCCTGACCTCACTGCAATGGCAGCTTTTTCATCTCTCGCACTGAAAAACTTTTCGTTCAAGAAAATATCTAGTATTAGTTTCTTGCCAAATGAAGCAAGAAACTGATATCATCTGTCCCTAATTTCATACTGCTTACTAGCCTTTCTTTTAAGCACAGAAAATTGTAAAATAGAGATGTAATTTCCAATCTGATGTCTAGTGTAATTGCATTACTGTGCAAACCCCAAAGCGTGAGCGTTACTAAGTGGTACCAACACTATACACACAGCCAAACTATTCTGACTTCTGCACAAGTTCTTCTGTATGCCTTACACAGTTAAAACCATGCAGATGGTCAAATGTCATCAAGTTTCATTTTTGTGTAATAAAGCACTCATTTCATTCTTTCCACCCACATGCAGGTTACACTCACTTATTTCTGGGCTATACTCACAGCCTTAGACTGCAGAGGTCCCATCCCTCCACCTTAAGCAAGGAGAGGATTTCTGCAGGTAAAAATCTCCAATTCGGTGCTCAATAGAGTGGTCACATTACCTCTGCTATCACAAAAAATTTTTGGTACCCTATGATAGAACAAAAGGCCATCTATGGAATGACAAACATGCTCCAATGAGGAGTTGGACCTTTATTGGAAACACACTTAACTCTTACCGTTCCCTGTGCTTCTGCCCCAACACAATCTCCTTATTTCAGCTAGAAGGGAGATTGGGAGCACATGGCAGGAGGTGGATCTCAGCTTCCTACTACCCACCTCTCTAGTCTCTACTTCACCCTCTTCATTGGCAAACCCAAACAAGGCAGTAGCACCCACACAGTCTCTCCAAACGAAAAATACAGGCATATCTGACCTTAGGCTTTTCTACCTCAGGTGAAACCTTTGCAACTGGAATGGAGTTTTAAAATCTCTCAGAGGAAAAGGAACCTGGTTATCTCCAGGGCCTCTACATCCCTTGCAGAAGACCATCGCTGCCCAAGAACAAGACACATGCCTCACAAGCCTGCAGAGATGTCATCACATGACAAAACCTTTAATCCTGTAGGTGCAATCACAGCAAAACCAAAAGGATGAACACACAAGAAGCGTAGCTAGAACTGCAGCTGGACACCATCAAGGAACACAATCTCCAATACATCCCCCTATTTCTTGCCCCTAATGAGAAACTGTCCCCAAACATATGGTAAGTTGTTAACATTTAAATAAAGAGAGGACATGGGAAGGCATGGCATTCGGACCCAAATCCTGCACAGCTCAGGAAGAGGCTTCCTCCAGCAGGGATCAGGAGTTGTTTGCCTGCTCAGAGCCAGCAGAACTCTGAGACATCATCACAAACAAGAGGAGGAAGAACGAGAAGGTGAGGTTTAGGGAAAACCTTCTTCCTTGAAAAACACATTAGTTTTTATGTAGCATCTATCCAAGTGCTTCCATCTTGGGGTAGGACAAGATGTGGGGTACAGAGGGCCCCTGCACACATAACCTTTTCTTTCTTGTACTTCCAGACTGGAGGAAGGGAGCAGGTGGACTGCTCTCCTGGGCAGTGATCAGGCAGCATCCCTCAGAGATTGCTTCCTTTACCCCAGGTTTGGCCAAGGGCCACAGAGAAAGGGCAGCAGTAGGGGAAGAATCTTTGCCAAATGCAGTTGGGGTGACTACTGCCACGTGGCAAAAACAACCAAGGAAAGCCATGGCTTTGTCCTCTGGTAGTTCTCAGCCAAATCCAGGCTCATAGCAAGGATAATAAACCCCAGTCATACTTTTACTGTGCACCAATGAAGCTGATACTCAAAAAGATAAGCTACATCTCAATCCCCATTTTCTTTAACCTTAAACTAATGTTTGCTGAACCAATATCCCAGATAGGTGCAAGAAATGTTTTTCTCACTGAGGAGGTCCAGCTCCCTCAGGACATTCCTCCAGGCCACCCCAGAGCCCCACATGCCTGTTCCTGCAAAGAAGGAGGACTCACATCCAGGGCACTACAGCCCAAACATACGCATCTAAATTATTTTAAAAGCTAAGATGGAAAAGAAGAACAAAACCAAAAATCCACCCTTCTGAACAGGTCATCCTAGCCCTCAAAAATATATTTGCAGCCATCTGTATACAGCTTTTCTTAATTTCCGGTGTGAAGGAATGCTGCCAAAAAGCAGTGCACAAGTTCTTTCAGTATAAAACTAATTTCCCCACCTTCCCCCTCCCAAAACTACGATAAAAATCTTAACGGAAAAAGATTCTTTAATTTGTCTCCCACAAAAAGCAGGAAGATCTTTGGGAATGGTGACAAATATAATCAAAAGTCATGGCACATAATTCTTATCAGTGTTTGAACAAGATGTGTTTATTCTTTTGGCAATGATTTGATTTTAGCAAACACTCCAAACTCTGTGTCATCATCTCAGCCAAACTGCAGAAGAATCCAGAGTTCCTAAAGGGAATCTCTGTTGTTCTCATCCTCCCCTCCCAGCACCCAGAAAACTTGGACAAGACTGGACAAACTTGCAGATACTCTCCTTCACACCCAATTTTGTGCATGCTTCCCCACAAACATTTGTATACAACACAAAATTCCAGATGTGTAGATGAGGCAGGAAGACACACTGAGATTCAAAGGGCTCCTGTTCATCAGCACCTCATCACCCTATCATAACCAGCTCAGTGCCTCTCTCCTTTTCACATCTACTCATAAACACATCAGAAGAGATCTCCAGGGTCATCAAGTCCAGTGCTCTGCCAACAAAGAGCCTAATCGTTCTTATAGCTGACCCAGATCAAAATGCTAGAAAAGTGGTTGAGGCAGGTTCCACCTCCAGCCTCTCAGGGCTGTGATTCACTTCAACATCCTTGCTCCCTCTCAGCTTTTCTCAAGCTGATTTTACCCATTTGGGAAGAACACCTCTTATCACCGTGGCATTTGGCACCATGCTTGCAGGCACGGGCGCCGAAGGGCTGTGGGTGCTGGTGTGAGCTCACCACTCTGACCACACAGCCTGAACCGGGGCTTGTGCAAGGGCCAGTTCCCAGGCTGCAGGGCGGAATGCACTGCACAGCCCACGGGTGAGGAGGGCAGAGCTCAGCATCTGCAAGCAGGCAGCAACCATCCCGGGGTGGCTGGGCAAAGCACCCCAAAAAATGGGCTTTGTATAAGAGTGGACTCCCTGCTCTCCATTTTAAAACTTGATTTTAATAGGAGGAAAAAGAAAAAAATTACTTCTCCCCCTTAAATAAATTTTTGTCCAATTTTAAATCCCAAAGATAGTCTTTACTAAGCTATTCATGAGTTGGTGTGCCTGCCTCGTGACCAGCCCAGCAACAGCTTTAACATCTGAACTGCGGCAAGCACCAGTGACAACAAAGCACTGCTTCTGTTTGCACACTGAGAGCTTTTGATTTTTACTTTTTTTAAGGAAGCCATACCAAAGCCTACTTCTTGTTTGCAAGCTTAGGATGGGCGAGGTTCATCATCACCAATATATTTTAATTGAGCATTAACAAGTCTCCCTCTCTTTTGAGACGAGTCATTAGCAAGGCTGTTCTTCCTCAGAAATGAAGCCAAGTCAATGTTAATCGAGTTTTCCTTCTCCAGCATACAATGCTTCGCTGGATGAACAAAGTCGGTGCACCTTGCTCAAATCCAGTAAAGGAAAAAGGAGAGTGGGGAGGAAAAAAATAATAAAAAAAAAATCAGAGCTAAAGCCTTTTAAAAACTTCTCCTGACAGCAACAGTGATGAGCAGCATTTAAGCGGAGCGAGAATGCTCCTGAGCTCATCTGACAGATGAGCCCAGCAAGTCAACCATAGGGACTCTGCAGCCCTACTGCTGCTATTCAGCGAAAGTTGATCAGATAGCAGCAGACAAATAACACCAAGCAAACACTCCAAGAAGTGCTCTGTCCACATTTAAGAGTTTATAATTAACCTAGGAAAAGAAAAAAAAAAAAGAGCCACCCTTTTGGGTTTCCTGCACGGCAGCGGCGGCAAGGACCCACGCGCACATGGGTGTTCCCTCTCCCTGTGGAGTGGGACAGGGAAAGCACACTGGTTTCAGTTTGCCCCTCGCTCTCCCCAAGTCACAAACCTGCCACCCCAGGTGTGCAAGCCCCAAGTGTGCACTTCTAACATGCCTTTCCTCAACAACTATTGCATCTCATAGCTATGCTCTTGGCCTTTCGATTTCTACTCTGTTTTCTCTTCCAAGTGCCCGAGCTTCTCTCTGCTTCACGGCTCATACCCCATGCCCTCCACTTGAAGCCTTTTCACCAGGAATACACGCGCGCACACTCGCACACACAACAGAGAGCTTTGGCTGCTTTGCCATTCTGGCAAGTGTCAACACAGCTGCTGTCTCCGCTGGAATGTAAACCAATATTGTCGTTAGATCTCCCTCAACCCCTGGTAACTTCCTGAAAGATTTGCACAGCGTGTGGCAATTCTCCCCACTGCCACCTTACAAAGCATCGACCCAGCTGGTTAAAAGCAATTAAATAAATAATTTAAAAAAAAATTAAATCAAAGCTGTATCTGACGTTTGCGTTCCACTCACACCCATGAGGTGCAAAGGGCTGTAGAAAGCAAAATGCATCCATTGTACACACATTCATCCTCATATAATATGCTTATACAAACAGCCTGTAGAAAATACCTTGCTGCTGCAAGTTACAAGGCAAGGTATTAATAGCACTGAGTAAAAGAGTTACTGGTGTGGACGCTAATGCAGCATTTGCAGCCAAGAACCTTTGTCTGCATATTATTTTTACTTTAAAAGTAACCTAAGAAGGGATTTATAACACATTTTTTGCTATTTCCTAGGTACCATCCACTTTTAACCACAAGCAGCAATTTTGGTAATAAAAGACTTGTAAAAGAGTTACAATGCAGTCAACACAGTGTTCAGACTGCTACAGGAATGTAATCTCTGTGTGTTGCCCACCATAAACAACTGCCTTGCCTTGCTTCTTCAATGAAAGAAAGTTATGTTTGACTGATCAAGGTTTCCCAAACAAATTTGCTGTCTCAAATGTAAAGACGAAGTTCACTCTCATTCAGATATTTAGCCCAAACTCTTTCCATTGTAAAATGCAAAGTTTCAAAAAAAAAAAAAAAAAAGTGTATGTTTCACACCTAACTTCAGAGGTGAAGAAATAGCACAGGTTCACTAAAAATAAAAATGCATTAGCAATATCATAGCTCAAACCTAGAATCCTTACCTCGCTATACTGGGACTGGGCATTGTTTTCCAGGTACAACATGTTAGCAGTCAAATTGATCAATGCTGCTGTTCTTTCTTCTGGCTCCAGGATTTTGACAAACACCTCCCACCCCCTAGAAGACCCTAAAAATATGTGATGCTACTTGGAAGATAACAGAACTCGAAGTGTGCCTCTCTGCATAATTGAAGTTTCCTTTATATACCTAACCATAGGCAAGGAGGAGGAGGTGGGGCTCTCCTGCCTTACCTGTCCAATCTGTCAAAGTGCCACCTGGAGTCCTCCACTCCAATGGAGAGAGGCCTCTCCCAGCTCATTAAGTAGTTAGAATTCCTTATCACCAATCTCTAAAACGCAAAGGGAAGGGAAGGGGGGGAAATGGACACCAAAAAAAAAAAAAAAAGGAGAGAGAGTCAAGGAAAAGAAAGGAAACAATAACTTTCCCCTGTCACTTTTCTACAAGTTTGGGAACTCAAGAGATAGCCATGGAGTTGCTCCAAAGGAGCCCCTCGGAGAAACTTCTTGTTTATTTATTTTCTGAGAAGACTCCAGGTTTTTTTCAGGCACAGGCTTTGCAATGCTCAACACCAGCGGTGCAGTGACACAGCCAACTATCTGGCTGCTGCAGCGTACAGGTTTGGGATAAAAACCCCAAGGAACTGAGAATCAACCACTAGTTTTGTGCACGGTAATCCAGCTACATTCTCCATCATCTGTGTGCTCTCATCCACACTCACGGACAACAGGTCCTGTGTTCACAGGGCATCACGCCAGCTACAATTTTTTTCTCTTCTTTGCAATTGCTTCTAACTTGTGCCATGGTGATAAGACTTTAAACAATCTCACTTTAAACAGAAAACGTCAAAAAAAAAAAAAAGTAAAAAAAGCAATTCATCCAAAGGGACTCACGATTTTGATTTAATATACGGAAGAAGTTTTTAGGTACCACTCAGTAAAAGCCACCTGGACACTATGCCCACAGCCAACTTTGGAAAAGGAAGCGCGCTTAGCCCAGACTCGGTCTGAGAGAGCGGAGCGCTCAGACAGGCAGATCGCTGTGATTTTACTCTGAACAAGCACACGAACCCCCCCGTCCTGTCCGTGTGTCCCGGACGGAGACCCCCGGATCCCGGCGGGGGTGCGAGGTGTGCGCGATGCTGCCGGAGCGGGGCTGGACCACCCCGAGCCCCCCGCGGTGCGAGGGCTGCCCTGCCGCCCGGAGAGAACAAAAGGCGGCTGCTCCACTCCCGGAGAGCAGGGCAAGCGCCACCGAGCAAGGAGAAACAAAACACCTTTCTGGGGAGGGGGTGAGGAGAGGAAACCAGACATCCAGATCAGAGCGCGGCCGCCTGCCCGCCCAGCCCGGGGACACGGGCGGACCGAGCCGGGTGCGGGCGCTGCCAGGGACACCGACCCGCCCGCCGTGCGGGGCGAGACACCGAGCCACCGCCGCTCGGCGGGGACGGACAGGGGTCCCGGGCACGGCTGAACCCCACACATGGCCTCAACACCTCCCCGAAGCTTCGCTGCTGCCCAGGAGCTGCTGCTGCGCCCTGCCACGCCTCGCCCCGGGGCATCAGCTAACCCCAGCGCGGCACCCCCGGGGATCCCCCTCTCAGCCCGGCATCCCCCGGCCCCGGCCGCCCCCCTGGGCATCGCCCCCGGCCCCGGCCGCACCCCTGGGCATCGCCCCCCGGCCCCGGCCGCACCCCTGGGCATCCCCCCCGGCCCCGGCCGCACCCCTGGGCATCGCCCCCGGCCCCCAGCGCAGCCGGGCACGCAGGGAGATGGGCAGGCTGTGCTGCTCAGGGGGCTGACAGCTCTCTGGGCTGCCTGCTCGGGCACACGGCAGCCTCTGCGAATTAAAGGACACTGCCAAGTTCCCACCAACTTCTCTCCAGGCCAGAGACAGGCACCACATTTGTAACACTGCCACTAATGAAACAGGGCAAACCCATCTGCAGGCAGGAAGCAAAACAAGAACACAGCAGAGGATCGCAGTACCCTCCTTCCCCTGCAGCAGCTTCTTGCCACAAGAAGCAGGATAGGGGGCTGATTTCTCTCTCACCCTGTAAGCACAGTTAACAGAGGGCTGCTGGGCACAGCAGCAAAAGATTGCAGACACTTCCAGTGCATCTTCCCAATTCCTCCTCACCAAGCACAATGCAAGGAGGCACTTCCAAGAACAGGCTGCAGAGAGGAGCACGGAGCCCTCCCCAGTCAAGGCAGAGCCCTGTTTAGCACCACCAGCAATATCCCAGCTCAGGTTGGGGTTATGCACACTTTCTGTGCTCCTGAGCTACCAACAAGAGCCTGCTGAGCACACAGTGGGTTTCCTACATCACAAGAACAACTCAACAGACCTCTGCCACAATCCCTTCCCCTCCTCTCCATCTTCCCCGGCGCCACTTAACACTAGGGGCTATATGCCTGATGTACTTACCTGATCTGACCCGAGATGGGCACAAGCCAAAAAGCCACACAAGAGCTAATCTGGAGATATAGACAAGGTTTGCAGGGAGCAGCCACAGCACCACTGGCCAATGGGTCACTTTGTAGCACTGCTGCAAGGCTTATACAGAGCTGGACATCAAGCTAGAAGTCACTTGTGGATTTTTTTGTTGTCTCATAGTGAGTAAAAGTTATGCTGTGCTCAGAGAACTATTTTGATCCTTAAATACTGTCAAGTTTTTGATACTGACCCATGAGTTCAAAAGCTATGGAGGAGAAGGAGAAAGGAGGAGAAGGAACATGCATAAACCTCCCAGCCTCAGCAAGTCATTGCAAAAACCACTTTCATAGCTATGCTATGAAACTCAGAAGATCCTTCTTTTCCAGGTCATTAACACAGCACTGTTGTGTTAGGTATCTGCCATCTTCTGTCCCACAGGTGGCTGGAGGTGGCTGTGGGTGAAGCAACACCCAGATACAGAGAGATATGTGGAAGTTTATCCAAAGAGATCTGCATGTCAAACACGAGAAGTGTATATAGCATGAATAAATTGACATGTCAGCACAAATCCCTTCCCTCTGTACACACTGCCCCAACCTGGCTTGGTATTTCAGAGGCATTAGCCTGCATGGTCACCTTGAAGTGGATGCTGGACAAGTAGTATTTTGCAAATCAGTCATCCACAAGGGACACAAAGAAGGCCACCACCACTCCAACAGGGGTGTCAGGAGGTAAGAGATCATGCACCAGACACTGCGCCCACCAGCGCTGCTGCAGCCCAGGCACAAGTGTACACCTCTCATCACCCCAGCTTTATTTCAGTGGCTTCAGACCTAAATGCACCCTCCTCATAAGACATTTTTGCCATCTCATAGGCTTGTGTCATGCCTTGAATATTTGTACTGGCACTGATGGCACAAAGGAAAAGTAAAGGCTTAAACCTGTCTACCTTATCATGAGAAAGAAAAGCTCCTGGACTCATTTGATTCTCTCCTTCTGCAGATGCAAAAAAATTCACACAGGTGAGCCTCCAACAACCTAGTAACAGCCAAGCAGCATATCCTAGAGGTTCTGAAAGGAAAACTTGACTCCCTGAAATAGTGTGTGCTTAAAGGCTGAGTCATAAAAGCAGAATGACACCCCCCACTTCTCAGACTGTACACTCACTTTCCAGACATGGGACAGTGATACTTATAATTTGTCTGAGCCTTCTGGACAGGTCTCCAAGGGAAACACCAGACATAATGGTCTAAAGTCATGGCAAGACAATCTTCATAAATAGAGATTATGCCTTATCACACCAATCAGAAAAAGCAAACAGATTCAGGCAAAGGCGCTCCTTTCACATGTTAAAAAGAATTACTTCATATTGAGGCCACATGAACAAGGTTTAACTCTATTCTTCTAGTCCAATAAGCTCTCTCCTACCCTGGAAAAAAAAAAAAAAGAACAAAGTAGAAAACAAAGAAATCAAGCCAAAACAGTGGAAGAAAAGCCTGGCACCTCATGCTTTGGATCCTTAGAGGGATTGAACGCAAAAAAAAAAAAAGAAAAAAAAAAGTAGCTCAGCCTCAGGAAAGGAAGCCTCCTTAAAGCAATTTACCTCCAATACTATAGGAAACTAAAAATAATAATTGCTAGTTAGATTTGAAAGTTTCAGCTCCAACCCTCCCAGGTCTGACTCAGATATTCTAGAAAGCTTCTGGCAGTGCTTTGTGGCTCCTGCTGGTATGCTGAGGAACAAAATAATACGCAAACAAGACCCCTAAGTTTCCAAAATGAGCTGTTGGCCAAGTCAAAGTGCTGATTCAGGTTCTTTGTTTGAATGCTCTTTCTCTGTGCTGTTATAGGGTTCTTCCCAGACTCTCTCATCAGTGCCACGTGCAAGTTCTCAATCTTCCTTGTTCCAAGGTAAGTGCGCAAAATCACGACGATTAAAAATGTCATTACGCCAATTGCGGTGTTAATTGGAGATTGTGTAATTTCTTGTAGAAGGGGTGTGTGTGCATGCACACCTGCCTGTTAGCAGAATTTTCTGCAGATCAAAGAAAAAAAAAATCTGCTCAGACCTCTCCACTCTTACAAAAATAGCATCTGGATCGACCGCATCACCACGGACTGTGACATTCACTTAACTCAGAAATGTTTACAAATTAGGACTGAGATAACAAAAGGAGGAGGGAAAAAATAGAACAGTTTCTTGGTGCCTTTTTTTTTTGTTACATCTGAATAACTGCTGAATGCTCAAAAAACAAGCTGCTGCCAATCGGCTTTGAGAGTCTTTCCAGTGAAGACTTTACAGGGAAGGACGTGATACTCTGCGATAGCAGACAGCCAGGTAAAAGAGCAAAAAGAGAACTCATGAAGAGCTGGTCTTTATTGCTCAAACCACAGGGAAGGGAGGGAAAAACAACCTAGTCCCTGAAACAGGGACTTTCCTTTTTATTTTTTTTTTTAAATCCAACCATGTATGGCAAGACAGAACAAATTAAAAAAAAAGAGATATTATGTATAAAAGGCAGAATCCTGCCTGCTGCTGACTGCCTACAGCCCTATGTGCATCCCAGGCAGGCTGTGCAGGAGCACCACATGGAGCTGCAAATGCAAGAGAGACCAAGCAGCCCTGGCTGTCAGAGATGACCTCTTTGCTGCACCCGAGAGCATAAATTCGATCCCCTCCTGGCTTTCTCACCACTGACCGAGGGGCAGGTCAGAAACCCAGTAATTCCTCTGGAAAGCAACCAAACCTATGAACCTTCAAGCTACAAACATGCCCTATCTGCCAGTGCTTAGCACTGAGGACCAGTCCCACCTTCCAAGGACTCCAAATTGCATCTTCCCCCCCCCCCCCCATTTCGAAAGTGCAGGGAAAAGAGATGGATTTGCAAAAGACAGGAGCAGAGCCCATCTCCCAGCTCTGCCCACGGTCCAGGTCCTTCCCCAAGGAACATGCCCTCCCCAAGGCAATCGCCTGTCACAACAGCCCTGCCCTCCGACCCTGGGTAAACATCTGCACACGCTGCTTATTTGAGCTCCTACAGTCTCCTTATCTCCCCCAGAACACCCCTAGGGCTAATTAGAGAGTTAATGGCATCATGTCAGGAGATAGCACTACATGGGGGGGAGCAGGGAGAGGGAAGGTGGAAAGGAATTGTGAAACAAAACCAGTTCCCTTCACAACCACTGTGCAATATTGGTTTAGGAAGGGTGCACGCAGCCCTCGGGGACTCTGCCCTCCGGCTGCCGAGCTCCATTTAATGAGAGAGCAAAACACTCCTCCAGAGAGATTCAGCTTTCCAGCCAAGGTGATGCAAGGTCCCCACACCTGCCCTGTGGCTGCACAACCAAAAACCCTCCAAATCCCATCAAGGGTCATTCCCACCAGAGTGCCAGCAGGGACTCCCTTCCCACAGTTGGTGTACAACACAGGATGGTCACCAAGCACACCGATGATTTATTAAGGAGTGTTTCCATTTATTCCTGGTGCTCCTTTTATCTAATTTCCTCACTTTTTCTGTACCCTAGTGATTCTTTTTAAAGAACAGTTGCTTTCACTAAAACAGCTGAGAGAGAACATTGTCTGGACACAGAGCTCTTGGCAAGGCAGCAGAGAAGCTCACAAAACCACTGGCCAGCAGACACTTTTGCACTGATGAATGCAAAACCACGGGTCAGCAGACAATCAAACATGGAAATGTGACCAGAGAACTTCAGGAGTACAAGTCTCTGCAGCCTTTTTCTTGGAGTGACAACCCTCAACATTTAAACTGCATTTGTGCCTCACGAGGATCTTTGGATGCTCAGCACAGCATGGTTGACCCTCTCCCCCTTGCCTCCACACCATATTTATGAAATATTTTTCAACAGTTAATAGAGGATTACACAAGAAAATTCTTGAAAATTGCTCCTGATTGGCATAAACAGTCCCATCCCTCCAGCTGGAGGTGGGACAGGGTCATGGCACAAACCTGCATCCCAGAGACCAAGCACTCTGGCCAGGGAAAGGGAAAAGGAGATAGTGACAGATTACAAAGCCTTTGTTTTCAATTAGAAAGAGGAGCAACTGTCAGACCAGGGCAGCTCTTGCACAAGCAGCTGAGGAGAAAGTGTTGTTCTTCCCTTATCTTGTATAAACTACAGATTGCTCTCATGAAATGCACAACTGTTTATAAATGCACAATCACAGCAGCTCTTTCCAACCAGCCTCTGCTATGCTGCCAACTCCCTCCCACCCAAGCCCTTTTACAATAATCCACTATTTAAAAGAAAGTTACCAGTTTGCAATAATTCAAGAACAGTCTTTCAAAGCTCTGCTTAAATCCTGATCCTCCAACCAATAGCTATTCACACTTCTCATTTTAACATATCACTGTTATCCTATATTGCCCTGCCACCTCTTGAGGCAGCCAGGAAGCCAGTTTATGCCTTGTTTCCTATGCAGAAATGTTGTACTTTGCAGTGCTGGTCTTTGGGTGACCTTTGCCTGTTCTCACATGCTATGTCCACTTACCAGTATGGCAACAGCCATGGGGTTCAGTTTTTTGGTCAGAGAACTTTCCCAGAAGATCCATCACTTCTGTTTCAGACTTAATTTTAATCCAGCCTGGACACCGCCACAAGGTCCACTATACCCATCCATGCTCTCAAAGAGAAATAAAAGTGCTTCAGGGTACCTTTTCCTTTTCTTTAAGAAGGCTGGAGATAAAAATCCGTACTTTTAGAGTGAGTTACATGCATTACTGAAAACTCCTTTGATCTTTCATTAACTTCTGCAAATTCAGATGCTGATTAGCAAAAAGTTCAGTCAACAGTGAGCAGATGAACCCAGACCACAAACCACTCCTTAAATCTACGCCTCACAGAGACCTATTTAATTTTTGACTGCCTGACAATTCACTCCCTCATCAATTTCAATGCTATCAAATCAATGACAGTGAGGTGGAAAGCAGATGGTAGGGATATTCAGAAGAAAATATTATCCAGTCCAAAAATCACCTCATGAAATATTGGAAGAAAAAATAATAGTCATTAACAGGACTGTGGGCAGGATCTGCAGAACCACAAAGCAACATACATAGTGAGACTTCGGACACATAACTCTCTTCAAAGCAAGAATCCCAATTAATGGAAGAAATGACTTTTGAAACAAGAGCTACATCCCACAGCTTGCTGCAGCACAGACATTTTGGCTGTGTTGGACAAGGAAGGGGAGCAAGACGCTCCCAGGGCTGTGCTCCAGGTTTGTCTTAGCCTGAAAGGAGCAACCCCTCCCTGGCACGGCCAGCTCTGCAGCTTGCAATAGCAGTGAGGTGCTCTCCATCCATCTCAGCGCAGAAAGAGGGATGCCCCCAAAGCTCCACAAAGTTTTCTTTTGGCTGGATATCAACAGCTCAATTCTTCACCCTACTTCCAGCTAACAAGAGAAAAGGACCTTATGTTCCTTCTTCCAGCAATTTAGTTTTTTAAAAACAACCAAGTATAACACAAAACAAATACAAAAAGTCCAGCGGAAGGTGAACTCTGGGGATGGCCACTCTACTTCTATTGGTGTTCATGCTGCACTGCATCACTTGCTGAAATGCCAGCTGCCCGAGGGGTTTACCACTTACAGACTCTAACCCAATCAAAGTGCTTCCAATAAATATGGAAATTATGTATATAGTTTAAAGGGGGTAAAAAAAGCAAAGAGGATCCTACCAACTAAACAGAAAGAGTGAAGTTCCCATCAAGAAAGCATAAACCTTCAACTTGCTCCAGAGGCAAAAGTTCCCACTATCTGTTGCTTCAAGATCAAGCTGCCTTTTAATTAATTGTTTGTGCAGACCTTTTATAGATGTAAAATAAGCACTAATGCATTATTGCACCATACTTGCTCAAGGAGCACGTGCAGCACCGTGGAAACCTTTGGAGGCAGGCCTAGCTGCTTGGGAAGATGTTTTCTGACGCAACTGCTTCTTTTGTTCAGAGGTATTTGCATGTTGGCAGATGACAGGACTCCAATTGCTACACTCTTCCACTTCAGGTGCTTGTAGCAATATAAGTACTGGAGTTAAAGCCACCCCTCCAGAGGAGAAGAAACACAAAACACTTCATCTCACATGTGACTCTCTTTCAGTAGGTTTGTGTTTTTCAGCTTAAAATTAGTTTTTTCCTTTCCAAGATGAATGCAAAGCAAGATGCTCAAAGGGAGGAAATATTTAAAGGATTATTAAATACGCTTCCAAAATGATCTACAGTACAGCAGACATGTCACCTATTAGTTTTCCTCGATACCATTGAGAACCCTGGGAATGGACATAAAAAATAAAACATTTGGTGTAAGGATACTCATCAGCTGGCTGCATTCCTACAAGAAGAAATGCAGCCAGCCCTGGTCTGTAGCCAGAACCAGCGGCCAAGTAGCATAGGAAAGGAAGCTAGGGAAAAATTATTTTAAAGAAACATAAATACATCTTTAGAGCCCTGCTACACACAAGATGAGTCTTCAGGCTTTGGCCAAACTGAATGTACAAATACATTCTTTACATTCATTCTTACCTGAAAGCATTGACCATTTCTAGATTTGGATCTGAGCCCTAAATGTGACAATTAGATCATTTAGAGGGACCTACCTACACTGCAGAAGATTAAACACTGAGCAGGATTACAAAGCCAAGCCTAAAATAGGAGAACTTCTGAGTTTAACTGCAAACAAGAAAGGTGCTGGAGGGAAGCTTCCAACAGAATAATGCATTTGTTCATTATGGAAATGCCTTTGCATAATCTCAACTTTCTTTGCACAGCTATGGAACGAGTAAATACCCACAGAGAAGAGAAACTTGGCAAGCCTCAAACTCTCTCAAGCACAAACCAGACAGTAATAAAAGCTTTGATCACATCTCTGTGCTGTACAAAGTCCTTCCTTCCTTTCTACGGTCAATCCAGGAATACTTAGGCATGGAAACAGATGGCCACACAACCCACTTTCCTGCTTCTATTTATCAAATCAGCCTTATCCTCCAGGTGCAAAAGCATTTCCCAACAAAATGCAGGGGTGCAGCACCTAGCAGATCCCATGGAAGCATATCTCATGTGTTAGTCAGTCCCTGCACCGAGGCACTCTCCCTGCCCTGCTGTGGGTACACAGGGATGTCCAGCCTGTCCCACAGTCTCACCACCCCTTAACCAGTTTCATCTACTTCTTCAGCTATTACCTTGCAGCAAGTGAAGTCCTCTTCTCCTGAACCAGAAAAACACTTTCAAGGAAGCAATTAAAAGTTAACAGAGTTTAGAGCCTGGGCTTTGATATTAAAGCATTGGGTAGGATGCCACAGACATCCTTCTGGACAGTACGTTGAGTCTTTTTGTGCTTGTCCGTTGTATTTTTGCACATCTGATCCTGACCACAGCTCTCAGGTGATGGGGACCCAGGAATTCAATGCATGGCCGCCAAATATGAATTACTGATTTACATTGTACTAAGACTGAGAGCATGCAGAAGAGAGCCAGCAGCCACCTTGGTCCAGAGTACAGCTCTCTAAGCTGCATCAGAGCAGGGTATTCTGTTCAAGGCGGTTTGGGTGGCTCCTTCATGTACCTACATCAGGAAAGTCATCTTGTTTCCACTGGGAATCATCCAATACCAACTCTGAGGTGTATCACTGGTAAGAGGGCTAAGGCTGAGAGCCTCAACACCTCCATGTCCTCCACGGAATGCATCCTGACTATCCTACAGCCCACTGTTATCTCCACCTCTATGTATAAAAGAGAACAGCAGAGCCACAGAGCTGAAGCTCTCACTTTTAAAACTATGAAACACATGTTGCACCTCCAAAATTCGTGCAGCTACCAGGTTTGGGATACCCACGGGCCATGAAGCTGAGTAACCAAACACAAAATGACAACAGCCCTGTACCACCATACCCAGGGCAGAAACCCACCCCACAGGGACCTCAGTGGTGCCTAATCAAGCCACACACAGCAAATCCCTACAATTATTTGCAGAAGATGAGGAAGAACAAATAAATAACAAAAAAAAAAAAAAAAAAAAAAAAGGAAAGAAAAAAAGAGGCAAGGCATTCTCTCTGCCTTTTATGGGGAGGGATGGATCCAGGTTAAGAAAACTCTGACCACGGCGACTGTCTGGGGAAAAGGCATTCCACTGAACTGGTTAGGCAAGGGGCTGCGGGAGGACTGCTCGCTCAGGGGCATGAAAGGAAGGTATGTACAGGGGGAGGGGGATGCTGCTCCATCACTGGGTACAGCACTCTAGCTCCTCCCAGCAAGGTTCCTGGAACCCTGGACATACTGCTGGGATAGTGGTGGCAGAAGACTTGCAGACTCTGCAAACCCCTCAAAGAACACTTTTATCAGGATGCAGCCCACTGAAGACCTTAGCTCAAAGCAGCTTTGTTTGGATCCAGACTAGCATCTCCAAGCATTGGTGAACAGTTTACAGGACCTCTGAGGGATGGTGAAGGAAAGCAATTTAGCACCCAGTAGGTCAGGGTGACAGCACTAAGAGGGCTCCAGGGCAACTCAGGGTTATTGCACTGCCATACACTCATTCCTAGAGAGAGGTCTCCAGACCCCTCCTCCCTTTTGCTCCAGGGCATTTAGGCAGTCAGACAAAAATATAAAACTGCTATAACATTATCTAATTTCTAGCACTGCAGGATATAGGCTTTGCAACCAGCGTTCCTCCTGAATGCAGGGAGCTAGACACCACCCCACCACAGACCCTACGGTTGCTGGCTACATCCTTGATCAGAGTAGAGGCTGGGGCTCCCCCTCTTTTATGTGCCTAATGAGTGGCAGGAGGCCCACAAGGACACACATTCAGCTTACCTTCCTGAACATCCGCAGCTCCTTCCCACACCAGGGCCATGGCGGAAACTAAATCTTCTCCACACCCACAGGGACCACCAGCCTTTCACTCAATTTATGCAAAAAGGCAGATCTTTGCTGGGATTTTCCAGCCTGCCTGTGGTTCACACCAGCGAAAAGGAAGGGGCACAGCTGACAGCCTCACAAAGAGGCCACCCAGGACATTGTGAAAGAGCTGGTCACAAGGCACAGAGCCAGGGAAGGCTGCTGAGCCTCTGGTGTTACACCAGACCCACAAACCCTCCAGCCCTTTTCATCCCAAGGCAGTGCAGATCACCAAATTCTCTTACCCTTTCTTATGTGGACACAGAAAAAAATATTTCTTCCTTAAAAAGAAGTACATGAGAACTGCAAGGGCTTGGCTCAGCCAGAGACAGGGATGTAGCTCAGACAAGAGGGGTTTGTGTGTCACCCAATCATCTTCTCCAGCTCTCTACTCAAACAGTTGCATTTTCAAGTCAATGAACACAACTGATGGGTGTTCAGCAGGGCAGGACTTATGCTCATTTTTCAGCCTAGTAGTGGGATGGTTCCTTCAGGCACTGCTCTGAGCACTGTAGCTCCTTCCCCACTGCCAGCTCTGTTGTGAACAAACAACTGTACCCCCAAAAGTTAAATAACAAAAAAACCTCTGAGGTCTTACCCAATACAACTCTTGGGATCAAGGGTGGGCATCTTTTAAGACTGAAAGTTTCATTTTTCAGGCATAAGTTGCAAGAAGGTGCAGAGTTTATTTTAAAGGCTTATTGGGATTGTGTTAAAGTCTACACAAGGACAATTGCTTCAAATAAGCCAGTCTTGATTCCTTTGCACCCATTTAAATCTCACATGGTGATACATTTTGCAGAGAAGCTGGCCTTGCTCTTTTCCTAAGACAAATGTAATACTATAAAGCCCTCTGCCTTGATCTCAGTGCTCATCTCCCAGGGCCCCTCTGTTTCTGCTGCATTCCTTTGTGTTTATCTGCCCTCTTCAACCCTTTGCTGCAATCAGCTGCGTGCAGCACCTTGTGTCTAGAAGTGACATGGCTGAGGTTACAGGAGAGACAGGTGCAAGGAAAGCTCATGCCCTGAAGCTATCCAAAGGAAAAGAGAAGCTGGAGGGGAAGAAGGTTGTAAGGTATTTCAGATTAAAGCAAACACCTTGCCCCAGGCTATACATTCTCTGCCAATGCAAGCTGCAGCCGCTTAGAGCCCCAGAAACAGCAAAGCAAACACAGACCTCTCTGCATGGGGAGTTGTCACCTGTCAGGGATGTTTGCAAATTTATAGGGAGGTGGTGGTGGTAAGGGGAGTAAAAAGAGCTTTCCTCATTTTAAAAGACGGGCTGTTTGCACAGGTTTGCGATGCATATTTTGCTTTGTGAAGGCTTTTGTCCAGCATTCAACTGAGCAAAGGTGCTGTCTTCCACGGAAGACAAACTAAAACATTTATTAATGTACATACATTAATGTACTCTGAGCTGCTGCCTTACAGTAAGGGCGAGGGTAGGATGGAATTTCCTTACTCCCCCTTCAGTTTGTCATGTCAGTGACTTAAAAAAAAGTCACTGTGCAGCCTGGCCTTCCCAGAAATGCTTCCTGCAAGGCTGGGATCAAACCCATCATAAGCAAGAGGTAACTGCCTAGAGAAAGCTGCCTGTCCCCTTCCCTAGCACCAGTGCTCACGGAGGACAGGGGGAAGAGACTTTCCATTCATGTTTCACTGCTGCACAGATGGGAGAGGGAGACTCTAAACAGGCCTTCAGTGAGCCCATCAGCCACCACAGGGCTCTGCAGACAGCTGGGAAGAACTGGACATGGGGAGGCTTTGCTGGTGTGCAACACCACACATCCAGATTTGAGCATGGGAAGAGCAAAGTTTCTGCTGATGACCTGTTGGGGATTGTTTTTTAAGAGAATACAGGTCAAACAGAACATCACCATGCACTTTGAAAATCAGAAGTGCCTGTAAACATGGAGAATTTTTGGGTTGAAGAGACACCATTTTACTGGAGCTGTGCTGGAAAAAGCCAAGATCTGGATGCCAATGGAAGGCTTGCACCACGCACCTCTGTGCCCCCCGCAAATGCAGAATCAAAACATAACCAGGTTTGATGACAGTCATCTTTCCTTGTGCATTTGGATTAGTTTCATCACATTAGTTGAGCACATACCCAACCAAAGGCCAAAACTGGCCTTTTAACCCTTTGCAACCTCTATGGAAAGAGAAGAGCACTGCAGTCTCCCCAGCAGTCACACCAAAGCAACACTAATGGGTCAAACCCTTTGTCACTGGGGACTGCAATCAGCATGACTCAGGAGCTGTTTCCTTGCAGACACAATCCTCCAGGTTACAAACACTACTAGGACACAGATTGCCAACACACAATTGTTTGGCACATTAAAAATTGTGGTTGATTAGCCAGAGAATTAAAGGGCAACGATTTCTCAGGATGGAAACAGCAGACTAAGAAAATTTACAGGCATCAACACAAATTTCAAACTACACATTATTTTTACCCCAAAGCATACAAAACCCAGGAAGAACAGAAACAGGACATGAACAACTCACACTCCCAAAATACCTCCTGCTCCAGTCTGCAAAAATAGCACCTGGCTTCTTCAGTAGCACTATTGCTAAGAAAGAGCCTGTCTGTCTGTGCCAAAGGCAATGAACCAACAACCACCAGTGCCTCATCTGCATTCCAGTCTTGAGCCATACTGATGAGACACCCATGGCCAAGACTCATTACACTCTCTAGTCTGAAGAAACAGGAGGGGAATAAACCCAACCATGGTCTGAAAACAAGTTTTCATTCATTTATGATCTTCAAGACAAGAAAAAACAGTGAAGAACCTCTGGCCTTGGTCATCAAAATTGCAACTGTGCCCAGAACTCAAACTATTTTAACCCTGAGGCCACATAAACTGCTGTAAGCAGGGAGAGCACAGGGGTGCTTGAGTAGTCTGTGCAAGAGACTACACAGCTCTCCTGCCAATTTTGCTGCCTCATCCCTTTCTCCTGCCATTGCTGTGGCAGAAGAAGAGCAGGTCAGGAGTCAGCCAAGGTGGAAGATCGCCCTGGGGCAATGCAGCTGGAATAGCTCCTGCAAAAACTACCCACATATCCCCAAAGGTTAAGGAAGTTCTCACTACTCACCCACATTGGGTCATTCAGCTCCGTGTCCTGCACTCGCACACAGTCCATGCTAATCTCAATTTTGTTTGTAGAGCCATTTTCAGATGGGCCATCGATGAAGTTTAAATCGATTGGCTGAACTGAGCATATTGGCCTGAAAAGAACACAGTACTACAGTTAAAACTGACCAAATTCTGTTTTCCACCACCCCACCTTCCCCCAAAGTGTCACCCAATACTTTGGTATAACCACGAACCAGTCTCATGACAAAGTAAGTAATTACTAATGAACAAATATCTCCTCACCCCCTGTATTACAACAGCCCCTAAACAGGACAGTGCCTGGAGGGACATTTCTCTTGCCTGACCAGAGAGACGAGATAAGAGCACAAGAGTTAAATCACAGAAAGACAGAACTCGTGGAGGATTTATAGCAGTAACTGTTTTAGCATCAGTCATGGCAAGTCAGAAATGGGAAGAGAGTCAGTTTTATTTCCTTCAATGGACCTGACAGGGTGAACTCTGCACCATCTTCACCTCCTCTCCCTCCCTGACATCAGCAAAATATGAAAACATGCAGCCTGGACACAGAGTAATGACCCCATTTCCTTCGGGGAAAACACCAACCATCTGCCTTAAGTGATCACGTGCTAGAAAGCAGTCAGCTCAGACACCAGAGGTCTTGAAGAGAGTCACTGTGGCTTGCTGCATTTGGTCCTGCATTTAGCCTGGATGTAGAACCTCTTGAGAACTCAAGAGTTGGTCACCACAGACTGACACATCTAATCATCACATCCATACCTAATTGACAGGTATATAACGCTCCCAAACCCCCAGTATCAATCCCCTGAGCAGCCCAATTAAGGGGCATCCTGTCCTAAAATACCTTCCCCAAATTCCACATAAGGGCTACTTACTGTTCCAGGAAGTCCCAGAGATGCTGGATTACCTCTGGGCTGAGGAATTCCCTGGGCTGTGAGCTCTGGGACATGGGTGATCGGTAGTAACTCTCCTTCCAGGAGAAGGGGCTCGGAGTTTCTACAAACCTTAAAAAACAAAAGCAAAGGAAAAAAAAAAAAAAGGAAAAGAAAAAAAAAAAGGAAAACACACAAAGACATGTTGAATACATGAGTCTAACTTGATGAAAACCCATAAATAGAAGCTATTGTGTGAAAAAGGAGACACGCTGAATGCCTGGAACATTCACAGCTGTACAACACACATTCCACACTGCTGCAGATGCTGTATTTAGATGGGAGAGAATTTGGCTCTCCTTCCCAATAAGTTAAATACCCCTCAGAGTCCACTGGGATGCTACTTCATAAGAATTCCAGAAGGAAAAAAAAAAGTATCCACTTTCCATTTTACCTCCAAATAATCAACTTTCCATATAAAGCAGGTAGTCTTTGCAGCAGGTAAAGCAGCTAAGCAGTGCACGATTCCACTGTCCCTGCCTGGTTGCCTCTCTAAATGGCATGCCCTTGGATGATTTAGGTGACTTCTCCTATACCCAATCACTGTGGCTGAGGTCTTGAACTAAATAAGTATTTTTTAAAAAAATTGAATAGTAAAAAAGAATATTTTTGTTCTGTTTTCTATGGAAATAAGTTCCATCACATTACATTTTTTTCCGCTTGTCTACGGTCTTCTCACCTCCAAAATTTCTGAGCCCAACTGACTGATTTCCACCAGATCTGCTAATTACCTTGACCATTTTTATCCCTTAACCTCCCACAAGCCTCACAGAAATAGGTGGACCCAAGAGGCGCAGTGACAGAGCTGGAGCACTCATGCCTTCCACAGCTGCACATTCTCATCCCACTGGCCAATTTCTAAATTCAAACACAGCAGCTTTTGCACCCATGTCAAAATACTTGACGGCTGCAGGAATATAAGGGGGTGTGAGGAATTTCTGGAGGATGTTTGCAGTGGACAAGAACTCTCAATTCAAATTAAGAGTATGAGGCAGGTGACCACCTCACCTGCTACAGGGTTGGGGGTACCCTGCAAAATTTTCATATAAAAGAGTTGTTTCAGCACAAAACAAGCAAGCAGCTGCAGTCCCTGACAGTGGAACAGCAGTGGCAGAAGCCAAGGTTATAACTGGATTCCAAAGAGAATTGGACTAACATTTGATTTGGCACTTATTGGTCCCGTTTAACACAATAGTTTAAACAAATTGCATGGAAGACCCTAATTTATTAATCTGCCAAAATTGAGAAAGTGTTTTAGAGGGAGGATTACACTACAATTCTTTTCTTGAAGTATCTACTTCTGGCTGCTGTCAGAGAGGGATCTAGCTCTCTTTCGGGAATTTGTGTGGCCTCTTATGTTTTGAGGATGACTCTGGTCTGCAGAAAGTGGGGCTTTCCTCACCTGCACTGTCCACAGAACTGCATACTCTTAGGAAAGAGCAAACCATTGCTCTAAGCTAATGGAAATCAAAGCGGCTTAAGTCCCCAGAGCCAAAGCTGGGCATGCCTCAAAGAAAGTGAAAGTATAATTTCAGTTGCTTATCCTTTTTAAGAAAAAACACCCCAACATTATTTAAAAGTTCATGGTCAGAGACAAGTAGAATACAGAAGTGTCACAGCTAATACCTGTGCCTCACAGATGTGAGCACATACCCATACTACATGTGAATAATCACAAACCCTCTGAGAACAGCAGTTATCCCACCAAGTACCAGAAATTACTCCTTTCAGGCTTTCAGTCTGGTAAGACACTTTCAAGAATGCCATATTAAAACCCCAAAGAACATATCTAGCCTAAAGCCTTCTATATAAGCTGCAAGTCAATGCCACCACAAGCTTTGGAGGAGCACAGTGGGGGAACATGTGCTCTGCAACCTGCTCTGCCACTAAACCGACAGACCCCAGGCATTGCTCAATACCCTGCACCCAGTCCTGACCTCCAAAGAACAGGCAGAGAAACCCCACAATGGGTGCTCCCAAGCCCCCGGAGGGGTCACTTTTAACAATTGCTAGCCACTTATCACAACTGCTCCTGACATGTTCACTAAAAAGCACTTTTCATTACTACATAAACAGGAACTAACTTCAGCAAAAACTAGAGTTATAAAAAAACAGACCTTCCTCAGAGACCTTTCTGAAAGCTTTCATTAAAGAGCTGCTCTCTGTCTATACTAATACTGTCTCAAAAGTTTTTTTCTCAATTTTAGGCAACCAAGTGCAATGAGATTTCTGCATGCCATGGCATGTCCCAGCTTTGGTTCACTGCTAGAAAAAGTTCTTGATCTCAAAAAAGGCAAAGCAACCCAGTTCACCCTGCCTGCCCTAGCCCTCGTGGTCCCATTCAGCAGCAATACCATTAACCTACCCTAACCAAGCAGTTCCCACAGCCTTCAGTGCAGGACAGGCAGGAGATAGTAGCTGCACAGACTGATAACACCAGTTAAGGACACAGCTGGGTGCAACCCTCTACTAAAAACAACTTCAAATTTCTCCAGAGAGGGACATTTTCCAGCTGTGTCATCTCTGTCCCTGTACCCAGCCAAGCTCCCAGCTTACTGTTTCTAAGAAAAGCATTATCAGATTTTACCTGATGGCCAAAATGGCACATTTCCCTACACCAAGCACAATAAGACTTTTGGTTAATGCTTTCACAAATGCAGAATTTGAGAGACTCCTTCAACAGTCTCTGTAACCTTTACTACCTGTACAGCTCTGTTTTCAAAGGAGACAGCAGGATTAGGTGCCCAGCCTTGGCAAGGCAGCTGTGATAATACTGTGCGTGTTCCAGAGGGAGCAAGCATGGCTCTTTACTCGGTTTGGTGCATCCTGCTCTCAAGTGGGAAAGAGCTGTCAGGTTGCAAGAAAACCAACTTCAGTTCAGCACAAAGCTGCATGCAAGATAAGCTCTCTCCTTTCCTGTGATCTTAATAAAATCTAACCTAGTGCCATTTTCCTTAACTAATAGCCTTCAACACACAGGAGCAGCCTCTGTTTACTAAACACCTAAATGCCTGGATTTCCACAAGAAAATAACAGCTAAAGCCTAAGCAAAATCAACACGTAAATTTCACTACTCAATTGTCTTTTCCCACATGAGCAAATGCTCTACTTTCAGTAGAATAATCACCCAGTGCCTAAAGTTAATCCCAAGTTTTCAGGCATTTGCATTGCTCACATTGGTTCTACCAACAGGCTACTTTTTTATTAAGCGATATTTAAACAACATCCCTTTTAGCCACAACCACTCATCCCAAAGGGCACTGTAGGAAATGGGATTACTGAACACAGCCTTTCAGACCAATGTACTGACTGCAACAGAACGAGGCACGGTACTAAGTCTGGTCTAGTTTGCCTCTGTGGAAGTGTACAAGATAAACCCTGCAGCATGGACTGCTGGAATAGCTGCCAGGCTGCTTTTCACCAAGCAGAGAGCACTAGCTACGCCAGACTGGAACTGCAGGGGGATTTACAGCCCCCATCAAACTGCAGGCTGAATAGGACATTGCATCCACAAGTCCCTCCTTCAAAAACCACCAGGGGATTATTAATAGCAAGTTAAATCTTCTCAGGGAAGCAGGACCTCACCAAGAGCACGGTATTTCCACGCACAGTGCCGGGACGCTGCCACTGAATGCCAGGACAAGTTTCAAGCAACAACACACTCCCCGTGAGATCCACCTCAGTTCTGTCCTATTTATTTTGCTGAAGGAAGAGCAGCCCACACTCCAGGTGAAAGCACTTTTGCAGATTCAGTGGGTGGGCTGAAGCCTCCGACACACTGATTGTTGTGCTGCCTCCTGATGAGCGCCCCAGAAGAGCTGTGTTACAGCCCTCTCAGTGGTGATGCATCCCAGCTGATCCCCTTTGGCATCTCACTGATGGGCGAGATCTCTGCAAAATACAACAACAAGAGCAACCTGCCCCTGTAGCTGTGTCCACACAGCACCCAATTTCAGAGTCTTCCAGAAGGCTCGGAGTGATAAACTTCACAAAAATTAAAAAAAAAATAAAAATAAAAATAAAAATAAAAAAAAAAAGAAGAAAACCAAACGAACAGACCAAAAAGCAACCCACCCTTCCAAAAACCAACAACCAAAACAAATCAGCCTGGCAAGCACAGCATTTGCCTCTTGTGAGCTGTAACCCATCTGCTCTGCAATTGCCTTTCCCTGGAGTTGAGGGTCCCAACACACGAAGAAAGGAAGCCCTGACTGCTTTGCCCAGAATGACATAAAGTGGTGGTGAACTAGAGAGAAAACGAGACATTCCTGCTCCCACTACTCACTCTAAGCATATGCTTCCATTTTTTACCACATTTCCCCCCTTTCTACCTTCCCATCAAAGACATTAAAGATACAGGAACAAACCACTTTCCACACCAGGAAGCATGGTGACAGAATGACAGAAAACTATTAAACTCAACTATTGCAATGCAGCAACACTTCTCACCCAAAATGTCACCTTTTACTGCAAACAATCTTTCTTAGAAAGGACTAAACCCAAAAGACCTAGGTTTCACTTACCACTAGGGACAAGGCAGGAGCTCCTGAGCAAGGCAAGACCTGTTTGATACTGAGCATGCACAGCCCCACCTCTGTAGCTTTAACCTTAAAGGCAGATGCCACCTGCTTTCACTGATTGAGGGTCAAATCTGACACAGGGTGCAGCTCAAGCACCACTGGGGCGCATGTGTGAGACCAGCAACCTCCTTCCAAAAATAAAGACTGTCACAACCAAGAGATAGCTGGTTTCCCTTTGGTTTGTCATCCAAAACGGGCTTGGTGCTTCAACACTCTGAACTACTCCTGGGTTAATAGCACAGTTTATGAAGAAGAAACCAGAAATTAATGTGGTATCTCAGTGAAGCTGCTGTGTTGGGTTTCAAGAGATCCAAGCTTCCTCTTCTCCGTAGCTTCCCTTGAAAGCTGCAGCTCTGAGGTGGTTAGTTTTTCTCCAGCATTGTGCAGATTCTCAGAAACTATCAGTATGGTTTGAAGATGTAGAACTTCATGGCTCAATATTGGTGTATAGCCACAGTGTAAAATTTTCTGACATGAAATCTTTCACAGTAGGGACAAGCAAAAGGATTTGTAGATTTTTTTTCTGCTTGTTGCCAGAATTACACGATGTTGCTTTCTGCTTTTACCCACAAGATGTCTATCAATGGTGTATAATTTTCTGTCACTGAGTCTGTAGTTCTCAGTCAGTGGACATGCAGATAGGGCCAGAGAAATCTTTTTCTATAACCTTCAGATTTCATAAGATATATTCCCTTAAAGGATGTGCTAGTGGAGTACTCAGGAAACCTTGATGCAGAAAGAAAAACATCTGCTCTTACGAAGAAAGCACTTCCACATTATGCAAATGTACCCAAAGAATAATTAATAATGTCTAAATAATTATATCTAATATGGCTCATTTTATTCATAGTTCTCAAAGTGCTCTACAAAGGAAGACAATGTAATTACTCCATTTTACCTGTGGGAAAACTAAGACATCAGGAGGTCATAGGATTACTCATTGTTCCTCAGCAGGCCAGAAATACAACCTTGATCACTTGAGTCCCAGTCTGATGCTTGCTTTAAAAGGAACTAGTGATTTTGGGTGTTTAGATAAAGTAAAAATGGCCTTAATTTCTTCAGGTAGAGTATGCACTGCACCTCCTACAACAAGAAACTCCTAAACTTCATTTATCTTCAGACACCAAAATGCTGATGCTCAGGAATGAAAATCAAGGCTGCAGAAATGCTATGACCAACTTTAAGCTGCACTCAGAGTTCAGGGTGGAAGTATAATTCTGATCCATATTCCCAGACTAAAACCTAATCTTTCTTCCTGAATGGTTACAGCAGTTAACCCCTTAAAAATCCTTAGTTCATGCACAGATTAATATATTAGCTCTTAACCATCACAGGGTGTGAGCCTGTGTAGAGAATTAAGTCACAGAAAAATTGGCAGCTTCAGCTCCAGCAATCCCAATCCACATGCTTGTCCCTGTCTTCTCCAGTTACACCTTGAAGTGTATCAAAAGCAATGGTCAACAGATGATTTAAAGTTCATGAGCATTATGCCTAAATGCCTGAATCTTGGTGTCAGTTGTATTTTTAGTTTTTGAGTGGGGAGGGGGCTCCTTTTCAGATCGCACAGTGAAAACTCGAGGAACTTGGCAGCCTGAGTCCTACTGGAATTCCCCCTGCTCTGCTTTGTAACTCTGCAGTGATTTGTAGACATCAGTACCTAATGAAGCTCACAGCTGTGCAAGAGGAGAAGGATGCGGGGTCTGGCAGCACGGGACAAGCGTGCGCCTGGCAGGCAGTGTCATCTGGAATTCCCCGAAGTGTGGAGCACTCTTGTCCCCCATGACGGCAGCAGCCACCCTCAACCAGCAGAGCACACCCTGGGAGCACCCCTTAGAGACCTCTGGAAATCAAACAGGTTCATTGCTGCAAACGGGGGTGCCAAAATGAAGGCCAAATGTAGACAGGCATGCTCTCAACCCCCTCGGGGGAAGATTGTGGTTGAATTTTATCGACCTCTATTGCACCCCTTTCTGTGTCTAGTTCATCAACAAGCAGCTTCCCTTCCCAGCATGAATTGCACTGTACAATGCCATATTCCAAGGTCTTGGCTCACGTGAGCCCGAAAGAGACTGATTTCCATCCTGGCAGAGGCAGGTCCTGCTGAACTGCCCTCACAAGAATTTATTCTTCTTTTGATTTTGAACCCAGCTTTCAGATTTAGCATTTCAAAATCTGGACTTCCAGCAACTTCTTTAAACCCTTCACATCATCTTCCCCTATAATGCTGCTCCTATGTGTCAGTCCTAGAAAATATCTCCTAAAGAAAAGTGATGGATGCACAGATTAAAAAGGACTAATGTAAGCAATAACAAACACCAGCACCAGATTCCTTTGAGATAGGATATAACTTTCACCTATGGTTCAGTAGCCCATTCTTGTTTCTCAGATCTGATATCTCACTAAAAAAACATGTGGACAGCAGCATGGGTTATGGGAAGGGGCAGCTGAGAGAAAAGTGGTCAAGTGGCACAGAGATGTGCATTAGAAAATGTAAGAAGCTGACTGCCAGTAGGTTGAACCCTGATCTCAGAAGTAGCCAACAGCCAAGGAGATATGAGGAACACAAGAAGGAACTGTGAGTGAAGCAGAGAAGGGCTCTGTGGCATTGTCGGTGTCCTACAGCATCCGTCAAGGACAGACTAGGAAGGACAAGTTCAACATGAGTCAGCAGTGCCCTGGCAGCCAGGAGGGACAACCATGTCCTGGGGGGCATCAGGCAAAGCATTGCCAGCCAGTCGAGGGAGGGGATTGAGCTGCTCTGCTCTGCGCTGGGGCGGCCTCACCTTGAATATTGTGTGCAGTTTTGGGCACTGCCATACAAGAAAAATATTGAGCTATGGGAGAGTGTCCAAAGGAGGGCAAGGAAGATGGTGAAGGGCCCTGAGGGGAAGCTGCATGAGGAGTGTCTGAGGTCACTTGATCTGTTCAGCCTGAAGAAGAGGAGGCTGATGGGAGACCTCATTGCAGCTACAACTTCCTTGTGAGGGGAGGAGGAGAGACAAGTAATCATCTCTTCTCTGTGGTGACCAGTGACAGAACTCGAGGGAGTGGCCTGGAGTTGTGTCAGGGGAGATCTAGGTTGAATATTAGAAAAAGATTCTTCACCCAGAGAGTGATTGGGCACTGGAACAGGCTCCCCAGGGAAGTGGTCACAGCACAAAGCCTGACAGAGTTCAAGAAGTGTTTGGATGATACTCTCAGACACATGATGTGACTCTTGGGAATAGTCCTGTGAAGGGTTAAGAATTGAATTCAGTGATCCTTATCCCTTCCAACTCAGTATTTTCTGTGTTTCTGTGATTCTGTGAATGTTAGCTTCTACTGTTTGCTAGGTCAATGGCACTTCTATTGCACACATACTGTTTCAACTGTGAGCTATACATTTGGAGGAATTTAAAAATTCTGTCTCAGAGGAATGCTCGGTGTTCTGCTAGAGTCTCCTGTAATAGTGCGTCCTGATTTCCCTATGATGTAGATCTGCCTTTTGGAAGTATATGTGTGTGAGCTGAATGGAAAGGGATAGGAAGGGGTGGTTCTGCTTTCTAGCTGCTCTTTGCTCAAATCTTCAGTGCACAGGCAAGACTGACCTATATCAAAGAAAGTGAAACTGGCTGCACAGAGTGATCCTCCTAATTCACCCAGCTGCAGAACACAAGGGGGATTTTTTTCCATTCATCATCTCCTTTCAGTTAGAGTCATCTTGAGTAAGACTCTGCCTGCAGTGAATGAAACATTTGCAGCTTTGCAGCAGCCCCTCAAAGCACATATCACTGCAGACCTGTGCCCCATGCCAGTACCCTGCTCCAGCATGGACTGCAGAGCCTCTCTGGGAGAAAACGACTCCCTTTGAATTCCCATTGCTACTGTGATGGGGGTTTCCAGCATGAGCACTGCATGACCTGCTCCCTGCAAACTGCTGGGAATGGCTTCTGGAAGCAGAATGATTTGAGAGTGCTGTCAGTAACCCCTGCAGCCCAGGAACCCACTGCATCTCATATCAATATCTCATCACATCAGCTATCAGCCTGACAACAGCGACCACTTCCACATACTAGAGGGATTTCTTTGTCCTCAGGGCTTCAGGTGGCTCATCCTCTACAGCATTAGAGGTACTGTCCCCTAATTGTTGGAGCTAGTCACACCTAATTTTTTTTTTTTTTTCCTTCGAGGTTTCCTTCAGCATCTTGTGAACTTTCCCAAACCTCTCTTATCTCCCACTCAACTTTGGACACCCCCTTCTCACCCATCATTGGAGACTCAGCTATGGACATCCCCTCCTCTTCTGCTCAACCCTGACACCCACTTCCTTTCTCAGCAGGGGCTGAGAGAGGTGGAGCTCTGGCGAAGGTGTAACGCTGCCACAGTAATTCCACTGCAATTGGTGCTTTCTTTTTTTTTTTTCTTCATAACCTCCAGAAGACCACCAAGGAACCTGAGCAAGCTGTGTTGAGGAGCCCAGAGTTAGAGTGCTAGCCTGGAGCTCAGGACACCCAGCTCAAACCCCAGCCCCTGGGTGACCTGTCCATCTTTGTCCTTCCATTCCTGAGGTATAGCAGTGTCCCCAAATTTGTAAAGCACATAGCGACCTGTTGACAATCAGTACAACTCCAGGAAAACGTGGTCCCAAGACTTTCCAAATTTAAATAATAAAAGAAAATATAAATAATCCATTTTAAGAAAGCATTGAATGCAAAACCAATTAAAAAGCAGTCGCATTATCTTGTAACTCACTTTTCCAGTCAATCCCTTTGCCAAACATTGCAGTGGTGGTTAAAAGCAGTGCCTATCTGCAGATAGAAGAGTCAGAGCTGCTGAGGTGAGAGCTTTTACTGCAGTAAGTGAGAAAATTTTCTCAAAAGCAGCACAAGTGGAAAATCCAGGGAAGTAGGAGACAGACACCTCTGCTACTGCATTCTGCTGCAGAGTATGGGGAGATCTCTCATCTTTTCTGAAGGACGTGTAGGGGAAAGGAAGTTGTTAAATGCCCAAAAGCAGTCTAAAACAGTTAACCCCTTAATTTCCAGTTACCCAGATCTCCACGGCATCAGGGAATATTCAAAGAAAAGAAAGCAACAGCTCCAGAAATGAAAGTGGGCAAGGGCATTTTCAAGAGATGACAGTCATGAGAAAAATTCAGCTATTACAAACCTTCATCACTACTCTTCTGTAGTGATTTTAGATATTTAATAGAGAAAATTGAAATTCTGGAGAGGCAAAGCCAGAAATCTGAACTTCCTGAGGCTTGCCCAATCAAATTCACCTCTTTTGAGATTTGGTTATCAGTTTTTTTTCCTGCTATCACAGTATTTACCCCAAAACAGTATCTACCTCAGTTTTTGCAAGAAGCTTGCTTTCAGCATTTCCCACAGGAAATGTGACTCTGAACTATTATCTGCTGAATGTTTGCAGTGTTGAGTGCAAACAGCATCTCTCAAGTTTCATTAGTCTACCTCCATCATACCAATACAGAGACCACAACACAGAATGAAAAATTACTTTATTTATTTCAGATGGTAAAATAATTTATCCAAGTATATCAGAGCTTCAAAAAGGCAGTCAGGGTGTTAGGAGCTGGTTCTCATTAGATACTACAAGGCTCTGAAAGAGGCCAGAGCCAAGAGAAAAAAAATGCCCAACCATAACAGAAAAGTTCCACTTGCAGCCAGGGTAGAGCAGCAAGGAAACGCTTCAGCTAGATCCACACTGCTGGCCTGGCGAGAGTTCAAGGTCTAGTTTGTCTGTTATTTCTTGCCTACATGCTAACATGTTTTTGAGACATGGCCCTGGCCTGACCACTGGGCTATCTGGAGAGGAAACAACCATGAGCACTGTTGAGCTCAACCTCTCATTTTCTATAGCATGGACAAGTTAGGCCTGGTCTCAGCTGAACTTCCAGTAGTCCAGTCCACCACTAAATGTGCTGAACTCATCCTTTCCTAAGGACTGTGCACCATCAGAGCGAGCGCCAGCAGCAGGCAGTGCATCACTACGAGAACCTGAGAGAGACCCCCAGATCAAGCGTTTGTCATGAGTGTGGCCAGTCCTACAAACCAGGGACCTGCACTGTGCTGGGTAGCTGCCAGGGAGGTCTCTTTGGATTCCTCACTGGTTTGCTTGTTAACACAATAAATGGAGATTATGTGGTGCAGAGAATAACAGCCTAGGGAGCTCAGCTAGAGCAGTATTTTTCCCAAAGTGTAACAGGCTTAAATCAGAAAAAAACCCAATGCCCCCACCACCACACACAAAAAAACCCCAAACAACACTCACACACCCCCCACCAAAAGAACAAAAAAAGAAACAAACAACCCAAAACCAAACCCACATTAATTTGTGTCTCTTACATGATACAGTCAGAGCACAATAACATCTCACATGCAATGCTCATGTCTGCAGAGATGAAGTCAGGCTCAGTGCAGCTCCCAGGGAGTGTGAGGATGAAACATCATCCAAGGAACATACACAGTGCTGATTTACATGCTCCAGACCGTGGTATACAGATAGCACCCAGATGACCAGATAATAGATCATTTCAAGCACAGTATGCTCTATTTAGTGGCAGATAAACACAGAAGTGTGGTGTATGGGAACTGGTGGAGTGACTGCTATTTGATATGGGGCATTTATGCAGAGCCCTTCCAAGGCAACTCCCCAGAAGCTGTGAACACTCAGTGCAGCATGAAGCTGCTCCTGACATGTGTGCCTCATCCAGCCTGCTGCTGTAAGGACTAGTGGAAAAAGAGATTTCTGCAGCACGTGACAATGAACTTTAGAAAACCAGGTAAGCCCAGCTCAAATGGTCATGTGGCTGACTGCCCTTCATGTCCATGGGATGATGATTCTTGGTGTAGATTTGTGGGTGACGTCCGAGGTGTTAAGAGGGCTGTGCTCTGGGATCTGGTCTTGGCAGTGGGCTAAACTCAGCACCTATCCTCACACTCCTGCATGGAACACCATTTCTAGGGTGTTTCCAGCCAGCAAGAGAGAGAGTAAAGGGGTTTCTACCTCTCTTCTCTCTGGTAAGGAAGTTTCAGTGCCCTCCAAACCTTTCCTGAATGCTGGTGCCGTCTGAACCCTCTAGAGACAAACAAAATGAGAGATGCAGTATTTGGCTCCCTCCCACCTCTGCTACAATTGCATACATGGAACTGAATGCACTTTTCTGGACCATATCCAAGGGGTATTCCATGCCCAGACTCCACAGAATGGCAGAGGCACACACAGCATGGGCTTTTCTGGCTGTGCCTGCAGCCCTGATAGCTAATGTTGGGATTGTAGCCCTGCAACAGGCTCTGAGCTCCATTTAAAGCCTGACATGTTTCCTGCAAGCAGCTTCTTCTCTGCTTGCAGCACATCACTATCAATAGTATTAAGAGCATATGGTCCCCAGGACACTAATGCACTCTGCCAAAAATAGATCTTCTTTTAAACTTTCTGAAATTTGAACTTTTTTGATGTGTGAAGGAGTCAGATCCTCTCTCTGCCAGGATTGCCCCAACAGCTCCTGGGATTTGTTTGCCCAAGTGCTGCAGCTATAACCTCAAGAAGGCACTAGGCACCCTTGCCCACCGAGCTGCTCCAGTCCAGGTCCATAAAGGACAAGCATTCCCCAGATTTGGCCACTGTGAGGAGGTGGCAAGGAGAGGCTGGTGAGAGGATGTCCTACGTGGGCCTCAACATGCCCCCCCCAGCAAGAGGAAGCAAAGCAAGAGAAATCATGCAGCCCACACTGATTTTCAGCCCTAGAAAACTATGGATAGAAGGGTATTTAGTCATATAAATATAGTCAGAGAGGAGGGGGACAGCTTCGCCAGACAGGGAACACAAAATACATGATCCTTTTTTAACACAGGAAGGTTCTCAGATGGTCTGCTGCAAAAGACTCATGACATTTTATGTTGAGCCAGGTAAGACACTTGGCTCCCTAAAGTACCTACTCTTACAAAAGCTGCTTCTGTCTTTAGTTACACAAACTCTTTACTCTGTGAACTGCTCAGGGGACTTACAAAGTCCTTCTCTCAAACTTTCTCTCAAAGGCTGAATTTTGCAAAAATATAAAATAAATCATCACCATAATACAGAAAGTCCCCAGAACTCTGTAGAAGCAGGAAACTGTAAACAGCAACATCCTGTGTTTCAGTAAATAATTAAAATGCAAAACAGAAATAGCAGCAAAGCAGATTTTAGGGGCAGATTCTTGTAATATGAATTTGGTTGAAGTTTTCACTTGTTACCCTCACAGCCAACCTGTGAAATCTGATGTGGTTGGGATCCTAAACAATAATGCTCATTCCTTACCCCTGCCACCAGTGATACCCGTTCAGGAAAAGGAGTTCTGTTAAATACCATGCAGGCTGCATTTTTCAGCACATAGCAACTCTGTGGCAGGGCAGCTATCGCTAAGCCCAAGGGCACGGAATCCTCTCAAAAATAAGAACACTTGCAAAAACCTTTCTCTGTGTCACAAAATAGCTCCAAGACAGGGCAGATGAAGGACAAAGAATTAAGAGCAGATTATAGTCCTGGAAGACAGGAACAAATGAACTATTCATCAGGAACACTGCTGGTGTCTAAGGGAACGCTACCTGGAGCACTCACAGGATCTCTGCTTTTGTAACTATGCTGGGTGCTAAGAAATTACAGGGTTGGCTCCCTATAATTTTATCAATACATTGCCACACCTAATGTGATTTATGATTTTTTGCTTGTGATTATCTTAAAGCTGTAGCTCCTGGAGTGCTATGAATACACTGAGTCTCCCTTTCTATCAAAACCAGGAATGACATTTCTAACCTGTATATTTTGAGAGGAACTTTCACAAATATGAACAACGAAACTTGGAAGACAGGGCAAAGAAATTTTGTAGTTTAACACTGAGATTTTTAATCCTGTTATATTTGACCATCTAATGCCCATGTTAATTCTCAGAGGCAGCTGAACTTCAATTTCACACCTGTCACAGCCACTTCAGACCCCATTGACAGCAAGCACAGCAATCCCACTGTTACACCCCAGCAGCTCCTGCTCCCAAGTGCAGAGGCAGACACTGCTGGCAATGTGCAGCTGAGACACTGCTGTTTGCAGCATCCAGGTCACCAGCACATTTCAAGCTTCTTTCCATATGTTTGTTCAGCATACAGTGACTTTCGTGCATATCAACGTTACCAAATGAGACAGGCATTGAACCTCCCAGGGCAAGGGTTTTAAGCAGGCTTATTTTTATGTTGCAAAGAACTTACTGAACCCCTGATCACTTACTGCAGGGTTTCCCCCTTCTCACTCTTGGAGGTGGCTGTTCTCTTTATAGCTCCAAGCACTAACCGAATTCCCCTTCCTTATGTGCATTGGTATTTATCACACGAGGCCACCTGTGGCATTCAAACACCTGACTGGAAATGACTCAGCAGCAAAATCCTGTGGGGAGACACAGTACTAAGTGATTGTAAACGGGCACCAAAGACTCCCAAGTAAGCTCTAGGAACAGATACAGATATTTTCATGAAGCTATCTAAGCAGATGTTATCTATTATCAGAAGAGCTAGTCAAACAAACCCTAGAAATCTATTATAGCAAAACATTTTCCTTCTGATTATTTCAGTGTTGGTCACAGGTCTATTATAGCAAAACATTTTCCTTCTGATTATTTCAGTGTTGGTCACAGGTTAAAAAATGTTAAGGTAAACAGAAATTTGTATGGCATTATAAGCATTGGCTCTCACCATGTTGCTATGAAGGTTTTTGTGTAAGTGCAAAGCTAGCATAGAGCCAGGCACCAAACTGAAAGCTAATTTTCCTTGATTTCTTCCTCATCCAAGACCCTCCTTCCTCTCCCATACCTTATGGACCCCTATTGACATTTTTTCATGAGGGTTCAATACTCCTTTGGACACTTGTTGAATCATCAGGGGGTTTTATTGCTCCAAAAATCAAAGCTGAGCCCTTTTGCTTTTTATTAGGCCAGAAAGCCTCATGTTTGTTGAGAAGAGCTATTGCAAATTAACTTGTAGCAGAAGGTACAATATAAATCAGCATAGAATTGTAACGTATGTACTATGAACACCCTCAACACCTCTGAAGAGATGAACTGTTAAGTACTTGCTTCTTTAATTTCTTCAGTATTTTTGGAAGTTGAGCAAGGCAGTATGAATTAGATGTTCTCTCCTCACAGTAAAAAGGACCACATGAAAGACTTCATATAATCTTACAGTCCTTTGAGATCTGAGAAAGCACAGAAAGTGGTTGATTTGGTTCCACTTTAATCCTTTAAGCAGCATTAAAAGTTCCTCCAAGCAGACAGATATTTTTTTGAGAAGCCTATACCATTTTGAAGAGGAAAAATTACTGTCCTTGACACTGACTGTGGAGGGGTTGTGACATCCTCAGCCCAACAAAGTCCCTGTGACATAGAGTAAAGAGGTCCAGCAGGGACAGAACAGAGTTGGGCAGCAGGGATGAGCACACTGGAGAGGCTCTGTCAGGAAAAAAACTGAAGAGGGTTTAACGTGTGGCTGTTAAGCACTGTTTTGCAAAGATTCTATCTTCTAGACCCATCTTCCAATGAGACTGCAGTACAAGAACAGGACAGTGATCAAAGAACAGACCTGGAAGAAGGCATAAATACCCTCTTCTCCTTACCACCAGCAGCAGACATCCCTGACAAGGTGCTGGAAGCAGCGAAGAGGTCTCACGCTGGCAGCATGCCCACTGCAGAGGTGTCTGCAAAGCCCTCCTACTGAAGAGGCCACCCTGTGACAGTCATTTTGGCACATGGCATGCTGTCCCCTCGTGTGCATCTGGCTCCAGCTGGGGGCCTTCCCCTATGGAACTTCTGCCAGGGGTGGCAGCACAGCCATGAAGGTGACCACCACCTCACAGGAGAGCTCTCCAAGGTCAATAACAAAACCAGCTCCCCAGCTCCCCTCCACCTTTCCTTCCTGCATGGACCCAGTTCTGCTCCTCCAGAAGGTACCAGTTGCTCTGAGCACACCACAAGCTGCTCAGAACAATTTCTGGCCCCTCTCTGAGTCTTTGGAAAGTACCTGCTCTATCACTGGCTGTTTCTGCAAATAGATCTATACCAGGTCATGTGTCTTTTCTTATTTAACTTCAAGTCCTTCTGCCAACACAGCAAATTTGGGCTCCCCTCTCAAAGGTGAAGGCAGCTGAGATTTGTCCACCATGTCATAGCAGGAGTTCAGTTATTCCTCAGCAAAGCATAGCATGAAGAAAGAGAAAAAGCATTTAAGTTGCCCAAATGCAAGGATTCTGCAGAGCCTACATGTGGTATGAGATGCTTCTGTAGGATATGACCCTATGACAACTTAGCAAATCTCTGTCACAATACTAATACCCGAGAGGAAGAAGAGCTGCTTACGCCAGCATTGATTCACAGCCATGAAGGGACACAGCACACTGCTGCCTGTAGCCAGGAGGGGTAGCCAGCCCCAAAGGGGAGAAGCCTGCTGTTTCATTAGTGCCTATTAGCAAAGATGAGCACTGGGTACAGTGAGTTTTCACCTTTGTGTTGCATTGTAAGCATTAACCTTGGAGAGACTCCTATCTGATAAATGCAGTCCATTTCCCAGCCCTGTTTGATACGTGTGGGAATCAATGAAGGAAGGTGAAGTGACACATGCAGTGCTTCTGATGAAAGATCACTTTGAACCCAGTAGCTCTGGCTGGCTGGAACTAGACCCTGCTCACCAAAATCCATCCAGATACAGCACCAGTAGGTGATGTTTTCATGACCTATACCCTCCCCTCCTTCACCCCAGCTAATTTCTAACAGTTTCCCTCTCTTCTAAAAAGAGACCTTTTTTCTACGTACTTGTTGGGGGGGATACGTTTTAATTTTTTTGTTTGGTTGGGTTTTTGTTTTTGTTTTTTTTGTTTTGTTTTTCTGTTTATTTTTCTGTTTGTTTTGTTTTGTTTTGTTAATCCAGCCAAAACCCAGGACCATGTCTGAGAAACCAGGTTTCCTGAACAGATGCTGCAGAGACCGGAGGATTTCAGAGTTGTTCCTCTGTTATTAGTGAGAATTGGGAGGCTGGACCATGTCATATTGTGGTGAGAATAAAAAGCCAGAAATTAAAGAAGAAAGAGCTGCTTGTGTGAGAGGGCTTTTATTCAGAAGGGAGGAGTGAGCCACAGTGAACATCTTCAACACACTGAGGATGAGAAATCCCAAGGCCACCAATTAGCCTGGGCATGGGGAGTGGGGGGAGTAGAGCAGGCAGGACCACAGATGAGTGCACCAGCAGGTGCATTCCCAACAGCCCAAAAAGCAGAGAGCTCCTGGGTAAAACACAGCCTAATGACCACTATTTCCAAGAACACAAGTAACTTATCTGTAAACATCACTCCCTCAACTAGGCATTAACTGAAAAAAAAAAAAGAGCTTTGGCGAGAGATACTAATTACATAGCTCTCAGCAGTTGGACTTTGATCATAATTACAGTGCCTTCTTCATCTTACATTAGTGGCTTTCAGCTACAGCTAGGTGGGCACTTCTTGGAAGGTGGAAATCCCGCCTCTTTCAGATAGTCAGCTCTTTTTATGACTCAGAGCTGACCTGGGTTTTCTGCAGCACAGGGTGAGCTCCCACGGTACCATCCAAAGTAGTTCAGGGGGGTCAGTGGCTTGGCACTTCAGTGCAGGTGCTTCTTTCATTACAGCAGCACTTTCCAAGTCCCAAGAGCCAGAGCATTGAATGTGCTCTGTTCCTGATTACAAGCATTTCCCTTTATAAGGAAAGCAGACAGAGAAAGATTTTGAGGGTTTTGCTGAATTTTAAGATCTCTAAGCCAATTCTGTTTAAGAATGATGATCACACTCAGGTTATACCTTTCCAACCAACCTCACTTCGAACAGTCACATGCTGCATTTGCATCCTTCACTTCTGCACAAGGACGTACATCCCCATCAGCATCCAGTGTCCCTCTGTCCCTTTCTCAGCTGGGCTGCAGCTCCAGCACTGACCTCCAGTGCCCACAGCAATGAGTGGGGTTGTGAAGGAGGAGGCTGCTGCCCTGTGCCCCATCTGGGTTCTCTCTGCTTTTTTGTGATGCTTTGCTATGATACCCATATTTACAAAGAAATTAATAGCCTAAGTGAGGGTGGTGGGCTGTTGAGACTGAAGCTGGAGTGGCCTCAACAATCACACACAGCTCAGAGTCTGGGCACCCAGCAATTTTTCCTCATATATGGCACTGAATTACTGTGTTGTTTGGATATACCATTTCACAGTGGCCTGTGAAATTACAGGCATTAAACATAAGAGCATCATAATGGTATATTAGCTAATGCTCCTCAGTGTGATCTGTGTTCACCTCTTGACAGAGGAAATCTTTTAGCTGGGTCCCACATTGCCCGCCTGCCAGGTACCCCCAAACTGAAGAGATTAATAGATGAAGAAACAGCAGAGGGTAAATCAAAGCCACAAATATTTGAGCTAACTGGGATTTATAAGTGCTTCAGGGAAATCAATTTAACAGGGTTCTAAACACTTTTCACTATTCTTTCTTTTTGCCAGCATGCCTCAGCTGAACGTTATCTGTTTGCTGGTTAGATAATTACTAGATGTAATTTTAAAGTTGCAAAGAAGCACACTGGTATTAGCTAAATAAAGTAATTCAACCACATCAAAGCAGAAGTGTTTCAAACTGTGTAAAAGAAATGCAGTTCTGAAACTATTGAATTTTGTTAAAGAAGTCAAAGAAATGTCACTCAGCACATCATGAATATGCAACCAATGGATCTTAAAGCTGAAGACATCTATGTCTTCATACTGAGAAAAATATCTGTAGGACCAGCTTTCATCTGATTTTGACCTGTGGCTGAGCATAGGCCCCAATAATTGGACCAATGCCACTCTTGGCTCATGTAAACAGACATGCATAACAGCTGAGACATGTTGTTACTCTAAGCTACATCTTGAACAGATTTTATGACTGAGGGGTGTCACAAACTATCTGTCCTGAGGCTTCCCACACTGCAGCAGTCACTTAAAAACTCATCAGGCTGCTAAGGCATGTGGCGAGGAGCAGGATTTCTGCTGAAAGGCCTGACTTGCTGGACGAGGCAGATTTGAAGGGATGAGAAGCCCTTAAAAAAATTCTACAGAATACAGCCAAGGGATTTTTTTTCTCTTTAATTCCTGCTCCACCTGAATTTTTTTGCCTGAGTCGCAGCACCAATTTTCTGAACCTCTTATTTGACATGAGATGGGATGCGACTGGCAGGAAGGGCTGGTACTTCCCACTGCATCTTTATGCTTTCCAATTTAATTTTTTCCCCCATTTTATTTTTTATCCATTTTCTGATTTGAAATCTGCCTGGCTTTGGCTTCTAGACGTGGAAAGTTATTAATCTACCAAAGACTCCTCTGCTGCCAGCCTGAATCTACCTTCCTGAGTGGGCACCACTCTTGTACTGCTCTTCTCTTGGCAGCAGGCACATCCCTGCCAGGGTCAGCAGGGCTGGGTCGATTTGCAGGAGATCAGAGCATGGCTGCATGTGCCTGGCCAGCCCTAGGGCTCGTGTTGTAGAAGGTCTCACCAGGGAATCCAATACCCTGCAGGCTTCGTTCCATCTTCCTCTGCCACGGCAGCACAGCCAAGGACCGTGCACTATTTCCCAGCTCTGCTCCTTCCCCTCTGCTGGCCCCAAACGTGGCCCCTCCTCGCTGCCAGGTCTCCACACTCCTCCCCAGGACCTTCACACAGTGGTGGCACCAAACACCCAGTGGATTAAGCAGGGCATAAAAGCCCTCACAAACATAACAAATCACAATAGTGGGGGAAAAAGTAGAGATCACAAAGCTTCCTGCAATGCCAAGGGCTGGGTGACAGTGGCCAAGCCCTTTCTTCAACAGAGAGCTGTGCAGTATGAGTAGCCTTCCCCAGCACCATGCAGAGGATGCAGGGTTAATACTTAACCCTTCCAGGGACTGAATGCCTTGATGAGACACTAGCCAGGGTTTTTACAAAACACAGACAGAAACTAGTCTTAAAACAGCTCAACAAGTGACTGTGCTCAGAGGATTTCACCTCTCCGAACTTTATGACTGGAAAAATACCATCTACATGTCATTTACATGCTTAAATATAGTATCTTCTGCTGGGGGAAACAAACAAACCGACAATGTGATACTGTGACACCTCGTGCGGACATGCTCTTTTATCTCCTGGAAAGTTATAAAACTCCGCGTAACAACAAAGCTAAAATAAGAGTGGTTGGCAGCCTTTGAGGCTGGCTGTTAGACAGAAGGAAAAAGTATTCCTGGAAAATTAGTCCCTCTTAGACGGCAGTTTTTTCTACTCTGAATCTTTTAAATTGTTTATTTATCCTTTAAATTCCAAAATCTCAGAGCTTAATAGTTAAGCTCATATTATTTCCAGGAGCTTTTTCATTAAAAGAAATAAATAAGCACACTATAGAAAGCTAAAGCAGTTCCTTTACTACCCAAAGCACAGAGTAACCTTCTGCTCCAAAACACAAGGGAAGATACTATCAGCATTCATGTTATTTATCATATTTTTTTCCCTCTAATGCCAAAGAGGAAAAGGGGATATCTTAAACGGATGCCTATAATTAAACAGTAACCTGTTAGAAAGCCAAAAATAATAATAAGCTTCACTGAGCATGAAGAGAGAAGCACATTTTTCCGCGTGCAGCCCAGCTGCCACCGGACGATAGCAGAAAAGTTAACAATTACACAAGACACTCAGATCACACCTGCGATAGGAGAGAGTTACGTCACACTCAGAGACTCACCGCTGGATGCAGGGATCAGGGTAGTACTGCAAGGTGGTGAAAGATGCTGGTTCAAAATTCATCTCCTTTGAGCCCCTCTTTGGGGATAAACCAAAATAAAATAAATAAATAGATATAAAGCCAGCAGGCTAAAAGCAATAAGGTCAAGTGGTACACGAGGTACAACTTTAGAGATTTATTTTACACTTGCAAATGGGTGGGATCTCCCAGGGACTTGGCCAATGGGATTCATCAAGTGACACGAGCATCACCACCACTCCCTCCTCGCCAGCTGGGCATCTTCTGCACGGATATTTTCCCCTCCTCTCAACATCCTTAATAAACTTTGGTGTACACTGGCCACACTTGTTGTTGGGAGCTCATCTGGGGCTTCTCTGAACTTCTGATCTCGCCGGTCATTGGTTGCCTTCCCGCCTGACTTCACAGTTTAATTTTGGCAGCCCTTGCAATTTTGCAAACTGCTGTGGCCGCTGGTCATCCTCGTCTCCAGATGGCTGGAGTTTCCTCTGCTGGGTGCAGTGCCTGTGCTGAATTTCATCGTACTTTTAAAGCTTTCCTTGTCAACGCTGTGGCTAGTACCTGCATACAGTTGCCTGGGGAATTTTTCAGTCTCTCTCACACCACAGTTCAAACAGTCTGTTGTGGTCACAGTTTCAAAAGCTAAATGACAAAATATGGGGAAATTCCTCAATTAAAATTAACTCTGAACTTTTGCTCTTCTGCCTCCCCTTCCTGCTCTCCTCCCTGCAAGAAAACTATCAGACATATTTGGACCATTTTTTTCAGAAAGAACTGAGATGACACAGAAATCTTTCATTGTTCTAGTGTTCTGTAAATAATATATACATTTTCCACATTAAAAAAAAACACCCAATATTTTATTGAGGAGAAAAAAGAAGTAAGAAAACAGAAATCACATCTTTTTCAGCCACTAAAGCCTGAAGAAACAAAAGGAAAGTGAAGTCCACCAAAACAAACTACCAAAGATGAAAAGCAGATCTGATTTTCCTGAAGGAACATGAAAGCAAGGAGGGATGGCTTTAATTCTCTCCCTACCAACTCCTTTTCTTTTTTTTTTTCTCTGTCTTTTGAGTCACACAAAAAGTTATTCAGGAAAGCAACCTGTTTTGTCCCCCTGTTTTTACCCCCTCCATGATTTATCCAAATAGTACAGACTGTAAACCTATCCTGGTTTTGTGGGTTTAGAGAATGAATGAAATATGAATCAGGAGCTAAATTAAAATGGATTCCAGCAGGAAAAAAATAGCATCCACATATCTTTGCACCAGTGGGATTGCATCTTCAAGCAGACCTATACGTTTGAGTGCATGAAGAGAAGTGTAAAGGGCTCCCCTATAGCTCACCTATAGTGTATATTTTGTGCTAATGTCAGCACAAATGCTGGCGTCCTGATAAAAAGCCAGGAACCTTCTGAGGCGGCAGTGATTGCCTCTTATTTTTCCCCTCTGTGTTTTCCTTGTAGGAAATTTTGGTTCGAAGAATGTCACGTGGAAACATTTTCTTTGCTGCCTGTGCCAGGGTGGCAGGGGAGCTATTTCAGTCTTGACATTCTCCACCCACACTCAGCCTGATAGTTCCTAACATCTGTGAATTGTGAATCCTGTAAACTTGCCGGCCTGATCCCTGGCCAAGCCCAAGCAGCTTTCACTAAGTGGCATTCACCAAGGAGGAGAGGCTGGAAGTGAAAGATGTGTTTATTAACTGAAGTTTATAGACCCTTTTTGCTGGACACTGATTCCTCTGTCTTGCCTGTGGCAGAACAGTAATATGAAACACCTTCCCTCTCTTAGGCTGAACCCCAGAATAAACATCAAACCTTGTAGCCTGCATCAGTGGGGAAGAAGTGTGGGAATCTCCAAACCAGGATCTACCAAGGAGAGGACAGGAGAGGAGGAATCACATGAGGGCTTGCATACACACAGAGCAGCCCAGTGAACATGGCTGCAGAGTGGCTGCATCCCCTTTCACTGCTGAAATCAGAGCTGTGCTTACCCCTGAGCAGCCACCTCTCCTGAGGCAGCAAATGCTTCAGGGAATGGGCAAGGAAGGCCAGACAAACTCATGATCCACACTGCTAGCCTGACTCTGGTCTAGGCTTTGAGTATCAAGCCTTAACCAAAGACATGGCAGGCAAATCCTCTCCCTGCACAAACCATTTCAGCAAGAGCTTGGGTTTGTGTTCTCTTGCTCCAGGGCTTGGTTTCAATCTGCACCCATGGATGTGGGTATAGATAACCAACCTGCTGGGGAGGAGCATCAGGCACCAGGCTGGGTTCTGAGACCCCATGCTTGCTCCTGGAGAAACACCAGAAGCTTTCTTCCAGATTTCTTCTGCCATGCCTGTGGTGGGATTAGCTGTTACCCCTCCAAGCTTGACTTCATGGAAGAGTGGTCATGCTCTCCCAGCACTGGAAAACTTTGTCTTTCCTGGTAGATTTCAGCCTAAAAGGCAAAAAAAATGCTGTGAGACAGATGCTGTTCTTGGGAAACCCTGCTCTACCTACTTCTCCATGAAAGCTGGAGAAGAGTCTTCCCCAGTGTGGTCTGAGTCCCAGGGTCAACGCATTGAGAACAAGGAAAGGTTGGACCATTCTGATCTGGAGACAGACCTACTTCTCGTTTTTGCCACTCTCCTCACCTGGCACATGCCCAGATCACACATCCCAAGGTTTTTGTGAAGTACGACTGGTAGGTCCTAAAATTGATGCTGCTGGTCTGGCCTCTGTCTCTGAGGGTGAAGCTACCTTACACTACCTTAGCTCTGCACAGCACAGTACCCCTTAATACCCCAGACACAGTAAATACATGTCTGTTACAGCCCAAACCATCAATCCTGTGATTCCTGGTTTTAATGCTGAACACATCTAGCAGTACCTCAGTAAAAAAGAGGTAGTTAGTCTCTATCTAGCAATTCATACCAAAATAACAACTTCTCCTGAAAAAAAACCACAAATCAAACCAATCCAAAACCCTAAAACTTAATTTTAAAAAGCAGCATCACATAATTTTGAAGAGAAACAGTTGCTTGGAGCAGGTCTCTCGTCTCACTCACAAGGCACTGATGAGGGAGGTTTCTAGCAAGGACATTTCCATAAAAACTTCAAAAGGGGCCACCAACTGCCTAAGACCTGTACCAGCTCTCATGCCTTGGGCTGGTCAAATGCAAATTGCTCATGGCTTAGTTTGTTCTTGCAGTGCACCTGGCTGCTTTTCCCAGAGAACTGGACATTTTCAGCCTTCCACAGAGATCTGGACATCTTCTGAGGTAGCTCAGAAGGCCTATCTTTTGCTTTTGCCAGCTGGAACACAGAGCCATGGAAACCCACAAAAGCCCCCTGCAAAAGCCAACAAGTCTCCTGATTTCTCATGTCCAAGCTAAGCTTCCTTCCTTCCTCCTGCTCACAACCAACATTTACCTGTGGGATGATTGACCATGAATTTAGGCAGGGCTATTCCCCATTGCAGTGAGGTTGCACCCAGCTCCTCTCAGCTGCAAGGCGCTCCTTTGCATAGCACAGTCCGCAGTGGAAACACAAGCCACAGGGTGTGTGTATGTGTGTGAACTGCCAGTGCCCCATGCATAGCTGGGAGGCTCCCAGGGCTCAGTGGTATTTGGCCAACTTCATTTGCATTGCCTTAAAGAAAATCTACTGAGAGATGGAGCCCAAAACATTCAAGAGTTGATGATTTCAGAGGGAGCCTGAGTGGGTACTTAAGGACTAGAAAACTTAATTTAGGAAGAAATTCTTCACTTTAAGAAGACATTTGTTACTGGGAGGGTGGTGAGGCACTGGAATAGATAGCCCAGAGAAGTTGTGGACATCCCATCCCTGAAAGTGGGCCAGGCTGGATGGAGCTCTGAGAAATCTGGTCTAATGGAAGATGTCCCTGCCCACGGAATGGTAGTTGGAAGTGGATGACCTTTAAGATCCCTTCCAACCCAAACCTTTCTATGATGCTATGATCAAAGCAACCTGGGAGTGCAGGCAAGGGGGAGCTTCTTCCAGTAGCAGATTTTAAAGGAAGTCAGCTCAAGAGGGGGCTTGTGATATCCTCAGTGTTCACTGCTCTTCCTAGGCAGCTTCCTTGCTGGTAGTGAGTGTGATGCTGATCTCACAGCTACAGGCACGTGTCCTGCAGAAGCAGAGCGGAAGCAGGGGTGTCAGGGATCTGTCTGGACAGCGGATTTACAGCCAAGCCTCTAGTGTTTGTGGTAAGCAGGCAGCATGGGGCTATGTGGAGGAAGCATGTGTGTAGGTGGGCAGGAATGCGGGGCATCGCTCTGCCACTGCTGCTTTCACGTCTGGGAGGGAAAAACAGCCAGAGAAACAGCTGTGGACTACTCTCCCATTACCCTTCTATGCACACTCTCTCTGGCTTCGATTTGAGCTGTCACTGAAATGACCACGAGATTATCTTTTATCAGAGGCAAATATTTATATCCTTAGAAAGGAGACTGCTGGGGATTTATAATGGTCTCCTCACTGCCACCCAGGTCAGTGGTAGGATGCCTGTGAGCAGCCCCAGTCCTGAATAGGGTGAAAGGGAGAGACACAGTTTCCTGACATCTCTGTGGCTCCAGAACTGATCTATGGGTCCAAGGACCCCTGAACTACTGGGAGACAAGGAAGACAGAGAGATGCCAGCTTTTCTCTGAGCCACCTTTTCAACTTCTAGTTTCAGGATTTGCCTGAAATCAGCCCCACCCTTTACACCCGGGGATGAAACATTTCATTCACAGCTTGGGGTTTCCAGGGGAGTGGTTGTGGTTGTTTTAATTTTTTTTTTTTTAAGTTAAAATGAATTTCTTTTAAGAGCAAAAATTCTGTGGGATATTTGGGGATTTTTTGTTAGAAAAAGTTGACGAGAAGGAAATAATTCTCTCCTACCAGCAATAAAATGTCTTTACCTTGGCTATCCAAGAGAACAGAAACACACGTCAGTGTTCCTTTTGAGCACACTTTCCAGTTTCAACTAAATATTACAGATGTTTAAAGGTCAGAAAGGAATTAAGGTTTTAGGAGTTTCATGAACAGAATCAAGTAGAGGAAAGACAACACTTCAGTAACTCCAGTGAAGGGAAAGTGGTAACAAGAGTAAGACCCTCACAGGCTTTGAAGGATCTACTCGAATGCTGTGATAGTGGGAAAAGCTTCCTTAAGAATTCAGATTTTGCCTCCAGCCAGCCTCTGAACCTACTGCTCCAGAAGTGTCAGATTTCTGTCTTTTGGCTCATACAAGCCTTCCTCTTCACCTCCCATACTTAGAGACAAGGGACAGGGAGAATAGCAAACTTAAAAATACTACAATTCCACACACAGTCCTGCCCATCTCCCCAGTATCTTTTGTCCCTAGTGCAAACAAAAAACAGTAAAAAGGGGCACTTATATCCCAGCCCCTCCATGCTGGCACTGCCCTGCCCAAGGAGAATAGATTTGCTGGTGGGGGCCTGAGCCCAGGCAGCAGCTCCAGGACAACACTGTGCAACATCCTACAGGTCCCAGGGCAGAGATCGGTGCTAGAAGAAAGGCCAGAACACCTATCTGAGCAGACTTGGAGCTGAACATGTGTTTTGGGAGCTGCAATCTCCATTTTCTCACTACTGAGGAGTCATCAAACAAAACTGACTGTAAGGGTAATAGCGTCAGTAAAGAGCAGGTATGAACACTGGAGAGGCTTCTTTACACTGTTACTGAAAAACAGGACTCTCTTCTTTATGAAAAGGGAGCAAAAGGAAACAGGTCTGAGAGGCCAAAACTGGTATTTTGCTCCATCTCCCTGGCTAAGCCTTATGGTTATTAATGTGCCTGTGAAGAAAGTAAAACATAGAGAGCAGCAACTATAGTGATAAACCAGAAACAAGGCCAAAAAGAGGCTCTCTCCCAGCAGTGCTCTGGCCCCAAGAGAGCCTGCCCAGTCCTCAAGACCTGGCAGGACATTGTGCAACTCCCACGGGAAAATCCTGCCACCTCAGGTAGGGAGGGAGAGACAGACCTGCAGAGCAGAGGGAGTTTCCCTCCCTGATGTCAGTGCAGCTGCACCACCGTATCCAGGAGTTCCCAAGATATAGTGGGGGCCACAGCCTGGGATAAAGTGGGGCTGGACGCCTGAGTGCGCTAGGACAGGTGGCAACACCCTGCTGTAGGGTCAGCATTGCATATCAAAGGGGTAGCAGGAGCTGTGTAGGTGGAAGGCTTGGCCTCCTACTACAGCTCCCACACAACATGTCTGGCATTCTGGTGAGAGCTGTGCCACAAATACACACAGTGTCATTGCACCCTATGGGGTCAAGCCCAGGTTGGGGACAGAAATCTCAGTGACCACATCCTGTGGGTGAAAGCCTGCCCCAGCTGTGCTGTGCAGCAGGGTGGGTAGCAGAGGCGGGCAGGATCAGGAACTCCCTGAAATTTCCCTTCAGGTTTCTAGCACAGGCTCCCACTCATCTTCTCACCACAGACCCATCCAAGAGTGTTCTCACACCCTGCTCCTATCTCCCAGGTGTTCACATCGGCAACGGCAGATGTTGGTGCATGGGACTTCAAGGATATCAGCTTCTGAAGTGCTGGTGACAGGCAGCAGCACCATCCCAGAGAAAATGAAAGATGTTCTCTTTACCTGAAGAAAGGTGAAAGATTTGCTGAATCAAGTTGTCTATGTAGAGAGATTCATTCAGAGAGAAAGTTCCTTGCAAGGATGGCATTTACTGTCAGCTTCCATGGAAGACACAGAAATGCAGTAGAGTGAGTCTATTGCTGTGTCACTGTCTTTCACTCACTCTAACTTTTCCTTGTGAGTCAAAGCTGACCTGCATCGTACCTATGTCACATTGCTGTTATCAACCCTGCTGTTCCTCATCTGCATACTTCACACAAGCAGAAATCTTTGTCCTTTCGGCAGCTTCAGAAAATAAATCATCAATACAAGAGCATTAGTCTCAAAAGAATTTATCCTTTCCTAAAAGGATACAACAAAAACTCACTGCTTGGCTGGCAGAGCTCTAGTTCCCAGCATTAAGGCTATGTCTCTCCTGCAATCCAAGGTGCAAGCACAGCTCCTGCAGGCATACCTGAACTAATGGGATTAAAGCCAGTTCAAGAACAGTAGCAATTAAAACAAAAATCCCTAAAGCATTAACCACTAGTGATGGAAGCCCTGGTTGCAAACCTGCACATCCTCTGCTAAAGCCTGCACTTCCACACCTCCCCAGCCAGCAGCAACCAGCTCACCATTAACGTGGGTGTGTTCACATAGGTAATAATTTCCCTCCTGACTGTGCTGGAGATACAGCCCAGGAATGTCTGCATTTAGGGGCACAGAGGTTCTTTTCCAGGCTTACAGCTTAAAAAACAGTAAGGACAGACCATGCTCAGCTCTGATAGTCAGCCCATCCTTCCCAGGATGGAGCATAGATGACGGTACAGTACGTGGGCATAAAATAAGGGTTTGATGTTACTTAAGTTAATAAGATCTCTTTCCCCCTCTCAGAGCAAACTCAGAAAAGCTGAAGAGCCAGTGTTTCATGTCTTTGTGGAAAAGATAAGGACTTTAGGAGAGTCTCTTGCATTACCCCCATCCTTGTGCTTTGATGTTAATAGCCCATATATGTATCCTTGAAAAACACAAAACATCATATGTGATATGATCAAATCTTTGCACCTCACTTTTTCCAAAGTGAAACAATTTCTGCTGTGACTCAGGCTAAGCACGTCATACACTGCACCCTTGAAGCAGGAAAAAAGATTAACCCTCTGTTCCCAGCTCTCAACCCAGACTTCAGCTTTTCAAAGCAGGGTAATTTTCCCACCTCGGGATGGCAGAAGCCAGTATTGGTCTTTGTTAGGAAGTGAAGCTGCCAGAAGTGATACACCATCGGGGTAACAGCAGCTAAACAAGAGGTACCCAACGCACAGGTGGATGCTACATTTTTAGGAGCTCAGTCCCTCCTTCTGATGGGGTCAAACCCCCTCCAGGCAGCAACACTGGTTCGAGGGGCAGACTGAGAACCAATAGTCGATTTCCAAGGATCAGCCTCTTAAAAACCTCAGCAACACAACGTGTTTCAAGGCAGCCCAGGGAAACGAGTATTGTGAGTGCGCGTAACAGTGCCATCTGGTGATCCCGGGCCATGGCGTTGTTGGCGGCCAGGCAGCGGAGGAAGATACCCCAAACTCCCACCACTTGTGGGACTGGCTCCAAAATGCTCCACAGACCCTTCTTTGCCAAGTCTCACTGCTGAGCACTGCTGCTGTTGTCTCGTGGGGTGACAGATCAGAAACACTCAATTTCGGAGTAGAGATAAGGGTGTAGGAGGGTGCTTTTTTCCTCACCGCGTATTGTCTTTGCTGAAAAGTGCTGCAGGCATGAGTTTTAATGAAGGTGAGCTAAGTCTCTCCATATTCCATCCTACTGCCATCCATCAAAAGGCTGAATGAGCCAAATCCTGCCTTTCTTGGTAGCCACTGTCCTTCTAAACCTTTTTCTAGGGGATGTTCCAGATTCACTTAGAGACTAGAGTCTGTGTGGCTGTGAAAGCAGGAGTCAGCTCTATCTTGCAGCAGTGCAGTAGCCCTGAAGGGCAAGCGTATTTTAGCCCCTACGCCCAAATTTGAGACAAATTCAGACACGGGAAGTATTCCTGCCTTTTTTGTTGGTAGTTTTATTTGGGTTTTTTCCAAGTCATTCTTCTTAAGAGTAGGGCTCCAAAACGTGGTACAAGCTCTCAAACAGCGCCAGTTTAGAAACCTTAACACTACCTGCCTCCTGCTCAAGGATTCCCAGGCAGCATCTATAGTCTGCATTAACTCCACTAAATGTAGCAGCTTTTCAAGTCCTGTATTCCACATAGAATGCACACAACTCTGGCACCCAAATCTGCTTGCTTATAATCCACAATAAACATCACACTTTCCTTTCATGCTCACCACTAAAGAGGTGCCACCCAAGTCCTCCAGGGACAAGTCCTGGAAGAGCACTCACCATTCTACAGCTTTGAGAAAAACCTGCCACTTAACACAGCTCTCTCCAGCCTGTTGAAAGGGGAGGAGAGGACAGCTTTAAAACCTCTCAAGCAGCTGTAGCCCCAGCAAATGCATCACTAGTGTACTAATGGATGTCCCATTATACCAAGTAGATACAGGTGAATCTTTTCAACATATCATCTGAGAAGAGAGGGAAAGGGAATGCTCCTGATAACATTGCCTCTGGTGTTTTCCCAGTCTCCAAGAATGGCCCAGAACTGTTCATGTTCTCTTTCTGGGAGAGCTGGCATCACATACCTTTGGCAGGATGTATTACAGACCTCCCTCTGCTTTAAATAAGAGTACAGGAAAAAAACCTAATGCCAAACATAAAAACCATTTCTACAGTCTGCAAAGCTCACAGTAACACCTCTCTGTGTTTCTTTGCCTGATGCTAACTCCTAGTCTGGTCTCCTGCCTCCCAGGAAATGAGAAGCTTACTCAATTGCTTCCAGTTCTCATGGTATGAGGTCTCTAACGATCCATACTTGAAAGTGGTGTTAAATGTGCATTAAATGATATTTCTGAAAGCTGCATTTAAAACAGATTTATAAATAAAATGTGTTCCTGTCTAAGAGCACCTAATTAATGCCTCTTTCCAAATACCTTATCCTGAAGCATTAGCAATCAATTACTAGGCAGACAGGTTTTAAGAAAGTCTCTTCTAAAACGGATTGCAACATGCAGATTCCGTGTTGTTAAAATAATTCACATGCCTTTTTCACACATGATTTCAAGCTACTAAGGTAGGCAAGACCACATAATATAACTTAATACATAGCAATCAAAAATTTCCACACAATCCTTTAATACAGAACCATGTCCCTATGTAATAAGTGATGCAACAGACTTTCCCTGAAGTCCCAATTCCTGCAATTGAAGCTTAAGCCCAGCAAAGAAAGAATTAAAATTCTTTGGTTGCTTGCTGAATCACTGGCTGCATTGGGTTATTTTACTGTGCATTAGACTTTAATTATAAGTAAGCTTTAGCCATCTGTTCTACTCCCTAATTATAAATGCAACAAATATTTCACAATTCCAACCGTTAAAGAGATCTAAGAGAGCTCTGTCTACAGTGCGCAAGGCCGGCTTCACTAGGACCCTTTGCACACCTGTTTAAAGCACTGGGGAAGAGGAAAGAATCCTCTGCACATGAAGCCAAGTCCTGTTATTAATCTCAGGAGGCCTTTGCTTTGTCAGCTTTCACACCTCTTGGAAGGACTGTAAACTTCCCTCTGACAGGACACAGAGGGCCATACCAGTGTTACCTGCTGGTGGCCTCTAACCCAGATGTTCCTGATCCCATAAGTGCTTGAAGAAAGGAGCAGCAATTCAGAGCACCTAATGCATCAGCAATTGCATCATTTGGAAAGGACACTGAGAGATTAATTCTGGGCTTTTTTAGTGGGGAAGCTAAAGATGTTTCCATCCCAGCTCTCCACCTGGCTCCTCTTGCAGTGGTTGTTACCACACCACACACATCCTACTAGGATAAGTCCCTGTAAGTGCTTCAGCTGTATCATTTCATGGAGCAGTGCCTCATCCACATAAAGAAAGGTGGGACATCATATTGTGGTCAGCAGCATCTGAAAACAAAGGCCCCATTGTGTTCTGTTCATGCCTGCTGCAATAAAAATTATCTTGGCTGATGGCCAGGTGGAGAGAAGGGTTAGATGAACGCAGGATAGTGTCCCAACCAGCCAGAGCAGCACATCTGGTTTAGTTGTGAGCATTGTTACCAACTCTCCCTGCACTAGCCATAGACTCATTTATAGCCCAGGTAGAGAAACTTTCTGCACACTCTGGAGTCTCTCAGTCACCTTCCCAACAGCTCTGCTCACTGTCATGAGACACAGCTGCAGTTGCCTGAGCTGCCACGACCACACTTTCCTGTCCTCAACACTGCCCAGTCCAGAGCCTCAAATGCACTCATAGCTACAGGGTGTGCTTGTGCCTCCACCAACCACCTGGACAACTGCCCAGTGTTTTGTAATTGCACACGCTGCCACTGACCTCAGCAATCCCTTGACCAGTAATAGTCAGATGCCTGGTGAGCTCCAGAGCTGTTATTCATCACAAAAAGATTTTGTTTCACAGCAGCTGTCTGCAACTGCATTTGTACCCAGGTGAGGAGAGAAGGGCATATCTTTTTCAGGTACATGCCCTGGGCTACATTTAGTTTGTGTGTGTGTCTGAGGGAAGCATGGACAAAGAGGACAGGAGAAGAAAATGTTAAATTCACAGAGATGAAGTTTGAAGGGTTTTGTTTGTCAGTGTACCAGGAAAAATAGAGCTTTTTAGACAACAGAGAAAGCTAAGAAAGGGTAGAGTAATCCAGAAGCATATACAGTTTTTATGGTGGGATTTCACATAGTTATATTTAAATTATCTCATCTCCTGCATCCACAGTAAGTTTTCAGATTATATCCAGTGGTTTCTCACCACAATCATATGTAAGACCCTCTTTACATTTCTAATATTTAGGTATACGCCCAGACTTTCACTCTGAATGTAATGTTAAGATGAATTTTTTAAAAAGTAATCAACCAACGCTCCTCTGCTGTGCTTTGACAAGGACCCAAAACCACCACGTTTCTTGTGGTTTTCTTCTAAAATCATTATGACAGGGTTGAGTGGAATCACGAGGCAGGTTTGCTGAGTGGTTTGGTTCTGAGAATATAATAGAGTCCAGAGTCAAAGCATTTATCTCTGGCATCAGGGCAAGGGATCATAGTGTTTCTATGGGTATTCATAACCACGTGCTTGCATGTCCTAGCCTCTGGGTGATTATATATCACACAAGGTGATAACATGCACACTGAGAATAACCCTTCAGGAGACACTATGCATGAAAAGAAGCGACTCTCTATGATTTCCTTGAAGTTAGTCCCAGAGCTAAAGCCAGAAAATCCTGCTCTGTCATTCTAATTCAACTTTAAGTGATAGGGAAAGCCACAGCAGAATAATATCAGTTGCCTGAACCTCACAGAAAAAGCAGACCAAAGTCTAGGATTTCACAAAGACTTCCTATAGATGTTGATGTTGCATTCAGTAACTATCTGAGAAGTGACCAGAGCCAAGGGCAGCATAAACTTCAAAACCCAGATATAAGCAGCAGAGGTTTAAATGGCCCAAAAGCCATATAAACAGGATTCGTGGATCCAGATCTGGGCTGAAATTGTCCTTATTCAAGTCACAAAAGAATTCTCACTGACTTAAGTAAGGCTTTTTGCCACCGGGATATTGTTTTCAGTTTAATTAACAGGCTACAGCTGTATCTTTCCCTTTTTGGTATTTTCCCATTTTTCATGCCCTGGGGAGTGCTCAGCAAGCAAGCAGCCTGGGGAACAGGAATGTAGAAATCCCTCACAGGAGTCAGAACTGTGAGCAACTTTCTCTGTGCTAAGAGGCTGACATAGATACTGTGAGCAAATGCCTGTCAGGAAGCTAGATTAGGGGATCCACTTAAGGAGATTAAATAATTCACTGTGGCATTTTTCAAGAGCTAAATTAAAAGGGAAACAATCTCTTCTTTTGAACGATCCCCCCTTGCCCTTACATGAAAGGATGAAAACCTACTTGCTTTTCTTCCTACATATGATCGATTTTATCCAATACAATTTCCATTCTTGCTCTCCTTTTTACCACCCAGAATCAGCCAAATCTATACTGTAAGCACAGAGAAAGGAGGAAAGTAGCACAGTGAAAGACTTCAGCCTAAATGGGAGCTGTTTGCTTTGAGTCAGCTGTGTGTTTTCACTTACAGAAATAGTACAAATTCTGAATCAAAACCCAGGATTTTCCCCACCCATCACTCTATATTCACTGAACATTGCCATCAATAAATTCAACACGTAGTACTGGGAGATTAAGCTATGCTCCCTGCATACCAAGGACAGCTGCATTGCACTGAGGTTGTACTAACGATGTAGAATTTTATTGATTTTGGCTGATCTCAACACTATTGACCTCAAGACATGTGATGCTAGATGAAGATTAGTGGTGAGGAATCTGGATGGGATTCACTACTAGTTTCTGTAGACACATTTAGCATGTCTGTGGGATAAGCATGTTGAATTGTTCTCACAGGCTCTTCTGAGCAGACCCATAGCAAGCTCTCCCCTAACCAGAAAAGATACATGACAGGATCCAAAGTCATGCAGTTATGTGAGCCTGGCTTGAGAGCCCAGACCACTATATACCCAGCACCAACATAACCACACCCACAACCCTCAATCCAGAGCTGCCTATTGTCCAGACTAGACAGGAGCTCACATCTGTCTGCAAACACTGCATTGCCATCCTCTCCATCCAGCAAGGTCAGACCCTGCAAGGCTCTGTGCTTAGAGAGTGCCTCATCCCTTGTAATGCATCGAGCATCATCTCAGGTCAGACTATCCATAAACTGTCGGAGAATCTCTTCCGTTTCATAATGGTCAAGGGCTGTGCAAACCAGGCTGGAGAAGTCATTCAGCAGATTCAGGCTGTTCTTGATTGATGCAGCTGACCAAAAGCAAGTTATTTGCAGGTGACTGGATACCCTGGATACCAGCAAACAAGTCATCCTGTCTGCAGCAGCAGAGAGCATCACAAATATGCAAGTTGCAGTAACTCTCCAGAAAAGGAGACGGAGGAATAAGTGGAGACCTTTTCCAAGATGATTAACTGGATAGAGTCATATGCCCTAACCACAGTGCACCTGCTCTCAGGCTCTCTTGCTGCAGCCTTCAGTACCTTCACCTTGCTTTCCCCACACTGCCACATCAATGCAAACACGACACATCTCTTGTGCCCGAGGCAGCTCAAGAGTTCCCAGCAGTGCAGGAACATGAGCAGGGAGAGGGGCAGAGCTGGGACAGGGTGCTGGGAAGGGTAAGAGAAAGGGCAAAGGGCCCTATGGTTTCCTTGCCACATAGAAAGGATCAAAGGGAACAGCAACCTTTTCTGGATACATCCCCTGCCCAGGAAGAGCTATATGGGCCAAGGCTTTCCACAGCAGGCACTCAGCTGGTGCAGGAACCAGCATGGCTTTCTTGGGCTTCAGTCTTAAAGAAATGGAGAGTAGACCTTGCCACGACTGCCTTGCCATTTTGGGAGCGAGCTAACACAGGCAACTGCCTGTGGTTAGAGAGAGTGCCCTACAGGCAAGAGCACCAGATGCCTCTCACTAGGAGTTTCTGAAGGAAATCAAAGGATTTTGGAGCATCTGAAAGCATAGAAAGAGATGCACAGGAGTAGGAGAAAAATAATGATTCTGTAAGGGAACAGGAAAACAGCTCTTAAGCAATGAAACATAGGAAAGCATGATTATAGCAGATTGCATTCAGCACAGACAGACCCCAGGAGACAGGATAAGCTGTAGTTCCAAAATTAAGCTGTAGGGATTCTCTGAAGACATGTTTCAGCATAGGTCTCCAAAGTTGAACAGGTAGGTGCAGAAATGGGCTGACAGAAATGGATCAACAGTGCAATGCCTGTTTGGGCAACAGGTCTGAAATATGTGCCATTCTGTAGCAGCCCTCTGAAAGAGGTTTTACTGTAATGCTAGAGAGACACTGGAACATGAGAGTGGATCCTCAAAGACATGGATGGGATGAAAAAATAAGAAATCAATCTAGGGATGTGGGAGGGAAGTATCCTTACAGGGACACACTATCATTGCCCTAGCTTCTATCTATTGTCACTATAAACTATTCCTTTTCTTTCAAATAAGGTTGGATCATCAAGAAATTACAATTTTCATTCTTTTGGATTAATGGCCCAAGCCGAGGTAGGGCAAGTGCTGTTGCGTCAGAAGTTTTAGTGCATATGCTTTGTCAATGGCTTAAACCGGTCATACAGCCACGATCTTGTATGAACCCACAGCCTTCAAAGAATTGGCTTTTGCAACAGAAAGCATGTGCACATGCATGAAAGTCTTGTGAATATCACCTGGTTTCCTTGCAGACTCATACAGGTGCACCCCCAGGTATACAAGATGTACCTAAGTGTGCAGTGAGGTAGCAAAGAGAGCCCACAAAACAGTCAAGGCAGGGATGGCCCTCAAACAAATCAAAGCTGTTCTCAGCTGTGTGCTAACTCAGTTGCCAGAAACCTGCTCTGTATTGAGCATCGCAAATGAAAAAGATTCATCAAGAATATCCTAAGAAATGCTGGGCTCAAACACCAACTTTGCTTTCTAATGGAAATGACCTGCTAGATATTGAACATTGTGGGTTAATTGCTGGTGCCAATGGGGAACGAGTCACACAAGACTACTCCATAAACATCAGAACTCAAAATATTAATCCTTGGCTTGCAAATGAATGTCACTTCAACTAATGAGATGCTGCCTTGTGTTTGCAAACATCAGAGCCCCTGAGGCTTTTATGGGAGTGAGGAACAAAACAGCCAAGCTGTTGTGATCCAGTGCAGGGGTGTACACAGGGCCACTACAAATGAAAAAAAAAAAAAAAAAAAAAAAG
>JAWWEE010000010.1:10675802-10731755 GCA_035221455.1 Xenops minutus | reverse complement strand
GCCTGTCCCTTGTTCTGTAACCTCAATAAAGTCAGTATCTGTTTGAGACCCAACATAAGGAGTTGAGTGCCTGAATCTCGCCTTCAGAGCAATCAATTAAAAGAACCTGGTTACAATTTCAAACCGGACTGTAACAGGAAGAAACTCCACTAGCTGAGGTCCTCCAGAACTGGCAGCTCAGGCCAGGAAAGCTGTGTCTGTTCATTGCTCAGGAGCTTCCTACACTGGAGACTGTCAGTCTGCTACCAGCACAAGCACCAGGAAGGGAAAAACACTGGAATGTTTCTCATCCGAAACATATTGAAAGGCCTGGCTATCCAGATTGGTTGGGTACCCAGGCCACAGGCCCTGCACCCCACGAGTGGCAAGGTGCAACTCTACAGGTGGTCCTTCAAAAGGCAGATCCTGATGAGAGACAGCTCCTCCAGTGAAGGACTTCTCTTAGACTAAATCTAAGATCATAACTGTACTAGCTAAAATGTACTCTTGTAAAAATATATCCCTTCCCACATTCACCTAGGGCTGTCATAAAAATGGTATTTCTTCATCTCTCATTTAAGAAACATGCAGCTGTCATTAAATATATATATATATGATATACATGATATATGTAGACAGATATATATGTATGCATGAAGTCTGTGCAGTTATCCCTCATAAGAATCTGGCTGAGCTCAAATTGCCTTTCAGTACTAAATGTCACAGTCACTATAGAGAGCAACAATTTAAAAAAAAAACCTTACAGAACTGGAAAAAAAAATCCCAATAATCTAACCTAGTTTTCACAGATTTTTTAACATAGTTACTTGTTCTTCTTTTGAGATGCTTCTATCTCCTTATGCCAAGTTTCCTAGTCTTGAAGTAGTACAACATTGGTTAAGGAGAAAGAATACTGGACCTCTCAGTAAGCAGGAGCTGGCTGTTAGTATGAATAAATCTCATGTTAATGACTTTCATCAGGACTCTGGTCTGTGTTAGTCTGGCAATATTACAGAGGCTGCACGTGTACACAGAAAGTCAGAGAACTACGGCTTATTTGTATAATGGGCTGCATATGAATATGTCAGAAACCATTGGTTAAGGAATTGGCTAAGACTAAAAGACCAGCAATCACATCACATAATGACAGTCAGCAGCACATCATTCCCATCCTCACAACTGCCCACCATATCAACACAGATTTCTTCACAGGCATGTTAAAGGTCACTTAGTGGATGCTGCACAAAGTGCTGACATTACAGCTCACGCAAGATTTCACATCCAATATTCCTCAATAAAACAAACTGACACTCTTCCCATCTCTGGCACAAATAGTTTAGGATCTGATAAACATTTCAATGATGCAAATTACTACAGCAGACTGGCTATTAATGTGTTCCACACTATCACACTGTTAAGCCAAATAACCAAAATGCACATAGGGTTGGTTTGTGGATTTTTTTTACATTTTTCCTGAAAAATACAATACTGCTGCAAAGAGAACCCAGAAAACAAAATGTTCTACACTGGAAGAAAGCAGAGAAAACACTTTTTCTCTACATTTTTTTAGTTTAAAGAGTTTAACTAGTTCTGTCGAGGAACAATTTTGAACAGAAGCATTTTGGTATAGGGAGGAACGGGGAAAGCAAAGTGAAGAACATGTGCTGGTACTGTCCTCTGCATAACTAGAAGTTGCACCTACAACTCAGTGAGACAGTAGCCTCTGTGCTAGATGTAAGAACACTAACACCAGTCTCACATTTCAGCCAGATTTCCTATGTAACAAAGCAGTTGCATATGAAAGAAATAAGGTAAAAGAAGAAAAAAAGAATGCACATTGAATTTGACTGGCTTTCCTCCTCTTCATGGATTTTCTGTATTTTCCCTTGAGATGCAAGGCTAAATTGAAGCTTGCTGTGAATGCAAACCCAGGAAACTCAGCAGATCTGCACTCATTTTATAGGCGCTGGCCGGTGGTCCTAATCTGTTTTGCTGCTTTGTAGTAAACGCCTTTGTTGCAACACAAACCAAAGGTATCTCCCCCTCACTGCCACCATTCCTGCTTCATTGCCCTGGCACCCATGCTCTAGATCTCCTAAGCTTTCTCCTGGGATACTTGCCCTAACATAACATGACTCCATCCCAGGCTAACTGCACCATGCCATTTCTGGTGTGGAACTGCTTTCACAAGCACTGGCACTTGTTTCATCTGTTTATGTCTGGCTCACATAACTTTTGTCGTTCCCAAGAAAAAGTTCTGCCTAAGCATCTTAACACCACTCTAAATTCGGACTGGCTCTGCTCAGGCTGTGATCCTGCTGGCTTCCTCAGTGTAGACTTTGGCCTGACACAGGGGCGGAATTGGAAACGGGAGTGTATTTCCATAACTAGTCCAAATCTAACACGAAGATTGATAGAAAACTGAGGAGAGTGACACGGTGAAGGAGGAGCCTTAGGTTTGCATGAGCAGATTATTATGAAATATCAGTGACATATGATACTGCAGTTCCTGAAACATCAGAAGGAAGAACAGTTATTTTTCTACTCCTGTAACAATTTGATTACTCCTGGTTTCTTCACTGCAGTGATACTGGAATTGATTTGAACACATTAATACCACTGGAAGTCATAAGGCCTTTTGGCAGAATCTATAAAATGGGGAAGAATCCATATGTTCCATTAAGATACTGAAAAGCAAAGTGTGCCAACCAGAACCCACCTCACACAACCCCAAACCTTTAATTAAGAAAGCCTGGTATTAAGTTGTACTCAATTACAACATCTGTAATTTGCCAGTGTGCTCCCAGAGCTAGTCCATATGCTTGTGAGACACCTTTTCAAGCTCTCTTTTGGGCACACTATGACTATCATACAATGTGCTTGTATTATAATTAAATTTGGCATAATTACTTTACAGAGTGATCAGTGACAGTCTATTGTTCAGGAAGAATTAATCCTTTGAGCCTTCCAACATAATTTTAGTTTCTGGTTCTAAATGAGATTTCAAAGAATGTAATTTATAATAACCAAAATCCCAAATGCATACTTTAATATAGCCTTCCTTTGTTAGAGCAGCTCACTAGTAAAATGCTTCTGAATTAGGACACTCCTGGCATAACAATTTACCTATACTGCACAGGACCACTCAGATGGGAAAGAAACCCAGCAGGAATGCTTAACTGATCCACTTTGATGCCTTCTCCTTCTGCCTCCTTCTCGAAACACGGATGCTCTAGACCCCTTTCAGAACCAATTCCTTTCCTTAGGAAGAAAAGATTAATTATCCTTCCCTTAGGAGAATGCTTGCCTTTCCAAAAGCAGCCCAAGAAATCCTCCTATCTGAAACATCACACTAATTTCAGTGTATATTTAAAGGAAGTACAATGATTAGACTTGAGAAGAAGTTGGAACTGCTGCTGTAGGAGAAACCAGGCAGTTTGATTTCCTCCTGAAATGAGAAGCACAGCTGAGCCTTTCCACAGAGAGAATCTAAGTTGGGCAGTGTCAAAACATTATGTTTAGACATGTTTAATTCAAGTAAAATGTTTTGACAAAGTGGAATCCTTGGAAAAATCCTTTGCAGGTCTCATCCATTCCAGTATTAAAACCTATTTCCCTGTTTTGTATTCACTGCAGTCCTAGTTCTCAGTTTCTTTCTGTGGATCAGTTGTTAAGCATACTATAAATATCCCATTGAAAAAATTCCTAAAGTTGCACTCCAGTCCCTCAGGATCACCATGTGTGGGAAATATATATGATAACCTGACCCACAATACAAGGCAGAAGATATTGAAACAGGTCAATATTGTGGGTTTTTTTCAATTATCTTGTCAAAATTAAACCCTCAGGCCAGTCAAAAAATTCTACATTTCAATTTAATAATTTTTTACCAAAATAAATGTTTTTCTGTGCAACTTTATCCACCAGAAAATCGTTTCATTGAAAAACTGCCAACCAGCTATCACCACCAAATTTTTATCAATCTGATTTTTATAAACACCATGCTAAAAAACTCTCTTTTAATGTACTTGACTAATTAGATTCTCTCAACTATCAAGGCTCAGTCCCTTTCACAGTCAGCAAGGTTCCCCTGTGGAACCAAGGATGCTGGTACAGTAAACAGGTTCAGTAAATTCTCTCATGTCCGTATCTTTCCATATCAAGAAATGCCAATACATGAGAAGGAGAGCTTGCAAGATAATTACAACACTGTAGATTGACACAGTCATCACAGTCACTCCAGATTTCCCCTATGAGCTGGAATTTCTGCATTAGCAGCCATCTGCCCTTGGACACAAGCACGAGGCTCTCCCTGCAGTCAGCAATAACTGGGGACATTAACAATGGGCACAGGTTCAGGCCCTATTCAGCAAAGAATTCAAACATGTCAACAGTCACTCTGAATTTCTGGATTAGATTTGGGTTAAAGGCCTTGCTGCATCAGGAAGTTTTGAACATCATGACAAATAAATATGGTTATTAGCCTTTTTCATGAGCTGTCTAGATAACTCCTCTGCTGTTTAGAGAAAGCTGACAAGAACAGAAACCATAATATAAACCTGAGATTGGGTAATTAGAATCTTATGAGCAATATAAAATCACTTGGGGAAAAAAAGAACACAATAAAACAGCCCCCACTTTGAATATAGTATGCTACTACACTCTATGCTTTCCAATTGTGACCATGATTGAGGTGAAATGTGAACATGAGAGGCCTAAAATAATGCCAGATTAGTCTTCTAAGCCCCCACAATGTTGAATTTATCATGAGAGGTGCAAGACAGACAAATCCTATCACTCCATGATGTGGTAAAAGTTTTTTCAGGGGTAACATAATATGGTTAGACAATGAAATATTTTAGAACACTGATATTCTCCTACTTAAACCCCATTTATTAGCAAAAGTAACATAAAGCTTCATTAATGTAAGTAGTTAATATAGCAATCCTGTTCACAACAATTGCACTGCATTTACTGCCTCCACATGACTACTCTTTGCTAGGTTTAAATCCATAAGTGGGTTTTGCAGTCTTTGTGTGAATTTCACGGTGCTGTGGAAATAAAGCCAGCCTAATACCTAAGCTAATTTAAAGTTAGGTTAGATATGGTTAGGTGAACTGTTATTACAGAGCCTGCAGAGCAAATAGATGTTATAATCCTACTGGAAAAACATTCCAGGCAAGACCCTTAATTGGCAAAACCTGATCAATATCCCTTGACTTCACTGCTCTTATAGGACTGTATGAAAACTGAAGTTCCTGCTGACTCTTTACCAGCGATATCTTTGCTAAGTGCTCCTAGTGATTTTCTGTCTGTGTTAACAGGAACATTTCAGGAACATATACTCCAGTACACTTGCTCTTTAATTATTGCCATCATATTCTGGACAACCATGTCAGAGATTATACCACCAAACTATTATACTGAAATCTCTGTGAAAGTGATATCTTAGAGATTAATTATTTACAGCTTTTTATTTTTGAAGGCTTTTTATTAGCCTCATGTGGTTATTCTTAACTTACCGCTAATATAAATGAATGGCAAATCAGTCTCTTTACATGTCCTGAAGTACAGTAGAAACCTTAAATTGTTTTAATGTGATGAAAGTTGCCAACATGCCATGCCGTTCCATTTATAGGACTTCAGTGTAATGTTTACTCAGCTCAGTATATCGCTCAGGACTGTAGACTCACAGGAAAATAAGAATGTTACTTTTCCTCTTTCTTTTCTATTCTACACTGATCTCCTTTCTCTCCTCAATTAATTAAAATACAGTGAATACAGAAAAAGCATCCAAAATATCTGACAGTGTTACCCACTATACCAGCAGGAATATGACAAGGTTAATCATCTGGTTTAAAGGAGTTTAACTTCCCCTTGCAGGCAATTGCTGCTATCAGTTTTCTTGTGGAAGAAGAGTCAATAATGTCTTCTAATCTCTAATAGCAGACATGGGACAAACATTCTGTTACAACCTAAATAAATGAGAGAAACTAATTTTAGACCTGTCTATCAGAGGGCTATCCCAGTAATTATTACCGCTATGCTTGACATCTTCTTTATTTCTCCAGGTTTGGTTTGTTTGTTTAGCTATTGCTTCAATTAACTATCATAATTTATACAAACAATGGCCACATTTTGAGATGAAAATACAATTATTTACCACTTATCCTCTGTTCTACAAGTTTCAGTTATTCCCAGCTCTGTCCTCCCCTTTTCAGTCACTTCTGTATCTTACTCCACACTGCTTTCTCTTCACTGAATAGATTCCAAAACTCTGAATTAAACCCAAAACATTTCTACTAAAGCCAAGCTCCAAGCGTTTTCACTCTTACACTAAGAATACATATCTAATTTTGAAACAAGGCTTTATTTTTAGTAAGGTGAAAAATATCAGACAACTAAATGCATTTGCATATTAAGGGATATTCCCCTGTACCGCTAGGTTTGGACCTGACTTTTAGATAAACAATAAGAAGCTCAAGAAAGGTAAATCAGAGGCAGCTGAAATCCAAAACATTGGGGGTTTTCCCCATGATGAAGACCAGCTGTGAAAGGCAGTTTCAGTATCAGATTTTGGACATACTAGACTTGATTAAGTCCAGAAGAGGTCACTATGACTACTCCATTTTGGATTCCTGTACTAAGGATTGAAGAGAAACAGTTAGGCCTGCAGTCTCTATTAAAATAATACAATGTCTCTTAGACATCTAACTTTGACCTGATGAATGAACTCATGGAAATTCCATGGCTGAAAACAGGTTTGTTTTGATTTTAGCTTCCTGCCCAAAAGGGAACTTTCAAGTAAGGAAACAGTGAAATAAAAGGACACAGATGCCAGTTGCCAAAGCTAGCTTGATAGCATGGACCATACCTTCAGCTGCCTTGACTCTTTCCTAGACAGAGGGAAGACTACACATGCACTTTGTAGTTTTGACAATTTTCAGTTTGTTCTGGGCTACAATATAAATTCTAGAGTACGGAATAATTATTATGGCTGTGGTGTTGACAATATTAATCAAACTACCCTGAATATTAACCAAACACTATGCATTTGCTGGTTATGAAGTTGAGCCCCTGACAACTTCTCACTGTCACCAAAGTAACAGGCAACAGAACAACAGTGAGAGAACACAGATACTTTGATTTTAGCCACAAAACTTCCAACAGCACAAATGGCAGTTATTCTTGTGCAATGAAAGAAACACTCTTATTAATAATTTCAGTCTTTTCATCTTCAACCTACTAATTTTCAATGTGCTTCCTAAGAACTTATTTCTCCTTTATTACAGTTTTTGATTCAACCCAAAGTTAGTATCTTGTTTCAAACATGTTGGATCATTCTACCTCATACTGGCAAAAAGCTTTTAAACAATCATCAATTCAGTATAACATCTACTGTGCTATTACCATGAAAAAGTCTTACTGTTCAAGAATATTTCCTCTGGGTCATAATTATAATAAGAATAGGTTCCCGAGGGCATAATGTAACAAAGTCCTGAAGTTGAAAGATTGTTGAAAACCTTGAGGTAGATGTCTGCTATTTTATTTCGAAAAATGACATCAGAAGTTCATAACGCATCTGAAAGTTTCAATGTTTTCTATTTTTTTCTTGTTTAGAAGAAAAAAGAACCACATGCAGTTGAGAATTTCATCAGTCAGAATAATCATTGTAGTATAGAGATTTTTATCCTAAAGGGCCTTTTGATCTTTTTGCACATGTATTCAGTTATTTTTGTGATGAAATGTAACAGCTTCACAATGTCAACAGCTTGAGACATGCCAGGTAAATCATTTCAAAGTACACAGCAGGTGGAGAAGGGGAGAAAGTCCAGGGAGTTTTCAGGGGGATGGATACTAGCAGCTTATACTGATCTCAGCACAAGTCAGTTTGCATCACATATTAACTAATGTAGCAAAGAATCTGCTTCCAACATGGAGAAACAACACAACCGAAAATAAACCTCAAAGGAGAAACCTGCTAGACACAAATGGGCTAATTTGCACTGTTGTACAAGCAAGAAAGAGAAGCAAAAGATGATGGCCAGCATTATACACACAAAGGAAACATAAGCTAGGATAGGAGGGGGACAGTGCAGCCGGATAATGGGATGCCTCAGAGGGTGTGTGCCTGGAGCACAGCAGCGTGAGCAGTCCCCATGGGACAGGTCCAATATTGTACCAAGACAGACCTGGCATTGTCCTCTGGTGGCACGCACCAGGCTGGGCACAAGAGACAGGCCCCCAGGGTCAGTCACACTATGATCAGATCTAAATTAATTCAGACTTCATTCATTTAACTTTGGTCATCTTGAAGGCACCTGATTTTCAAGAGAAGTCAGACAGCTGCTCTTCTTGGATGACCTTTTCCCCCACCCCATATGCTCCAGATAAATCCCTTAAAACACGCATACAAAACCAACATACACTACTGATGCTGGTAGAAGTATTTTGATACATAAGGCAGTTTCTATACACTTGTATCCTGGAACCCAATATTTAATTAATAATTTAAATAAATGGATCCCTTAGAACTCAATGTAATCTATGATTCTACATAAGTCACCATCTTCCAAACGCATCTATATGAGAATTACAAATCATCTAGCTGGGAGATGTTCAGGTAGAGCACGTCTTCTATCATTGCAAATAAACAGATCTTTTCCTTCTTTTAATTTTTTTTTTTTTTTTAAAGCAGATTACTACAAAACAGTACGAGTTTTGTTTTAAGTGATTAATTAATAGAGTGCAGTGATGCCAAACACCTATTGCCATTCGGAGGCAACTGGTGAGGTTTGGGCCCTGAAGCATATCTGAGATGAGTGTGACTATGCAATTTATTCTCCAATTTGGTCTTCAGGAAAGATGATCATATTTACACTATATACAACACTGGTTCAGAAAATTAACCTCTTTGTATTATTAATGAATTCTGTTGGAACAATTTGACACAACTGCTTATTGTTTTTTCTGCAGCCTTGATTGAGTCAGTCCCTGGCAGCATCCTTGAGCCAACAGACCCCAGCTCTGGGTCACAGCCTGTGACTGCCTGTGCACCTGGAGGAATATCCTGCCTCGCTCGCTTGGATGCTGCTGCCTGTGCAGGATCACAACACTGCACACAGGCAGTAACTCTCCTGGCTAAGCAAGACAATCCTCCCACTGTTAAGAGATCTGTGCTAACAACCTTCCCATGCATCCTTACTGAAAAGTTGTGACTGGCTGCAAGTAGCCTTGTGGAACCTGACCACATGGGCTGTGACCAACAGCTTATAGCAGTTTAGAAAAAGCTCTGCAGGAAACACTTCTCTTTAGTTACTCTTCATTCCAAATTAACCGAAATTCTTTGACCATGAGAGAATTTAAAAATCCATTTAAAACCCACTTCCAAGGCAGCCTCATTTCCTCCTAAGGAAAATAAAGATCTGCAGATGTACAAAGGTCTTCATGTGAAGGTAACGTTAAGTAGACAATATTTCTACAGAGACAAAAGAGAGCAGCAGCAAGAGAGACAACAAAATCCAGCTAGCTAGAAATCAATATTTTAGTCTTCACAAAAGAAAAATGAAAAGGAAAGAAAAAGTTTATGCATTGTCTCTCAGATAATTAAAAGAAATGCCAAGTGAGACTAAGTTTTAATAAAGGAGACTTTATAAATTAGAATCAGAGACATGATTCATGAATAGAAAATACCTGTTTTTAATAATCTCTCATATATATGCCTGGTAATGATGCACAGTCAATCAAAGGTGTTTAGAATGTCTGCAAAGAGAAAGAACAGGCAGACAAAAACAAGCTAGAGGACCACTGTATGTTTCGCATGTTTATCTAGATTACTTTGCATGTTGTGCCTTTCTGAAAGGAGAACCATACTTAGCCTGGCTGTACTCGCTGCCTGCCAGTTGCAGAGGAAGGAATAATTGCTCATTATCGGGGAAACATTTAGCTAGGCTTTTACATGAAAGCCTTATCTTTTCCATGAAAGGAGCTAATTTACGTATATAAATACATACATACAAAAAAATCCCTATGGAATTAGTGCCTGAAACTGAAAATCACAATGATAAAACTGATTGCAAAAATATTTCTTAACTTTCTGAAAATGGAGAGAAATTTGACATAGAATATGATCCATACTCTTAGTCTATTAAAAACTTCTATTTTTTTTTTAAAATACAATTTGATTTAAATAAGAAATAGTTGCACATGTACTAGCCTGCATTTTCTTTACAGCCAAATTTGCCCCCTCTATTTCTCCTTCTAAGCTGTAACCAGATAACCTGTTGCCAATTTTTTTGGCATGGTCCAAAAACATCTATCAAATCCTGACCAGCTGATAAACGATCCAGGAACTTAACAGTTTCCTGTACTGGAGGAAACTGAAGCATCCCAGCTGTCACCACCTTGATAGTATTTGCCAGCAGGTCTGTCCATCCTCTGAGCAGATGTGAGGCTGCTCTCCCTGTGCAGTGGCCAGAGCAGGAGGTGCCCAGGTGTGCCACCTTGCTGGGTGCCAGAGCTCAGACCCTCTGCTAGAGGAAGGGTGAGAGCTGAGCACTGTCTGTGCTCCAAGCAGGCAGCTGGGGCAGGAGCAGAGAACCAGGCGGGACACTGCATGACTGTCTGCAAAACAGTGTGCAGAGAGAATAAGGAAAGGCTCTTCTGCATAGCAATATTAATATAAGTTCAAATGTACAGTCGGGAAAGCAATGCTGTATTTCCAGCTTGTAATAAACTAAAGGAAAGACTGATATTGTCTGTCAGATTTATTGATTACATTATCCATAAATTCCTTCTGTTTTTCTCACACCCTTATATTTCCACTGGGCATGTCTTGTTTCTCAACATTGTATTTTTGACAGCATTAGTCAGCACGCCAAAGTAAAATAATGAATCTTATTGCTATGCTTTTGTCATCTTTAAATGTGTCCATATAAAGCCTTCAAAAGTCTCCCAGAGGAATTCCTTTTTGTTGATTTGTACACTTTTAAGTGACTGGCAAGAAAAGCAGATTCTAATAAGCTGCAAAGAAATTTAAGATACAGTGAAATCTATATATGCATGTATAGATGTATAGGACTTTGCATATTTTATAGCCTTTCTCACAATTTAGAGACTCTGCATTTTTAAGCAAATGGTTTACAGTAACAAAAAAGGGAGAACATTTGGATTTACAACTGAGCACATTACGACATAAAAAAGTCTGAGATAGCCAAGACCAGGCGTATTTCAGTATAAATACACATCAGGAAGGCAATAGAACTAGTCCTGATGTGGATTTCAGTTGAGATGCTGTCAGTCAAACCAGTATTTAATTCAACAGACTTTGTCAGCTTGCTGAAGTTACAGGCCAGCTAGAGGTGCCTTCCTCATCAATCACTGCATCCCCAGCTTTCTGGGATTACTCAAATTAGCTGCCTGTGCTCTTGGTGCACTCCCTCACAGAGCATCCTGCTGCTGTCTGGGTCTATGCCCCATTTAATTTGTCATCAGGAAGGTTGAGATGCCTGCACAACACTAAGAAATTCTGGAACTAAGATAAATCAAACTAACAGACATCCCAATTTATATCCTGAACACATTCCTAAGGCTTATTTTTGATGACAGGGAAGCATGGGGAACATGGAAGGATTTGAAGCAATGAGGCAGGATCGTGGCTGTACATAAACACAGGAATGGCTTTGGGTTTAAGGTGTGTTAATTTCTAATGGAGAGGGAGGAGAAAAGAAAACAATCACTCCCTTTGCACATTGATCTAGAGCAGCATTAATCCATAAACTGTCTTTCTGGACTGGACCTTGCAATACCTACTGAAGCAAGCCAGAGCCAGAGAAGTGAGATATCCTAGAGTGGTGTTTCAAAATCAAATCAAAACAGTTCATTTCAGCAGGAAAGTCTGCCTCTACAGAGCCTTGCTGCTACTCATCCTAAACCTCCAAGTCTTGGAAATACTCAGTTATTATGAATTTAGAATAGACATAATTTCTGAAGTAATTAAAACCAGAGAGGCAGTAGGTACATTGATGTACCTATTTTACACCACCTACATCTGGAAAGTTAATTCAGCTACAGGGAAGGATATTTAATCTGTGCTGCAGCCTGACTAACTGCCATGGAGCAATGAGGATTACTAATGTGGGCAGGCTGAGCTGGGAGACACAGGAGGAAAGGCAGCTCAAGGATTCGTGCTGTTCTAATTCTTCCTGTTCTTCCAGGAGATCCTGCTGGCTCTTTTTCTTTGCTTTATAAAGGGTGAGAAAACAGGGAAGCTTATATTCAAAATCCCATCTCAATATTCAAAAGACCTACCAGCAATCCTGTACAGAGACCCCAGCAAAATGAGCACAGGTTCCTAAAGTGTATTCGGCTCAAAATCCGTGAGAACAGAGAAAGATAATCTGGCAGGACCAGTGTGCAGGTGAAGACCCTGTACCTCTTCTCCTTAAACAAGAGGATATGTACAGTAAGTGCAACTGATGTATTTTAAGCAAGAAAATTTGTTTCCTGATAATATTAGGGTAAAATATTATAAGGGCAGCTATAGATCAATTTATAAATGCAGTAACCTCCTCTGACATTTTAGAGACAACCTGTGCAATAAATAACAAAGAATAAACATAATTTTCAGACAATGCACTGTTTTTTGAACAAGACAAAAAGCAATTAGACAAAATCACAAGCATGCAAATAATGCCAATAAGGAAGAGAAGATTGCTGCTTTATGCTAGGTGGCACCAGCAGACTTCAACTTTTTGTGCTTCACATATGTCAGAGAGACAGAGAAAGAGAGGAAGGAGAGGAAGATCCAGCCTCGTTTTCTCCACCAATACTGACCCTTTCCCTTAAGTTGAATGTTATTTATGTTCCAAAGCAGAGTTGCTCTGTGGCAGAAAAAAAGGTTTTAGTGATGGTGGCTCTGACTGTTCACAAACTGCTCAACTGCCAGAAAATAACTACTTCTTACAGAAGCTTCCAGGGGACAGGATGCAATACAGAGGTGATGACCAGGTAGCTGGGTCTGAAACTGGGGGATGCACAAGAGGAAGAGAGGCAAACTCCAAGAGCAAGTTTCTGATGTAAGAGATTCATCTTGCAATCCCGAGCAGACTAGACATTCTGTTTTAATTAAGGAAGAGACTGAAATGTCCTGTAATGAGGGCCACGCTAGAGCAGAATCTGTGGGCTGTACCCTAGATTCAGATTCATTTTAAGGCAGCTCAGCCAGCAAATCGGTGTTTTCCACTTCACTGGTTACTGTGTTCCTATTTGTGTTCAAATTAAAAAAGCTCTGAATGCTGAATATTCTTTCAGTGAGTCTATCGAGGAATAGTCCTCCTCTGAATGCTCAGAAACCAATCAGAGTTCATGAAAAACATTAACAAATTCTCAGTGTACTTCCCTCGTAAAGTAGATGCTTTGTGCTCCCTTTTGCCCTCTCCTGCCTTAAAAAAACAAAACAAATCAAAAAAAAAAAAAAAAAAAAAAAAGGACAAAGAAAGCTCCTTCTGCCAGAGTCAGGCAGCTTAGCATTGTGGTGACACCATACTGCTCTGGCAGAACCAGGTGAGGATAAGCCACATGAAAGACACCTTGTCTACACTGGAAAGCCAGCTGGAGTGGGTGTTGTGAAATGTTATCACCTGCCACTCTACAGTGGCTCCCACTTGGACACTGTTCCTGAGTGAAGTAGTTTTAGCTCAGAGCAGTTCAAACACAACTCATCATCCTGGGCAGCTTGTCTTCTGTTCTGTACCCATGACCACAGCAGAGCAGTTCTGGTCTGGTCAGTGTCCTGTGGTAGACAAAGCCTTGGTACTTGGACAAAGTCTGCTGTTCTAAAGCTAGATAATTATACCCAACATCATTAGCAACAAAACAATTAATTCCTAATTCCAAAGTGCTTATACAAATAAGATGAAGATAAGAAAGAGAACAAACCCTTTGCAAATGCAGCAGAGCATAGACAGACTGCGTACGCCTCACTTAATTACCTATTCAAAAGGAACAAAGCGTCTTTCGTACTGTGACTCCAAAAATTAATTAGTTTCAGTTCTCATTAAATAAAGATCCAGTTCAGCTCTAATTAAATTAGGCTGCCTTTGACAATCAGCTGCAGTCTAGCTGTTGAAGGTAATGAGTTCCTTTTCCCTGCATGTCTCCCAGATGTCAGCAGAGGCAGGGATGCTGGCAGCATCCTGCAGCCCTGACCCTGCCACCAAGCATGGAGCAGGACCAGAATGCTCACAGACCTTGGGAGTAGCTGGCACACAGGAAACCTCTTGGACTTCAGATCTTCTGTTGCAAGAACTAATGCCCAAGGGAGAACTTGTAGCAAGACGACATGCATTCAGCATTGTATTTCAGCATTGTATTTCAGCATGTTCTGCTTTTTGTCACTCCTGTGTTCAGCCCCAGGTGTTCCACATACCCCTGCAAACTGCCTTTCCTTGAGTGCTGTAGGAGACTGAGCCTGGCTCAGCATTTGTTCTCCTCTTTCAGGCTTCCCAAGGACAAACACAAGCCAAAGACTCGTGGTCTGGGCTGTAGCTGAAGGACAAGGAGGTTCTGCCCAGTCAGATACAGCTTCTTTACAAAAAAAAAAAAAAAAAAAAGGGAATGAAGTTTATTGCATCACCCTGTCACTAATAATGCTAGCCCAGAAAATCTGCCCTGTGAGGAATTAACCCAGCTTTCCATGCAGGCTCCCTTCTGCATGGCCACTCGAGGATGGTGGGATCCCAATCACATCAGTGTCTTTCTTGCTGAGCTGGTGCCTTGCAAGTCTTGTTATCTTGCAGCTGAAACAGGACAATTCGCCTCCCCCATTTTCCGCTGTTCTGTCTAACCCAGAAGAAAAGCTTAGGAGAGAGGGACCAAGCACACCCTTGGGTTAAGAAGGTGGGTTACAGAACACTAGACTCTCCAGGTCTCATCAGACTCACCTGCAGCACTTCATCAGGCTTTAATGTTTTCCAGCTTTAGGAGACTCAAACCAGAGGTGTTAACGTTGCATTTAGTATGCCAGTCACATGTCTTTCATTAGTTACCTAATTTCAAACTGAAAGAAGGTTTTTGTACCCACAGCTTCCTCTGGTAACAAATTACACTGTAACGGTTCAGTGTGACATGAAGAGCAACTCCCATAAGGGGAAAGAACATGCACATTTGCAAGTTTCAGGCACTCTCCTTCAGGTTGTTCTGCACTTGGCAGCCACCAGTCTACTTCTATGCTCCAGCTCCTGGCAGTAGGTGAGTGTGAAGCAGTCAGATAATCTTCTTCATACCACCCACTAGTTAATTGACTTCTAATATGGTCCCCCTCTTCCTCACTTTTTTTGCTTAGCTGTTTCTTTTATGGAAACTGCTTCATGTCTTCGCTTATCAATTGATTCTTTTGAAGTTTGACTAAAATACCAAAGACCTAAGTGTTTCCCCAAAAGACCACTGGGAAATATAATAAGCAAGGAACTCAGGGTGAAGAAGTGCCACACCGAAATAGCTTTTATTCCTATAACATTTATCTCAAGAGAAGGAAAAGATACAGAGGCAGGAGATTATAACTGTGAATAGATCAGCAGTGTCAAACCACAGATAAGCATTTCTGAGAATTTGAATAATAATCTGCGTGTCAACATGCTACCAATAAAACATGACTGAATAGTAACCTTGTAAAAAGGAACCCAACTGTTTGGCAAATAACTCCATCAACTTTCACAGGCAGCATCGCTATCCACTTCGATCTGAAACGTCACCTCTGCAAATGAGCACATGCAGATCTTACACCTTTATTACTCCAAGATGGCTCTAAGGTGCCAAGCAGTGTTTTTATTAATTCAGTAAATGCCTGCTCTAACAGAAGGGCAAAAGAAAGGCAAATGGACCTGCTGACTTTCCCACAACTCATTTCTCAGGCAAGTACTGCAGCTCCTAACCCCATCAAACCTCCATGCTCAGATCTGTGGAAACTTGCAGTGTTCCAACAAGTTAAAATTACCCTGAACTCTCTGCAATCTGAGATCTGCCAAAGTGCCCCCACATTAAGGAGATTACACAAAAATGTGAAATGCTCAAGTCATTTGAAATGGCCATGTGATCAGCGCAGAGTAGAGGGACATTACTAGACTGCTTTGGATGGTTCTGTAAAGCCTTGTAGCTTGGGATTCAAGCAGCACTAGGAGATGTACACACATCCCTTAAGAGGTATCAGACAAATGGAAAGGGGCAAAGAATAGCTGTAGTAGGGTGAAATGCCCTGGCTCAGGTAAGATCTGTATGCAACCACATCTAGACGCTGCAGCTCTTTTTACTTGATAAGAATCAGTTTGGGAATCAGTGAATGAAAGCCATTCTGTATAGGAGAGATATGAGGTGGGGTTAGGGAATAGGACAGGAAATGTAAGCCACTAAAGAGAGATGGACAGACCTGCAGTAACTGAGTCATTTTCTCAAGTATAAATAAAGAGAAGTATGTGTTCCCACTTGCATCCCTAAAGCATAGGTACAGAAACCTCCAGAGAGCTAAGATGTCTTTCTTCAGGGTCTGGTGTTCTGTAATAGTGTCCAAATGTTTTGTTTTCATTTCTCCTTACAAAGGTTCCAGGGGAAGGTGGTACTGTCTTTGCAAGACAGCTTTAAAGGAGATTTTAACAGCACGCTTTTCCTCCTCTCCCTCTACAATATCTCTATTTTCATTTTGGAACTGGCAGTTCCCACCACTGCTGACAGATGCTCAGGCAAATACTCAGTTCTTATAAATTTTATGCTGCCTAGTGACCAGGTAGATAGAAAACATAAGTGCCCTGCTCTGTCTCAAGAGAAGGATGCAAGAAGTGGTCCAGCCTTTACCAAATTTAAAAGAATCTTCATGAGAACATTTATAAAACTAGAATCTAGGAGAAGTACCCACAGGGGAGGCAATTTTATTAAACAGCAGAGAATCCCTTCATCTATCAGGGGAACTCTCTTCTGTGCATATATAATGCTTATTATTACATTGCAGTCTTAATATGATGCAGTACGGGAAAGAAAGTTCTGGGGAAAAAAAAACACACAAAGCAAACTTAAACAAATCCAACAAACGAGCCCTTCATTAACCACCAGACAAAGCCCTAGGAAATCTGACTTCATTGTCTGCCAATCACAGAACCCACTTGCTCTGTTTTAAAATTGAAGCTTTTCATGGGCTGTCTCAGCAGGGAAGGAAGAGAGCCTGGAAATGCACTCATTTTACAATTTTTGCTTTCCCACTTGCATGAGAGGGAACTGATGCGGGTGGGTTTGCAGCTGAACAAAGCAACTCTGGACAGAGCTGGCCTGGTGACACACAAAGCAGATGTGCATATGCAAGAAAATCCTTGCAAAACCCAAGTGTCATGAGGTGGGTTTTAGCTCGTCTGCAGGTCTGATTGCAACCACTTGTGCATCGCTGCAATGAAACTGCCTACCAGAGCTAGGCTTTTGGAGGGACACACATCTGAACAGGAGTCCAACATTGCACTGTGCTCCAGGGAATGGCCACAAAGATGTACCCCGGACCTCACAGACACCCATGCTGCCACTGAAAAAAAGTCATCAGTGAGAGTAGGATTAGTTGCTTTGGCGATGTAAATTTGGACAAGCTACAGTATGGGTGTGTTACTTTGGATGCCAAGTATCCTTTTAAGTTAGTATAATTTTTAGCGTTGCATTAAGGGAAGAGGAAGCAGGGGAAAGAGCAGACCAAGTTCCCTGGCTGAAGCAAAAATACAGCTACTCAAGCTACAAAATGACTGAGGGTGCAAGCAGATCTGCAATCAGATACATTCAGAGTGGGCTGGGGGGAGCATTGCTCCACACTGAATGCTCCTATTTGAGTCAGGTGGGAGATGCACATTGTATTTCTGTCTTGGACCATGAGTGAAAGACCATGTTGCCAAGTAAACTGGCACATAGCAGAAGCCTTTTCCCCTAAGAGCAGCTCTCTCATCCAAAGCCTTTTCAGAGGCAGTGGAAGAGGTACCAAGAGCTCACATTTACTCAGTGATGACAAGTTACAAGAGAAGGATTCCACTCTTACATTGTAGATATGAGGATTTCAAGGGCTTTTGACTTTGTCTAATCAAAACCCATTTTCACTACAACACTCAAAGACTTTAAAATCAAGATAATTCCCTTGCCAAATTTTCTCTGAGTAAACTATTGCTGCTCATGTGCCAAGTTGAATAAAAAGGAAGAGTAACAAGTTTTAACATTTTTCTCTGCTATTAGTCAGAGAGGAAAGTTAAACCACCAAGCCTTAAGCTTTCAAAAAAAAAAAAAAGGAAAAAAAAGGCAAAAAAAAAAAAAGAAAAAGAAAATTTGCTCTAATTAAGCAGAAAAAAATACATAGGAAATTTTAACAAGACTTCTGAAAATAGGAACAAAGAATAGAAAAGTTAAGACAACTGAAGCCAAATCAGGCTCTTCTCATTTCCTAGAGTAACTTATGTCTCCATGTCAAGATGAGGTGTGGATTTTGCAGAAGTTCAGTCTGCACTGCAGACTTCACAGAGTTCCCACAAAGCAGAAACAAAAGCAAGAATCTCTCATGCTGCTTGTGAACATTTCTGCAAGGCAGGGCCTCACCCAGTTCTTAACAGGAAGCTTCCCATTAACAATAAGAGAAGGATGACAAATGAATGCTTTCATACTCTCCAAACCCATTCGCTTCTAATTGTTTTATGATATAAACCATGCTAATGTTTCAGGGAACTTGTATTCTCTATGTTCAAAACGAACCAAAATGGTTCTGTGGTACTTCTTGTCCCTGCACTGTACTGCATGCTGCACAAACTTATCTGCAGGCAATCTTGAGAGGATATTCTGGCTGGCTATTACAGACAGCACACACATGCACTGGAAAACTCAAGGGCAGATCTGCATCCCATAGCCCCCCTTTTCACATAGTTTGTGTGAAGCATTGATAGAAAGGGGAGAGGGGGAATTAATCAGTCTTCTGTTTCATAGAGATGAATGCTAAGTCACATCTGATATGCTCTGACTAGCTCCCAAGAGCAGCCCTATGCTGAGGAGTTTGTAGGAATTTCCCACTGACCACCTGCTCTTGAAACTGCAGGGGGAAATCCCACATGCTCTGGGATGAAGGGAGTTCAGTTAAAAACAGCCCTCAACAATTACAGCTGCAGGTTATTTTTAATTGAATTCAGATGATGAATGTGAAATAGATGATTTCAAGTGAGATAAACAGGGAGATACCTACTCTTGTGAAGAAGGTAATGAGCAAACAGTTTCCCCCATCAGACTAGAGGGGAACTTTTTAATCACTGAAAGAGAAATTGTGGGTGCAAACTATCAAGATTTGTTTTAATTCAAATTAGTGATTTGATTTAAAGTGTCTCAAAATCCAATTCTATTGGATTATTTTGCAACTGCAGATGAATCTGTAAATTCAAGGTTTTCAGTGCTCAAAATAGCCATAGGGTGAGTCATCAGGAGATGGAGGTTCACATCTCTGCACAGACCTAGAGGGCCCTGAGAAGCTTCACTCTTCAAGGGCTGACCACAGAGCTGATGCACAGCTCTTCCTATCACATCAACACCACGGCTGTCCCAGCCATGGAAAAAGGATAGGGGTGAATTTCTCACACTTAGTCCACTGCAGTGCAGAGCAGCTTGCTACAGACTCCTCACACCACCTCAGATGCACTGCTGAAATTGTCTGAGCAATAATTTTCCCTCCAGAAAAACAGACAATATTTCCTCTCTCCAACTCTTTGTCTTGTTTACCTACAGGGTAAGTCCTTTTGCAAGAGATGCTGTGAAACAGCAAGGCAGCCAGAATTTTGATAATGTACAGGGACCAGTAACTAAACTATGGCTTTGGTCCTGCAGTACTGCCAGCTGCTTTCACTGTGCATTTGGATGGGCAATTGGATGCTGAAATGGAAGCTTTGTAGGCACAGTGGATGCCCCCCAGCAATGACAGAGAAAAAGTTTGATAAGTTTGGGATATTTTCCACAGAAGCTGATAAAAACATTCATTGTAACTAGAGACACTGTCAGATGAATATCAACAGAGCAATGTGGACATGTGCACAAACTGTTGAGATGGAGATGTCACACCATCACCACATCTTTTATTTAGATTCTGAGCTCATTTTATCCATATGCATAGCAAAATTGTAAATAAAGACAGAAAGTCTTTTTCTAGGCTATTATTACATGGAAATACAAGTAAATTCACTCCAGTAGAACTTGATCAACACTCGTTTCTAATGTAATGAAAAGAGCACACACACAGCTCCTCCCTTTCCCTCAACCCCAGACCTTTGTGGAACATTATTTCCATTAGAAAAAATTAACTGCAAAAACTGTAAATGCATGTGTGCAAAATAAAGGGATGAGCAGAGCTGGAAAAAAAAAGAAAATCATGCCTAAAAGCGTACACAGTGTTTCACAAGATAATTGCAGAATAAATAGAAAGCAGAGCCGAGCCAGATAAACACAGACAGCCTGCGCTACATTCTCAGGGCCATCTCAAGAGCATTTTAAGACAAAGGGAGCAGCAGCCATTTCTTGGTATCTCAAAGATGACTAAAAATAAAAATTAGAGTAGAAGCACTAGTGAGTAGGCACAGGTCTTGCATACACTATGCCAGTTCAGCGTCAACGCCGGTATACTTTGAGGAAGGCATAGCTCAGCACAAGATGGAACCAACCTATTTCTTAAATGTGCTCCACAGCTGCTACATAGCAAAAAATACCCTGTTATGATGCAGGTAGGTGGGATTTGGGCTGGCAAACCCTGTGCAAACATTTTCACCAACCTTTGCTACAGCCTGCACTTTCATGCTCTCTGTGAGGAGATCCAAGCTGGATGGGTAAGTTTTACAAAATTGCACTGAGAGGAGGAAAGGAAACGCAGCAGCTACCTGCCAGAATTTAAATGCAAAGTAAATTTCTGGAAGCTACCATCCAACGAACTGGAGGAAGAGACATCCTGAAAAAATGCACCCTATGGAGTGCCATACCTACTCCACCCAGGTTATCTCTTGGCCAGGTGAACCACCTCACAAAAGGGAACATCATTGCACTCCACCCTGGCTTAGCCCTGGGCTCCAAGCAAATGATCACTGTTAGCTTCCCAGGGCTCTTTCAGAAGTGGCAGGAACTTACCTTCTACCTGGAGTGTAGGCTGATTTGTTAACTGGCTATTGAAATTAGTAATCCTCAGTTGAGTCAACAGTTAGGCAGTTGCTTATATCACCTTACAAGGGAAAAAGTATTGACACTCTTATACTGTCAACAGATCAGAAGTAGGCAAATATAGACAGAGATAGAGTATTAAGATAACCTGCCAACCCCTGCCAATTGCAAGCAAAAGTATAAACAGAAGGCTCTTTGCTTTATTAAGATTTGCAACAGGACAGCAGCTACATAAGGACCCCAGAAGGCATTTCTGAATTCAGTTCCAGACCAGAGGAGCATTATTTTGCTAACTCAAGGACTCTTTTTCTACTCAGAAGAGCTGCTGATGCTATAGGCTAGAGGAACTGGAAAGCAGTCCCCCCATCCCCTTTGGCAGAGGCATCAGGAGTTTACAGATTCAGCTGCAGTTGCAAAATAATACAACAGAACTGGAGCAGTCTGGATCTTGAGACAGTGTAAACCAAAATCCCTAATTTAATCTAAAACAAATCTTGGTGTTGTCCTGCTCATTATGCCTTACTGACAAAATGGATACAGGCATCCTCAGTCTAGAGCCCATCCCAGATTTCAGGGATACAGTACATATCCCTGCTATTCATCACTCACCATTTTCGCCCAAGACTGATAAATGCCAAAAGATGCTGAGCCAGCAAATGCCTCTGAGTAACTAGTCAGAAGCTTCTTTCCTTTTCTATGCCTTCTCCCATCGCTCTGCCTCCTGCAGCCCTTCCCTCCATTTATATATGCTAGAAGTCCTCCTCCAGCTGCTTCCCTGCAGGGTCCTTTCCTTGGCCATCTCTTTATATGTCACTGGGGCATCCTATGCTTCCCATTCTGCACCACTTGGGAGGGACTGATGCTTTGACAGGTTACTCCTATGAAAGTGACTCTCAGAAGGTCTTTCCCTAAAAGTCCAAATTTGCTTTTAAAAAATCAGTCTAATTGCTCTTCCTCCTAGAGCTGCTGGGATAAGGGCTGGGTGAGCAGCTTTTAACCCTTTAAGCAATGAGTTAGGGGTAATACAACTAAAAAAAGGGTAGAGATGCTCTGTTGTGCAAAGACCTACTCTTTCTGGAGACATAGTTGCCAAGATTGCCTTAAGGGCAAAAAGAAACCTCTCCATCTGTACCCTCAGCCCCTTGCTTTGTTTTTTTCTGAGTCAACTCAGAGGAAGACTATTCAATCCTTTCCTCCTAAAAACCACACAGACTCTTCGACAATGACAAGTGGCTGCTTAGGCTAACCACATGCATCCCCACAGCCCCTACTTTCTAACACACTCTTGGCAAAGCCAAGGGGACATATTGGTTTGTGGTCCTGTGGGGAGTAAATCTCTACTGAAGGTCTGAAGCCCATGCCAGCTCTGGATTAGCACGCTTGGAGTAAATGCTGGTTGATGTTCAAATAATTAACCTTAAGGCAGGGCAGTGGGGCAGACATGCAAGAAAAAGATTTTAAGATACCAGCCATACTTCTCTCAATGTCTATGAAGGTTCAGCTCTGAGGACAGACATGTTCCAGGTTTAGGTTTCTGAGCTGAAGAAGACAAAGTTTGAGTTCAGCCCATCAAGAAATGGGCAAAGTCTGAGATGCAATTTCTTCTACCTGAACCAGTTTGCCCAACCCTGGAGATGCTGCTCAAGATATTAGCTTTGCTGAGGTTCCCACCTGACATCTTTTACAGAGGGCAGAAGGGCTCAGAGAACTCCAACTCCACCTTGGCTTATAAACCTGACAAACATGTTTCTTGGCAAGGCAGAATAGTCATTTCCCCAAAGGCACAGTGGTTTTGCTTTGTCTTTTACCAGGTTCTAGCCCTGTGGTGCTAGCAGTTGTCATTGGGAGACAATCATAAACCAAGAAAGCAAAGCAGGAAAAAAGTAAATAAATAAAAAAAAATAAAACAAAACAAAAAAACAGTAAGACCACAACTACACAGAAAAATGACACGTTGTTGAGCAGACAAAAGCCAAGATGGATGAAAAAAAAATGACTCATTTCTTTTCATAAGTTTTTTGCTTGCTCCAAAGTAAAAACAAATGGTGGAATAAGTCATTTCCATTGTGTTTAGCTGATCTCTGTGGTTTTTACCAGTAGCCACAATTGTCTGCATTGACTTAAGTATTATTTATAAGGTACAAGGAGTGAGTTGTGGAAAAGCCAACCAGGGATTTGACAAACTTCAATAAAGAGCTTGGAAGTTTTCCTGGTCTTCACTGTACCTGGCACTTATCTGCACTGGCCTGTCTCTTTCCCTTTTCTGCCCTTGATAAGAGAGTTTTGCCATTTCACCTTCTTCTGTATTACAGGCTGAGAATACCTCAACATCAGCAGTGCCACACACTCTTTCAGCAACAAAATGGAAAATTCTGGCATCTCATTTGACAAAACAATAGAAATGGAAAAGGAAAGGAAATTAATTGATTCTCTAGGAGGAGACCCACAACCATTCAGGGTGCAATGAGATTGTCATCCCTCCCATAACACAATAGTTACAGATGTGGCAGTGCAATAGGTGCAGAGGTGCCCAGGCAGGCTCTACACATGGCATCCTTGGACTGACAGAATCAATGAAGGCCGTGCAGATACTTCTGTGCTGATGGCACACAACTAACTTTAGTCTGGAAATAACCTGGTCATGTTTCCAAGTACTGCTGTGCAAACCCAGTCAGTTTGTTTCTGGACAGGAGTAACATGCTGAAATGGCACTTTTCTAGCCTGCTTGTACTGTCTCGTGTGTCCAGTTGACCATTTTATGCTCTACCATGGCAAAATCACCACCTGATTTCTCCCATGACAAAACCACCTGGTTCCCATCTCCTTTCTCATTCTCTTGCCTGTCTTGGTTCAAGTCTAATTTGAGTTGAAATTTCTAAGCAAACCAAAAACTTTCATTTTAAATCAACTTTTGAGAACTGCTTCAATGCTCAATACTTGCAGATAAAAAAAAAAGTTTCACTTTAATCAAATGTATTACAGAAGTTTTGTTCAATATATCCAGATCAATGTACTGTGTTTAGTTGCGAAAAATCCCCCCTGTATTTCCTGAGAAATTTGACATTATTTCTCCCTCTTAGGATGAATGCAAACACATCTTAGAGTTTCCCTCAGGACAGAAGGGTTCTTTCCTCCCCAGTACTGCTCAGTTAGCCACCTGAATATGTTGGCTTCATATTGGGACCTGCAGTAGACTACTGGAAAACGGACACCTTTGTGAAAAGATGCTTCTCATTTAAAATACAAACAAGGCAATCTGGGATGAGAACAGAAATCCAGTCAATGCACTATGTTACCAAATCCTCTGAACCCATCTATTAGAACATTCCAGGCTTGCAGAGTTTATATAAACCTTTTCTGGTTTTGATCAGCACAAGATGCCCCATCTGCTTCTCTTGACTCACCTCCTAACCTATCGATTTTAGTCTCAAATTGGAGCAGAAGTCAAATTACAGGCAGCATGATTCATGTGCCTCTCACTTAAATCCACCCTCTTCTTCTTGGAAGATGAATTACTATTTGCTTTGAAGTAATATTTCTCTTAAGTTTTATAGGATTTGCAACCTGCTTGCTGAGTTGGTTTGGCATCAATTGTTACATTACTTTGGTGATCTCACTGCAGAACACAGCAGGGTGGTGACAAGAAGAGCTTTCCTGCAGCAGGGCCATGTGGTCCTTGTGCATTTGTTTCAGAATTGTTTTATACACACCACAGCAACTCTACTGGCACATCACAGAATCAGGTCACAATTAGCTTGGAAAAGACCTCTGAGATTGAGTCCAACCTATGACTGAATACCACCATGACAACTAGAACATGGCACTGAGTGTCACATCCAGGCTTTTCCTTAAGCACCTCCACCACCAACGTGGGCAGTCCATTCCAATGTCTGATCACCCTTTCTGTGAAGGAATTCTTCCTAATGTCCAACTTGATCCTCCCCTGGCACAGCTTAAGACTGTGTCTGCTATGTCTAATTGCTGGTTGCCTGCAAGAAGAGCCTGACCCCCACCTGGGTATCACCTCCTTTCATGTAGTTGTAGAGGGCAATAAGGTCACCTCTGAGACTCCTCTTCTCCAGGCTAAACAACCCCCAGCTGCCTCAGTTGCTTCTCAGAGGATTTGTGCTCCAGATCCTTCATTGCCCTTCTCTGGACTTGCACCAGCACCTCAGTTTCCTTCCTTCCTGAACTGAGGTGTCCAGAACTAGAATGGGGCCCCAAACTGTGGTAAGCCTTTTGACAGCCTTGTCTGCTGCAGAAAGATTGACTCTGCATGTATTACGGCAAGACTAAAGGCTCTGCAAACTTGAATTACCTCAGAGTGATCTTTACAATGTTTGAGAACTTTAATTATTCTTTCCTATTGTCAATTTAAGCAAATAGGAGAAAAAGAGGTCCAAATCCAAAGCCAAAGAAATCTGGAGTAGTTAAACAAGCAACTTAATTTTCTTTGAATATTTCCATTTCCATACTGATCCTCTCCACAGTTGCCTTGACAAGACTTCTCCGAGGCCAATTTTAAGTATGTCCTTCACTATTCTCTCTTTCTAAAGGAAGATACCATGCCCCAGGCTACCAGTCTCTTTGGTTTGCACTGGTCCCTCATCAGAATCTAGTGAACTGTCATCAAATTCCCTGGCTCTCAAGCCAGCCCTTTGGTAACATAGATCTTGGACTTTTTGAAATTGCATATAAAATCTTCATTTGCTCAGCCATTCTTAAGCCATGATTAATAATCAAAATAATAAAATCTAAAAAGAAAAGTTAATTACACCCATGCTGGTAACTAAAGTGAATAGATCTCTTGCATACAAAACAAATCCCTGTACATTGACTTCCTCTGAGTCACGCCCCAATACACCCACGCCTCGCCTCACTAAGGTATTTCTCATGTCATCGTAGCCTAAAGCAAACACCTACACTCTCAGAGCCTGCAGAAGAGAGAACCCAACCTTGCAGCATTGGGATCAAAGGTGTAAACGCCACCATCTTCCCCAGGATGTCCTGCAATTAGCAGGAGATAACCTGGAGATGGTGGCTTGGCCTGAGGTCATTTTTCTCAAGGGAGAGGGTGCATGATGGCTTCTGATGTAGCAATAAGCTCCAGACATTGAGCCACGTGCAACAAACGAACACCCAGCTCCTCTGGCCTCATTCAGTGTGGCCCCTCTGAGGACCACGGCGTGGATGGAGCAAAACGAGGTTCTTACAAAATGTGCCTCATTTCAACTGGGAATTGCAAAGATGCTTGGACAAATGGGCACAACTCTGCACTCAAAAAGCAGGGAGACAGAGATTGAGAAATGGAAGAGAAGAGAGATGCAGTGATAAGAGAGGAACAATGGGGGTGGGGGGGGGGGAAGAACAAAAAAAACATGAAAACTGAAGTGTTAGAAATGCTTTAAAGAAAACACAGACTCATGCTCCTCTCTGATTTCTTTTACTGGATTTGCATTTGTGAACACAGCCCCATCTGACAGCTCCAGTTTCTGCTACAAACCAACCCTGGGCTAACAGTTTAGCAGGGTCCCACTGTAGGGGCAGGGTGTTTTACAAAAGAATACTCTGTGCAATGGCCTTCCACAAAGAATCTTTTCATTGGCTCTAGCTCCTGAAAAGTGGAGTTTCCCACCAGGCAGAGAAAATTTAGTAAATGTTCATGCTCTGGGGTTAAAAAGAAGGGCAGGTCACATTACAGTCATGCAGTGCCCTTAGCTTGCTGTGAACCAGCCTAGTTTGAAAGCCTCAGTAAATCTCTGCTGCCACAGAGTGACCTCAGGTGCTTCTGGGCTGCAGGTGATTCTCCTCACTGCTGTGTCATGCAGTCTCATCTCCTTGGTTAGCCTTCTGCCTGCTGTGGTTGTCTTCTTGCCAATGCTGCAACATGGCTGGACATCAGTTCCTAAAGCTGACAGCAGAAGCCATGGTCTGGCCTGCCACCACTGCTCTGCTATCCCACAGCACACCCTGTGCTTGCCCATGCTGGCTGCAGCTTCACCAAGAAGGTCTATACATCCCAGTAGCAAGTCCCCACACTGGTCATATGTTCCAAATACCTGCTGGAGACAGAGCAGAGCACACTGTGACTGTGCTCTCCCTGGGGCCACCAGGCTTGTTGAGGAGAGATTTACTGGGTCAAGTACCCAGCACCACCTTTGAGCAGCTGCAAACCCCTGTGCTGGAGTTGACCCTCAGTTCTGACTTATCTATCAGCTGTGGGTTGGATGGTGCTTGTCCTGGGCTGTTTTGGACAGCTCAATCATTATTTATGCATAGCAAAACTCTTGTAACATCCAAGCCTGAAACAGTACCTCTCACACCAGCAGGGTTAGCAGTACAGCTAACTCCAAAACCAGGGGCATTAGTTACAGAAAGTACACTGAATAGTAAGTGTTCATGGCCAATGTATTATCTGCAAGGCTTTCAAGCCTCAGAAGAAAGAAGCAGAAGTTAAAACTGAGGTCAACAAACTGAGTGATGGAGCACCGTCCTGGCATACACTACCTTCTTACAGATGTGACCATCAAAGTGAAGGCTGTGGCCACTGAACTGGATTTTCACCAATTGTGCCCTTGAGACAGCAGAGGACTTGGGAGGTCCCTTACCTTCCTCCCAGCTCACACAGCCATACACTGCATCCCTGAATTTACAATGGCTGAAAATCCCAGGAGACTGAGAGAGCTGATGTGGGGAGCAATTACACCCATGTCAGTAACTGTAGACTTCAGTACTTTCCATGCCAGTACTTTACAGCTGTGTCTGTACCTTTCCTTAGTATAGAAAAGGAACATAATTATCAGCATGCAGCATGCTGATGTGTTTCAAAATCTTTGCTGGAATACCAACAACCAGGCAAGCAAACAGAGTAGAGCATGCTGCAACGAATATCTGCCCCATCTACAAATGAGAGCTCTCCTGATTTCAGTAACCTGCAGTGAAGAATTCAGCCTACGGATCTGCCAGGTCTATGCCAGGCAGACACACATCACGGCTTCTCTGCAGCAACCAAACAGGCAGAGACCCATGAAAAGGTGATAGTGATGGCACAGTTGGATAGTCCCGAAATACCAGTTTCCCCATAAATAGGCAAATCAATTAAAGGTTACGAAATGCAGTAATTTTCTATGGGTGTAGCTACATGCTTCTGAGTCTAATGAGCAAGCAAATGAAGCTGGGAGAGAGAAAGCAAAAGCACACTTTGGGCTTCTACTGTTTTGTTCCTCAAAACCTACAAAACTTCACAAGCCTTAGATCACATGTGGCAACCCTTACAAAACCTTCCAGTTCATGCCATCCTGTGAGCACTCACTCCTTCCTGACATCCCCTTGGACCTGGCAACTCCTGGGAGGAAATGCAAGTAGAATTGCCTGTCAGGCATAGAAAGTCAGACACAGAGATGCGATATAGGATATAGTCCAACCAATTTTAGAAATGGTGTAGGGAAAAGAGCTGAAAAGAACGTCAAAAAGCAAAGACCTTCAGAGAGCATTAGGACAGGAAATGGAATGAGTCTGATATTTTCCCATTTTGGAAAAGAAATGTCCTTGGAAAGAAGTTTTAGCGGTGTTCCTCTTCCAAAGCCAGATAAGGGCCTCAAGCATCCAGAGAGGTTTTATATCTCCTTCAGGAGGATCACCCTCTCTTCCTGCAAAGGACAGACACTTGTGTATGATCCTCTCTCTCAAAAAGCAGAAGAGTTTTCCAGATGAACTTCAGGAGAATCCTTCATAATGCCCCAACTTTGCCTCTTAGCTTATAATCTGATCTCCCTGGTATCCTATCTTTAAAACAGAATAATTCTTTGTTGCTTTAGGGGCAAGTGTTCACATATGCCTAGGAGCTTTTAGGCTTGTGTGCATTGCTTCCTTTACACAGTGAAAATTTCTGATAATTCAGAGCCACGACTGAGAACTTTGCCCTATTTTCATTCACTGCTGTACTTTTTTGGGGGCGTTCATCCTTTGTGGCCACCCAGTTTTTACGAAGAGGTAATATGGTGAATCATTACCTTGACTTCCCAAGACTGGGAGAACAATGGGGATTAGCCTATGCACAGGCAATAATAGGCTTTCTGAATCATTCTGCAACAATTTCTTGGCATTGCATTTTGAGGATGAGGTACATGTCCAGATTTCTCCAATCCCCAAACAGAAGATACTGCTACTTGGGCACATTCAGTAATAGAAAAAGTAGAAGTAGAGTTGCTGTGCCATCAGTGCTGGCCATAGAATTTCCTTATCTTAGTTTTTGGTGCACAGACCCATATTTGGTTGCAATTTGCTGCTTGAACAGTCACATCTGGGACCACCTGTGTCATGCTACATGCTCTAGTCCTAAAAATGCTCCAGCCATAGTCAAGGTCTTGGTCTCAGATTTAGGAACTGATGCTCTTAGGTGTGACCAGAGATCTGGCATTCCTGCCAGGGGAGGGCAGCAGCCTTTACTCAGCCTAAGGTCCAGAACTACTAAAATCACAGCTTTCCTGTCACAGGCAGTTTTGATAGTCAAAATGAAAGAATTCTGCAATCAAGGGGAGCAGACAGAAGCATGCTACTTTCATTTCACATAGATACGGAAAGCAAAGACTTTGTTTCTGATTAAAATGTTTTGGTTAACCAGGAGAGATTGCTTAAAAGAATGCAAAAGCTCAAACTCCACAGTGTAAACTAAAGTGAGAAGAAAATTTTTTGATGAAAGGTTCTTTTAGCCACCCCCACCAACTTTAGACTTCTTTTTTATATCTACTATAAGCTTATTACATTTACAGAATTAGAAGTAAACAAACAAAGTAATTCAGTAGAATTGAATATCACAAACCAAAGAACCTACAATTTTCCATTATAAAACAGGCACAAACATTTTTCCTGGTCTCACAACCATAAAAAAAGAATCTAACTTTTAACACTACAAAGCTGAACAGGGCATTTAACTAACACGCATCAGTAGGCTCAATAGGACAGTGCTCATGTCCTTGAATTATTTCAGTTTCACTTCAGTTACAGAAGGGAAATTGTGAGTGTAATTGTGATCCTGTCCTCGGTAACATTGTGTTCTCCCAAACCAGATCTCAGCTTTATACATTGGATTTCTCCTGAGATCCATTTACTGCTGCACAACCATTCCATTCTCCATGTAATGGAACAAGAGGAATTCATTTTACTTGTAATAAAGAACCACTCCACAGCACTTATTTTAAATTTGCATTACATAGAAACCTTTAAAAAGAAGGTGTCGTTAGGCCAGAGGAGCTGGCTCTGCAACATGCTTCTTTGGTAATAATATCTTTCACATTCTGTAACTTCTGAAATATAGGTATGACATAAACCCTATGGGGGCTCATATCACCAAGATACTGCTAACCTGAGCCCTGCAGCCCTTCTCATTGGGCACAGAGGGAAGACACTGCAGCCAACCACACTCCCTTACTAAGCAAAGATGCTTGGATACTGTGTTCTGGAGTCATGTCCTGCCTTCAGTGGTAACCCTAGAAAGACTATCTTTTCAGTTTGGTCATTAGATAATTTACAAAAATATCCTATGCTGTGATCCCAGCACAAAGGGCATGCAAGAGCACAGGTGGAGATCTGCTTCGCCTCAGGAGGATGCTAAGTGGAAACCAAAGTACAGGTTTATGATGCCAAGGGCAGTACAACAATATTTGTCTTTCTGAATAGTGGTCCTGGTGTTTGGAGAACATTTATTGTCACTCTGTGAGACCTGAGCTCAGCTCCCTGCTTTGAGACATACTTCTTTTCAAACCAGGAGCATGTGCTTTGGTTTGGGGCTACAGTGAAGTTTTGAGGAAAAATACTTTCAAGATAGATTTTCAGCTACTGTGATGACACAACTTCACAGCGATGTCAGGAAATTAAATGGTCGACTTCCCGTCCTCCTCCCACACTGGTCAGGACGTGAGGTTCTGGTGTGTGATGAAGATGCTACTGCCTAATGAGCTATTGCACATCATCTGACACGGTGCAAGGAATTATGCCCTGGGCTTTGCCTGCAGCAAATGAAGCTTGGCTCTCTTTTCTCACCTTAAATGTAACTTGCTGCAAAGTGGGTGTCCCTGTGTGTGCTGTTATCATACAACAATGGATATTGTTGAGCTGCTGTAATGTGAGCAGTGCTTATGTCCTTCCTGGCACAAAGAAAGGCAGGCTTGACCTCACAGAGCACATAATCACAGTCCTGCCTGACATACAAGCTGGCCCAATGAAGTCAATAAAACTGCTTTTGTGGCCACATGATTTGCTGAAGCTGGGTCACTCTGTCAAGAGCATGACTGTGAAAAGCACTGGTACCTGCATCTCAGTGGACCAGGTAAGCTTTATGAGAAATACCACCCAGCAATCAAGTCACTGTGAGGCACAAAATTTATGTACTCTGTAGCTGGTAAATAACTTCAAATTCTGGAGACAGCATAGCTCATTCCTATGTTTCTCTTTTCTTTCCCTTCACTTCTCCCTATTTATATAAGGTAAAGAGGTGAACTGGCTGAAAAATATTTCTTGTTCTCCTAGGAAGCATTTGACACAGTAATTGAGAACTCAATCTCTTGAATTAAAGCTCTATTAAATGGTGTGGCTTGTAAACCAGCTTGATTTGGGCAAAAAAAATAGGGAAGAAAAGATCCTGAAAATCTGAACAGCAACTATCTAGGGATCTCTTGACAACTGCTTGCATATTGAGAACCTTTTTTTTTAGTGAAGCACCTCTGTCTCTCCACAACTCAGTCAGGGAGTTGTGTGCCTAGTTTCGTGTCTAAAACTCGGCAATGAGAGCCAGGCTCATGGGTCCTTCTTAATCCTAGCTGAGCCAATCCTTCATGAAGTTGATCAAAGAAATGCAATCCTGCAAAGCACAGGCAAGAAAATCAGATGCATAAAGCAGGACAGAGGTTGAGCTGCAATTCCCCAGAGGCATTAAACTCCCAAATTATTAGCCTTTTGTTTGTAAGATACTCTAGCTACAGAGAACAATATGTCTCAGAATTGGGCTGTCTTCCAGACTCCGTCTTGTCTCTCCTGAGAGTTTCTGAAAAAAAAATCTGGTATAACAGAATAAGAAATTTTTAAAGGTAGGTGCCTCTGGGTGCTCTTTTTTAGCCTTAGGTACTTAAATACCTGCATCTGTGATCCTGAACAGATTTCATGAATACTGGATTTCATGGGAAAATTTTGCTTCAACTGTATTTCATGTGTAATGGAGAACATTTTTCCTTAAAAAAAACCCAAAAAACCAAAATATAAAGAAGGGCCTTTTTCCTTGGGAAGGTCCTTGGAGGGAGATAAAGAAAGTTCACAAACGCTCTTCCTCAAGGCACACTGACCCTGAAAGTGTTTGTGTGGGCATCATTGAAAATGTTGTGGGCTTCAGCTTGCTGGGGAGCAAGAGCTGTACTCCTGTGACAGGTGACCAATGAGACACCCCTGGCAGCAGCTGATGACTAGTGCACAGCCAGAACAATCACTGCAGTGAAGAACATCTGAATAATCAGCAGGGTGGGTACACAGCCAACAAACTTGGGGTGAATAATTTCACGCAAACAGTTTTTCAAAACTGTCTGTTTGCACAATGTGAGCTCATACTTCAGGACAAAATTTTTGAAATAAATTATGTCTGTTGATCTGAGAAGTGATGGTTACACTGGATTTCAGAGACAAAAGGAGATGTTTTATAAGAGTCAGTTTTCTCTTTGAGGGCCCCCTTTTCCTCTGCCAGATCCTAACCTGACATACGTCAACAATATTCTGACAGCTGTTGGGATGGGAAAGGCCCTGGTCTGCCAGGTAAGAGCCATATTTCACAGTCACACTGACTGCAGCAGGTCCTGAGGTCCAGCTACTGTGAGGAACTACCTGAGTGTCACAGCAGGACAAAGAACACTTTAAATAGCCTTAGGAGTACATCTCTTCTCCAGAAGAGCGGGTAGGTAGCAGCAGCTTTGAACACTGTGCTTGGGGTATCTGATCTCCAGTGATGCCTATTCGCCATCTGTCTGACTGGGGGACCACACATCTTTCCCCCTCCTTGTCACTTACTTTGTGAACTGCTGAGAGGCAGATGTTAAGTCTTTCTTATGTTTGGATATAAATTGCAAATTTCTTAAAAACTGACTGCCAAGAGGTTTTTACCTTGATTTCTTCCCCAGTATGAAAAGAATTCAACATCAGCTTAGAAAAAAACTCAACATTCTTCTTTTCCAAAATAAAGAAAAAATGGACTTTGAGAGAAAAAAAAAAGTAAATATACAGAAACACAAAAAAGCTCATTTAAAACCTCTCCTCTGATGCATGTCAAATGAGATACAAATAGAAGTTATCACTTACTCAAAAGCACAAGCAGCATGGAGGGAAAGCACATCATGTCTCCAGAATGAGCATGTGGACACACTTCCATTTGTCAGCCATAGCGGCAGGGTGCCTTCCAGAAAAACTGGCTGCTACATGAGAGGGAAGGAGATCCGTGGGCTCTCTATAAATGCACCTAGACCTGCAGAGCAAAGGTAGTGGGATGCATTAGGGACATCATAGCTCTCTGTCTTGGTGAAGCCTCCAACATTACAAACCACCACACTTTTGATGAGGTAACTTGGGAGCCTTGCAGATGAGCTCCCCTTGTGTCTTCACAGAAGCACAGAGGATGACAAGTTGCAAATACACATGCAGGAAAACTTGCTAATCCTATTGTCCACCGTCAGAAAAAAACATTGCCCCTGAAGGGCAGCTAGGAGAGAACTGCAGCAGCAGACAGGAGTATCCTGCACAAGCAGCTCTGCAGCAAGCACATCAGTGTTCTTTCCTGCTCATCTGTTTCCCAGACCCTTCCTTTATTGAGCTTGTAAAATAACCCAAACCCACATACAAGGAGGAGTCGATGGGATGACGGGCCTCTGAGGGCCAGTGAGCCTGTTAACAGCCTGAGGGACTGCCATAAGTGCCTTCATTAGCTTATTTTGCCGAGGCTGCTTCTGCAAAGGGTCATCCAAGGAGCCAAGGGAAATACAGCATGGTGTGAAAGATGAGAGAGAAGGAATGGAGGGTACATGGAGGTGTCTGGGCAATGCTGCTATGCATCAGTCAAGGCAAGCAGATGCTGGACCCTTGAACATAAAGGGGAAGGGCCTTGGGTTGCCTATTTATTTTGGTTTTGTGATATTCCCTTTGCAGGCGATCCCAGTCCCGTGTTGCCTTGTCCCCTCAATGACAATAAGCTTACCCAGCACCCACTCCTGCAGGACACAGCTGTGTTCCTCTGTGCTGCTCGTGATGACTGATTTAAGGCACATAATGCGGCAATGCAGCCACAACAAAGACCCTCTGAGCCCGAGTGGCAGGGCCTGAGGGCACAGGAGTTGGTATGGCCAGGAGGAGAAAATCCTTTCACCCTGCAGAGGCCCTGACCTGTACTAAAAGCTGACCCATTCCCCTAAGGCTCCAATTAGCAATTCACCCTCAAAACACGGATCCAGTCCTGACACCTCAGATGTGTAGGTGAGTTCAGTGCAGAAAAGAGCACATATCTATCCCATACACCCAAACCTGTCAGGGTGAGGCTCACAGCCAGCCTGGACAGATTTACCAAACACTTATTTGTGCGGAAAGCCCACACAGCTTTACAATCCCCCATCACATATGAGGACCTCCTCCTCTGTTACAAAGACACATATATAAACCCTTCACATACATAACAGCCTGAATTTACCCCATCTTAGTCACATAAAAGCACTGGGTTCCCCATTTTCATGCTTTAAGTGGTAATGGGTCCATAGCATTGGGCACAACCAGAAACTCAGTGGGGCACCAGTACATCTTCCTGGGTACAGGAAGAAATGGGATTTTTCTGTAAGATTTCCTGTTTTTCAGAATATTAGTATTCTTCACCAAATGTAACACACAATTAAAATCCAGCTTTTACAAAGCTTTCCCTGGATTAGCAAAATTTTTAACATCTACAGTGGGATTTCTAATAACTAAGGGAGGCAGAACATTAAGAAAAAAACAAGCAAGATTCTGCCAACACAATGGCAGCGTGATATGCAGCATTGGAAACTGAAGACTGGGGTGAGATCAAGGAAAGAGGAGCTAGGTCACTAAAAGCTTGTATGAGTAGAAGAGGTGACCAAACACATTCACGGAATTTGCAGCTATTAAGTATCAAGAAAGTATCAGGATGGTCTGGGAAAGCACCTGGTTGCAAGCACCACTACGGGTCCTGTTTTCAGACTTATTCCAAGCCATAAATGGGTACAGAGGCAGCACTTGAGCTACTCAATTCCTTAGGCTTTAGTGGCCCTGTGGGCTTGTGGAGTGCTCCTCTTGGAACTAATTCACTTCCATATAAATTCTTAAATATCCATTATATTAAAAATATATACATTAGATGTTATAGTTCACTGGTCTGGGCTGGCAGATAGTATGGAAAGCTTAAACACAGGTTCCTTAATTCTCTCCCGGGTTTCAGCATGTGAAAACTTCAGCTGTCATTGCAGTGAGAGACCAAATGATGCAATCTTGAGATTCCCCACAATTTGATTCCTCCCCTCGGCCCCCCGCCAGCAAATACAATTCTATGAAAAGCTGAATTAGCAAAAAGTGCTACAGTATTATAAGCCACTGATATCACCCAAGACACTGGAAAACGGCTCAAAGGTCCCAAGACCTATTTGCTGGTAACCATGGCACTGCAAATTCTGTTTGCTAAATACTGGCCCTGAAGGGAAGGCAAAGGTGAGAAGCTTGCAGGAGGCAAGCTACAGTGTATGTTGCTAAGCCACTGAGCAATAACATGTTGTGTGTTTCATGGGTGTGATGGCATCAGTCAGAACAGGCATGTGACTCAGCCATACCAACACTGAATCAAACCTCGTAAAGCACATGGCTAGATTCTCTTCTCGTCTATAGAGAATACTAGAAGAAAAAAAAAAACTTAAAGAAATCCCTTTCAATTTAATTTTATTCATAGAAACTTCAAAAGACTAAGCTGCCAAGCAGACTATTTTTCAACTGTTGGATACTTCCTTGATGCAGGATAGCCAGGCCTTTTTGAGTTCATCCATCAATACTCAGTCAGTAGGAGAACAATTAAGTTCCCAGTCAACCATTCCCTCTCAGCCATCCCAAACTTTGGAGGCAAGACTGGTGTTGGACAGCAGAGCAACTACTGAGTTGATCCCTGAACCCTTGGGGCCTTAGGAGCCAAACTGCCATTAATCTCCCATGGAGAAGCAAAGAGCTTTGATGCTATTTAATAAATCTCAGCAGAGATCTTTGTGTTCATTAAATAGCCAACAGGATGTGGCCTGACCAGGCTCTGCCACTGCTGCAACAAGAGCCCAACAGTGTGGTAGCTGGTTCAGCCTCCCTAAAACTCTGCACTGCTCCACGAGGATTGTCTTTTGGCCAAGAAAAACTTTTATGTCCCCATTGGGACAAAATGACTGAAAATGTTATCTGTCTATCCTATAGCCTAAGCACCACACAGGGAAAGGGAAAAAGGAAAGCAAACAGCACACTTGGGTTTTAGGGCAGGATAAGGCTCTCTCCGTTCACTTTTCCTGGTCACTCTGTGCAGGTGTTTCTTGCAAATATCAGTGGTGAAGGGCCTCAAGTGCTTCTACAGACACTAAACTGAATGTGGTTAGTCAAAATCATAATTTACCAATACCAGCTGGCTCCTGGGATAAGCAGAAACATGCTAGGGTCAAGATGTGTAAATTAACCCTGTTAAATTATTCTTCACTGGCTGCCTGTGCTCATGAATGCAGTTTGCACATAAGTCATGAAGGGAGCTGCGGTGAGAGCAGGTGAAGGAGGGGATGAGGCTCCTGCTCCCCATGATTGCAGTGTGGTTAGTCTAGGAGGCACCATGACAAGACCTGTGTTGGTGAGCAGCCCCTGCACTGATGCTCAGAGTGGAGGAGAAAACTCATACCAGGAGTTTCACTTCTGCCTTACAGCTGACAGCTGTAAAGAGATGAAGTCAAAAGAGATGAGGTCAAGGATCAATGAGTGGATTGGGACAGAACTAGTGCAACCCCTATTGATCCCTTCCCCCAGCTTCCTGCAGCACATGAAACTTGGCTTTGAAAAAGTTTAAATTCACACTCTCTGAATCTCTTGATTCCTAGATGCGTTAGGTCTGTCCTTCTCCGGCACTGTAGCATAACCTCCAAAGACCCAGTTGGGGTTTTGTTTGGTTTGGGTTTGGTGTTCTGTTGGGGTTTTTTCCAGAAACTCTGGTCTCATAGAATTTTCAACTCAATTTAGGGCACCAACAAAACCTGCTCCTCTTCTTGCACCAAAACTATTAACAGCAAGCTTTCTACCCCACATCTGTGACAGTTTCTGGGATAGGTCAGCACCAAACCTCTGGTTTGGAAATTGGCTTTTTTTTTCACAACATATGGCTCAGACTCAAAGGCCTGCATACAGGATCAAAGTGAAATTTGGTCCCATTATGTCAGCAGCAGTATTCTCATGCTTCATAAAGGTTCCCTGAGTCTTAAGCCTTCAAATGTACCACGCACTGCAGAAAACCCAACTCAGAGCTCAATATCCCTGCTACACACCAAATGTCTGAGGTGCACTCACTGCATATTCCATGGGGAAATGATAGTTATGTGGAAGAGCACAAGTATTGCTGCACATATGGATGCTATCCTCAGCTTTCTAACTCCCCTTTTTCATTTCTGACTGTGTCTCAGAAGAGAGGTGGTCTTGACCATCAATGAGTCATGTCCACAGATCTCTGTAACTTAGAGATAATGCAGGTATTAAGCACAGTTTGGATGCCTTGAAGTTACTATGGACTAGAAATGCTTTTTCAGAGGATGATTTACTGAAGTTGAGTTTTGCACAGACCCACCTGGTGAATCCAGTGTTTACAGAGGGAAGGGTAGAGAAAAGTTCACACTCTTCCCTCCTAATTTATTTTCAGGACCTAGTTCAACCATAACGCTTGTTACTTTGGACTTTAGGGAGAGAACTGTACTTGGAAACAATTTTTGCATATTTTTCAATCTCCAGATCTCCACTCTTCACCAGACTGCACCCAACATCTGGAGCTGTGCTCTTTGGAGCAGGGACTCATTGCTCACATACGTATGGCAACTAGCAGACACCATCTCTGTAGCACTACACTGTCAGTAACAAAATCCAGCAATGATTTTAGACAAAGATCCCTTGCAAACCTGCTTAGTTTTCTGGTAAGAGATTCATTGAATCAGGACAGCAGTATCTTTTACTAACTACATTTAGCTCTTTTAAAAAACAGTTTCTATATGACAAAAAGCCCTAATTAAGCACACAGCAGCCAAGGCAAGTTCGTTGTATTACCTTGATGAAGGCACACTCAGTTAATCCTTGCGGAAAGTCCCCTCCAGTCCCCTGAAGTCATTGTAACATACACGCGAGTGTGCGTGCATGGGTATAAATAAAAAAATGCATCATGGACCTCGGTCACCAAATCTGGCCTTATTTGTAAGTGCTCCCCTTGCCACAGCCTTTTCTAGCCTTGACGTGATGGGGAGGAGGAAGGTTGTCACCTGTTGGTGTCCTTGACAGATGTAAGTGTGGGCATGCGAGGGGAGACATTTTAGAAACAGGGAAGGAGAGAAAACCACTCTTGGCAGCAATGAAGGGGCCAGCACAGCGCCCTGATGAATGGTTCAACCCTGAATGGAACTGAAAGCTACTTGGAGTGAAAGGGAATGAGAAGCTGGAGAAAATGCAGAGCAGGGCGTCTCTGCTCCAGGAGCAATAAAGAGGGGTGTTAAAGTGTATTCACCCTCAACCCCCCGTCCACATAACCTGCCCAGTCTAGTGATAATCAGAGCTTCTTAAAAAGTTTCTAAGAAAACATAAGTGAAATATGGCTTTTGCACCACATTCATCACACTATCACCCCAAAATTGTGAGACACATGGAATATATCTCTCATGTAAGCTGCAAGGCCTGAGCTATTTTCCCGTAATATTTTAAGATTTGATGGCTGTTTTGTATTTTGCTTATCCCTGTTTGTGCTTTCCAAGAAAAAAGAAAACAAACAAAAAGTCATCTGTTACAATGGGACAGTTTCCATGAAAATTTGAAACAGACAGAAGAATTTGTTTCTTTGCTAGGCCTCTTTGTGTGCTGGAAATTACTGAGACAAAGAACTTTTCCACATCACTTTACAGATGCTGGTCTTGTCCCTCACGCATTTCATCATCTTATGTGCTCAGGCTTACACACATGATTAAACTTCACTATATATAGCAACGAGCATGGTCAGAGCATCTGGAGTTCTGGGCAGTGCTGTAATACAGCCACTAACAAGACTATGCACAGTTCAGCATCTGGTGCTATGACATTAGAGCAAAGGAATGGCTCCAGGAGTCAATGTATTAGTTGCTTATCTTTGGCTGCTTTAAGCAGAAGTAATTGTATCCTTGAAGCATGCTAAAAGCACATTGTTTTGAAGTGTCCCTTTATGCACTCTCATACACACACATGTGCCTGTGCACAGAGGCTCAAACAGACCTGCAGTGAGGGTGCACACAAACCCCATTCTCCTGTGTGTTAGCAGTGCCAGAAGGCCACAGGGAATGAAAAGCATTCCCTACTTAGCTGAGTAGGGAACCTGTATTTCAAGTCATTTCTGTTTGCAGAACTAAGCTGAACTCCCCTGCAACCCAGGTGGGAGGCAGAGCAGCCCAGGCTGGCTCCCAGCAGGAACACCAGTTGCAGAGCTCCACACAGACCCTGCTCTCACAGAGCACGGCTGCAGAACAGCCAGCCCCAAGAGGAAAACCTCCACAGCAGGCAAGGGCAGAGCAGGTGCCACTTCCCCAAAGACCTGATCCCCAAAATGTCAGAGGCAGCAGCTCTGCTAACCCTTGATGAGCTGAAAGTGAGAGAAAGAAGAGTTTGGGAAGCTGCCTCTTAGATTCCAGGGAGCAGGGATAGGTCCTTCCACCCTCCGATACCCAGGGGCATAAAAAGTGCCCAATACTTCATCGTTATTTGAGCAGCATTTGGGTAGCCCAGGATGTTCCAATGTGGAGGAAGTTTGGACAGAATATTGCAAATGTTCCCAACATGAGGGATGCCCCATTTTCTGCACAAGCACACAGCTGCCATACCAGAACTGGCAGAACTGAAAAATTATACCATATATTAATGTGGCATGTGAGAGGGTTATGGTTTACCTTTTGTTCTTATTTAATGAGAGGGCAGGAGAGGAGGGGGTTAAGGGAGGGGTGAGATCATGATACATGAAGAGAACTGGCTTGGCTAACTCTCCATAGCCTGTAGCTACTGCAATATTTATGAAAGGGAAGGTGCACCTTGGCAAGCTAACCTGCCTGAAATTGGAAGGTTTCAGATGAAAGCGAAACCCTGTAAAGTAAAACTGAGTTGTGCTTGAGAGGAGCACTATGGACAGGAAAGAAAAGCTATCTCCTCACCAAGAGTTTCCATTTCTGAATGCTTTGCTTTGCACCCCCCAAAAAAAAAAGCCCACAAAGGAAAGCAACCTGGCCAGGCCTGCCCTCTCCCAAAGCACAGGAACCAAAGTGCCGACAAACATCAGACTCCCTTTTCGCAATTCGGCAGAAGTCCTCTGGTATGTGCTAACACTGCACATTGCCCTGCCTGCAAAGCTGGAAGGGTCCCATCCTGACAGTGGATGATTTCTATTGCATTTTCCTGAATTTTGAAGTTATTTGAACAGACAGGGTGGGGCCCTTGGGTGTCCATTACAGGTCTGCTTTTTCAAGAGGAAAAGCTTGAAGATGCTATCATGAATGGCATTTCCTGCTTCTCCTACAGTTCTTATTGACTTAAAAAATTTGTTTGAAAAAAACCCCAACTGTCAACGTACCAAAGATTTGTTATTTGCCAAACACAGCATCAGCACAGACTTGGACCTTTTTGGAAATAAAAAGGCATTTAAAGGACAAAAGTATGAATGTCAGGATCCTGCAAAATATTCCCTTGATTTCTTTTTATCACCAGACATGGAAACAACTATGAAAAATTTCAGAAAAATATTTGATATAATATAGATAATTTTTAATTAAGATTTTGCCTGTGGGCAGACCCACAGACCTGGCATCTTGTCTCTTATCTAATAGCACAAGGCACTCCCAGTATCCTGTGCTCCCATGGAAGGAGCAAGCTCGGTTCATGCAGGGATGGGTTTCTTTTGATTGCTTAACTGTTTCTTCCACAAAGACAGCTCCCAAGTGAAGTGAAAAACCACTGCTGGAACTGGAGGAGGGTTTATTTTTCAAATTGGATTAAAAATCTAGATACTTTCTTACTCTCTCCTCCCACCAAAAAGAAGGGATTCAACCAAACTGGAAGAGTGGCTGTCCTTTGTATTGCTTTAATTTTTTAAATTATAATTTCCCTAATTTTGATCTCAATCTATCAGTAAAAATAAAAGAGCGGTCTGAAATCTTCAAACAAGAATGGTGTGATTTTTCCAGCATGTTTTCTTATTGTCCCTCCCTTCCCACGCCAGCTCTGGCGCACAGGGGCAGGGGAGGAGAGTGCTTGGCACTCTGGAGGTTCTCACACCCCTCTTCTGTCTAGACCAGGGCTACGTCTGATTTTCTATCACCCCAAGGCTACAACTTCCAGTGAAGAAAGTATTAAATTCAAAACCATCTGCCCATCTCAGCTCCTTCCAAAAAGTCAAAACCTGTCAGAGGCCAAATTCCCACGTCTGGCATCAGAAATCCTCCTGTGCAATTTGCAGCTTTAACATCATCATTGCTCAACCCATGACGTTAAACGCTCTCACAGCGTGTTTGGGGCAGGGACGACATTTATGTAAAGTCAGGATTTCACAGGGGCACTGAGAAAAGAGCAAGTATAACATGGACACAGTGGTGCTGGGAGCTGGGGAGGATTTGACCCATTTAAATTTACTCCTTGTCTGACTCGCTTGGCTGTCTTCTGACTTTCCCCTGCAGAGACCTTTGGCTCATGTCTGCCTGCTGCCAGGGTTTCATTTGCAGCATTAATCATGGGCATCTCTCCCCGCGGCTCAGTGGCAAGCCGGGGTCAGCGCTGGTGTGCTGGGAAGGGAGGAGGAACAAGGCGAGTCAGTCAATCTGCTGCCTGGTGTCATGAGTGATTTATGGCCCGCTTCAAACACAGCCATTGATCTGTTCTGCTTTCCCCAGCACGCTTGTCAGTGTGTAATAAAGCCAATGGGAATTCCTGTGTGTTGAGTCAAAGAACTTAAGTATGCTCAGGTTTGCTTATTTAGAAAAACACACCTGAAGTCTCCCCATTTGGGAAGCAGCTCAAGATTTACAATCCTGCAGAAATTTGCAAGGGTAAGAACAAGAAATACAACCCCAACCAGCCCTTCAGGCAGCTGGCCAATTAATCTTTCCTTTGCTGTCTGCTGCTTCTTTGCCTTTCTGCCTTCAGCAGTTTTGGAAGATCTAAGCCAGGCAGCAGCGGTGACTTCCTCCTGCCTGGCCTGCAGTGAACCCCCAAGAGCCGTCCCGGACGTGAACCCAGCCATTGCCTGGGCTGCACCTCCCATAAAGGCTGATCTGGAAATCAGCTGCCCCTCTCATTTGGCCAGGCCAAATGCCTTGTCCGCCCCAGCAAGGCAAGGAGCTCTGTAGCCACATGAGCTACTAGCAAATGTCTGCACAGCTCCATGTTGGCTTGAACTCAGAGGACCACAGACCTCAGCAGCTCTGGGACTTGGTAACATTTCTAAGAATGGTTCTCTCATCACCTGGAATTGCTACAAGGAGGGAGGAGGTACAAAGTCAAACAAAACATGACTGTACCATTGGCACTGCAGGACAGTGCATGCTACGGGACAGCATGAGGAACTGATTTCTCCCCCCACTGCTCCCAGGTCACCTGAAGCCACAGCCCAGCTGTGGGTTTGCATCCATGCCATGCACACTGAAGGAGAGCATGGACTGAAGGGCAAGCAAGGCACCTTGCCCAGAAGACAGAATACTTGATGTCACCAGGCAGTTAATACTGTTCTGCCCTTAACTGAACCATCAGTGGCTTCTCACTTCTATTCATCATCAAGAAGAAAACATTGCTCTGCTGCATAGCATAGACTATGCATTTAAAATACTGAAAGGGTAACACTTTTATCCAGTGAAATAAGGAAACGCACCTTATTTGCTTGGTTTACTCTTGATTAAAAAAGAAATAATACCAGCCCCCCCACACCCCCGACAAAACAAATCCATATTTTCCCATGTAACATTTTAAAACAAAAAATTTGCAACTTGCATGAGATATCTGTCAGCAAACTTCCAAAATTCTACATGTTGAGAGTACTTTTCTTAATTGTAAGATTTCCAATACATTCTTCTTTTCCTAATTAGAAAACATTGACTGATGAATCTAATCAGAAAGAAGTTGATAAGCCCCAGCAATTTTTGTTCTGACAAAATATTCACTTCCTCTGCAAAGAAAATTCCCATTAACAATTACTAGGCAGTGGAATAAATGAGATTGCAGGATAGAGCTGTTCCACAGATCACATTAAAACTGCTAACCTAGCAGCATGTCATGGTCTATTTCAGAGCACTCATGAATGCTCAGCTCCTCTAGAAAGGCAGGGGTGAACTATTTGCAGTGGGTATCTAAAAAAACTCACAGAATTCCCAATCAGTGGCCACTGAGAAGATATTGGCCCCAGTTCAATGGATTTTAAATTTCAGCTACTGTATGTGTCATAACAATCAAACTGCATGAAACAAGACACAGAGAGAGGCAGGTTCCTAAGAAATATTAATGCCAAGTCTGATTGAGTAATGAAGGAAAATGTACACCTATGGGACTTTCCACAATTCTTATCAGTACTTGAAAACCCCCAAGAGACACACATCTTCCAGTCTCTTTTTTCTGGAATGAATTTCTCAGCACTCTGGGGAGGGGAGATAGAGAGGGAGAAATAGAAGACCCTTCTTGAACAATACACTGAATTAAATGCCAATAAAATGCTATTTAAAACACCCACTCACATACGGAAAGCCTGCGAAGGTCAGTCCACAGTGGTGTTGGATTCGCCAGCCTAGCGCATAGAACTCCTTCTAGTTTTGCCTATCTGAGCACTATTTCCAATAAACTCTGTCCTTATTATTGTATCTTCCCATTTGAAGATTTGTTGTGACACCCAAAAGGGACAAGGAGAATTAGGAGGAGGTGATCTATTTTCCCAGGAAAATAGACCCTTTTGTGGCCAAATTCATAATTGCTAGGACAGAAAGAGGGATTTCTTGCTTTCTGTACTTCAGTTTTCACAACAGAGATGTCACTACAAGTGCAGCAGAGATATCTAATACCCAGAACTGGGAGTGCCAGCATCTCTTGTGTAGATTAACACCACCAACTCCCGTGCCTTTCTGGTGCACCTTTTGTGACTTTTCTTGTCCACAAGTCTCAGGCTGATAAAAGCAACCAGCTTGTCCTGCTACCAACACAGACACTGCCTCATCTCTGTAGCAGAGGGAAGAGTTTTCCCAAGAGATCCTGCCTGGCTGAATCCTACTGTAGCAACCAGCTGGAGTCTGCATGTAAACAGTGCACACATCCGAAAGCAGCTGGGCAGCTTGTGTAAATGCTGGCATTCACATCCAAGCTCTTGGATCCCTGCTCAAGTACAAAAATTGTCTGCAGTGCAATCCTTGCAGTAGGGAGCTCTCAGATCTGTGATCAAGCCCGGGAGTTGTTTCCCTTAAGAATTAAACTGGTTGCAAGGGAAAGACACTGCTGGTACACATTAGCCTCCGACTTCAGTGTTAACATCCTCTCAGCTGAGCAGGGATAGGTCAAGAATATGAATTTCCACTTCAGTGGGAAAGGGACAGGTTTATGGGGATCTGAGGACATTGGTTTATATCTGTCCCTAAATATCTCACAAAATCTCGTAGAAAACTGCACAGACTGCTGCCAAGAGGGATGCTCTGTTCCAGGTCTTTAGAGGAAAGACAGAGGCAGATTTAAACCTGTGACTTCCCCAGAATCACAGTGGAGACCCATCAAGAGAAGTGTTGCATTTGAAACAGTCTCATACAGTGCCAAACACTCCCTCACACTCTTCTAGATAAAGGGAGAGGAGTTGTTCTTCCACCTCCCAGATCAGGCCTTGAACGAGGCAATTAATTTGAAATGGGCAATTTGATTAGACTCAGTTTTGCCTGGGGTGAGAAACATCCATTAACAAACATCAGCTAATGAGAAGGTGCTCAGTTTCCCTTTGACTTTCTGTCTATGTCAGTTGGGAGCTTACATGGTAGTAGATTCATCAGAGCTAAAGGTTACAAGCTGGGATTTAACATGAGACACTGTAAACTTGATCTTATTCAGACTACATATAGGACACAATCCCAAAGTGTTTAGCTCTCCACAACACTGACAACAAGAAGTTGCATGCGCAAGTAACAGACACCTGTCTGTGTCCCTGCCACACTGGACACTGATCCAGTGCAGGAGCTGCCAAACCAATAAAACCAGTGTTACAGCCACCTCCAACAAAAAAGCATAAAGCCATCAGTAGAAACTGGGACATGCTGCCACTGTGGGGATACTCTCCTGATCAGGCTACAGCCAGTTTGTCTCACTGGCTCAAAGATCCATAAATCTCACATCTCTACAGTAAAGAATGACCTTACAGCCACAACTTCCTTTTACCAATATAAACGTGGTTTCTTAAATTTATCTAAATGGCAGATGACAACCCTTCCTGGAGGACCACACAGGCAGAGTTACAGAAACACTGGGTGCAGGTGCAGAGACATTGGCACTCAATGCTGTGCACTGGGGCTGCTGGGATGTGCTCTGTACAACTCTGTGTAACATTCTCACTCAGTGACTGTGTGCATGCCCACCCATTTATGTGGGCTCATTCACCACTCTGCAGTATTTCCTGGGCACAATCTGATGATGAACAACCCTCTTTGTCACAGACCAAGGTACACTGTCACCAGGCACCTGCTTACACATTTAACCTGGCAGCAGAAGCAGCAGTGAGTCTTGGGACAGCCAACACAGATCTGCTAAGGGCAAAACCAGCTACCCCAAACACATGGATGCCTTTGAGAGAGTTTGTCAGTGTTGTCATAACATGGTATCTCCTGGTTCATGCACCAGCAGATTCATTTAGCACTGAATGGGTAACATTTAGACTAACTCTAGCTGTCTGAGCCAAACTTGCAGAGGACACTATTAACCGTGGTACACATCACATGTCTGTTTGGCTTGAGTTTATGGCAGTCCCCTTGGAAACACCTGGAATATCTGCTTATTGTGCAAATTGTAACAATAGCCTTTGTGCCCTGCCTGTGTGGTATTGGAGCATGTTTAAGCCATTGAAAATGCTGAGTTCCTTGAAGTTGCTAATGGGTTAAAGCTGGGACATCTGGTGAAACACTAGCCTCAGCTGTTCCTCAAATGACATCTTCTTGGGTCAAATTTATCTCTTCTTGCCAGTCCATCTGCTCACAGCCTGTCAATGATAAACACTTGAGAGCCACAGAGCAAGCGAGGCAGCAGACAGCAGTGAAGGACAGCATCTTGGAGTCTAACTAGATAGTGATATGAGAGCAAAAATAGCCCCCATGCTCTCCCCCTCCCAGTCATCTTCCTCCCGTTGCGCTCCAGGGTCAGGGTCGGGCCAGGGAAGCAGTGTGCCATCCTGAATACAGAGCCCAGACCAGGCCACCTGAGGGCTAATAAGAGACTTGTTTGTTCCCTAAGGCAACAAAGAAAAAGCCAACAAACTCAGCTCAACACACTACAGTACTGGCTCATGTTTCAGATGTCCAGGGGAATGGTTCACACCCATGATGCCAGCTGGTCAATGTTCATTTCCTTCAGTAAGGCACTCCAGAGCCTCCTGGTCTTTGCTGGCCATCCCTGGGAAGTCCTGCTCACGTAGTACTAGCCCAAAGGCACTGGGGAGCTGAAGGCTGCCAGGGAAGGCACAGAATAAATGTGCTTCTCAGTTCCCGAGGAGTTTGTGCACTCAAGGTCCATTGCCTCCTTGCCCTTGTCTCTAGGAAGGATACCTTTCTTCCAGAAGTGAATGACCCTCACTGTAGACCTGACTATAATTCTGCACACACACACACACACTCCTCTCCAAAGCACAGACTCAAGAGCCCCAGATCACCTGGCAGCCTGTAAAACAACAAGGTGGGGGTCAAATGTTGCCTCCCCCATTTCTCTGAGAGTATTACATATCTGAGAACAGAGTAGTATAAAACATACCCAAAAGAGGAAATACCACAAGGATTCCTGAAGATTAATGGGTGTGCATGAGAGCTGGCAGAGTGTTACTTCACATTTAGGGTATTCTGGGACAAGCAGATTAAGCTTTGCTTGGTGGCAGCTGACCAGCAACAACTCTGAGGATGCATTAACCTGATGGGTCACAATCTGGTGAATAAATCTTTTCGTTTAAAGTGGGCAGACGCAGCACAAAGGCCCCAGTTTGGCCACAGTTAAAAGGGCATATTCAGTTAAACAAGCACTCTGTGCTCTTCTGTCTTGCTACCACAGTGATATCCTGCAACTAGCGAGGATCAGTTTCATGTTGTCCCTTTTCTACGCAATCAAAAACTTCTACCTTGAGTCACTTGGATTCTTTCACAGCAGTGTCATAACACTGTACTCTACTATTGCAGTGCACCTGCTCGTGGCCTGATGCTGCCCAAAGCACAGCAAGGAAACATCATCATGACCCCCATGAAGAAAGAAGGCTTCTTGGCATGCTATGAATACCCTTGAAGAGATAAAGTTCTTTCACCCTGCCAGTGCTAAGCAATTGCTCTAATGAGCCACACGACTATAAGAAAAGCATTTGCCTTCTCTTTCACAGACTTCTCCATACCCCCAATTAACTACATTAGCATCATAACTAACCCCTTGTCCCTGGCGCGTGCTGGCAGCTGGCAAAGCCCACGTTTCAAGACGTGCTTGATGCATTGCTGCACAGCGGATCAGGAGACAGACATTTTAGTGTGCGTCAGACACCACATTTCTCCATCCTTGAAACTGATCCTATCGGAGTGTGCTCTCTGCAGAGCCAGGACTTTAACCCGAGAGCGCAGCTGCATTTTTAAGTATCATGTTAATATAGTGTTGTGGTGGGGATTTTGTTCAAGGGAGGATGGCTCTACTCTGACCTTTGGCTCCAGAAGCATGCTTTAAAATTAAAACCTTGATTCTTCTGTGACCTGCCATTCATTTATCTCCATTCATACAATAGTATGGTTTTCAAAACCTTTTACATTCTCATCTACTAGTGTGCATAGCACTTTGTAAATGCCAGCAAAGGTCAAGAGAAGAACAGTGCATACGCCAGTATTTTTAACCTAAGAAGTCTTTTATAGATGTGTTAACTCAAAAAACAACAACAACAACAAAACAACAAAAAACCAGAGAAAGACCTTGGTGTTGTCCATCTGTCATGGTGGTATCCCACCTATGAGCTTGAGGTCAGAGTCACAGATCAAGACATTACACTAAGCCAACAGCAGAGCCAAGATAAAAGGCTCCTTTAGGACCCTGGACACTGGTGAGGAGGGAGCAAAGAGGAGGAGGAACACTGGGAGCCCTGTTCTCCTTCTTCTGCTACGGGCTCCTGCTTCACCATGGCAAGTCCTCTCTCACCGTGAGCTTGCTTCTGCTCCTGCACTGCCCCATCCATTGGGCAGCAGGTATCCTGGAGGCATCCCTGCTGCGCACCCCTCGGTACAGCAAGACTTCAAGAAATGAGACTTCCTTATGCTCTTAATTGTGCTACCCTCTAGTGGCCAACCCCATCCTCTTGGAGCTCAGATCACTCCTGGAAGAGGAGAGACATTGGACTGCAAACCTTCAAGGTTAGAAGTGAGCTGGTGCTGTGCAAGAAGGACTTGAATATTTGAAAAGAGAGACCTGGCAAGGCCAAATGCTAGCCCAGAGAGAGTGTGCTCCAGCACCCAATCTCTGTGGTGGTCTTAAGAAGGGGAAGATCCCCCTTCTCAGACTGAGAGGTTCTCACGTGGGCAGGGTGAAAGCAGCTCAACATCAGGTGCCTACAACACAAAAAACACCACCAAATTTTGGCTCTTGGCAGGCTCTCGCAGTGAACACCCTTCCTTCCCTCTCCTTCTTCGCTTCCCCGCTGTCTCAAGCCAGGCACTCTAGCAGCTTAGATGGGAGCAGAAACACTAAATGGGTTAGAATTCAAGGAACGTCCTTGCAATTACCGAGGTAATTGCTACATTTCAGAACCAAACATTACTTAATGGTGCTCAATTATCCAGTGGCAGGGCCTGCAATGGCAGCAACTAATTGCTTAACTAAAGACTTTCTTCTTTCCACCCTGTGTCAACATACATGCAGGCAATTAGGCCAATGGTGCAGGGAAAGGAGATACCTATTGTGAAAAGAGGGGTTAAGTACCAGTCACAATCATGTTCCAAAGCTTAGAGGACAGGCGTCTTGCCTCAGACTTTTTAAGGACGTGAAACAGAACCTGAAAAGCCCAAGAGGGAACAAGGATACAGATTTTTTTTGCTTCCTGTCTCTGAATTAAGAACTCAAGTGATGGCACAATGTGACTAGTGTCCCTTTTACACGTCCATATGCCCTCCAGGCTCGGCTGTATGTCAGTAGCCTTTCCGTAGTTTATCAGTCTGCAGTGTTCACAGATACTTGCAGAAAGAAAAAAAAAAAATCACCTGCACAGTAAGCTAATACAGACTTTGGTTACTTTCAAGCTTGTTGAAAACCTGCTTGTTGTTAGCCTCTCCCTTGAGCACCTCTCTCATATGAAAAGAAGCAAAGGGAGAATAGGTGTAGTTTCCTTCTTATTTGCCATTGTATTGCTTCTTCACTATTCTCTTTACTATCTCAACTTTCATAAGCAGAGTGTTTCACTTTGCTTTGACACAGAGCTAGTCCCTGTCTTCCAAGCTCCTGTCCCTTCTCCCTGCTTTTTTTAGTCCTTCCTCTAGAGGTAGAAACACAAGACCCCAGATCAGGCCATTACCTTTGTGAAAACATCAGGTCTCGGTTTCTACCCCTCACTGCTCTTGTTTGGTTTGCTCCTCTGACCAGGCAGGGCTCACCACAGAGCCAGCCCCAGGCCTTGTCTCCTGAACATCGGCTGCCCTGGATCCGAAGGCTGTGCTTGTTCAGCTCTGCTCATCCTTTCTCAGACATGACTTCCCAAGGCTGTTTTTTTGTTCAATTACTAGCTCAACTCCCTCCCTTTGAAATCCTTCCGCGCTACTTTACAGGACATTTTTTCCCCTACAGTTTGTCAGAGTTTCCACAGCAGTAATAAACAAATTGGGGTTGACTGTCTGGCTCAAAAACCTCCTTGGGGGCCTTCAGTTTTATGGAAAACTGTCTGTTCTTACCCTAGTTATGTAGGTTTGACCATTTCAAATTATAGTCACAGTTAACTCTCATCCTTCAAATTATTGAACAGCCCTGTGAAGATTTGAGACAAAGGCTTTAAGGCCCCTGAGTTATATCTTTCAAACCTCTATTTTCCTCTTTGCCACATGAACAGCTCTCACAGACTAAAGAACATAGTCTCCTCTCCAGAACATCACACTAGTTTGTCCTCATTTCTCCTGATCATTTAAGTCCTGTGCATGCTCTTTGCATCCATATTTCAGTTATAAGCCAAGAAAGGGTACTAAGATTTTGTGGACTCAAACTGGTCACTTAGAAGAATCATAACTCAGCAAGGGAATAGTTAACATCCCCTAAAATTGAGGCCGTTTTATAGCAGATGCCTCAGTTTGCTAATAACGCACCCTCTCCATTTTCACACGCACACACATGGGCTAATTGTTTCACAGGAGTAACCTCACCTGCAATTAGCCACTGTTTCAAGTCTTTGATCTTTATAACTCTCCAGAGGACAGCAAAATTCCCACATAAAAGCCCTTTATTATTTTATTCCACATTTGGGAGTGACCCTGTGCTCCTGTATTTATTAAAAAAAGTTCTTACCTGTTCTCAGAGATTCCAATTGAGCCAAGTGAGGCTGTTCCAAGGGGAAAAGCTCACATTGGGTTCTCTCAGGTGCTAAGGATAAGGGAGTACAGCCACAACCTGATGGCCTTCACCTGCTCTCTGAGCAGACTGCTGCTCTGCTGGCACACTGAGCATCAAACCCATCCTGGAGATGGACTTCTTGGGGACATGTCTTGTCTTGCTGATTCATTTCATAAGGTTATTTTTATTTGTTTGAGCTATTGTCCCATTCACAATTAAGGACTTGTTCCTTTCCAGGGAGCTTACCTTAGCCAACAGAGCTCAACTTCATGCCGTGGAGGATAAGATGTCTACATCTGATTCCATAGCACACACTGAGGCCGGGGGTGCACACAGCTCCTGAAGAGCCCGTTGCCAGATTTTGCCAGCCTGTTTTTACAGGGAAAGGGATGGGGCAGAGCAAGTAGCTCAGGGGCCCAAGCTGTAGATCTGGTCCCAAAGAAAACAAAACATCAGGGCCTCTAGGCTCTTAATTAACTCTATTAGAGTGATAATCGTGTCCTGCCCAACCCCAGGGGAATGGAAAAAAGTCCTCCAGTGTGAGGTGCACAGAAAGGTACTGAACGGAAACATGAATATTTTTACCCACTGTCAGTGGTTAGAAGGCAGTGTGGGGTGGGAGGAAGGGGAGAAGAAAAGACCCTCAGCTCAACGAGGTTCTGTTTTAGCACCAACACATAGGAAACAACCTAGGAATCAAAAAAATTTCTGTGAACTGTTTTTGCTTTTTGCGAGACTGTTTTCGAAACATCTGAAAAATTTAGACTATATACTTTACAGTTCATTAGTGCAGAGTAAAATATGCCCTTAACCACTTCCTTTTTGTCTTTTCTTTTTTTTTTTTAATTAGATGTTGCTTAAAAATAAGTATCTTTCACATTTCCTTGCAAAAGAGCTGATGGAACAGTGCTTTAGAAGAGCCAACATTGCTTCCATGCCTCTGTGCAAGAGTTGGGCTGCAGTGATGAGGCTCTTTTCATCTCACAGGGATGTGCTTCCAGAGACTGATTTACAAGAGCAGAAGAGGTGCCTGGTTCCCACAGCTATCATAATCTAGTCAGATGTTGGTACTGCAACTTCACAGAATCATTGAATATTCTGAGTCGAAAGGGACCCAGAAGAATCATCAAAGTCCAGTTCCTAGCCCTGCATTGGACAACCCCAAATTCTATTGCTTACAAGCCTCCTTCTCCCTCTTAGTATATAAAGAGACCTTACAGCAGTCAGGGTGAAGCCACCCCTCACAAGTAGCACTCCGGGGCTAATGAGAAAGGACATGGCATCTGGCAGGCGGTAAGAGGCACTTATCACTCAGACTGTGTGCCGACCCGAGCCATCATGGGATTAGCACACAGTTTCCCCCTGCCTTCTGCAGCTGTGCACCTCCAGCACGTGCTGATAGAGGACGTTTCAGAAGAAAACTCAAAATGCAGTGCTGTCAGGGTACAGGCCTAGAAGGCTCCCCTGGTCTGCATTTGGTAGCAGCTTCTGCCAGCTGCCCACCAGCACAACGTTCTTGTGTTTAAGTGCATGGCACAAGTGGCATCAAATTCAAAAATCCCTCACTCACTAAGCACACAGCTCAATATAGGGTCTCAGCCCTGAAGTGTCCCTTTAATCTTTTTTGGTTGTAAAACCTAGAGCATCGGCTAATCATTTATAAAATGCATGATATCACAAAGACTCTCAGAAGTATAGTTTGCCTCTGTTAGAAAAAAAAAATAAATTCAACATTCACAAACAATATGTGCTCAAAATGATCAGTTAAAGGCTTGCTTTGCTTTCTGTCTTCATCACTTTTGGGCAACACACTCTTCACCCTTTCAAACTTTCCTTTGCTAATCTGGAAACTAAAATTTCACTTTAATGAACACTGAGACAGGGGCAGAGAAGTGCAAGTGACTGGCCCTGGCTTAATGCATAACCAGCTGAACGACAGGCTCACTACCCTCCCACCCTGACTGTGACAGCTCAGTTCAGCTGATGGTGCAGCTACTCTGCACCAGGAGAAGCATGTTACTGTCACAGCCTGAATCCTCTGTCATGCTTCTGGAACTGGCATGCTATGGGTGGAAAGGGCAAGTAACATGAATTTCCCAATTAAAGATCACAGCATAGTGACACAGGAACTCAAACTCATACTTTAATTTCAGCTTTAATCCCAAAAAAAAGCTACTAGGATGTGAGTCCTTCTGCACTGGAGTTACCACATCTCAGGGAGGGCAGACCTTATCAACCATTCCACTGTTTTCTTTCATCTCACAGACCCCTTACCTTCACACATGACTGGAAAAAGACTGTATCAGACAGAAATCCTGGTCTGTGCTGCCCTTGTACCTGCGGGTAGCGTTCAATAACAGGTGCTGCAAGCAGAGGGCTGCTCCTGCCCTGACCCCTGTGGCAGAAGCCTGTCAGGCAGCTGCTCTGTCTAAAGTGTACCCTGTTTAACAGAGGACAGGGCTTGCCTTTTTTTTCCTCCTCCTCCTCCTCCTCCATGGGAGCTCTTATTTCTCACCTCCCACTGCAACACTTATCAGAAAGTATATCCTTCACCTCTAGCCTCAGCGTCCCCTTCCACAGACTGGGAAGTCAGCGATGATGAGGGTGGAGGGTGGCAGCTTGTTCTCAGCTCATCAATCTATCACAAACCTCTGCAGCAGGCTAGCTGCCTCCAACCCTCATTTATTTTCAAGTACGGAGGATGTTTGTGTTTGATTGGATATGCTGGATACATTATTCCAAGCTGTGGATTTCATTTCACTAATCATAGAGATGGGTTGAAATCCTCTGCATGACGTTGATGACTAAGTTTCCATTGACCTCCATGGCAAGGTAGGACACTGGTCACCCTGAAATAAATAATAATGTAAATTAAATCAAAGGGGTCCACAGGAAGGGAATATACAAGAAAACACCATTCACATCATTGTTTTCTCTACTTCTGGTTTATGGATTCACATATGAAAGGGATATTTGCTTTCCTGTGTTACTAGTAACTGTGAAACAGAAACACATGATTAAGGAGTCTCACAATCCCAGCTAAGATAAACCCCAGAAACTTCTAAATCAGCCCCAAGATGCTCTTATCAGTTAGACCCTGCAGCTTAGCTAGTAGCTTTGATATCACTATGGATAAGGGATGCCTTTCCTCTGGGAACAAAGAAGTCTGTGCCTTCCCCTGAGGCTCATGCCATCCCTGGAAGTGTCACTGCAGGGCTCAAGGCTCATGGCACAGCTTTGTATTTTCAGCATTGTTCACTGCCCAGCAAAGGAGACGGCCCAGATTCCCTTTCTAAGGACATAAAGGGTCCCCCCTCCAAAATGATAAATTATTCAGGTGCTCAACATAGAGCTCCTCCCAGGAATAAGGAGAAGCAACAAAACCATTTAATTTCTTACTCTTTTTTTCTTAAATGGTACCAAAGATCCCAAATCCCAAAGTCAGACCAGAGAAATCAGTTCTGAAAGCATCTCTTGCTACCTCTACTGTACCCAAGCAGTCTGGACTCATAGCTGTTCAGTCCTGCATGAAATGAACTGAGTTCTCCACCCAGACCTGCAGTATAGCATCCTCTTTGAACAAAATCCCTATATCACGTATAACATCAAAAAGGAGAGACAGAGGGGAGAAAGAAAAAGGAGGTAAATGGGTGATAGAAGAAACAGAGAAGACAGCAGGACACACAGTCTTCAAAAGACATCTGCATTTCACACTTCATAGTCTGTGCCTCTGAGTTGCTAAAGGTCTAATGGCTTCTCCCACTGCTATGCTGTGATTTGACATGTCCTTCCCTGTGCACAAGGGAACCAGGAGGGAACTTTTAGGAGAAGCTGCTCAACATTAACTGTAATGCCTGTTCTCAGCAGGGCAGCGTGAGTATCACCTCCCTGCCTGAATAGTGAATGGCTCAGCATTGCAATCTCCGCAAAAATGCCCTTTCCTGAATCTCTCCATGGCACCTCACTGGTCTCCAGAACCTAATTCCTGAAATTAGCTACCAGGGCAGAGGTTTTTTCTTTTCAAAACAGACAATGTGCTGGAGAGTGGCCAGAAGCTGTGGGTACAAGAAGGGTGGGGTAACTTGGGGGAAGCTTTCTGCCTACAGGGAGAGCAGGATGCGTGACAGCAGGTCTACAGCACTCAGCTGGAGCAAAAATTACCGGCAGATTATCATCTTGATAGCAAGATCTAGTGCAAGGAGAGCCAGGCCAGGTGAGTCACTGTGCTGCTGCTGCCAGTCACTGGGGCTGCAGATGGCTGTGATATCCCAATGAACACAGAGCAGGGACCAGCAGGGAGATTGCCAGGTTAGTTATGGAGCTGGGCACTCTGGAATGTCAGCAGCTGCTGCTTGTGCCCCTTCACAGCACAGATACTGGAGGGAACAGAGCAGAGTGTGTGAGACCTGCCAGCTTTTGTTACTTAGGTGGGCTGCACCCCAAAAATGGTGCAGCCATTTCTATCCCAGGAATTGGGTGAGGAAGCAGATTTTGCTCCACCACAAGCTCCTCTTCTGGGGTGCACATGAGGAGCTGAACAGCTCCAAATCCTGACATGGCAACAGCTGAACTTGGATCACTGAGCCATAGTTGAGCACTGGGGACCAAAACCTATAGTCAGGATTCTGGGCAAGCCCAAACCAAAGATCTAAAAGAACTAAAGCAGAGGGGAAAAAAAAAAAAAAAAAAAAAAAAAAAAACAAAATAAGAAACAATTTCTCTGGTTTTCTTCAAGAACAC